>JANRMT010062815.1:12043401-12088529 GCA_026402145.1 Polypterus bichir lapradei | reverse complement strand
ATGAAAAGTGAATTTTATGGAAAAATAACTTTTTATTATTTGTTTTTTACTGATTTAATATATATCTAGTTGTATTTTGTATTTCAAGGGTCATGCCATTTAGTTTTGCTATTGCCAACAAAACATGGCAGTGTGATAATCCAAGTATTGGTATATATCAAATTGTTATGAATTAATGTGTGATTGTGTTTTATTGTTATCTTTGGTGTTTTTAAATTATTGTTTTCATATTTATATATCTATGTTATGGACTCCTAATCACTACATAAATAATTCTTAACTTTGTTTATTTTGATATTTGGTGAGTTTTTTGCTTTCCTTTTAGACTTTGTCTTTTTGTCTAGGATTTTGCTTTTGATTGATTGTCTTTTCTGGTAATTATGCTAGCCCTGAATTTTTAACTACTGTTTTCCTAACCCAGTAAAAGCTTGGGTTGATGCTGGAAGAGGTGTTGGTGAGCTGATATTCTTAGGAAGAAACTTAAAATTGAGGTCTTGACTGTCTGTGGTCATTAAAGATCCATGGGCATCCTTTGTAAAGAGTACAATGTATCTCAATGTCCTGGCTAAATTGCCTATCGTGGCTTGGTCAGTCTGGCACCCCTAATCATCCCCTGGCTCTAATTGTCTAAATCTCTCCCACCCTTCACCACCTAACAGCTAAATGTGTGGTGAGTGTACTGACACAATAATGGCTGCCGTCACATCATCCATATGGATACTGCACATTAGTGGTGGCTTCCCACTCATTATGTAAAGCACCTTGAGTACAGAGAAAAGTGATATATAAATGTAAAGAATTATTTATTATTATTGTTATTATTAACTTTTTCAAAGCTGTCGATTTTAGGATAAACCTTTTCTACCAGTTAAAATATGTATTCTCTGCATGTCGCAATACTACTACCACTACTTCCTCAAAATTATCAAGATTGTAAGTTTATTTTATTTATTTTTCAAGATCCAAAGGAATATAACTTTTTGTATTCAATAAATGAATGCTATACTTATTGCGGTCTAAGGGTTATGAAGTACATAGAGTCATCAAGGAGATTCTGAAAAGATGTTGTTTTAAATTGTATCATACACTTCTGCTAACTGCAGATGGATACAAGGGTATGATAACAAGAAGGGATCCCTGTTGAGAAATACCCATTTTAAAATTGCTCTAATTACAAAAGTGATTCCTTGTGGAAAAAATAAATAAATACAATCCTTTTGTATTGATTGACATAGCTAATGCTTTTATCAATATGTTTATTTAGATATGGCAAAGGTGGGTTACTGTTGTTGCCTAAATGCTTCAGGGACCAGAGCCAAATCACTACCTCATTTGTACAGCATAAGCATTCACCACAATTCTCACTCATTAGTTTCTTGAAAACTGAATAAATAGTGTGTTCTTTTCTCCCTGGACTGAGTTTTCATTCAGGTTTCCTTAGTTTAATTTCACGAAGTCACTTGTCAGCTGTCCTCTATGCCTGTTCAGCAAGCTTTTTACAGACTGTGTTATTACACCCTTTCTAAACACTTTGTCATGGAGGAAAACCCTAAGAGAATCTAACAAAAAAGCATAAAATTCATCACAAAATTTCTCTATGGCAACTAGAGCACATAAAAATCCCACAAGATATTCATTTCTCTATCAAAAGAGGACTCCCACAGTGCTTTGCCAAGCAGTTAAAAGTCAGTCAGACAACAGACATCTTCATTAACTAGTGAAAAGCCTAAGGCTATGAAACATAGTGACATTTGATTAATAATAAACATCAGTCACACACAAAAAATGAATAATGAACTGTATAAGCAGCATGAAAAATATCAAAGATAAATACCATTTAAATATGACTGAAGCTCACTGATGCATGAGAACAATTAAGGCCTAAAAGTAACTGACATTTCAAATTAACCTGAAATGCAAAATTACACACAATTAACAAACACATAATAGCACACTATAAACGTAAATCTCTAAAAACACAGATTACACTTGTGGATGACAGATCTGTCTTAATTTTTTTATTTCTTTAGTTATATAATGCTGGTATTGAGCAACAACCAGTCTCTCATTTATATGACTCCTTTCTAGTTCCTAGTGAGGGTCATGGTTAAAGGAAGCCAAGCAGGATAGATCAGATGTATTTTAACAGCAGATTCCATTTTGTTGCTGAGGATTTTTAGTCATTTCCAGACTGATACTTTCATTACTTGCTCAATGCTGGCTTGCTACTGACACGACATATTTCAAAAGGATTGCTATTGATCCTTTAAATTAAATTCATTATCTAATTAGAAACCAAATACTATAGCTACCATTTCTAAAGTAAGATACACCTGGTCCAAAATGGATATAAGTCATTACTCTTAACACCATATGTTGGTAACAGCTAAAATACTAATAAAATTACATGCTCTACAAAAAATGTAATTGCCTTTTTTACATGTATTTTTTCAGGAGACTTAATGATGTGCCACACTAATTCTATGTATTGCTCTGCAGCATTCTGCACTGAGCATAGATTTAAAGTGCTTACTAAAACTAACAAATATAACAATATACTGCAGTATAAACCTTCAGAATATTTGCATACATAACTATACATCAAGGTAAACAAAGTCAGAGTAACATAAATTACAGTTTACATAAGAGTTGGGAAATGGCCAGTCGACAACAGAGGAGAGGAAAACAAAACGACCATTTATACAGACAATAAACCGATAGGGACCCATGATCAATTATAACAACCATACTCCCATGTCATTGCCTAATTGCTGCCATCTCTCTCTTGGACATTCTTTAATTTTGTAAATATATTCCAAAGTCCACATCTGGATAATCTGAAGTAAAATATTACCTTTGTAACTGTTGAATCCAAAAAGTTTTAATTACATTCATACCACATTCTTCTAGGTAATATGCCACTATTATTATCAGGACAAACACAGAAACCATGCTAAAAGTATGTTGTATATTCTAGCATATTGTTAATATTGATCATAGTTTGTTTTTGGTGATTGACAATGACAAATATAGGCAAAACAGGCTCAGCCCCCCACAATCTTGAAATGCGTTAAACTGTTTAAACGATGAAAGTATAGTACAGAACAAGAAAATCTAGTTAATCAATATCCATTAACACTGATATTCATGCCTAATCAATCATGCAATTTAAAAGTAGCGAGAGACTGTATGATATTCAGTGTCATTCTAATTAGTCTCACTAATCAGAAACACAAACATAAGTATTGAAATAACAAAATAAGAATTTCATCAAAATAAAAGAACTTCTGTATAAAGTAAAAAATAAGTCTCAAATTGACAGAACAGAAAGTGTGAATTTGTGCTCTGGATAAATAATGCAGAAAGACTGAGAAATTAATTGAAACAAAAGTGACTCATATGGTTTATAATATCTTCCCTATGATTAAGTAAAGTGCTTCATAACAAGAATTAATGAATATAGAAATATTTTCACATGAATAGACCATTCAATGTGACTTTTAAATAGATTATTGAATTTAAATATGCTGGATTTGTTTATTCTTTGTTTTAAGCTTAATTAAACAAAGTGTGTTCTCCCTTTTCAGTTATCATAGTGGTACACTACAATTAAATCTAAATTCCTAACAGGTGATTTTCTTTTATAAGTATATTTGACCTAGAGAAACCTCTCAGACAGCACTTTCTCTTCTGCAGATCACAGACAAAACTGCATTTCCTTTCTTCTCATTCCTAATTATTCTTTTTGGGCTATGTGACCAGAAGGGGAAACTGCTTTATTTTCTTTGGCAACATTCCTGGGTTGGAATGGATCACTGTGATATTCAGCAAGCTTTCTGGGGTATGTCTTGCATGATACACTTTTGGCAACTTTTTGAAAAGAATGCAGAACAGGCTACAAGGTTTCCAGAATTTTCAGTCACCTTTTTAATGGTTCCCACTGTTCTCTTCTCCAGGAGAAACTTTGACACTAAATTTAGAAACAAAAACAAACTGTAATATTAAATACACATACACACACATATATATATACAATATGTATAAATATATATATACAGTATATATATATATAAATATATATATATATATATTGTCACAAGAACGAGACATGGACAGATAAAGGTTTGGGGCATCCACCTGTGTAATGTGGTATCCTGGCTGCAAAAGTCGTTTTAGCAAAATAATCAGCACTGAAGTGCATACAACTGAGACTGAGGAAAAAGGGAAAAGGGGCAGGTTTTAAAGGGGAAGACAGGAAGTGAGGTCATATGGATCAAGCACGTGGTCTTCCACCATTGGATCATAGCCGGACGTGACATCAGAGGGACTGAAGCTGGTGTGGTCGACTTCCATTGGCTCGGTCCCGGAAGTGATGTCAGTAGAGCCAGGTGGAATCCCCCGGGACTGGTCTACAGGCAAGGGAGAAAAAGAGTCAGTGCACTCTGCCGCACCCCGGCATGCCTCCGAACTGCCTTCACTCAAGCCCTTTAGCTGCCTCCCATGCGCACGTGTGTGACAAGGCCCCCCCCCCTTAGCCCAGACCCGTCGGGTCGGGCAACCCTAACCGAGAGGTCGTGAACCCGAGAAAGAGCATCAGCGTTGGCATGGAGAGCACCCCGACGATGAGTGAGCGAAAACTTGTACGGCTGTAGGTCAAGAAACCACCGGGTGACCCGCGGATTCGACTCCTTGTGCAGGGCCATCCACTGTAGAGGTGCATGGTCCGTGACAAGGGTGAATTCCCGGCCCAACAGGTAGTACCTAAGCTGAGTAATTGCCCATTTAATCGCCAGAGCCTCCCTTTCCACCGCTGCATACCTGGTCTCCCGGTCCAACAGTTTCCGGCTCAGGAACATGATGGGGTGTTCCACACCATCGACGCTTTGGCTCAGCACGGCGCCCAGGCCTGTGTCCGAAGCGTCCGTCTGGAGGATGAAAGGCAAAGAAAAGTGCCATCAAAATAGGTGCGGACGTAAGGGCCTGCTTTAAGTCACCAAATGCAGCGCCTGTTTTTTCAGTCATTACCACAATGTTCGGGGCCCTCTTCTTTGTTAAATCAGTCAAGGGCGCCACTCTCTCCGAGAACCGGGGTACAAACCGGCGGTAGTACCCGGCTAATCCGAGAAAGGCTTGGACCTGCCGCTTGGTTCGCGGACGGGGCCATTTCAAAATGGCATCAATTTTGGAGCACTGTGGCCTTACGGTACCCCGACCCACCAGGTAGCCTAAATATTTGGCCTCGCTTAATCCAAAGAAACAGTTCTTGGGATTAATCCGGAGCCCGGCCTCACCAAGTGTCCGTAATACCGCTTGGACATGCTGTAGGTGTTCCCTCCATGTGCTGGAATAGATGACCACGTCATCCAGGTAGGCAGCACTGTATGAGTTATGAGGCCGAAGCACTTTGTCCACCAGATGCTGAAAGGTTGCTGGAGCCCCGTGTAACCCAAATGGAAGGACACGATACTGCCAGTGTCCGCTAGGGGTACTAAACGCGTTTTTTTCCTTCGCGGAGTCTGTTAAAGGAACCTGCCAGTACCCTTTTGTCATGTCAAGTGTGGTCAGATATTGAGCCTGTCCAAGCCTCTCGAGGAGGTCGTCCACGCGTGGCATTGGATAGGCATCAAATTGGGAGACCTGGTTAAGCCGACGGAAGTCATTGCAGAACCTTCAACTCCCGTCAGGCTTACCGACGAGCACAATGGGACTGGACCAGGGACTATAACTTTCCTCAATTACACCTAGTTCCAGCATGCGCTTGATCTCAAGCTCCACTTCAGCCTTTTTTGCCTCGGGAAGATGATACGGGCATTCTCGGACAATAACCCCGGGCTCTGTCACGATGTTGTGCTCAATCAGAGAGGTCCTTCCGGGATTCTAACTGACTACCTCCCGAACGGTCCGGATAACTGTTTCCAGCTCCTGCCGCTGTCTGGGACTTAAGTCCGTGCCGAAGTTAAGGTCGTGTGTGTGAGCGAAGAGTGAGCGGGGCTGGCCGGAGGAGGGAGTGGGGTCCCTGTCCTTCCACGGTTTCAGCAGGTTCACATGATAAACCCGCTCCTTCGGCCGATGATTGGGTTGACTCACCAAATAGTCGACCAGTCCCTTCCTCTCCTTAACTTCGTAGGGGCCCTGCCAGTGGGCAAGCAACTTAGAGTGGGAGGTAGGCACTAGGACCATGACCCGATCTCCTGGGCAGAACTCCCGAAGAGACGTGCCGCGGTTGTAGTACCGGGCCTGTGCTGCTTGAGCCTCCTCCATGTGACTTTTAAGGAGAGGCCGAATCTTTCCAAATCTATCGCGTAACTGTGCGATATACTCCAGTATGTTTGTAGAGGGAAGAGCCTCTTCTTCCCAGCCTTCTTTCAAAATATCTAATATGCCCCGAGGTTGTCGCCCATACAGTAGTTCAAAAGGGGAGAACCCCGTGGAGGCTTGTGGGACTTCCCGATAGGCAAAAAGGACGAGGGGGAGGAGCTGATCCCAGTTCCTTCCATCCTCTCTGACCACCTTACGCAGCATTTGCTTGAGAGTTTGATTAAACCTCTCTACTAATCCGTCGGTTTGAGGATGATACACCGAGGTCTTTAAATGCTTTATTTTCAGTAACCTGGCAGTCTCCTTGAATGTCTCCGAGGTGAAAGGGGTCCCCTGGTCTGTCAAGACTTCCTTGGGGATCCCCACGCGCGCAAATACCCCTAGTAATTCCCGTGCGATGGCTTTAGAGGTAGCTGAGCGCAACGGAACAGCTTCGGGGGATCGTATAGCATAATCCACGAGGACTAAAATGTACTTGTGTCCTCGAGCTGAGGGCTCTAGGGGTCCCACCAGGTCGACCCCGATTCTGTGGAAGGGAACGTCAATCAGTGGAATTGGAACGAGAGGATCACGGTCCCTCCTAGGAATTTGTCGCAGTTGACACTCCGGACAGGAAGCGCAAAAGCGACGAACCTCCTCATTAATTCCTGGGCAGTAGAAACGGAGCTTGATCCGCTCCAGAGTTTTCTCGGTGCCCAAGTGGCCACCTAGGAGGTGGGCGTGTGCTAGTTCGCAGACCTGCCGCCAGAAGGTACGCAGAATTAGCAGCAGCTTTCTCCCCTGCCCGTCATGCATCGCTACACGGTAAAGAAGGTCGTTGTCTAACACAAAGTGAGGGCCCTGTGGCTTCGACTGATCAGTGCGCTGGCCATTGACAAGGACCACTGCATTTTTTACAAACTTCAGGGAGTCGTCGTTCCATTGCTCCCTTCTAAAAGAAGCCGGCGTTTCTTTAAATTGGAACCGCAACATGGAGAGAGGGTCAGCGTCGACCTCCCTGGGTGTGGTTTCCTCCCGCTCCGCCGCGGCATTGGTGGATGACGTGTCAGCACGCGACGGCCCGGGAGTTGCCATGTCACTTAGGGCGACCGCTTCGTCTCTCTCTGCCGGCTGATTACACGGCGTGGAGGCAGCTTGAGACAGTTCATCTCTGTCCATAACAAGGCCCAAATTAACCCCGGGAGTGGTATGTGTCACACCGCTTTTAATATTAGACCAGTCCCGCCCTAGTATCACTGGGTGTGGAGGATCCGGTAGGACCACTACGGTGAGTTTACGAACTGACCCTCCGTAACTGATGACACAAGCGGCGGACCTGTACCAGCGGATTTCTCCGTGGACACAGGTTATACCGGTCTTAAATTTTAGCCACTGTTGTGGTTGCACAAAGTGGCGGGCAACAATGGAAATGTTGCTGCCGGAATCAAACAACGCGGTGGTCTTGTGTCCGTTGACGATCACCACGCCAGTATGTGGGACCGCCAACGGATTAACCAGACCACACCAACCCCTCCTCACCCCCCACCTGCATTCCTCCTCGTCTCCAAGCGGTTTGCACGCCCACGGCACCGCAGACGCCAATACAAGCTCCGGGTTGTACAGGGAGGGGCTAGGTCTTGGGACGTACCCCGGTTGAGTTTGACATAAGGATGGTTCTGCTCCCCCAAAGTGTGAGGCCGCCCTCTGTGTCTCCAGAAGCTCTATGAGCTCTGACATGTTCTTAAACTGCTTGCCCCAGACCGGCTGGGTGAAGCCACGGGGAAGCGCTTCCAGGAGCAGATAGCAAGCTACCTGCTCTATTATTTGGTAGTGCGTGTTTTCAAATGGCTGTAGCCAGTGCCCTACCGTTGCCCATAAGGACCAGGTTTGTTTGTTGGTCGGCCACTCAGGGTCCAACCTCCATTTTTTTATTTTATTCACCTGCCAGTCTGGGGCACCCCTAGGTGGTAAATGGGGCTTTGGTTTCACAGGGAGGCAGGCACTCTCCCCCAAGAGAGCATACTGAGCCCTTTTTGCCTCCCCCCTCCAAGCAGCCCAACTCTGTGAGCCCCACCCGCACACTCCCTGGCCTCTCCAGGTGGCCTAGTTATGCCGGGAGCGGAGCCCACACCGGGTCACGCCGAACTATGGGGCACCCTCCCCGCCTGAATACTCGGCCCCGGTACGCTCCCACCTGGGTGTATTGCAGGTCCTGTCCCCTTCTCTTCTGGGACTTCTCAATCCTGCCGACTACGCCACTGTCACAAGAACGAGACATGGACAGATAAAGGTTTGGGGCAGCCATCCGTGTAATGTGGTATCCTGGCTGCAAAAGTCGTTTTAGCAAAATAATCAGCACTGAAGTGCATACAAATGAGTCCAAAACAAGACTGAGGAAAAAGGGAAAAGGGGCAGGTTTTAAAGGGGAAGACAGGAAGTGAGGTCATATGGATCAAGCACGTGGTCTTCCACCATTGGATCATAGCCGGACGTGACATCAGAGGGACTGGAGCTGGTGTGGTTGACTTCCATTGGCTCGGTCCCGGAAGTGATGTCAGGAGAGCCAGGTGGAATCCCCCGGGAATGGTCTACAGGCAAGGGAGAAAAAGAGTCAGTGCACTCTGCCACACCCCGGCATGCCTCCGAACTGCCTTCACTCAAGCCCTTTAGCTGCCTCCCATGCGCACGTGTGTGACAATATATACAGTACAAGCCAAAAGTTTGGACACACCTCCTCATTCAATGTGTTTTCTTTATTATATACATATACTATGTATATGTATGAAATACACACCTAGATCTTTTAAATGTTGAATTTAACCAGTTCACCACCCTTTCCAAAATAAGCTAACCTTTAATTGCCTCCATATGAAAATGCAGTTTCTTTAAGAATGAGTCTAGGTAAATTTGTCATAGTAAAACACTGTAAGGCAGTCAGAATCTTAACAAATTGGCAGGGTGCCTGTCAAAATTTCTTGCTTCACTTTCCAGCTGGGCAAGACACACATAGTGGGTCTATCGTGCATGCACAACTTTTTTTTGTTCCATGTGTCCAGTGTACTCAGAGACTCCATGCTTGTTTGTGATTTTTGTTCAGTGTTCTAAACTTGCTGTGTGCTCCATGTTGCTGACAAAGTAAGTTTTCTAGCACCCATAATAATCAACATGTTTAGTGTACTTTAAGTTTATAACCAACACTTTAACTTCTAATAAAATTTGGTTCTAATATATGTAAATTCTACATGATAACCAGATTTCTGTTGGGGAATGAGTGGGTTATTAATATTACTTGTTTTTAACATTCAAGAGCAATATGCTGTAATTTACTTTGTTCTAAGACACTAATTATGACATTTTTTGAGTGCACATAGTTGTAGTAAAATGCAATTCCTTTCTTGTTTTCAAATGCTGTCTTGGGCCTTATATAATGCCTATATTTGGACATTGAGTTAGTGGTTCCATTCATTGGTTGGCCCAAAGAATAGCATTTCAAGTTAAAGGAACTTACATTTTTGCAGTTGTAATTACTCTCTCTGGGTAATCTATAATGTTTCAGTTTTGCCATTTTGATTATTTATGTTTGGATATGCATTCCTTTGATATTAGGCACTTACTGTAGTTATTTATTTATGTTTGTATCCCACATATATGCACATACAGTATATCTATGAAAGTGTTTACTGCGGAGTCTGAAAGGGTGTTCAAACTATTCTCAAGTATGGCTGCTGTTCTTTCAAACTGAAGAATTAGGCCAGCTGGTGTATGATCAGCCCAGTAATGTACAATTGTCCCTTACAGTGCCTTTTGTTTGGCTGATGAAATGGAGCATTGTATTTGTCTTACAGCAACATTTTAGGTCTAATGAAAGTTGAAAACAATCTGAACAATCTGTGAACATAATTAATTTTATGTAAAATAAATGCATCATTTGTTTTTGTATGCCACATTATGTTTGTTTATCTCTAAGCTGGAAACAACAGCTCTTGGTCAATGAAGATAGTACTACGTGACAGATTATTGTCAAAGATAACACTTTATATGTATAATGATTCCAAAAAACTAATATTCAGGAAGTTTAGAGTTATAAAAGTTGATGCTATCTTGCTACTGTCTGGAGTATTTCTTCCAACTAATAAAATTTCAGTCTTTCCTTTAGTAAAGACAACACATTATCATTCATCCAATGTTTTAATTCACTGAAGCAGTTAATGTTATAATTAATTGATAACTACAGCTTATTGTCATCTGAAAGCAAGTTGAAAAAAAGTTAAATATTCTAATACTGAGATCTGAGGGAAACCATACTTACCTTCAGACAAGAATGATGAAATATCTTTAATATAATTACTTTATAAAGTGGCATACATAAGTTTGGGCACACTTGCTTAAAACGTCAGTTACTGTGAATAGTTAAGTGAGCAGATGAACTGATCACCAAATGGCATAAAGTTAAACATGACACATTTTTTTTCAGCATTTTATGCAAGATTAGTGTATTGCTTTAGTTTTGTACAATTGTACAGTGAAAAAAGAATGGAGCATCATGCAAGAGTTTGGGCAGCCCAAGATATCTGAGGTTTCAGATAACTTTTACCAAGGTTTAGGACCTTAATTAGCTCTTACTTACCATATTTAGTTAGGGCTATAGTTTGTTCACAGTCATCGTTCAGTAACCCAAGGTGATGCAAATTGCAAAGCTGTATAAATTCTCTGATTCGTCAAACCTTGTCCCACCAATCAGTTGTGAAGTGGAGTGAAGCCTCACAAAGGATCGAAACATTTGAAATACTGATGTCAGAAATCGTGTCTAAGCTTTGAAGCATTTGACACTCACCTCTCTAGTGACATCTCCTGGCCATTTGCATTAATGTTATTGTCAATGACATCTGCTAAACTTTAATTTTATTTTTTGGTGCTAAAAATTGACAACGAACAGAAGAGTTCAACAGCGGGCTTCCAGTGTCTGATTTCTATATATATTTTGTGGAATCTGGCCCGGACACACACAGACGGACATCTTATGTTCACCACACACTGTTTATTTACACAACTATGTACAAATCACGTGCACCACAAACCCCAGTGCCTCCAGCACCGATTCCCCCAATGTCCAGGCCTCACAGTCTTTGTGCCTTCCTCCTGGCCGCCTCCAGTCCTCTCTCCAGCTCCGTCCTCTTCCACCCGACTTCCGCTACTGACTGAAGGGAGGCGGCCCCTTAAATAGGAACCCAGAAGGGCTCCAGCTGCTTCCCGGCATTCCTCTGAAGACACGCCCCAGTGTGGCGGAAATGCCGGCTGTGCACCCGGAAGCCCTCCGGGTGTCCCCTGTCTTTCTCCCCCCAGCACTTCCTGGTGTGGCGGAAGTGCTGGGCTCCAGACTTCTACAGGCACCGGGGCGCTGCCTGGCGGTTGCCACGGGTCCCTACAGGGCCCTTTACCCGAGCCCTTTACCCGAGGCCCCCAACACAACCAGGGCGGACGCCCCCTCACGGTCTGGAGGAGGTACAAGCCCTCCTCCGGTCGTCCTGGGCGTCCCGGCTGGGCTCCATATATATATATATATATATATATATATATATAGGGTGGTCCAGATCTAATTATGCAATTTTCATTATGCTATAACTTTTATTTAGTTTATTACATAGAAAATCACCCGAAAAAATCCCGGACCATCGAGAAGTGTGCGAACTGACAACATGAAGAATTGTCTTTGCACCGAACTGGAATCATACCCACATAAATCAAAGTCATCCAGATGATCTTGATCTGCATAATTAGATCTGGACCACCTTGTATATATCCATCCATCCATTATCCAACCCGCTATATCCTAACTACAGGATCATGGGGGTCTGCTGGAGCCAATCCCAGCCAACACAGGGCGCAAGGCAGGAACAAATCCCCGGGCAAATCCCCACACACCAGGCACACACTAGGGACAATTCAGGATCGGCAATGCACCTAACCTGCCTGTCTTTGGACTGTGGGAGGAAACTGGAGTACCCACGCAGACATGGGGAGAAGATGCAAACTCCACGCAGGGAGGAAACACAAGGCTGAGTCTCAGTACTTTAGCAAAACCAGCTTTATTCAGCTTGAAACAGGTACAGCATGGTTATTTATTGTAGCAGGATCTACCACTCTCCTATACACAGACACAGCAATCAGGCAGGGTCGTGGCTAAGTAAATACTGTTCTCTGCATTTATAATTTTTCTTCAAGCTGCAAAAGCGCTGGGCGCCTGCGGTTGCCCTGGCAACTGATAGGCTGTCTTCCACAGCTTCGGGACGCATTTTGGTGTGTTGTGCCATTGGGGGGAGTCCCAAAAGAGTATAGTAAGTATAGTAAGGCAGAATGTACTATACAATAATCAAGAGTTTTACTAAAACAAAATAGGATGTCTCATTCACGGAGCCCCGGCAATTTTAATAAATACTCCCCTTTTACAATGTATTATTATTATTGCTCCTTTTATTAGTATTATAATTAGCCCTCATCTTTTCTTGAGATTACATTTCATCGACCATCTTTTGGGTTTCCATGGCTCTAATGTTGTAGGTTAAAAAAAAAACATAAATTGAAAACGAGCCTTGTCACTTGTCCTTAAATGTTTTCTTTGTTCTGACTCATTTAAAACAGAGTAGATGGAAAATAAAGGTTAAATCCTCTACTTTGTCATAATATAGGTGAGAACATTGGAGAAAGAAGATGAAATTCTTAAATTATTATTCCGCCAATGAAATATTTAATTTATTAAAACTTTACAATATTTTGTGAAGCACAAAAGTAATGAGTTTGCTACGAAGAAAAGACGCCATCACAGTCAAATCTGTCACAAGCTCTGGTAGTGTTGCCCTGTGGCTTAACTAACTACTTAATTTTCTTATTTTTGGGGCATAATGCAAACCCAAGATCAAGTTGGATTAAAGAGTTACCTAAATTAAAACAAACAAAAAACAATTAGAAGTTATATTTTTATAACCTAATTCGACAAAATTATTTTCAGAGATACTGTGGAAGGATCACATAAGGGATCTATTGTGGAATTTTTCAAACTAAAAATCTCCATCAAAATGTAATGACTAATTTGCAGAAGGAAGCTCATATATTTACAATAATTCATCTTCTATTCATTGCAATTTAATATCTATGAATCGCACAATTCGAAAAGGATGATAACAAACCCACTATGGCAGAACAGGTTGAATTCACTCTGGTGTGCCCAAAATTCAAAGGTGTCAATCTGGAGAACTTCAGAGAGGTATAGGGACATGGTGCAGATCAGTCACTGGCACACTATCTCACACAGGACACTCCAAGGTGAGCATTGTAAGTATTAAGTGAGCCACACTCTGTAGCTGAAAGCTACTGTGCTGTATATGTAAAGTTTAATGTGAATAAAAGTATGTGCTGCACAACTAATTACAATTGTCATTCAAACAGAAACAGCACCATGGACATCACTATAGACGCCTTTGTGTTGAAAAGAGAGACCAGTGATTTCTACAAAGTTTGGCATTAAAGATCCATTTCAGTTCTGAAGCAATAAAGAGAAGTGGGATAAACACATCTGAACGTGCTGTTGAATAAAGCATCTGATTTTTTCAGCAACATCCCTCCCTTGTGAACATTCTTCAAGGACTGGATAGGTAATCAGTACAAAGTCATAGCAAAGTATAATCATAAAATATTTCCTTAAATAAAAATGATAGTTCTCCCTTCCGTACCATTCCTAAACAATCTTCTAGTTAGTAAAGCACAATCCCAGTCACTAACACATTTACTGTGTACCCCCCATTAACAATCAAAGTAAGAACACATTCCATTGTGCATTATAATTCCTCAGTGTCATGTATTATTTGTTACTACTCACGAGTCCAGCTTCATTGAGATTCTGTCTTATATGCAAACATTTTAAAGGGAGTGTTTATTGAACTGACTGTGGACGACTTGTTATCTTGTTAAAATGACTTTATTTATATGATATTAACAATTAATAATAAGAACAAATATCAAGGAGGTTGTGAGTTTGTGAGGATTGTGTTGTATTTTTTTTATTTTATTGAATTTATTAAAAGCAAGTAACATTCCAAACAAGCAAGTCAAACTTGACAAAATTAAATTCAATTCAACCACCACCCATGAGAAAGAGAGGAAGGCCAACAGCCAGATTAAAACATTAAGAGCAGAAAAAAAGGGAAAGAATAATTTTCCCCGATATAAATGCCTATTCTAAAATGTTATTAATTAGATCTTGGCACATTTTGAAAAAGTTTTGAACAGATCCACTAACTGAGAATTTGATTTTTTCCAATTTCATATAGTATATAACATCAGTTACACACTCACTTAAAAGAGGTGGGCTAGTGTTTTTCCAGTTGAACAACATAAGCCTATGTGCTAATAGTAAAGTAAAGGCAATTATATTTTGTTTGTCCTTCTCCACTTTATGCCCATCTGGGAGTACACCAAACACAGCTGATAATAGAGTAGGAGAGATTGTGACACCAAGGCCATCTGAAAAGCATTTAAAGATTTTGGTTCAGAATAATATTAATTTGGTGTACTCTCGAAACATATGGCCCAGTAAAGCTAGAGCTCGATTGCAACGTTTGCAGGTTGGATCTTGCCGTGGAAACATTTTGGACAATTTTAAATGAGACTGATGTGATGGATAAAAGATTTTAAATTGAATAATTGTATGCTTTGTGCATATGGAGCTAGAGTGACTTCTGTGCATGGCAGCATTTCACTCCTTTTCTGAAATGTTGAGTAAAAGATTTTTTTCCCACTGTACTCTGAGATCTTTGAAAGGAAGGGCTTTTAAAATGTTTTTATATATTAAATTCTGTCTGAATCCTCAAGACTTATCAATATTTCTCCCAGAATAGAAGTAGGTGGGAGGTGAGAAAAATTGATTTTGTTTATCAAAGTTTCTAATTTAAAAATAGTGGAAAAATTGTGTTGATGGGAAACTAAATTTGGAGTGAAATTGTTCGTAGGATGCAAAATGTTATCTATCAAATAAATTTGTGATTTAATCCCATACGTTTTCCAAACATTAAAAGCTGTGCAAGTCTGAGAGGGTGGAAAAAGGTGGTTATTGTGCAGAAGTCACACAGATAAAAGCTTCTCTATCTTGAAGTATTTGCTACATTGGTTCCATGTTCTGAATGAAGGAAGCACAATTGAGTTGTTAGTATATTGATTATAACTTGTATTTACTAAGACACAAAGCAAGGAATATAAAGAAGTACTGCAGGATTTTATTGCTATTGCGGACCAAGCCTGTGTGTGTTCATCTATTTGTGTCAATGCCCATGTTATTATAGCTTGTATATTTGCCGCCTAGTAATAAAACTGAAAGTTAAGTAGACATGCCACATTCTGCCTTAGGTCTAGTCACCCTTTGTATATGTGGATGTTTTGAAATCCAAACAAATTAGATTATGATTGAATCTGATTTCTTAAAAAACGATTTGTTAATTTATATTGGGATGCTTAGAAACAGAAAAAGAAGCTTTGGAAGGATATTCATCTTCTTCTTCTTTCAGCTTCTCCCACATAGGAAAATGGGCAGAATTGTCCTCTCTCACCACATCCATAACCCTTCTCTTAGGCATTCCTTTTTTCCTCTTGCCTCTTCCCAATATACCCAGATTTTCTCCTCTGCATGTCCAAACCAATGTAATCTCGCCTCTCTGATTTTGTCTCCAAAATGTCCAACCTGAGCTGACCCTCTAAAGTACTCATTCCTAATCCTACCCATCCTCGTCACATCCAATCAAATCTTTAACTCTGCCACCTCTAGCTCAGCGTCCTGTTTTTTGGACAGTGCCACTGTGTCCATTCCATATAATATAGCTGGTCTCACTGCAGTCCTGTAGACCTTCCCTTTCACTTTTGCTGATACCCATCTGTCACAAATTACTCCTGACACTCTTTTCCACCTATTCCACCTTGCCTGCACTCTCTTTTTCATCTCCCTTCAACAATCCCCGTTATTCTGTACTGTTGGTTCCAAGTATTTAAACTCATCCACCTTTGCCAACTCTACTCCCTGCATCATCACCATTCCACTGACCTCCCTCTTATTCACACACATGTATTCTGTCTTGTTCCTACTGACCTTTATTCCTTTCCTCTCTAGAACATATCTCCACTTCTCCAGGGTCTCCTCAACCTGGCTTCTACTCTTGCTACAACAACAACAACATTTATTTCTATAGCATGTTTTCATACAAATGATGTAGCTCAAAGTGCTTTATAAGATGAAGAAAGAAAAAAATATACAAATAAAATTAGGCAACACTAATTAACAAAGAATAAAGTAAGGTCCGATGGCCAGGGAGGACAGATAAAACAAAAAAACAAAACTCCAGACGGCTGGAGAAGAAAACAAAATCAGCAGGGTTTCAGGCGCCATGAGACCGCCTAGACATTCTACCTAACATAAATGATCTAAATCAGTCCTCATGGTTTTCAGGCTTCACGTGGAAGAAATTAAAAAATATAATATCTGACAGATGCTGGGGGAGAGTTAGACTGGTTTCAACAGAGAGCCATGAATAGGTAAAGAGGGAGGAAAAAAATGAGATAAGGGAGAGAAAACGAAGGCTTAATTGTAAAGCTCGAATTCAGGAAGAGACACGTCTCCGTTAGCCCAGGCCAAGGTGAGAACTGAATGTTTTATCAATGCACATTCCATAGGAAGGATGAGAGCTGAGAGCAAAATTCATTCCAAAAACAAGGCGGTGAAGGGAAAGGTAGCCTCATGCTCACATAGTTTAATAGCAGCAATATATTCATCTTTATTATAGATAGAAGGAACTGTTTAACCTCTTCAAAAACACAATGAAAATCTGATGTAGGATTATCTTTTAGGTTTGAGGTTTTATTTATTCAACTAAACAACTCAAAGTTGACCTAATTGCTTTATATAGAATAACAGATAATAGAAATAAAAGCCAGATAAAGAATTAAAACATATATATGATATATTTATATATATATATATATATATATATTAGTTTTATTAGTGTATTATTATATAGTTTTATATATACTGTATATATAAAACATTAAACATACATAAACACAGGTACACCAACATGCAAACATAAATAAATATATACATGCAAAAGAATAAAATAAACACAGTATAAAGAATATGAATAGAAAGATTTAAACACTCAAACTCATAAGCTACAAAAGCAAGTAAATAAAAGTGTTTTTTTAGTGAAAAACATGAAACCTTATTGCAAGCGGCAAACTGTTCTGCAGTTTAGGACAAGCCACCGCAAAGACATGATCGCCCCTCAGCTTCAACTGTGTACGTGGGAGAGTAAGCAATAGCTAATTTAAAGACTTTAGCTTCCTAGCTGATGAATATCGATCTACAAGATCAGCTATGTATGGCGGAGCTGAACCATAGTAAGGCTTTAAATACAAACACTAAAATCTTAAAATTCACCCTATAACTAATAGAGAGCCAATGAAGAGAGGCTAGCACTGGAACAATGTGATCCCTTTTTTTGCTGCTGGTCAAAACTCTAGCATCTGAATTCTACACCAGCTGCAGGTGAGACATGGTCATATGGGATACCCTGACATTACAATAATCCAGACGAGACATGACAAGAGCATGAATGAGCTTTAGTATGCCATGAAAAAACAAAAACAGCTTGACTTTATTAATCACCCTTAGGCAGAAAAAATACTTTTTACCACAGAATTGATCTGTTTGTCAGATTTAAAACCTGAATCCAAAATCTCCTCAAGATTTTTAGCACATGGCTTTGAGTACAGGACAAGTAGACCCAATGTGGTAGTAATGTTTCGCGTAACAGTGGGGTGACCAAATAGAATGACTCCAGTTTTTGACTCATTTAATTGCAAGAAGTTTAGTGCCATCCAGTGTTTTATATTGTCTAAGCAGTTAAAAAGCTTTGCCCCCAACTCCATTTCACATGGTGACAATGGAAAGTAAGTCTAGGTATCATCAGCTTAACAATGATATAGGATGTTATACTTATTTAGTCTAGAAAAGAACAGCAACCTATATAAAGAGAAGAGGATTGGACCTAAGACAGGTCCCTGGGATACCCCACAGGTTATGGATGTGGTAGGAGATGTTGAGCAATATGTACAGAAAGCATCCTACCTTTGAATTATCTGTAAACTACTTAAGAGCAGTACCCCGAATACCAACCCAGTGCTCCAGCCTGTTAATTAAAATGTCATGATTAACCGTGTCAAATGTAGCGCTCACATCGAATAAAATTAGCACTGTGCACCTCCCCAAACCAGCTGCCTACAGCTGTGCTGTGAAATGTTCTGAATCCCGACTGAAACTTATTGAGAATATTGTTGTTCACCAAAAAACTATGGAGAAAAATAGTAATTTGGAAATGGGACAAAAACTGCTGGGAAGCAAGGAATTGAGGTTTGCCTTTTTTAACAGGGGGTGAATCACTGCATGCTTAAGGCACAGACGAACAGTCCCTGTCTGCAAGGAAATATTAGTAATTGACAGGATATTAGGATCAATTACATCAAACACCCCTTTAAAGAATTGAGCAGACATAAAGTCAAGAGGACAAAATGACAGCTTCATACAATTCACAATTTTTCTCAGGTCAGAAATAGAAACTGGCTGAAACTGATGAAGGACAGCAGAGTGTATGACACACACCGATGGATCCTGAGTAACAAACTCAATATAATTCTAATATCAGTAATTTTACTAATAAAGTATTGCAAAAAGTCATCATAAGAGAGTACAACACTAAATAATACTTAAGAACTGTTAGAGCTGCTTGCAGTAACATTTGAAAAAATGTTGTTCTGTCAGTCTTCACAGCTTCTTGATAATTGTCAAGGGAATCTTTGATCACATAGAAAACAAGGAGGTGATCCTTCATCTGCTTGCTCTCAGTATTCCTACACTTGCTTCTGAGTGAATGTGTAGCGTCATTAAACCACGACTGTCTTCTTGGCTTTCATATTCTCTCTTTAAGTGGAGCTAGAACATTCAAAATCTCCACACAAATAGATGTTAATTCATAGACAAGCAAATCAGTACTGACGTCCAGAGAGGATGCTTTGCCACTAGATGATAAAGAAATAGTTTCATAAGAATTACAAAAGAGTAGTGGACGTGGAATTAAAGCTGCACAAACAGTAACTCAGAAGAACAGGCTTTGAGGGCATATACTGTAAATTGGCATCAAATGTAATGAAGCTGTGATCGGAAAGATATCCATCATTCATTTCAATGTTACAAACAGAGAATCCCGATGAAAATACAAGGTCCAAGGTATGGCCATGTTTATGAGTGGGGCCTGTAAAAAAACTGAGCAAAATCAAAAGACTCCATAAGATGTAAAAAATCACAGGCCAAAGGTTTAGAAAGACAACAAATATGAATGTTGAAGTCCCCAAAAACTAAAACGCAATCATATAATGTCATGATCGATGACAAAAAAATCTGAGAATTCTTGGACGAAATCCTTACACAAGTGGGTTCTATACACCAAGACACAGACAACTGGATGAGGCAAATCCACCTTAATCAATTGAACTCCAAAGCTAGAAAAAGAGTCAGCACGTAATAACTGACATTTAAAGTAATTCTTAAAAACTACAGTCAGACCTCCACCATGGAATTTTATACCTGGAAATGCTAAAAAAAACCTACAATCCTGACGAGAAAGTTGAGAAAAAGGGCTTAGGTCATTCTTGCTCACCCGAGTCTCTGTTAGAAATAAGAAGTCCAAATTTACGAGAGACAAAATTTTCATTTAAAATAAATGTTTTTTTTTCAGTAGAGATCTAACATTGAACAATGCCATTTTAAAAAAGTAACGATCCTTACTAATATTATGTAAGAAGTGAAAAAGATTATCCACAATGACGCCAGTTTGTTCTGTACAACCAAGTTTATATATAATGGTTTGAAGGTGAGTGTTGATGACTTTGGGAAGTAATTTAACATTAGAGCTCATCAAGGAAAGTGGCATGTAGCTGGAACAATGTGTCAGATCCTTGCCTGATTTAAGAAGAAGTGAGATGATGGCAGAATTTAAATTGGGATGAAGATGCAACTTCTCTAGCGCAGATGAAAACCAAGCTGCAACAGCTGTATAAGCTGTGACCAAAATGTTGAGATCAGTTCAGGCTGTATTCTTCCAGTCCCTGTCACTTTACCTTCAGAGAGACATAATAAAACCTATTTAATTTCATCTGCAGTTTTTTGAGAGTTTAAGAAATTGTCACCGCTTTGGGATAATTTAGGAAGTTTCACAGTAGCGAGGAATGCATCTATAGCTTCAAGAGGTAGAGGAGGAGTCATCTGAATACAGTTCAGAATAAACTTTAGCAAAGAGGTTATTAATTGGTTTATTGGAAAGAGTACCCAGTGGCTTTAATGGAGGATATGGGTGTGAAAGTGTCACACTTGCACAGTCTTAAAGTAAGTGATATTACCCAGTTTTGTGTCTGACAAATAGTATTTGGTGTGAGTATGGAGGATCTGAAATTCAGCTTTCTTCAAAAGGTAATTGTTGAGTTCTGCCCTAACTTAAGAGATATGAGATTCATAGGGACGGTTATATATTAAAGGCTAGACTCTCTCAATTTTATTTACAGTAAGTGGCATTCGAGATCAGATATTGCTTTACAAGCCTTATGTTTGCAATTGGAAGAAGAAACAATAGAAAGTCTCTTGTAAAGCCTTTAGCCATCCACAAAAAGACAGGATTGCTTAACAAGTTTAGAGATGCCTCAATAAATTTGATAAATTTTAATCAGACCTGTTCAATAAATTCAGTGGATTGTAAAAGAAAAGTGTTGAAATGTTAAATGTTTAATGTTGAAAATCTTTGATTAGAACGATAGGTGGAAAGTAAAGATACTGAAAGAGAGTAGGATGCTAGTATTTTAGAGATAAAGATACAATCAATTGTGGAGGAAGTTTTGTAAAAGAAAAATAATTCTTTAGCAGATGGTTTGAGGAGTCAACTAATGTCAGATCAGACACAAAGTTGCTCATAGCAGAAGAGGCATGTGGAACATACTGATTGATTAGGGGAGGAGCTTTATCTAGAAGTGGGTCAATGGAAGAGTTTGCATTGATACCTATAATAAGTTCACAACCAACATATGACAGAATTTTTAAACAATGTCAGGAAAGAATCTATTTCTCTATGGCATGGGCACATAAATCAAGCAGCAGGCAATTGTCCTGCCCCAATCACTCCCAGAGGCAAAAATCTTATGTTTTAATGATCTTCTAACTAAAATCATAAGTCCACTTTCATGGGTGGAAGCAGAGGATGAAACAGCAACAAGATAGTGCTTGGAAGCAGCAGGCTGTACATCTTTAGATAAAAGATGTGTTTCTTGAAGAAAAACTATGTCTGCTTTATGCCACTGTAGAAGATCACTAACACTCTTCTGAGGGGTAGAGAGTGCTCCAACATTTCAAAAGAGAATGTTGAGATTAGCCATTACACCATAGAAAAGAGAAAGTAAGGAATAGAAAATCAATGAGCAAAATTGTAAGAATGTAAGGATGAAGAGCACTGCAAACACAGTAAAGCAGATTATCAACCATCTCCGAATTCCAAACTCTTACTGCCCGACAGAACCCTATAAATGATTAAATAACAAAAGTTCTTGGCCCAATGCAGACCCAAAGAAAGTGCAGGAAAAGACCCACATTACCGATCCCCCCACTCCCAACCATGCCACAATGGAATACAATAACAATCACATAAAACAAACCCAATATCAAGTTGTTTAAGTACATATGAACTCAAATGAATGAAGTAATATTAGAGCACCATTCTAAACTCAAGTGTGGTAGAGCTGCTAACAAATACAAATTCAGAATGTGTGAATCAGTCAGAAAGGCCAGGTACTAGTCCTGGGAAAGATATTGATTGCCTCCATAGCCGGCCTGGCATCTGAGAAGTAGTTCTGTGAGCCAGCATTAGTTAAGCATACTTTGGCAAAATAGAGCAGAAAAGTTTGAATGCTGGCATCCACTGGATTTCTTCGGCACTGGGGACATTACCTTATGATGTTGCGCTGTCTGTGCACTGTAGTTGAGGAAGAAGAGAATCTTGTGAGTTTCAGCGGTAATGGACTTTGCCTTTTTCACTTCTTGTAGGATAATCTGACAGTCAAAGAATCTTAGGATCACAGGGGTGGATGGGCTGAATGAGCCTTCTTGTTGTAAATCTGATCAGCTCTTATAACCTCAGGCTTGAAATTTTGAAGATGTGATAACCAAAGCTGGCATTGCGATTCAATATACTTTAGCATGTTATCCATGTTGTCCTAACTACAGGGTCACGGTGGTCTGCTGGAGCCAAACCCAGCCAACACAGGGCGCAAGGCAGGAAACAAACCTTGGGTAGGGTGCCAGCCCACCGCAGTAGATTCTAAGAGTGTCCTTTCTGACTCTGTCTTCCTGTTCTGTTAATTTAGGCTGCAAATCACCTGCTTCAGAGCAGAGAGCAGAAATGTCTGAGTCATGACGCTCCAGCCTGTCCAGAAAAACATCCAAAAATTTAAAGAACTTGTTCTGCTCAGCCTTCAAGGAATCAAAGACTCCTCTTAAATTTGAAATAATTCTCTGGATGACCATGTTTAATGAGGCTTGAAGTATTCTGTTCTGTTCTTTGACAAAGTTTTTTATTAATTTTCAAGGACAACAGATCAGGCTCAGCCACCATGGCGCAGTCAAGTTTGAACTTGAGAGACTTATTCATAGGGCTAGCAGTCACTGACTCAGGAGGAGAGTCTCAGGAGGCCACAATGTATCTTTCCAATAAGGTAAGTTTAAAAAGTCCTGTTTAATTGTAGTAATAGAGGTATACAGTTGGAAATATATAGTGGTAGAAGCTGAAGAGTCAGAGACCAGAGAGCAGCTAGAGTGTGGCCATTTTTTAGGTAGCATCAAGTGGACCACACAGTCCTAATTTTCACAACAAGGCCCTGAACATTGCAGAGAATCCTGTAGCAAACCCACTTGTAGGAGCAGGTGCGCTGCTAGTAGTCGGGACCAACTATGAATGTTGTTGACACAAAAAAAAAATGATTCCCAGATGATGAGATGTTAAAATCAAAGATATTGCAATTTATTACCAGTTTATCTTTTGGACTTTCAAGGTGTAAAAATACATACAGTGAAGAGAATGACCAGTCCAAACAAATACCCTAATTCCTGTGTCTCTTAAAAAATAAGGGTTTAGCAGCCTTAAATAATATTTACAAAACAAAACAACTATGGCTCAGAAGAATCCTTTCCCTTAAAGAAAACAAAAACAAGACTTCCTCAAACACAGGAATCAATACTGGCTTATTGGGGCTTTTCAAAAATATCCCCAAATACTCCAGCCACTGAGACACCCATTCTCTCTTAGCACTGTGCTCTCAACCAAAACTACCACAAATAGACCGAACTGTTCTCATATAACACTATAGATACTCAAGCCACAAGACATCAACAGTAAACCTAGCCTTTCACATCAAAATAATACCAACACCAAATTGCACCCCCACCCCAACACGTGATCTTCCACGTACTCACGCACGTCTAAACAGCATGCCACATTTAGAACAGACGAAGGCTCCCCAAAACATGGGGAGAAGAGAAGAAAGTGAAAAAAAAATGCCCACAAAGATCGCAAAACCCTCAGTAATGGTACTTTATTACAGGTTCTTATTTATACCTTATTTATATCTCCTTAGAAAAACTGCCATCTGTAAAGGGAAATGGGCAACTGCATGCCCCGCACTGCATTCACAGGCTTCTCCTTAAGAGGTGCCCTGTCTGCGTCTCCATGAGACTGATCCCATTATGTTCCAGACCTGCTCTGGCAAAGGCATTCATACATTGGTTGATCTATTTGATGAATGAGGCCTTCGGACATTCCAAATTCTAAAATCTTCCTTTTTAATCTTCCTTTTTTATCGTTGTTTTTCATTCATTTACATACATGGTTTCTGTCTTTAAAGCTTCTGGGTTTCAAATTCCTTTGACCCTTGCTTCCCAACCTTTGTATAATTTTTCATTTCCTAATTCCTTTTCTCTTTCTGTCATGAAGTCTTCCTTTCTTAATCTGATCCTTTTGGAATTTTCATTGGCGTGGATCAATGGGGCATCTGGCTCTTATATTGATAAATGTGCTGATACAGGACAGCTGATTTGAGTAAAGATGCCTCCTGGTCCTGGCTGCTATGTTGTTCCTTTACTTGCTGGTCCTCATGGATTCCTTTATTCTTTTTGTTGGCCATTCTTAAATATTAAGTAGTAGGGTTGGGTTGTGTTGTGTTATAGAGTAGTGGGGTTGTGGGGTACAGGGTGGGTCCCAAGCATTGGGTTTAACTTTATTATAATTCTTGTTAAAATGGCTTGTTTTACTTTAAAGTGCTGGCTTTTGTATTTCAGTAAAAATTTTATCACTAAAAAATCAAGCTATATAGATAAAACTAGATGTAAAGAATGTAGCTATCATTGATTCTGAAATAAACTTTAAATCCTATGTTACCCAGATTTCTAACAGTGTTTTTTTCAGTTAAAGGAGTATAGTGAGAATACTGCATGTATTTTTTTCCTAGGCTACACTATACAACAGTTTTATTTCTTTGCTGTATTACTACTATTGTCTAGCAGCAGGGTTTTTTATATCATTGGGGGTTTTCTAGCTATTTTACATTTCCAAAAAACACTGCTTTTCTGAGAAATCAACAAGTCTGAAATAGGTAAACGGTATTGCTAAAACATTAAGGAACAATTTTTATTAATTTCCACTTCACTTTTAATAACCTCCAAAACATAAAAGTCTTTTTAGTCAGTTTTGGGACTATAAGATGCATAGGAAATTAATTTTAATGTCAATTTTGTGTTAATGTATGTAGTGACAAGTCAAGTAAAATGGCACCTTTTATTGGCTAACTAATTTTACTTGACTTGTCACTACATTCATAACGGTTAACACGGTAAAACACTCTAGTGTGAATGTACTGTATACAAAGAGAAAGTTGGTCTTTTTGTTTATTATTCCATATTATATTGTATTGACACACAACTGCATTGCTTGCCCGAGCTGAGTAGCCATGGTTTCTTGCTCTTTATATAGCTCTTTTAGGTAGTTTGCTGTTCTGCAAAGGGCCACGCACTTTTGCTGCACAAGTTGTAATTCTCATTTCTGCCTTGTGAACTATGCCCTGGAAAAGCAGGTTCTGGAAATGGATGGTGGGTACAACTTTGGCAGGCTTGCTGTTTTTATAGGCTCCTTGCAGCAGGCTGTGAAGCTGCTCATTTGCATGATGGAGTTGCATGCCAAGGTGGATGTTATATTTTACATACAGTATGGAGTGATATTTAGGTTCTGGACAAAGAAAGTGTCCTCATGGTGGTGTTTCCTGGTCTTGGAGGAAAATATGAATGTCATTTTACTGTGTACAAAAGATAATAAATCTGAAATTACCTGAAGACATTATATTTTTTATTAAATCAATTCCTTTCTTTTTTTAAAAAGACAACATCATTGTACACATGCAAATTGAACTTTGCAGTTTCTCAATACCAATCAACATTTGGTATTATGTGCTTTTAGTGACATATTGTTTGCAAAAATTATAAGTACAGAGGAAATGGGGAAAAAAGGCAAAATATGTGCTATAGGCAAGTCACGATAGAATTAAGCACGATTTTTTTCTATAATGCATGCTGAGTCATTTTAGTTTAGAAGATAGTAGAAAGAAAACGACTGAGAATGTTGCGTTTGAGTACATAGATGTAATTTGTAACTTCTACAGTTTCTTGTTGGTAGACATTTGTTCAAATCCATTTTATGGTCAGTATGATACAGTTTTAGAGTTTGATGCCAATACAGCATTATGGTGTGTAGCAGCTTTTAATGAACTTAGAATGACTAACCTTCAAATCTTCTTAATAACGTTACTGAATACCGCTATGTGTGCTGAGCTACAGCAGTCGTTGTGAGACATAAACCCCTTCCCTCACTGTGGTAGATGCATTCTGTGGCCCCTAGTCTTAACAAACATAATAATGTAATTGTTATTACAAAGTACCCAAATAAAATACTAGTGATAAGTCCTATTAGTCTTGAAGTCCAATTTAAAATATAAAGGTTATGTGCAGGCTCACATCATTTATATGGGCTGTGCCTTTTTCCATTATGTTCAGCTTCATGCGATTGAGTTTGTTCCTCTAACTGTTTTTCTAAGGAACTATAGGTGAGATGACAGTGTTGCAGAAAATATGATTGCTCATTAACAAATAAAGAAGTTAAATTAAATTGCTATTTGCATACTTGTTTACATTATCAAAAAACAAGAACTTCATTCATGCAATAATGCAATCATGTCATACACTTCTTCTTTTGGCTGCTCCTGTTAAGGGTTGCCAAGGCAAATCATCTTTTTCCATATCTTCCTGTCCTCTGCATCTTACTCTGCTACACCCATCACCTGCATGTCCTTTCTCGCCACATCCATAAACCTTCTTTTAGGCCTTCCTCTTCTCCTCTTGCCTGGCAGCTCTATCCTTAATATTGTTTTCCCAATAGACCCAGTATGTCTCTTCTGCACATGTCCAAACCAACGCAATCTTGCCTCTCTGACTTTGTCTCCCAACCGTCTAACATGATCCGACCCATATGCTTTAATTAATCGTTATAATCATCATCAACAATCAAGTGTTCTGTGTTTAGAGTGGCTTGAGGCACAGTTTTACCTCATTTTGCTCTGTTTCGCTAGTGTCTACATCAGCCCACATGTCCCTATTTCTAAAAACTGTCCAACATTGAAATCATTTTCTTTTCTCTTGTTCTCTCGAGGGACCTTCCCTTGATCATTTCCTTCAACAGTCCATTCTTTTCAGTATATGCCAATAAAATTCACATTCTCTTTCTTTTTCTGACTGAAAGGATGAATCCACATTCTTCGCCTTCTTGACATACTGTAGGACCTCTCCATTTGTTTTCTTTCCCTACAACCTTATTTTCATCATTGTTCACAAGATCGACATTTTCAAAGCTTCCAGACTATTGATGTGTTCCATTCACATTGTCTGAGATCTCACACACCCACACTATATGGCCAAACCTGAGCAGACAGCCCTGGAAATGACTAATTTTAGGTGTTTCAGCCACACCGATTGTTAATAGATGCATAAAGTATATGATTTTGTGATTTTTGGCTATACAGAAAATAAATTGTTGTTTTTGTTAAATAAACCAAATAGTTATGGAATTTCTATTCACAAAAATAGAACGGGTCATACTGAAGAGCTCATTGAGCCAGTTTTGCCACAGGTCACTACGTGAAATTTCTGCTCTGCTAGTTCTTCCCTGATCAACTGTAAGTTGTATTATTGTGAACTTGAAGTGTCTAGGAACAACAACAGCAAAGTCATGAAGTGGTAGACAATGCAATATCAAAGAGCAGGGCTGTCGAGTGCTGAAAAGTATTGCACATTAAAATTGCTTATCCTTTGTTGTATCAATCAAAACAAAGTCCAAACTGTGTGTGTTGAGAGCTTAATGAAATAGGTTTCCATGGCTGAATGGCTGCACACAATCCTAAGATCTTTATACACAGTGCTGAGTGTCAGCTGCAGTGGTATAAAGCATGCCACCACTGGACTCTAGAGCAGTGGGAACATGTTCTCTGAACAAAGCATGCTTTACTATCTGGCTGTTTGATAAATCTGGGTTTGGCAGATACCAGAAAAATACTACCTTATGGAGTACATTATGCCTAGTATAAAGTTTGGTGGAGGAGGGATAATGGTCTAGGGATATTTTTCCAGGTTTTGGCTTCAGCATAAAATACATTTTAGACAATTGTGCACTTTATACCTTTTGGCAACAGTTTGGTGATGGCTCTCTTCTGTTCCAGCATGACTGTAACCCCTGTGCATGAAGCCAAGTCCATAAGGACATGACTGGAAAAGTCTGGTGTGAAAGAACTCAGGTGTTCCGAAAAGAACTCTGATTTTAACCCTACTGAACACCTTTAGGATGAATTGGAACTCTGATTGTGATCCAGGTCCTCTTTTCCAACATCAGCACTGGACCTCACAAATGCTCTTTTGACTGATTGGGCACACATGATCTTGTGAAACACCTTCCCAAAAGGGTGTAGGCAGTTGTAGTTACTTTGTAGGGCAACTCTATATTAATGTCCATGGTTTTGGAATGGGATGTCCAACAAGGTCATATACAGTAGGTGTGACAGTGATATGTTCACAAACTTTTGGCCATATAGTGTATGTTGTCATGATCCACGTGTTACTTTTCATTATTTGCTTCTTCAAGCTTTTGCCACTGTTTACTTAGGATCTCTTTTTTCTTTCTTATACATCTTTGGACAGTCCTATCTATCCAACAACTATCAGATGTGAAAATGCAACCCAAGTAGTGGAAGTCTTCCCACTTTTCACTTTCAGTTGTAATATTAGTCTTCTGGCTACTAATTTCAGTATGCTCATCACTTTAGTCTTCTTTTAAATTTGTGTATCTTCACACCAAAATATTTTGATGCTTACTTTAGCTTGATAACTAAAACTTGCAAACATTCTTTCTTGTTAGCAATTTCAACCTTATCATCTGCAAATTTGCATGATTTTACTTTATGTCATCCTTTCAAGTCTTTATACGCTTCTTTTAACATTACTTATGTGTATACCTTGAAAAGTGTTGGAGACAATATGCCTGATACCTCTTCCAAGTACTGCATCATCTGATTCACCATCAGCTTCGCTCTCTGACCCACGTATAAAGCTGCAATCAACCTTGTGTCTTTCCAAACCATTCCTATTATTTTGAGATCAGTGAATAAAGTGAATTCCAATTTACACCATTCATGTTTTCTCAACATGACACAAACACATCTTAGTTAAATTCCAATAAATTGCAACACACTTAAAGTGTGTATATTGCTGGTATTAACAGCAGAATGTACAGATAATTAAATCTTATTAGGAAAATTTTAATTCCATATAATTTTGTATTTACTGGTATAATACAGATTAATGCTTTTGCTAACTGCGTAATACAACCACCAACAAATTTTTTATCAAAATGAGAAATAGTTTTGTGTGCAGTTGTCTCAGGTAATACAGAACTGCAATGATTTGTAATCACCCCCAATCATAATAGGTAGAATACTGAGATTATTGCAATACACATTCTTACTTTACAAACTGTGAATTTTAATTTGGTGGCTTATAAACAACTGTTTCATATCTATGCCTAAAAAACAAAACAAGTTGTGTGAAGTACAGTATGAATTAAAATTTATATTTAGGTATATGGACAGATAATTTAGAATCAGATAAATAGTTACAGAGAGACTTGGACAAATTACAGGCTTAGGCAGATTTGTGGCAGATGACATTTAATGTAAGTGAATATATGTAATTACAAAGAGGAAGTAGAAATGTGTAATTTGAATAAACAATGGTAGGTTTACGTTGGAGGTAAGTATCTAGGAGTGTTAGTAGATCTACATCAAGGCAATTTACAAAAGAGATCAATAAGGCTAATAGTATGTTAGATTATATACTACACTGTGTTGAGTAGAAGTCAAGGAAGGTTATACTTAGGTTGAATAATGCACTACTGAGGCCTCACTTAGAATATTAAGAATAATTTTGGTCATCACAGTTCAAGAAAGATGTAGCAGTGCTAGGGAAAGTCCACAGGAGAGTAACTAGGCTGACTATGGAGCTTAAAGGTATGAACTATTAGGACAGGTTAAAGGAGTTTTAAACATTTTAGTTTAAGCAAATAGAAATTAAAAGGTGGCATGACTGACATGCTCCTTCCTTATGAAGGAAATGAATACAGTGGATCCGAGCAGTGACTTTAAAGTAAGTTTTTCAACAAGAACAAAAGGACATGGCTTGAAACTTTTTAAGGGCAAAATTCACAGAACTGTTAGAAAGATTTTCTGCACACAAAGAACCATATTAAATAAATTAGCAAGTATGGTGCAAACTACTACTTTAGGGGCCTTCAAATCTTGACTTGATGTCATTTTTGACAATCTATGTGAATAGAACAGACAAGCTTGTTGGGCTGATTGACTTGCTGTTGCCAAAATTGTTCTAATGCTTTTCATTTAATGTATTTTGCAAATGAATAATGTTTCTTTTTGCAGTTAAGACACATTGGGTCTTTTCTGCTTTCAGTCAGAATAAACTAGCACTGAAACTTACCAGACTATTATAATATATAGCTATAGAATTAGCAGATACTGTACTAGTATGCGTATCTGTGACTGTGTCATACTTCTATAACTGACTGTAATTCCAGGGTTTATTTTTTCCAGGAATGCTCCTGGCTGGAGTTTCTATTTTCTTCTCTTCTATTGTCAACTTGCCATATATCAACGATAATATTATTAGACCTGTATTAGTTTCCTTTTACATTGTTCTGTTTGAAATTGCTTTGTTTACTGTGTGTCTTAACTGATCCATACCTTTATGTGTTTTGTTATATAATTATTTCTAATTGTTGCAAATAGTAACAATTGTAATAATTTGTAATTACTGTATATTTTACCTGTGAACTTTTTATAGTGCCATGTGCCTACACTTAGCCTGCAGTAAGAGAAAAAAACACAATACAAAAATAAGCTGAAACAACAACTTTGTTTAAAAGATTTATGATTTTCATTTAGATCATAAATACTTCAAAGGCAACTGGATTCATATGTAACTTGAAAATCTGTGCTACTTATGACTCTATGTGATTTTTAGTTCCTAACATGAAACTTTGATAGGTGTAACTAAATGCAGCATACACTAAATTTTAGCAAAATTTAATTAATTACCAATTGCTATCTGATTTTGGCAACATAAGAAAATAGCAGACAGTTAAAATTAATGTTTTGATTCTTTGATTCCCCTAGTTCACCCTGCTGCAGATAACTGAAATATATTCTGTATGGACAAATGACATTTTGGTTTGGTTTGGTTTAGGTTTATTTGTCATATATAGGTTAACACAGGGTCAACATACAATGAAATGTGTATGACGAGAAAACCAAGTCACTCAGCCTAGATCCAATAAAGCTAAAAAATAATTAAAAATAATTAAAAAAAAATTACAAGTTAAAAATTGACTAGCTATATAAAATAAAATGTGTTAATTAAGCACTTCATAATGACCGATGTCAGTGCAACCGGGCGATAGTCATTCAGACAGGAGACCACCGGTTTCTTTGGGACAGGAATGATGGTAGATGCCTTGAAGGAAGTGGGGACCACCGACTGCCTCAGGGAGAGATTGAAGATGTTGGTGAACACACCTGATATCTGGTCAGCACACACCCTGAGGGCATGGCCTGGGATGCCATCTGGTCACGGAGCTTTGCGAGGATTGACCTTTTTGAAGGACCTTCTCATGTCAGACGTTTCAAGGATCAGAGTGACAGACTCACTGCCCCCTTGAGGATATAGCACCTGTTCTTTTTTGGCTGCGTCAAAACGAGCATAGAAGGTGTTGAGCTCGTCTGCAAGAGATGCAGTGGGCTGAACACTGACTGTGTTTTTCTTTTTATAGTCATTGATGCAGCACAGTCCATTCCACAGGCGCTTGGTGTCAGAGTTGTGGTAGCTTGACTCCACTTTCTCCCTGTAGTCCTGTTTGGCCTTCTTGATGGACCTCCGTAGGTCGTATCTGGCTGCTTTGTATGCATCAGAGGCCCCTGAGCCAAAGGCAGAGGTCCGTGCCTTGAGCTTAGCCCGAATCTCCCCATTTACCCAGGGTTTCTGGTTAGGATATATGCAAATGGAGGTTTTACTGACAACATCATCAATGCACTTGCTGATATATCCTGTGACAGAGTCTGTGAATTCATTGATGTTGCCATCAGCTGCATCCTCAAACATCTGCCAATCAGTTGTTTCAAAGCAGTCCTGTAAGACCCCTCAGCCTCACTGTCCCATTTGTAGATGTCCCTGCAAACCGTTTTTTCCTGTTTAAGTCTTTGTTTATATGCGGGCAGCAGCAATATAGAGCAATGGTCTGATTTTCCAAAAGCTGGTCGAGGGAGGGGTTGGTAGGAGTCCTTGAATAAAGTGTAACAATGATCCAGTGTTTGATCACCTCTTGTGGGGGGAAAGATGTGCTGATAGTATTTAGGGAGAACTTTCTTCATGTTTGCTCTGTTAAAGTCTCCCAACACAATAAATGCTGCTTCTGAGTTAGCATTCTCTAGTCCACTGATAACATCATACAGTTCATCCATAGCCGAAGCTTTATCAGTTTGTGAGGGGATGTAAACAACTGAAAGGAGAACTGAACTCCCTCGGGAGATAAAAGGGTCTAACTTTAATGGTCAGCAGCTCGAGAAGCGGTGAGCAGTGCGTTTTTAAGACACACACATCCGTAGCCCACGAAGAGTTAACCATAAAGCACACACCCCCTCCCCTCGACTTGCCTGAGTCCTTCGTTCTATCTCCCCGATAAACTGTGAACCCGTCTGGTGTGACTGCGCAGTCAGGTGTGCTGCGCTCCAACCACGTCTCTGTGAACGCCAAAACGCAGCAGTTTGTGATGTCTTTTTGGTGCTTTATCCGTGCGCACAGCTCATCTAATTTGTTGTCCAGAGACTGAACGTTAGCGAGCAGGATGCTGGGCAGAGGAGACTTATTGTTTCTCTGTCGGGTTCGGCACAGAACTCTGGTGCGTTTCCCCCTCTTTGTTTTCCTTCGGCGTCACGTGAGTAAGCAAAAGACTCCAGGCAGTACAGTGTCTGCGATATTAAAAACTGTTGTAAAATACGAACTGGCTGATGAACGTAATTCCAAGAGTGTTTGCCGGTCATACTGAAAGTGTGATAAAGTAGTACGCACAAAGAGAGTGAGTAGTAAGAAAATAAATAATAACTTTTTGCTGAGATGACTCATAGCTCTCGTCGGTGCAGCCATCTTACGGTGCAGCCAGGTTGTACTATTTTTAGCCAAAGGTAAGCTAAAAAAAATTGGTAAGTCTTTGTTCAAAGCACTTTTAAACTTATGTCACATTTTTTAATTAAACCAAGAAGCGTAAAAATGTTAAATCAACAATTTATCAAGATGAGATGTTTTACTTTTCTTTAATTATGAACATTCTGAAAATGTTATCAAGATATTAAAATGTAGTGAGCAAAAGTTATGCACGCTCAGGACATTCAAGAAGCATTTGATTGTGAAACTTGTGTTATTTGTCCTGAAGGAAACACATGAAAGATATCTTACTATCCTTAATAATTATTTGTTCTGGTGAAAAGTAAACAATGTTTGATTCCTGTTTTGTTTTTAAATATAATTGCTTTATCAAGTTTAGAAATATTGTGAGGTTTTTGAGACCCTGAAACTCCCCTAGCTGCTCAGTATGCTGAAACTCTATCAGTGCAGGCGGGGATTGCACGGGTCTGCAGCCTAGCCATGTAACACGCCACTGTGTCTATGTGCATTAAAATGGTAGCCCCCATTTAAATAAAGCCCCTTACTGTGCCTATTTTGATAAAAACATAAAGTTGTTTTTCCTGAAGCCTGTAAAATCAGTGTCGTCTCTTGGGTGCAAGACAGTGACTCACACATCACATGGTACCAGAAGTGGGGTCTTGTACCAATGGGTCATCAACAGGTGCACAGTATTCCTCTCCCACAGGAGTTGGATGAGGGTCCTGCAGGCACTCCTGTTCTTGCCTGTCCCTGGGACATGCTGTTAAAGATGGCTTCCTCAGACAACCCCAAGTGTTTCCTATTCTGTTTTGAACGCACAGCAACATTGATGCAGAGGGACAAGAAAGGCTGGGCAGCAACTGTTGACCCCTTTTTGTCAAGGGAGGCAATACAGTTCATGTAAAATCTTCCTCCTGATAGGCTTGAAGAGTATGACTTCCTGAAGCAACAGATCCTCCTCCACATGGCTATCAGCCCCATAGCCAAGGGATGTCAGTTTCAGCTGTGGCAAATTTATCTGGATCGGCCCATACGGGGAGCTCAGGTGCTTTCGCTGTGATCAATCTGGGTTGGAAGTGCTACCTCTTGCCTGCACAGTCCATGGACCTCAGCCTGGCCCAGGCATGCAGTTCACAGGCTTTCCCCAGGGTTTTGAAGAAAGACAATTTCAAGGTCTATGTTAAGTTGGCCGGATGTGAAATCCCAGCCCTACTGGACTCTGGCAGTGACCTTTGTGTAGTCCACCGTGACTTACTCTGGCAGATTAATTTCACAAATACAGACTGGGTTAACATTCACTGTGTTCACGGAGATGTTAAAGAATATGAGACTATCTTACTCTGAAATGTAATTCAAAATCTTGAATGTTAAATATCTGAGCTTCTGAGAACAGCCCCTAGAACTTTCTGTTCCGCATCTTACTATTAGAATGTCATCCTGTAATATAATCAAGGAGACAGCTTTTATTTTTGAACTGCTCTGTGTGTTAGTCATAATATGATCCTCTGGGCTGGCATACACAGTAATGTGTTTGTGTGTTTGTTTTTTTGCTTGCTCTGTTCCATGAGAAGTTCAATAAATAAAGACTTCCTTGCATTCTCTGTTGTCAGCTACGTCACTCAACATAGATAATATATATAACATACCCCGGTTCTAACACATTTAATGGTAGTATAATGGCTAGCCTCAGTCCCTTTTACAAACTGGTCCACAACAATAACTAAATTAGTTCTGCAGTAGCTAAAACATACTGAAAATAAAATAGAGTAATATGTCAGTATATGATTTTGAATATGTATATATGCTTTTGAGTATCCATGTTAAAAGAATTTCCAAAGAAAAAAAGAGTTATTATTAAAATAATTCAGCAAATAAACAATAATCTTACTGACACTCAGAAAGGAAATGTATTCCACCTCCAACATTAATCTAATAAGTAGATATAAACTAAGGATGATTTTTTCTTTCAGTGGCAGGAAAAGTTAATAAGCCATAGCTTTCAAAACAGCAGGAAAAAAGACATTCCTCAAACATGCAGTAACTGTTCTGGAAAAACACATCTTGGATGTAATGGATATCATCAGCATGCTTGAAAAAAAAACAGAGGAATGAATATACAATATAACAGATATAATGGATACTGCTTCCATTAATTTTATGAACCCACTTTACACTACCAGACAGCAAGGAGACACAGCCTAAACGGATACTGAGCATAAAGCATGGATAGAAGAATTGCCAGTTCATACTGGGCCCAATGAAAATTAAGCTAACAAGCTAATATGCCAAAGAAACCAAGAGTATGGATGTCATTTGTAAACTAAATATAAACAGTGATTAAGCTTTAAATACAACCTGCTCTCTTCATTTGTGATGAAAATCAATAATCAATCCATTATTTTTTGTCAACTTGCAGAGAGCTTAAAGCATAATTCAGAAATACAACCATGCACACACACCCTATTAGTAAGCAAGTTCAAATTTGCCAATAAACCTATGTGCATGTAATTTAACTCTTTTGGTATGGTGTAATACAAATAGGAAACAAATGTAAACAAAGGGAAATTACGAATGAGACTGCAACACTATTCTACATTGCTACCATATATACAGTAGGCATATTTGTATTATTTCAATGGTGGTGCATCTGATTCAATAAAAAGTGTCCATTTTTTATTTTATTGATTTTATTTGAAGAAAACAACATTCCATACAATCATGCCAAGCTTAACAAACCAGAATTCAACCCAACCCAAAAGATAGAGAGGAGAGCCAGCAGCATGAGGAAATCGTTAAAAACAACAAAGAAAGAAGAATGTCCTTTTCCCCAATATAAATGCTTATTATGAGATTTGATAAATTAGATCTTGCCATATTTAAAAAAAAGTTTTGAACAGATCCTCTAAGCAACAATTACATTTTTTCCAGTTTCAAGCAGTATAGATTCTTCCAGTTGAGCAAGATAAGTCTAGTACTAGTCTAGTGCTAGTAATGTGGTGTGCTATCATCTATTTAAGTTACCCTTCTTTTTGTCAAGTTCGTTATTGGATTGGTCTACTCCCACACCCTAAATAATAACACACACGCATACATAGATACACATACACTCAGACCCTAACCACAACAGTGCCCTATGAATGACACACACACAGTTGGCTAACTTTTAGCACTTAAAAACCACACAAATGCTTTAGGTATAACACAACTTGTAACTCTCTCAGCACATCAAGAGACTTATTTATTTATCGGCACGGACAACATAAGATGTTTTAAATAGACCTCAGACCTAAATATTACTTTTGGTCTCCAAGAAAATATTAAAACATATAAAGACTCAGTATCCTTGACTATAGGCTATTTATCAGCCAAGAACACCTTCTTCTCGCATTGTTCCTAACTATCGAGCGGCGCCCTCACTCTCAGCCTTAAAACCCCGCAGCATAGAGCTAAATGGCAAAATCTCTAGCTGCTTCAGGTGCTCTTAGAAATCTACTTTATTACTTCAGTCACTCTAGATATTAAGACAAAGTATAGAAAGATGAAAACAAGTTACTTTTTATTAAAGAACAAATAATAAGTAATAGAAAATAAGTTCGATAGTAAATTCTGGATAAAATAGTCTTTAAAAAAGCTTACTGAAAGGAATCAGTGATGTCAAGGATGAAAGTCCCAGGCGGTGGTTGATTTAGCAATCGATGTTCATGAGAATGCTGTTAACTGACGATCGGATGAAAACTGGTTACACTTGTCTTTGTTGTATTCTCTGACGTGGCTCTTCCGTCGTCACTGTTTCTCTTCTTCTTCTGCTTCTGACGTTGCTTAAAATGAGGCATATTTATTATAAAGTTTCATGCCGTGGTTTCACAGCACACGAATGTTCCATGCACCTGATTGGCTGGCTGTCAATATGATGGATGAATTTTGCTCCCCAGGTAGTAAAGTTCTTTGATATTGCCTCAGTTCTTCCTTTCTCAGGCTGTAAAACCCCATTGATGTCCCAGATGTCCATCCGTAAAGTAATCAATAACCTGAGGTATCAGGTCATGCTTCCTTTCTCAGGCTGTAATTGATGTTCCAGATGTCCATCCGTAAGGTCATCAATAGCCTGAGGTATCAGGTCAGGCATTCTTTTTTAGGCTGTAAACCAAATTAACACTAACTGTTATAACAGTGAGGTATACAAAAGAGGATATGTCTTTTTATTATAATGCCTCCTACATCTGAATTCATCTTGTTGGGTTTGAGCAAAATATAATACAGAATAAGATGTAGATTTTATACACCATAACATGTGGTAAAGATAATTACAGTCAATTTGTCGTTCGTCACTTTAAGCCCATCGGAAAGTACAACAAGCTGATGTGTTTATGGGTTAGGAGTGATTATGACACCAAAGCTTTTGATAGACATTCAAAGATCTTTGTCCAGAATGATGTTAATTTGGTGCACACCCAAAACATGTGGCCCAGTGAGGCTCGAGCTAAGTTGTAACATTGACAGGTTGAATCTTGCCCTGGATACAATTTGGACAATTTTAAACCAGATAAATGCTGTCAACTAAAGATTTTAAGTTCAATGATTGAATGCTTTGCATATACAGTATGTAGTTGGAGTGTATTCTATGAATGGTTGCCTTCGACTCTTTTTCTGAGATGTTAAGTGTAAAAGCCTTTTCCCATCATACCCTGAGATCTTTGAAAGGAACAAACTTTCAAATATTAAAAAAGTGTCCATTTTAATAAATTAAATAAATTAATTGCACACTTTTACTATCCACATGCAAATGTAGATCACCTGGACAAACTGCAGATTGCCTATCAGACAAAGACTGAAGTAGGGGATGCAATTATCTGTCTGCTCCACTATTCTTACCTGGACAAAGCTGGCAGCACTGTGGGGATTACGTTTTTTGATTTTGAAAGCGCTATTTAAATTGATTTGTATATTAAAATATTGAAATTCTGGGAGGAGTCGGGGTGTGGCGGGAGGTGTGTGCAAGAGCGTTACTTTTCACACTGACCGGGATTTGTGTAGCAGAAGTGAGTGGAAGTTGGCTTATGGACGGTTTTGTGCATCTGAATTCTTTTGTGCATACGCACATTTCGACTTTTGTTTGTATGTTTTAGTGTGAATCCTACGCATGACATTATGCATGAGGCCCCTGGTCACTTGCAGAAATTCTCAGATGATTCTGCACTTATGGGGTTTATTGATAAAGGGGATGAGACAGAGTATAGATGTCAAGTGTAGAACTTTGTTTCCTTTTGCAAACAGAATTGTCTGTATCTTGACATCAGAAAAACCAAGGAAATGGTAATTCCATTACACCAAAGAACAGCTATTGCCAGTCATTATTCAGGGAGTTCACTCCTACAAGTAATTGGGAGTCCACACTGATGATAGGTTGGACTGGTCTCAGAATGCAGAAAAACTATATAAGAAAGGGCAAGGCAGGTTATTTTTTTCCTTTATTGTTAGAAGTGACACAACCCAGCCACAGGAGATGCACAAATCAGTGTGTTTCTTTGTGCCAGTCCCAAGCCCAGATAGAAGGGCATCCAGTGTAAAATTTTGCCAGATCGATATGTGGACAACAATACAGATTTCCATACTTGATGAATCGAGGCCCTGGTTAACGACGGCTGTCACCAGTATTGTTAGCCAACAGGGTGCTGGCCAAAATTGGGCTACTGTTGGCCAAAGAAGGAGACGAAATGGGGGGAGATGGTCAGGAGGCAGAAGGAGAGGAGGAAGGTAAAGAGAGTGGAAATGAGGTTAGGAAGTTTGAATGCTGGCAGTATGACTGGTAAGGGGAGAGAGTTAGTTGATGTAATGTGGAGGAGGAAGGTTGATATATTGCACATGCAACAGACTTAATGAAAGGGGAGTGTGACCAGATGGATTGGAGGTGGATTCAAATTGTTCTATCATGGTGTGGATGGTAGGAGAAATGGGGTAGGGATTATTCTGAAGGACCAGTATGTCAAGAGTGTTTTGGAGGTGAAAAGAGTAATAGACAGACTGATGATTATGAAGTTGGAAATTGAAGGTGTGATAATGAATATAGTTAGTGCATATGCCCTGCAAGTTGGGTGTGCAATGGATGAGAAAAAAGATTTCTGGAGTGAGTTGGATTAAATGATGGACAGTGTACCCAAAGGACAGATAGTAGTGATTGGAGTGGATTTTAATAGTCATGTTGGTGAAGGTAACAGAGGTGACGAGGAGGTGATGGGTAGGTATGGTGTCAAGGAGAATGAAGAAGATCAGATGAAGATGCACACAGGTAGATTTTTTATATCCTATACAGAAGAGTCAATCTGAAGGACATTGAAGACTGCAAAGTGGTGGCAGGGGAAAGTGTAGTTAAGCAGCATAGGATGGTGGTCTGTAGGATGATGTTGGAGATCAAGAAGAGGAAGAAAGTAAGGGCAGAGCCAAGAATCAAATGGTGGAATTTGAAAAAGGAAGACTGTAAGGTTGAGTTCAGGGAAGAAGTGAGACAGGCACTAGACGGCAGTGAAGAGTTGCCAGATAGCTAGGCAACTACTGCAGAAGTAGGAGGGGGACAGCAAGAAGGGTGCTTGGTGTGACATCTGAACAGAAAAAGGAGGAAAAGAAAACCTGGTGGTGGAATGGAGAAGTGAGATGGTCAGAAACATGCAGAAAGTAGACAAGAGAGATAAGGCATAAGGTGAAGAAAGAGATGTTGAAGGCTAAAGAAAATGGCATATAGTGAGTTGTATGAGAGATTGGACACTAAGGATGGAAAAAAGGACCTGTACTGATTGGCTAGACAGAGGGACCGAGATGAGAAAGATGTGCAGCAGGTTAGAGTCATAAAGGATAAAGATGGAAACATAATCACAAGCGAGGAGAGTGTGTTGAGCAGATGGAAAGAGTACTTTGAGAGGGAGATGAATGAAGAGAATGAGAGAGAAGGTTGGATGGTGTGGCAATAGTGAATCAGGAAGTGCAACAGATTAGCAAGGAGGAAGTAAGGACTGCTATGAAGAGGATGAAGAATGGAAAGGCCATTGGTCCAGGTGACATACCTGTGGAAGTATGGAGGTGTTTAGGAGAGATTACAGTGGAGTTTTTAACCAGATTGTTTAGATAGATAGATAGATAGATAGATAGATAGATAGATAGATAGATAGATAGATAGATAGATAGATAGATAGATAGATAGATAGATAGATAGATACTTTATTAATCCCAAGGGGAAATTCACATAATCCAGCAGCAGTATACTGATACAAAAAACAATATTAAATTAAATAGTAATAAAAATGCATGTAAAAGCAGACAATAACTTTGAGTAATGTTAGCATTTACTCCCCCGGGTGGAATTGAAGAGTCACATAGTGTGGGGGAGGAACAATCTCCTCAGTCTGTCAGTGGAGCAGGACAGTGACAGAAGTCTGTCACTGAAGCTACTCCTCTGCCTAGAAATGACACTGTTCAGTGGATGCAGTGGATTCTTCATGATTGACAGGAGTTTGCTTAATGCCCATCGTTCTGCCACAGATGTTAAACTGTCCAACTTTACTCCTACAATAGAGCCTGCCTTCTTAACAAGTTTCTCCAGGTGTGAGGCGTCCTTCATCTTTATGCTGCCTCCCCAGCACACCACCGCGTAGAAGAGGGCATTCGCCACAACCGTCTGGTAGAACATCTGCAGCATCTTATTGCAGATGTTGAAGGATGCCAACCTTCTAAGAAATTATAGTCGGCTCTGACCTTTCTTACACAGAGCATCAGTATTGGCAGTCCAGTCCAATTTGTCATCCAGCTGCACTCCCAGGTATTTATAGGTCTGTACCCTCTGTACACAGTCGCCTCTGATGATCACAGGGTCCATGAGGGGCCTGGGCCTCCTAAAATCCACCACCAGCTCCTTGGTTTTGCTGGTGTTAAGGTGTAAGTGGTTTGAGTCGCACCATTTAACAAAGTCTTTGATTAGCTTCCTGTACTCCTCCTCCAGCCCATTCCTGATGCAGCCCACAATAGCAGTGTCATCAGCGAACTTTTGCACGTGGCAGGACTCCGAGTCATATTGGAAGTCTGATGTATATAGATTGAACAAGACCGGAGAAAGTACAGTTCCCTGCGGTGCCCCTGTGTTGCTGACCACAATGTCAGACCTGCAGTTCCCAAGATGCACATACTGAGGTCTGTCTGTAAGATAGTCAACGATCCATGCCACCAGGTGTGAGTCTACTCCCATCTCAGTCAGCTTGTATCTAAGGTAGCAGAGGTTGGATGGTGTTGAAGGCGCTAGAGAAGTCCAAAAAACATAATTCTTACAGCACCACTGCCTCTGTCCAAGTGGGAGAGGGATCGGTGTAGCATATAGATGATGGCATCCTCTGCTCCCACCTTCTCCTGGTATGCGAACTGCAGAGGGTCGAGGGTGTGGCGGACCTGTGGCCTCAGGTGGTGAAGCAGCAGCCGCTCCATGGTCTTCATCAGATGTGACATCAGAGCAACAGGCTGGAAGTCATTCAGCTCACTAGGATGTGATACCTTTGGGACCGGGGTGATACAAAATGTTTTCCAAAGCCTTGGGACTCTTCCCTGTTCCAGGCTCAGGTTGAAGATGCGCTGTAGAGGACTCCCCAGTTCCAACGCACAGGCCTTCAGCAGTCGTGGCGATACACCATCTGGATATATTTAATGGAATATTGGAAAGTGAGAGTATGCCTGAGGAGTGAAGAAGAAGTGTACTGGTACCAGTTTTTAAGAATAAGTAGGATGTGCAGAGCTGTAGTAACTACAGGGGGATAAAATAGTGGAAGCTAGGTTAAGAAGGGAGATGATGATTAGTGAGCAGCAGTATGGTTTCATGAAAGGAAAGAGCACCACAGATGCAATGTTTGCTATGAGGGTGTTGATGGAGAAGTATAGAGAAAGCCAGAAGGAGTTACATTGTGTTTTTGTGGTCCTGTAGAAAGCATATGACAGGGTGTCTCAAGATGAGTTGTGGTATTGTATGGGGAAAAGGGAATGGCAGAGAAGTATATAAGAGTTGTACAGGATATGTATGAGGAAAGTGTGACAGTGGTGAGATCTGTAGTAGGAGTGACCGATGCATTCAACGCCGACATCTGGGTTACATCAGGAATCGGCTCTGAGCCCTTTCTTATTTGAAATGGTGATGAACAGACAAGATAAGACAGGAGTCCCCATGGACTAGAATGTTTGCTGATGACATTGTGATCTGTAGCAAGAGTAGGGAGCAGGTTGAGGAGACCCTGGAGAGGTGGAAATATGCCCTAGAGAGGACAGGAATGAAAGTCAGTAGGAACAAGACAGAAAACATGTGTGTAAATGAGGGGGAGGTGAGTGGAATGGTGAGGATGCAAGGAGTAGAGTTGATGAAAGTGGATGAGTTTAACTACTTGGAATCAACAGTACAGAGTAGCAGGAATTGTGGAAAAGAGGTGAAAAAGAGAGTGCAGGCAAGGTGGAATGGGTGGAGAAGAGTGTTAGGAGTAATTTGTAACAGATGGGCATCAGCATGAGTGGATGGGAAGGTCTACATGATGTTAGTGAGACCAACTATATTATATGGGTTGGAGACGGTGGCACTGACCAAAAAACAGGAGACAGAGCTGGAGGTGGCAGAGTTAAGGGTGTTAAGATTTATATTGGGTGTGATGAGGATAAACAGGATTAGAAATGAGTACATTAGATGGTCAGTTCAGAATGGATGGTTTGGAGACAAAGTCAGAGAGGCAAGATTGTGTTGGTTTGAACATGTGCAGAGGAGAGATGCTGGGTATATTGGGAAAAAGATGATAAGGATAGAGCTGCCAGGCAAGATGAAAAGAGGAAGGCCTAAGAGAAGGTTTATGTTTTATTTAGGTTTTACTATTCATTTCTCTGCATGTCCTGGAGTACAAAAGAAACACCACTGTGCACCAAAATGTGGAGACTAGGCAAGATTGAAAAAAAAAAAAACATGCGGTCACTGATTACAACCGCAAGATGGTATGCAAATGAATATGAATAATATGAATAATGTTGTATCCGTGCCATAATGTTTTCCGAAGTGTACTGTACAAGTCATAAAATGAATAATTCCAAATATCATATATACCTATGTCTCTGTTTTTTGTCAGTGCAGCTTTGACATCATGGACCATAAGGCGCATACTAATTCGGCGTAAGCAGGATCACTCAATAAAATTGAATAAAAAAAATCAAGTGATAATGAGTTACGAAAAAGGCAGATTCACTAGTGTTTGTGTGTCAGTTTTTTTCCATTTAAATCAGAGAATTTCCAGCGTCAGATCCCTTGGGAGTGGGTGGGGGGCCTGGGTGGTAGTATGTATCGTGATCATGACTGAGAGAATAAAAGTGAAAAAAAACACTATAAATTTATAAGGGAAGGACCATTGGAAGGCCCAGACTTGATGGGTCTTTGTTGCAGGGGGCACTGTGTTGTGTTCAGAACTGTAAATATTGTAAATACTGTGATTAAAAGTGTGTGTTTTGGACTTCCTGTGTCTGTCTGTGTTGGTGTCCAGGCTGTTTTCCGCATGACATATGGCATATTCTTGTGAGCAGATAGCTTTTCCGCACAAATGAAGAGACAGAAAGTGAACACATGGCCTGGTCAGCAGGTGCTTTTAAATGTTCCCTGCATCAACTAGCTGGTGACAGATGCATTACGTGGGAAAAGTGCAAACTTGCAGTTGCATTGGTAGCGGACAATCAGTCCCTACCTGCGTTAAATGAGTGTCAGCGCACAGCACATTTGGGGGGTTGTCTGAGCTTGCCATGGCCAAGTTATAGTGTTCCCTGCATCACCCATCGGGTGACAGATGTGTTGCGTGAAGAGGCAGTGAGCTTGCTGTTGTCTCTGTAGCGATGTGAACCTGCGAGGTGCTGTGAACCTGTGGTGTATTGTGAACCTGCGGTTGCCTCGGCAATGGACAAGAAGCCCTCAACAGATGTGTCAATCACATTTCGACGTTGGGGAGGGTCTCAAAAGAGTTAAAAAAATCTCACTATATATACTGTATATATACAGTGCATACATATTTATACGAGGGTGAGTCAAGCTAAGCTTAGAAAATGGGATTTATTAGAAAATGGAACGAACCTTAACAAAACTGATCATGTCATTTGTAATGTAGTTTGTCTTGACCTCGCATATATATATATATATATATATATATATATATATATATATATATATAGTGGTAGATAGGGGGCGCTCTCGCTCCCTTGAACCCCTGTCCACGACTCCAAACACCAGGTAAAAGTCCTCAAATCGACTTTATTTAATCGCCACAGTGCACAAAGCACACTCTCCACCACAATACTCATAAACTCACAATAATAAATCACAAATACAATCCTCCAGCTCCCAGACGCGTTGCCACCCTTCCACCCAGCTCAGCTCGCCGTTTGGGAGCACCCACAGTCCTTTTATATTCCCTGACCCGGAAGTGTTTTCAATCCCCAGTCCATGTGATCCTCAATCACTTCCGGGTCATGTAAAAGTTCTTTTCATCACCCCGGAAGCCCGTCGCTCTTCCTATGACGAACTTCCGGGTCATAGGGCACAAATGAGTCCTCGGTCCTCCCTGCAGCACCCTCTTGCGGCCCCTGAGGTATCCAGCAGGGCTGAGGATAAAAACTACAGCGTCCATGATTCCCTGCTGGTCTTTGGGTCACCTCCATACTGCAGGGAGGGCTCCATTTGGTGGCCTGGGGGTATTGGCCGGGATGACAAGCCGGCCACATCTCACTATATATATATATATATATATATATATATATATATATATATATATATATATATAGTGACAGATAGGGG
>JANRMT010062815.1:12014376-12043301 GCA_026402145.1 Polypterus bichir lapradei | reverse complement strand
TATATATATATATATAGTGACAGATAGAGGGCCTTGTCGTTCCCTTGAACCCTCAGACCAGTCGCCAGACACCAGGTAAAAGTCCAAATATTGACTTTATTAAAATTACAAAGTGCACAAAGCACCCTCCTCTCCACAATACTCATAAACAAACAATAATCCACAATAACAATAATCCTCCACTCTCCCAGACGCGTTGCCACCCTGCCACCCAGCTCAGCTTGTCTGTCTGAGATTTTCAGAGTCCTTTATAGTCCTTGACCTGGAAGTGCTTTTAAACCCTCAGCAAGCATGAAAAAGTTTCTGTTTTAACAATGTGTTTACATAGATAGTTTACAGGAAACTCACAAGTAGGTTACAGACTTGAGCTGAGAGAACTTTCTTCTTTTTCTGCGTTGGTGGAAGAAGAATGGAATAGCAGGCTGCTTGCTGCTTTTTGCTGATTGACACATTTACAACACACAAGACGTTGATGGAGAGGTGCAAAGGGATTTAAGATGGGCTGGGTTTACGAGTTTTCCTTTTTGACTATTAAGCTCCACCGCTGCCTTTAAATCAGACTCCAGAGTCTTCACAACCCCGGCCCAGAGGCAAACGGACATCTGGTCATATACCTGCAAGGCCAGTCGCGTGTGCAAAGTCCCAGGGTCATCATCTGGGCATGTAGATGACGTGTTTGGTGAAGGGGACAAAAGCTTGGTTCAATGGCTGACTTTCAATAGATTGCAGCTAGGGAGCTGCTCTGCTACATATGACACCCTGATCCAGAATCAGGTGATCTATGAAATATTTAGCACCGGATTCCCTACTAATGCACAGTGCAGAAAAGAAAGAGGGAGCGGCTACTCATCTGGACTGCTCTCTGGGCCCCGTCTCGAATGGCCCTCCGCGCAAGTTCTTCCCCAGCAGGGTGAGGGCGGCCTCAGCTATCCCTGGCCAATCAAGGCTCCACGGTGCTAGGGTAATGTCATGTTTTTTGACTTAGAGGTGTTCAGTCATAATCCTGCAGATGGTAGCTTTGCACCATTGGCTTCTCAACCAAGTACATACACCAAATGTCTGAACCTGTGGTTCCTTTCGTACTGAGCAGGATTGCTATTGCGACAACACCATTATCAGTAGGGTAAAACTTACCTGTCTCACGACGGTCTAAACCCAGCTCACGTCCCCTGTTAATGAGTGAACAATCCAACGCTCAGTGAATTTTGCTTCACAATGATAGGAAGAGCCAACAACAAAGGATCAAAAAGCAACATCGCAATGAACGCTTGGCTGCCACCAGCCAGTTATCCCTATGGTAACTTTTCTGACACCTCCTGCTTGAAACCCAAATAGCCAGAAGTATCGTGAGGCCCTGCTTTCACGGTCTGTACTCATACTGAAAATCAAGATCAAGCAAGTTTTTGCCCTTCTGCTCCACGGGAGGTTTCTAGCCTCCCTGAGCTTGCCTTAGGACACCTCCGTTACGTTTTAACAGGTGTACCGCCCCAGTTAAACTCCCCACCTGCCACTGTTCCCAAAGCAAGGGTGCCTGAGGGTGGCTTGGGTGCTTGACGGCAGAAGGGAGAGTTCCCCCTCCTGCCTCACTGAGTGAGTGAAAAAATGGTAAGAGTAGTGGTATTTCACTGATGTCGCCCCAGTGAAGGCCAGGGGCCTCCCACTTATTCTATGCCTCTCATGTCTCTTCACAGTGTCAGACTAAATTCAGATTCAACAGGGTCTTCTTTCCCCGTTAATTCTGCCAAGCCCGTTCCCTTGGCTGTGGTTTCGCTAGATAGTAGGTAGGGACAGTGGGAATCTCGTTCATTCATTCATGCATGTCACTAATTACATGACGAGGCATGTGGCTAGTTAAGAGCCCATAGCAGGCCTATTCCGAGTTTTAACGTTCTCGTCAACTGTGCCCCTGAGTGCCCCCTGAGTTCGGCCTTCACATCCATCTGCCTTGTCCTCTTGTCACCTAAGTGATGCATTGCATGCACCCCTTAAGGCCAAGAACAGCAAGTGCTGGCTTGGTATGGTTTGGGGGATGTAATCATTATGAGATCTGGCCCACTGTCCCATGTTCTTCTTCTTTTGGCTAATCCTGTTAGGGGTTGCCACAGCGGATCATCTTGTTCCATATCTTCCTGTCCTTTATATTGTGCTCTGTGACACCCAGCACCTGCATGTCTTCTCTCACCACAATATAATCAGCATCTCTCCTCTGCACATGTCCAAACCAACACAATCTCGCCTCTCTGACTTTGTCTCCCAACCATCCAACTACCCTCTAATGAACTAATTTCTAATCCTATCCATCCTCATCACACCCACTGCAAATTTTAGCATCTTTAACTTTGCTACCTCCAGTTCTGTCTCCTACATTCTGGTCAGTGACACCGTCTCCAACCCATATAACATAGCTGGTCTCACTACTGTCCTGTAGACCTTCCCTTTCACTCTTGCTGATACCCATCTGTCACAAATCACTCCTGACACTCTTCTCCACCCATTCCACCCTGCCTGCACTCTCTTTTTCACCTCTCTTCCGCAATCCCCATTACTCTGTAGTGTTGATCCCAAGTATTTAAACTCATCCACCTTCGCCAACTCTATTCCTTGCATCCTCACCATTCCAATGACCTCCCTCTCATTTACACACATGTATTCTGTCTTGTTCCTACTGACCTTCATTCCTGTCCTCTCTAGAGCATATCTCCACCTCTCCAGGGTCTCCTCGACCTGCTCCCTACTCTCGCTACAGATCACAATGTCATCAGCAAACATCATAGTCCATGGGGACTTCTGTCTAATCTCAACTGTCAACCAAGAGCCTTAAGCATGGGAAAGGCGCTATATAAATAAACTGTATTATTATTATTATTATTGTTATTATTATTATTATTATTATTACCTGTCCATCACCATTGCAAATAAGAAAGGACTCAGAGCCAATCCCTGACGTAATCCCACCTCCACGCTGAATGCATCCGTCACTCCTACCTCAGACCTCACCACTGTCACACTTCCCTCGTACATATCCTGTACAAATCTTACGTACTTTTTTGCCACTCCTGACCTCGTCATACAATACCACAGCTCCTCTCGAGGCACCCTGTCATATGCTTTCTCCGGGTCCACAAAGACACAATGTAACTCCTTCTGTCCTTCTCTATACTTCTCCATCAACATCCTCAGAGCAAACATCACATCTGTGGTGCTCTTTCTTGGCATGAAACCATATAGCTGCTCAATAATCATCACCTTAATTCTTAACCTAGTTTCCACTACTATTTCCCATAACTTCATGCTGTGGCTCATCAATTTTATCCCCGTGTAGTTACTACAGTTCTGCACATCCACATTTATTCTTAAAAAAATCTGCACCAGTACACTTCTTCTCCACTCCTCAGGCATCCTCTCACTTTCAAAGATTCCATTAAACAATCTGGTTAAAAACTTCACTGCCATCTCTCCTTGCTTGTGAGTATGTTTCCATCTTTATCCTTTATCACCCTAACCTGCTGCACATCTTTCCCAGTTCTGTCCCTCTGTCTAGCCAATCAGTACAGGTCCTTTTCTCCCTCCTTAGTATCCAACCTCTCATACAACTCATCATACGCCTTTTCTTTAGCCTTCAAACCTCTCTCTTCATCTTGCGCCTTATCTCATTGTACTCTTGTCTACTTTCTGCATCTTGCTGACTATCCCACTTCATCTTCGCTTTCCTCTTCCTCTGTATACTGTTCTGTACTTCCCTATTCCACCACCAGGTTTCCTTGTCCTTCTTCCTCTGTCCAGATGTCACACCAAGCACCCTTCCTGCTGTCACCCTTACTACATCTGCTGTAGTTGTCCAACTGTCTGGTAACTCTTCACTGCCACTCAGTGCCTGTCTTACTTCCTCCCTAAACTCAATCTTGCAGTCTTCCTATTTCAAATTCCACCATTTGATCCTTGGCTCTGCCAGCACTCTCTTCCTTTTCTTGATCTCCAACGTCATCCTACTGACCACCATCCTATGCTGCCTAACTACACTTTCCCCTGCCAACACTTTGCAGTCTTCAATCTCCTTAAGATTGACTCTTCTACATCCACCTAGCCTTACTCCCCTTCCATTTAGTCTCTTGCACACACAATATATCAACCTTCCTTCTCTCCATCATATCTGCTAACTCTCTCCCCTTACCAGTCATACTGCCAACATTCAAAGTTTCTACCCTCAGTTCTTCTCTCTTTACTTTCCTCCTCTTCTCCTGCCTCCGGAAACATCTCCCTCCTCTTCTTCTCCTTCGGCCAACAGTAGCCCAATTTCTGCCAGCACCTTGTTGGCTAACAGCACTGGTGGTGGTCATTGTTAACCTGGGGCTCAATTGATCCGGTATGGAAATTTGTATTGTTGTCCGCATATTGATTTGGCAAAAGTTTACACCGGATGCCCTTGCTGACGTAACCCTAGCCATTTATCCGGGCTTGGGACAGGCACAAAGAAACACATTGGTTTGTGCATCCCCTCTGGTGGGGTTGCACCACTGTCCCATGTTATGGGTACTAATTCCTGGCCAAATCCTCTAAATGTGATAGGTCGTTTTTGCTAAGGTGTGAGGATGGTAATATTTTATGGACCCTATTGAGGTGGTGTGCACTAAGAGGACGATTGTTGTGTGCACAAATTTTTGTGCCAAAGCACCAAAGTAAGATGATAGTCATCACTGTTTTTTATAAGACTGATATATGATAATATTAATGTTTATTAATGGTTAATTGTTTTAACGAATTGTGGTTTATTGTTATTACTGGGATTGTAATATTCACATTTTTTAATAAATAAACAATAAGCCAATTGAAACTAATTAAAACAATAAGTTAGAATGTCAATTGAATATAATAAACTCCTTTTGCTCATTAATTTAGAGAATGCTGTTGTTCTGGAGTTAGAGAGTCCGATTGATTTAAGTGAGTGGTTGTTAAACCCAAACCATTTCCCTCTTGCTCCTACAACAGCACTCAATGTCTGAACATTAATGCAGTTGAAGGCTTCTTTCACTTAAGGAATAATAACTTTATATTTGCCTTCCTTCCCATTTTTTGCTTTTATGGTCTCTTCTTTGCTATATTCATGTCTTACAGTAAAATCAATGATTAGTGTTAAATACTTTTTACAGAAAATTAGGTCTGTTCTCAATGTTTTTCCATCTTCAGATTTGAAGGAAGATTCCTTGAAAGTGGTCAAATCATGAGATTCTCCTTCCTCTCTCAAGATATTGCACAGCTTGTGATGTCTGGCAATTCTTTCCTTCTGCACATATGGACATTGGCCCAAGATATGTGATGTTGATTCTATTGCCTTGTCACATCTTCGACAATTCATAGGCTCTTGTCTTCCTCTATTAAGTGTTTATCTTGTGGGAAAAGTATTAGATCTCAGCTGAATAGCTGCTATGTAATGGCCTTGTTTCATGCCTTTAGGATTGGAAATCCAGTTGTTACTGATTTTATCCTTCTCAAAAAGGCTTATTCTCATACCTTGTGTAGGCAGGTTTTTCCAGATGTCAAATTCTACTTGACGCCATTCTTTCATTTTGGCTGTAAATTCAGGAGGAGTCTCCCTTCTACATATTTTTGAGATTACTTCGTCAGGGAGATAAGTGGCTTTACCTCCTAGAAATTTCTATGTGTTGAGCAACTGTTTTTTGAGATTCAGCTGTCAGGCTGTTTCTCTTAGGATTTGGTCATTAGATAATATAATTTTACCCAAGTTCCTGAATGAGGCATTGAGTATTATGGCCTGTAACTTGAGGACACTCAATCCTCCATTAGTACGGCTTGAATAAATGATACCATTACTCATACACTGAGGAAGGAGCAGCCATACTTTGATGGTTTTTCAGATTGTTCTTTTAATTATGGAAAGATTGACTTTGATGTTAATTAATGGATAAATAAATCTTGGCAATGCATATTGATTTAGTAAATTCACTTTTTGATCAGATTTGAGAGGGGCTTTACCAATATAGTTCGCCCATTCTTCAAGTTTAATTTCCTGGTCTTCTATCATGATACCCTTTCTGGGTTCCATCTTTATACCCAGATAAGTCATTGTGGTATTGTTAGATACCCTTTTAATTTCGGTCCTATCAAATTTCCAAAGGTTATATTTTTAATGATCATCTTCCTGTTTTTCCAAGTAAAGTAGAAGCCTTTACATTTGGCAGGTTGAAGTTTAAGGCCTGAGCCTCTACAAAAGTCTTTTAAGATCCTAAGGTTCTTTCTCATAACATTTAAATTACTGATGACAATTACTAAGTCATCAGCAAATTCTATAGTAGTGATTGAGGAGGAGCCCAGGAGGGTACCTTGTCCTTCATTCTCTAGTTTATTGATAAGGGGATCTATGGCGATATTGAATAATAGAGGAGAGCGAGCACCCCTTTTATTTAACTCCTCTTTTCAGTGGGATTTCGTCTGTGGAGCTGCCATTGTTTTCCACTGATGTGGGTACACCTATGTACATGTTTCTAATTAGGTGTGATATGTGGGCATCCAGTCTCATTAGGTTGAGAATTATCAATAGGTAAGAATGAGAAACTGTGTCGAACACTTTTTCAAAGTCTATAAAGACCATGTCCAAGGGTGTTTTATTAAGTTTATGGTGAGTCAAGATCCCTTGTAGGGTCTGAATGTTCTCCAAACATCCGGAGGTTTCCATGAGGTTTCCATTAACCCTCTCTGCCTAGGGTTCAGACTTATTCCTTCTTTGAATCTTTGATGAATTCTTTTAGAGAAAAGCCAGGTTATTAGGGACCCAATGGTAATGGGTCTCCAATTGTAAATATTCAAATGCTTTTGGCATTCTAGAGATTTTGGAAGGAGGACAGTTCTAGTTTTCTTGAAGGAGTTGGGTATAGACCCAGATAAAAGCCATAGATTAAATAGTGTAGTTAAAGTTCCATTCCCATTTTTAACTGCGATAATGTCCACTTTTTTAATCCCATCAGGACCTGCTTTGATGCTCTTAATAGTGGCTGAATACATTTGTATTCGTATATTTTTAATATCTTGTTAGGAATATTTTCTTGTGTTGGTTGATTAGAGTGTGGATGGCTGGTAGATATATCTCCATTGTTGTTATAAAAAGAGGATATTAGTTTTATTCTCTAGCCATTGTTCTTTCTCTCTAGTGTTTTCTAAACACTCCATATAAGGAAAAAATCTTGTGCAGTTCCCTTATTGCTGAATATAGCTTCTTTCCAAATAGGGAATACATCGTTCACCTGAACAGTTTCAAGTGACGAGATAATTAAAGCGTAGCCATCATCTTCTATATTAGAGTCTGTCATACCGTATTGTAAGTCTTTGGTAAGAGCTGACTCGCTTGGTGACGATGCCTTGTGTGTTGTCCAAGGCCTCTGCTGTTTGAAAAGTTGTCACCACAGATTTGACAAATAAAGTATTTTTATTTTATTGTTCTCTTGCTTGGTCTACACTTGGCTTGATGATAAGCTGTGGAGTGATGGTTTACATTAATTTTAGTGCAGTTTTTGCATTTGAAGATAATTTTAATTTGATGGTGTTTGATTTTATAGTGTTTGATTAATCTTGTTAGGGTGTCTACTTGTCTTGGGTATTCCATCAGGTTTATTGAGATAATAAAACCTCGTCCATTATTGTTAAGTAAACTAGCTACTCAACCTTTAATCTTTAAGGCTCTTGGGGATCCGGCCACCACCAAAGTTTGACCCTGTGGGCTATGGTTGGTTAGGCCCTTGGCCATAGCTCACGAGGAGGATTCACAGATGAGTCTTAGGAAGGCTGTGATGGGGGTGACAGAGGCCTTGGTCCCTGCTGAGTGTTTTCTCGCACACTGCTGGCTCTACCGTCATCAACCTGGATCTACCTGAGGAATTTCTCCTACTTTTTCAATCATGTGTCTCAATCTGGCCATAACAACTGTCCAGTGATTGATAATGTAGCCCACAATTGGGGGCTCAGGGGCCGATGTTGACGAGCCCGAGTAATGGGTTCGCTGAACACAGCATCCCTGGGTTAGGTCAGAGACTTCTAGCCATGATCATAAGAGTTGAGATTGTCCCACACGCAAAGCTATGATGTGGGACAATGGCCACCTTAAATAGGTGACGTGCTTCCATTGCGAGTCCTCTTAGCAACCAATTGTGACATTAGCTTTTGATATTCTTACTTCGGTCCAAGCCACGTCCAGCATCATCTTTCCGCTCAATTTTTATTGGGAATGTTTGAGACTGCCATTTCCTATTTCACTCCTTTTCACATATGTATCATTCTTTGTTGGACTTTAATTTACATCAGTTTTATATGGAACAGTAATCTCTCCCAGGATGAAATGGTATATTTTTATTAAGTCATTACTTTACATTGCACATTTCAAACATAGTAAGAAGTTGCTTTGATAACAGATACATAGATGCATCAATAATGGATTATTTAAAGTCCATATTTAGAGACCATAAGTATCATTTAGGGAGAGGAGGAATTCTTGAGCTAGCAGCTCTCAGTGGTATAGTTTGGTATGGTTCCAATAATAAGTTTCATACTGTTTGTACACAGGAGCCACCTGTCTTCCCTGCCGAGCCCATATCTCTGTTATAGTTTTGCTAGATATTACGAGGGTAGAACAGGGACCTGACTGTCTGTAGAGGCTGTTGGTGCTTGTGACGGAGAGGACAAGTTTGCCAACTGTCCCGGGACTTCACTTGAGGATTCATCCCCCAGCTTGCTGGACAACTCTGGTTCAATTGCAAATCTGTTTCCTTGACTGACATTGTCTGCATCGAGCTTGTGTCGATCCACTACGAGGGGGTAGGTGTTCTGCCAGGTGGGCAAGACCCGTGCGAAGAAGGCATTCCTTTTTCCTATTAGAAATGGCTATGGTGAGGTGTCTGATATGGCAGTCCAAACCTTACAGTTCTCCCATTTAAATTTCAAGGGGAGTAATATAGTCTTGTATGTTTTAATGTCCCCACGGTCACAGCGGATGTTCACTTTGTCTGTGGCCTTATAAGGGATCTAACGGAGTAAGTCACGGTGGACTACGCAGAGGTCACTACCAGAGTCCAATAGCGCCAAGAATTCTGGCCAATGTAATAGAGACCTTAAAATTGTCCTCCTTTAACATCCTGGGGGAAACTTGCAAGCCGCATACCTTGTCCAGACTGATAGCCATTGTTTGTGCAGGTGGGAGGTGACAATCCTGAGCCAGGTGTCCCAGTTGATCACATCGAAAGCAGCTGCATTTAGTCCACACTATGATGTTCACACTCTGGTGTCTTCTGCTCGTGGTGCTGGCGACCCTGAAGGCGTGTGCTGGCTGGATCGAAACCTGAGTTAAGCCTAGGTAGCCCTGTTGTTTCCAGGTGGCTTGTGCACCCTCTAGTCTGCGGGTCAGATTCAGCAGTGACTGGACGTCCACAGCATTTATCACAAAGGCTCTCGTCTATCCCTGACAGGACTGCATCAATAGCGAGCTTCTCCACAATATGCTCGAAAGGATCTGCTCAAGTCCAGTTTTGAATCAGGTCCACTAAGCCCTGGATCTGTCCTCGTATAGGGTGATCCTGATCCATATGCCACAGCTGAAACTGGTGTCCCTTGACCTGTTGCTTCAGGTAGTCATAATAATCAAGCCTTTTGGGAGGGAGATTCCTTACGGGTTGGAGGACTTCTCTGGTTAAAAATGGGGCTAAATTAGCTGCCCAGGCTACCTTGTCCCAGCGCATTAATGTTACCATACGTTCAAAGCAGAATAGGAAACATTCATCTTCGGCAGCACATCTTGTGGCCATGCCAAGGCAGTGATGGCTGCCAGAGCCTCATCTTGCCCAGGGTTTTCCTGTATTTCTTGGTGATCTATTGGAGCAAGGATCCCACTTGTGTTACCATGTGACATGTGAGTCCTTGTCTTACACCCCAAAACACAAGGGTGAGTCTCAGTACTTTAGCAAAACCCGCTTTATTCAACTTGAAACAGGAACAGCATGGTTATATATTGTAGCGGGATCAACCACTCTCCTACACCCAGACACAGCAATCAGGCAGGGTCGTGACCAGGTTAAGGGCCAAGTAATACTGTTCCCTGTATTTACAATATTCTTTGCCTTACCCATCAATGGTAGATGCTCATAGCACGACCACAATCTTTTAGGATTTGTTTTCACGGTGAGTTGCTACAGCGCTGGGAGCCTGCGGTTGCCTTGGAAACCAATATGCTGTCTTCCACAGATGCGCCGATCACACTTCAGGACACTCTTTGATGTGTCCCAAAAGAGTTTAGAAACCTTACTATATATATCACTCACTCACTGACTCATCACTAATTCTCCAACTTCCTGTGTGGGTGGAAGGCTGAAATATGTCAGGTTCATTCCTTACAGCTTCCTTACAAAAGTTGGGCAGGTTTCATTTCGAAATTCTACGCGTAATGGTCATAACTGGAAGCTGTTTTTCTCCATTTACTGTAATGGAGATGAGCTTGAAAGCCGTGGGGGCGGAGTTTCGTGTGACATCATCACGCCTCCCACGTAATCACGCAGTACGTAGAAAACCAGGAAGAGCTCCAAAAAGCGCTGAAGAAAACATGCATTATATAATTGAGAAGGCAGTGAAACAATAAGAAGCGAGCGAGTGACATATACAACCATATTCATGAGTGCTGCTACTACGGAAACAAAGCACGGTGTAAACCTAAACTTTAAATTAAGTTCATAGACAGGCTGCTGCTGGCGTTTGTAATTTAGTGCCTGCCCATATAAGGCCGTCCGTCAGCGGCAATCCAATAGAAACACTGCCGCTAAATATTCACGGGTGAAGGACTGTGCTTATGCAGAGGAAGATGAGATGGTCAGGGTGGTGTTTGGCACAAACTCAGCGAAACTGCGAGAGAAATTTTTAAGTGCCGGGACTTAGGTAACATTAAATACAGCCGTGGACATAGCACGACATGGCACCAGCACAGCTGGGAAACTTCGATGCATGTACACCGAGCGGCTCACGTGAACTGACGCAGTGCACAGACAAAAAGCAACAGTTCCAAAGAGCGCTGAACAAAAACCGAATTACACAATTGAAAAGGCAGCAAAAAAATATGAAGCGTCTGATACATATAAGCATATTCATAAGTGCAGCTACTGCGGAAACAAAGCACACGGTGGAAAAAGTCAATGTCTCGCTAAAGGAAGACAGTGTAAAAAAAAACCCATGCATGCAGTGTGTCAGGTCTCAGATAAAGAAGAAGACAAGCTGTTTATTGATGCAGTAAGAAACGAATCGATGAATGAAACCTGTTATCTTTACAACGATTGACAAACACGGAATGTAACTTGAACACAACACATCCTACAAATACGAACCTGATTGAAAGAAATAATGATAATCAAATCCTTGATGACAGCAACACTCAATAACACTCACAGAACAATTACTGTATATTGACAGTCATGTTACGTTATTTTTAAAATGTGCCCTTTTCTTTTTCATAGCTTCTTTAACACACTACTTCTCCGCTGCGATACGCGGGTATATATATATGTATATATATACCCCGATCTACATACTCGAATAATGGATACTTTATTCGCCATCAGTGATTGTTTTGGTAAAGCCATACTCAGTGTATTCATTAGATGAACGGTAAAAAAGTAAGAGCGAGGGGAGGGTGACTTATTGAGGCATGCAGGCAAAACCACAATAGCACGCGGGCTCGATGTACTGTAGTGCGCGTCAACTCGATCTGAATTGCACGATCACATTCGAAAAAATATATCTTTTCAAGTTCTATTTAGTCCATATGTGTCAAACTCAAGGGCCGCGGGCCACATCCGGCCCGGCGTGTAATTATGTCCGGCCCGCGAGATCATTTTATATACTGTATTATTGTTATTAATGGCCCAGGTATATGAAGCGCTGGTAACTCAATAAACTACAGATCCCATAATGCAGCGCTTCAGCTGCCTTGCTGAACACTTACCGCGTTAATCAAGTCTAGCTTATGATGCTGCAAGTTATTGCGAAGCTAGCCCACACGATGCCGAAGAGAAAAGTTGATTCTGAAAATAGAGCCTTTAAAAACCGATGGGAGGCTGAGTATATGTTTACTGACATTGCCGGTAAACCCGTGTGTCTCATTTGCGGAGCTAATGTGGCTGTAATTACAGAATTTAATCTAAGACGGCACTATTAGACAAAACATCAGGATAACCTGAAAGACCTGAATGCAATGCAGAAGATACAGAAAGTAGAAGAGTTAAAGAAGAATCTGACACTTCAGCAGACGTTTTTACCCGTGCACAATCACAAAGTGATTTCAAGTGAAGCTGCTTTTATGGGAGACACAAATGCACCAGTGCAACTTGCCCCACTTTCCCTGTTGCCAAGTAATGTTGAACCAAGTCGGCACAACGGTGTTCCCAAATACGCACTTTGCTGATAAACTGAGCGCACTGAGTTTGCACGGCGCTTTGGTGATTTTGAAGAACAAAAAAAGAATTTTGAGTTGTTTCGCAACCCATTTGCCGTCGATGTGGAAACTGCACCTGTGCAGATTCAGATGGAGGTGATTGAGCTGCAGTGTAATGGCACACTGAAGGCAAAGTACGATACTGCAGGGCCCGCACAGTTTATTCACTCCATTCCCACAGAAATGCTCCAGCTCCGTCTACATGCGGCTCGAACCTTGTGCATGTTTGGTAGCACATATCTGTGTGAGAAGCTCTTCTCAGTGATGAAGACTAACAAAACAGCACACAGGAGTCGCCTCACTGATGAGCACCTGCAGTCCATCCTGAGAATCTCCACAACACAGAACCTCACACCAAACATAAACGAACTTTTTGCCAAAAAAAGATGCCAGGCGTCCAGCTCTAAAATGACATATTAACAAAGACAACTGAATGATTTGATTTGTTATTGCTGAAAAGAACACATTTTATTTATATTTCTAGGTTTTGTTATGCAGCATGTTCACATTTGAATTTGTATAATTTTGACAGGATATATTTTTATGGAGAGCAAAATCTTTTGGGATATTTAAAATCTAAGTTTATTTTTTATATAAAATTACATAAGAGTAAAGAAATTTACTCTGTTCTTTTAACGTTTACTTTATTTCTAACTTGTATAATTTAGACAGGATATATTTTTATGGAGAGCAAAATATTATGAGTTATTTAAGGTTTGAGTTGATTTATTCAGGAATAATATTCCTGTCTGTTTTTATTCATATTTATGTTCAAAAAAGTTAAGTTTTAAAAGTTTAGTTTTAGTGTGTTCAATAAATCTTTATCCTGTTCGGCCCGCGACCTAAAGTGTGTTTTGGATTTTGGTCCCCTGTGCAATTGAGTTTGACACCCCTGATTTAGTCGACACAAATATCTTTGGTTGGAATGTAAGGCGAATTTACTCTTTACATTTGTATGGTGAAGAAAAATTTATGCAATGATGCCTACATTTAACTTCCATTCCTACCAAAGATATTTCTGTCGACTAAATAAAAATTCCTTCTATTTAAAATTTAAATAGAACTTGAACAGATACGATAGTTCATAATATCCACGCAGACTTGCACGTAAGAGCGGGAGTCATCCGTTTTAACAAACAGCGTATTGCACTGATACGAAATAGCCTGCCCATTTAATTATTTAGGAATGGATAAATAAATTAAGATTTTGTACAAATAATGTTTTTCATTTTTCTTCTTTGATGGATTCTGCCACCCCCAGCAACAGTTGCTCGCACCGCAAAGAGTGTATGTATATATATATATATATACAGGTATATATATATATATGTGTGTATATATGTAGATATGTATGTATATGTATATATATGTTTATATATGTGTGTGTGTATGTATATATATATGTATTTGTGTGTATATATGTGTGAGTATGTATGTATGTGTGTATGTATATGTATCTGTATATATGTAGATATATATGTATGTATATATGTGTGTGTGTATATATATGTGTATATGTGTATATGTATAGATATGTATATATATATATATGTATATATGTGTGTGTATATATATATATATATATATATATTTATATATATATATATATATATATATATATATATGACAGCAACACTCATCACTCACAACAGTGACAAAACAATTACATTGACAATCATGTTACGTTATTTTCAAAATTTTTCCTTTTCTTTTTTATTACTTCTTTAACACACTACTTCTCCGCTGCGAAGCGCGGGTATTTTGCTAGTATATATATATACGTATATTGTCACGCATGTGCGAGTAGGGGGCCGTGGACGGACCTAAATGGTATCGTAAACTCGTATGCCAGAAGGGAATGGCAGGGTCCTACCCTTTCTCTCTTTGTTTCCTGCAGAAAGAAAGACGCACCACCGCCATGAATCTGCCTGCATCAGTGCCCTCACACCGCTACTTCCGCCCTTTCTCTGTCAACTCCTTATGACGTCAGCAATCCCAAAAACCATCCTGGCTCCTACCCAGCATACCTCTCTACTTCCATGTTTAACTGTCTACTGAGTACTGCATAACAGTACTGACCGCTAACGACCATTTCTGTCATTTTTCTACTGTTTTACAGTATACGGGGCCGGAAACCCCAAACCTTTATGTTTGTTTTGTCTTTCTTTTACAATATATATACATACATACATATGTGTGGGCCAGAGACTTGCACAAGTGAAATTGAGGTGAGTCCAGGTTTCCAAAAAGATCAGCTTTAGCTGAAGACCAGAACATTCTCAAAGCATTTATTCAAATGGGAGCTGTCACTTAAACACACAGTATGCAAGCAATGACAATGATATTGTCCTGTATTCAATCTCTTCTCTCATGAAAAGAATGGATAGCCTTCCTGCAGAAGAGAGGCGACAGATAGTGAGAGCAATGCCAGGTCACTGGCCGGTTTAAATGTTCTCTACATCACCCATTAGGCGACAGATGCGTTGCATGGTGAGCCTGCACCAGCAGCGGACAACCAATACAAGCCAGCGTTAACAGAGTTTTGGCACACAGCACAGTTGAGGGTGTTGTTGGGGTTTCAAAAATCTCACACCATCCCCTCCCCCTAGCTTTGTTCACACTGGTGTGAACGAAGCGACAGTCTAAGCCAGGATCGGCCAAATGCGAGAGGATGTCGCAAGCTGCACACTACGAAACCACATAATGAGATGGGAATTTGCATTCTTCTACCCATATAGTCACTTGTGCAGAGCAAGGTCAGCAACCTATGTAAACCACTTACCCTACAAGTAATAGCTGAGTGCCTTCACTGCCCACTTAATGGGCAAACATCCCTTCTTGATGGTCAAATAATTATGGTCCCTGGTAAGCAATTTTCTGCTTGGATACATGATGGGAAGTTCTACCGCATCAATACTCTGAGAGAGTGCAGCCCCCAAACCAAACACACTTGTGTCTTTTTAAAGGATAACCTCCTTAAAAAAGTCTGGATTCAATTGAACTGGGTATAAAGACAAAGTGGTGTTTAAGTCAGAAAAGGACCTTTCATAATTATCGATCCAGACAATACTGTGGTTCTTTCTGCCCCTCATCAGCTCAGTGAGATGGTTGGCTCTATATGTAAAATTTGGAGTGAACCTCCTGTAATAACCAGTGACGCCGTCAGCATCTTTTGTCCTGTAAATGTGCCGATAAAGACAAGCAGCAAGAAGCCTACCGTTCCATCCCCCCACCGCTGCAGAATGTGCACAAAGTTCTCCCAGCTCATGCCTTATCTGGGAGTAAAGTGCTGGAGTCTTAGATTGGAAATAATAGATCGTTATTTGGAACACATGCATATCATGTGTGTTCCGTTTCTACAATAATCTGTAATCTTCTTTTGTACTCCAGGACTATACGCAATCATCAACTTCAAATGTTAACAATTCACACAACCGCAAGGACTGTCCTTCCTACATTTACGATGTGTACCTGTTGCAATGTACACACTTCTCTCAATGCTTTGGTTCCTACTACATTGAAAGGGCACCTGACACTGACTCTGTTTATTTTCCTGTGGAAAGCGGCTGTCTTAGGACAGAAGCTTGTTGATGTTGAATCCTCCTTTTCTTTTTCCATCGCCTTTTCTAGTAAGACGTGACGACGAAGTTCCTCTGCAAGGTGAGCCATGAACACTCTTCTTTTCTCAGTGGCCCCCATGCATGCTTTACACAGCACATGTATAATATTAACAATAAGAGCAGCTCACTACTGAAAACGACAAATATAGGAGGCAGTCAGGATCAAACCAAGGATTCTTGATTACAAATCAGCAAATCTTACCACTACACCACATAAGCTGTTGTCTTATCCTTGAACCTTTTGTGAAAGTGTTTATTTGATTTTTGGACTTCAGGCTTCACACATTATATAACTTATGGCAACATTTTGTCATTTACTACTAAAATATGAAAAACGTTTCTGTTTTAATGATGTGTTTACACAAATTATTGTAGAAACGGAACACACATGAAATGCATGTATTCCAAATAACGATCTATTATTTCCACTCTAAAACTCCAGCACTTCACTCCCTGATAATCAAGGCATGAGCTGGAAGAACTTTGTGTCCGTTCTGAAGCAGTGGGGGGATGAAATAGTAGGCTGCTTGCTGCTTGTCTTTATCTGCACATTTCCAGGACAAAAGACGGAGATGGAGAGGTGCGATGGGATTTAAGGTGGGCTGGATCTACGAGTTTTTTCGTAGGCTCTGGTAATTCTAGTATTAAGCTGCTAGATGCCACAAGTACCATAAATTTATAATGGCTGCTACAGACTCAAATCAAATGTATGTTTTTATTCTATAACATTCAAAATCAGAGCAGCTCACTACTCAAAACAGTGAAACCAGGAAGGTCCCGGAATTGAACCCACAATCTCTTGATTATGAGTAAGCAGTTCTTACCGCTAAACCACCCAAGCAGTGGTGTCAGCATTGTTCCCTAACCCGATGTCTTTTTCTTTTGTTATATTCTTGAATAAAAGTGCACTTGTTTTGTTATACTTGTACCTTTTGTGAAAGTGTTTATTTGATATTTGGACTTCAGTCTTCACACATTATACACTTCATGTCAAAATTTTGTCATTAGTACTATAACATGAAAAATGTTTCTGTTTTAGCTATGTGCTCAACATTTCCTGCCTCGCATTTCCTGTCATCCTACATTTACCTAGATTGTTGTAGACACAGAACACACATGAAATACATGTGTTCCAAATAACAATATATTATGTACCCTATACAACTCCAGGCAGGCTCACACCCAGTTAAACAGACTTGAGCTGGGAGAATTTTTTGTCCGACTTGAGCACGCCACTACCAAGTATATTCGGCGATGTACATTCATTGAATGGTGCAACCGGCTCTAGTCGTTTCCCAGTGCAATTTAAAAGCATGCAGGACCCAAGTATATTCGCCGACATACATTCATTGCATGTTGCAACCAACTATAGTCACTTCCCAGTGCAATTTGCCAGCACACTATCTCATGACCACTGCCAGCCCCGGCAGACCTGCAGCACCACTGTCCCTGGGATTCAGCACTAGACTAGTCTGCAAGCATCAGTGTTTACCTCTGTGTGCTTGCATGCAGCCAGTTCAAGAGCAGTTGGCTCGGTGATTTACTAAATTTCATCAATGGCGTCAGTTGCACCTTGAACATATTGTTCCAGTAGTTTTTTAATAGTTTTTACAGTTCATTGGCAGTGTGTAAAATGATCAGCGTTGCAGTAATTGTGATGCTCTTTTTTTGTGAATTGTGATGTTTACTTAAAAAGTGCAGCAAAAAATTATTTGGTGTTCAGGGGTGCATTAACCCCCAAGTATGTGGCAGTTTAAGGGTTAAGGTTCCCTGGGATTATGACTTTTTTCATAGGCTTCATTAATTCTAGCATTAAAGTTACCCTTTTTCCAAGAACTTGTCTTGAGAGCAGCAGATTTTGCCCAAGCCGCTCTTCAGGGAGTGAACAGGAGGGAGGCAACACTCCATAGCTAGATATCGGGACTGGTCACAGCAAAAAGCATCTGCGGTTGGTCCTGGCTGCGGAATTTTGCTGACTGCGTCTTTTGTGTGGGGTTGGGGACATACCAGTTGTACAGGAGTCTGAGCCAGACTAGGGTATCCTCTCTGCCTCCATGAGGCTTGGGCTTGTTCCAATCTCTGGGTCAATTCCAACAGAGTTTTGAAATTGCTCAGAATCATCTCATCATAGAGATTGTTGCTTATACCAGACAACACAGAGTCAGTAGCAAGATTTTCCACAATGTGCTTGAAGGTGTCTCTATGGAATTAGCTTTGGATAAGGCCTACTAAGTCCTGCACCTGTCCCAGACAGGGTGATTAGGTTCGATTTGCCACAGCCAGAATGTGCACCCCTTGGCCAAGACCCTCATAGCTATACAAAGAAGGATTTGCTGCTTCAGGAAAACATAATCATCAAGTCTTTCAGGAGGAATAGCTCTTAGCTACAGTGCATCCTGTAGGGCCTCCCCATTCAAAAAGGGGGCCAAGATAGTGGCCCACCCTCCCCTATCCCAGTACATCAATGTGGCCATGCATTTAAACAGAATAGAAAAGACTCTGGTTCAAAAATTGCCATCTTCACAAGCACATCTCTGGGATGGAGAAGGGCAAGAGCCCATCCAGGAGACTCATCAGGTTCTTGGGGAAGAGCAGTATGTTGTGGCTGTTGGGGATCCACTTGTGTAAGACCCCTCTTTTGGTACTACTTGTGATGCATGGGTCACAGCATTGCACAAGAAAGAAGAAGTTGAGTTCAGGTTTCTGAAAAAATTCTCAAAGCATTTATTCAAATGGGATCTGTCACTTAAACACACACAGCATTCAAACAGTGACAATGACATCTTTCTGCATCCCCCCCCCCCCCCCCCACTATCTTGAGAGAATAAAAGAGGAGACAGAAAAGTGAGCGCAAGGCCAGGTCACTGGCCATTTTATGTTCCCTGTATCACATATAAGATGACAGATGTGTTGCACAGTGAGTTAATAGAGATTTGGTGCATATTACAGTTTTGGGGTTGGGGTCGCAGAAATCTCACCACATATATATAGTGAGGTTTCTGAACTCTTTTAGGAAAAAACGGAATAACACGCCAAAGCACAACTGGCACGTCTATGGAGGACTGCTTGTCTGTCCCATAGGCAACTGCAGGTTCGCACTGCAGCAGCATAGTGCTGCAGAAACAACTACGAGCCGTTCGAGATTGCACTATAAGCACCTGTCACCAGTGGGTGATGCAAGAGAGAGAGAGAGACATTAGGAGCACACGGTGAAACAGCACATTGCAGCACCCACCACACAACAAACCAACTCAGGATCCAGATTAGGACCCGAGTACAGCCATGCACAGGTGACACCTAATCACCACACTAGTTCAGATGCAAGGAACATTATTAATGCAAGGAACAGTATAAATTGGCCACTGACCTTGTCTCGACTATGCCCAATTGCTCTATCTGTGTATAGGAGATTGGTAGCTCCCATTGCAATAAATAAACCTGCTGTTCCTGTTTCAAATTGAATAAAGCTGGTTTTGCTAAAGTACTGAGCCTCAGCCTCATATTTTGGGGTGCAATGAATCACAAATCTATATATCTATATATATATTGTCACGCACGCGCAAGTAGGAGACCGCGGACGGACCTTAACACGCTTGGGAAGACATTCGCCGGCAGGGAGTGGCGGGGTACTAACCTTTCTCCTTTTCTTTCTTACAGAAAAAAAGACGCTCCGCCGCCATAAGCCTCATTCTTCCCGCAGCACGTTACTTCCGCCCTTCCTCCTCCATTGTTCCTGACGTCATTGATCCCATTATTCACCACGGTTCCTTCTCAGCATTCCTCCACTTCCGGCTCCTTCTCTATAAAATGGCCGGCGACGCCATCTTTGGCGTCATGCATAACTGAGTTTAAGTTTATGTATTTTTGACCTGAATTATTTTGTTATTGTGGCGCAATTTTCAGTATACGGGGCCGGAAAACCCCAAACCTTTATGTTGTTTATTGCTGTCTTTATTACAGTGGCGTAGTTGGAAGGATACTTGTTCCGATAACATGAGTGAAGGACAGGACCTCAACAATCCCAGATCCAATCCCTGCAGCAAGCGCAAGCCGCTACCACCCGGGAGTTGGAGGCAACGAAGGCCAGGTTGGCAGAAGCCCAGAGGGTAAGGCCCAATCCTCCTCGACTGACGCCTCCACCTCTGGTACCCATGACTGACGCCGACGGCGTCGAGTCATACTTGGGCATTTTCAAAAGGACGGCCACCCGGAACGAGTGGCAGCGGTTCGAGTGGTCGTCCATTCTGGCGCCCTACCTGAAGGGACCCGCGCAGCGGGCTTACTATGACCTTCCTGAGGAGGAGGCCACGGACTACGACCTCCTAAAACAGGAGATCCTGGCACGCTATGGCATCACGCCGGGCCAGCAGGCGAGTGAATGGCGGAACTGGCAATTCGACCCAGACAAGCCAGCCCGAGCACAGGCCTTCGACTTCTGGGGAAAAATGGGGCGTTGGCTACGGCCCGAGGGTCCCCAAGCCCGGAAGGTGGTGGAGCAGGTGGCCTGTGAGGGCTTGGTTAACGCCATGCCCAGTTCCCTCGCCCAGCAGGTCTGGCGACATCCTTATAAGGACATGCCAGGACTGCTGGAAGTCCTCGAGCGTCAGCTTGCGGTCCTCCGTGCCGGGGGGTCAGAAAGACAAGCTCGTGGGAACCGACAGGGAAGGGCGGCCACCCCCGAGCCCCCTCGACGTGCTGCGGAAGCACTGCAAAAACCCAAAGAAAAGCCGGCCTCCCCGCGCTGTTACAAGTGCGGTGAGACCGGTCACCTGCTGCCGACCTGTCCCTTGAACATAGCCACGGAGCCAATGGACTGCACCTGGGCCGCAGCGCAAAGGTACTGTACCCCGTCGCATCCCTTGGCGAATCCGAACACGGGAGTGGTGTTACTGAATGGGCACTCGTGCTGGCTCTGTTTGACTCCGGCAGCAACATAACCATTGTGGCTCGCCGTTATGTCTTACCGCGACAATGGCTAAAGCAACATTTGCAAGTCACTTGCGTGCATGGGGAGACTAAGTCGGATCGTTCCGCGCAATGTTACATCGCCTGGAAGGGGGAATTGACTAAGTTGGTGGTCGCGGTGTTGCCCGAACCCCCCTATCCGGTGATTTTGGGACAAGACTGGTCATACAAGAAATGCGGTAAGGCAGACACCGCTCCCGGGGCCTCGTTGGGTCTGGCTATGAAGGGGCGAGGCGCCCTTCCCGCGGTCTCCACGCCGTGCTCTGGGGCAGGCCCTAATGACGCAGGCACATCGGGGGACGCTTCCTCGGCGACGGACCCGGACCCGGAAGAATCCGCCGGGGAAGGGACGAGCCAGGGTACTCTTCCGGTGACCAGCTCACAAGACCCTCTGAGCAACTTGAATCACCAGTTTCGGTCCACGCCTGCCTCATTTAAGAGGGAGCAGTGGAATGACGATTCCCTGCGGTTTGCCCAGAATGCGGTTGTTCTACCAGGCAGCTCACAAGCTGACGGATCCATACCACGCAAGCCCTTTTTTGTGCTTGAGAACGATCTGTTGTATCGGGTGGCGACCCACGAGGGCGAGGTGCGGAAGTTGCTGCTAGTTCTGCGTACTTTCCGGCGGGAGGTATGTGAACTAGCTCACGCTCACCTCCTAGGCGCCCACCTCGGGGCCGAAAAGACCTTAAAGAGGATAAAACTCCGCTTTTACTGGCCCGGGATCAACGAGGAGGTCCGGCGTTTCTGCCAATCCTGTCCGGAGTGTCAGATTCGCCAGATTCCTAGGAGGGACCGCGCTCCTCTCGTCCCTATACCCCTGATCGATATTCCCTTCGACAGAATAGGGGTGGACTTAGTAGGACCCCTGGAAGCCTCAAACCATGGCCATAAGTACATATTGGTCATGGTGGATTACGCCACCCGATACCCAGAGGCGGTTCCCCTGCGCTCCGCTAACACCAAAAATATTGCACGGGAATTAGTCAACCTATTTTCTAGAGTGGGTATTCCCAAAGAAGTCCTCACGGACCAGGGTACACCCTTCACCTCGGATACGTTCAGGGAGGTTGCCAAATTACTCCGGATAAAGCACCTGAAGACACTTGTCTATCACCCGCAAACAGACGGGTTGGTAGAGCGTTTTAATCAGACGCTTAAACAGATGCTCCGCAAAGTAGTCAACGCGGACGGCAGGAACTGGGACCAGCTCCTACCACTCGTGCTTTTTGCCTACCGGGAAGTGCCCCAGTGCCCTTCTCCCCTTTTGAGTTGTTGTATGGGCAACAACCCCGAGGGATTTTGGACATACTAAAAGAGGGCTGGGAGGCTGAGACCCTTCCCTCCTCCAATATATTGGAGTATGTTGCGCAACTGCGCGACAGGCTCGCTAAAATCGGGCCGCTCCTAAAAGACCACGTGACTCGTGCGCAGGCCCGGTGTTACAACCGTAACTCCGTCCTCCGGGAGTTCCACCCGGGGGATCGAGTGATGGTGCTCGTTCCTACCTCCCATTCTAAGTTACTAGCTCACTGGCAAGGGCCATACGAGGTTAAGGAAAGAAAGGGGCTCGTCGACTATTTGGTTAAACAGCCCAATCGTCGGCTGAGTGAGAGGATCTACCACGTAAATTTATTAAAACCTTGGAAGGACAGGGAGGAGTCTCCCGACCCACGTAGATCCCTCTCCCTGTTCACAAGCACGTCTGCCCTTAACCTCGGTGACAAGCTGACACCCCTACAGCGGCACGAGATAACCCACGCAATCCGGGCCGTCCCTGAAGTAGTGAGCGAGTCACCGGGCCGGACCTCGCTGATTGAAAAAGACATAGTCACGGACCCCGGAGTAATCGTCCAGGAGAGGCCCTATAGACTCCCGGAGGCAAAACGCGCTGAAGTGGAACTGGAGGTGCAACGGATGTTGGACATGGACATTATTGAGGAAAGCCACAGTCCCTGGTCCAGTCCTATCGTCCTCGTTTCCAAGCCGGACGGATCCTGGAGGTTCTGTAACGACTTTAGACATCTAAATCAGGTCTCCAAATTCGATGCCTACCCGATGCCCCGTATAGATGACCTGCTTGAGCGGCTGGGTACGGCTCGATACTTGACTACTCTTGATATGACGAAAGGGTATTGGCAAATTCCCTTAACGGCATCTGCAAAAGAGAAAACGGCCTTTAGCACCCCTAGCGGACATTGGCAATACAAGGTCCTCCCATTTGGGCTGCACGGGGCCCCGGCGACCTTTCAACGTCTGGTGGATAGAGTGCTGAAGCCCCACCAGTCCTATAGTGCCGCCTACCTGGATGACGTAGTCATCTATTCCGGCACCTGGAAGGAACATCTATTGCAGGTCTCTGCTGTCCTCACGACACTAGCTAAAGCCGGCCTCCGCATAAACCCCCGTAAGTGTTTTTTTGGCTTGAAGGAGGCCAAGTATTTAGGCTACCTGGTGCGACGAGGACAGGTGAGACCACAATGTTCAAAAATCAAAGACATCTTGGAATGGCCCCGTCCGAATACCAAGAGACAGGTGCAGGCTTTCTTTTCCGAAAGGGCAGCACCCTTGACCAATTTAACAAAAAAGGGCGCTCCCTTATACGTGGTATGGAATGACAAGGCGGACCATGCATTCAGTGACCTAAAAAAGGCCCTAACGTCGGCACCAGTATTAAGGACACCTGATTTTGGTCTACCTTTTATTCTCCAGACCGACGCTTCAGACACAGGTGCCGTGTTGAGCCAAAGCGTCGATGGTGTCGAGCACCCCGTGATGTACCTAAGCCGGAAACTGCTGGACCGAGAGACGAGGTATGTGGCAGTGGAGAGGGAGGCCTTGGCCATAAAGTGGGTGGTGACCCATCTCCGTTACTACCTGTTGGGCCGCGAATTCACTCTGGTGACTGATCACGCTGCACTTCAGTGGATGTCCCTACACAAAGAGTCGAATCCGCGGGTCACCAGGTGGTTTCTGGATTTGCAACCTTATAAGTTCGCCGTCACTTATCGTCACGGCAACCTCCAGGCCAATGCCGATGCCCTCTCTCGTATCCACGACCTCTCGGTTAGGTCCGCCCGACCTGACGATTTTGGGCTGAGGGGGGGTTGTGTCACGCACGCGCGAGTAGGAGACCGCGGACGGACCGTAACACGCTTGGGAAGACATTCGCCGGCAGGGAGTGGCGAGGTACTAACCTTTCTCCTTTTCTTTCTTACAGAAAAAAAGACGCTCCGTCGCCATAAGCCTCATTCTTCCCGCAGCACGTTACTTCCGCCCTTCCTCCTCCATTGTTCCTGACATCATCGATCCCATCTTTGCCCACGGTTCCTTCCCAGCATTCCTCCACTTCCGGCTCCTCCTCTATAAAATGGCCGCCGACGCCATCTTTGGCGTCGTGCATAACTGAGTTTAAGTTTATGTATTTTTGACCTGAATTATTTTGTTATTGTGGAGCAATTTTCAGTATACGGGGCCGGAAACCCCAAACTTTTATGTTTTTCTTTTTTACAATTTTTAAATCGATTGTTTTGGGTATTAATATATATATATATATGTATATATATATATATATATATATATGTATGTATTTAAAGAGCTTCTGTAAAAAGTCAAAATTCCCCCATGGACAAATAAAATTATCTATTTATCTATCTATGCTTTAAGGCAGTGGTTCTCAGCATTCTTCATTTGTCCTGTTGACACCGTATTTATGCAGGTTTTTTGTTCTAACCAGATTCTGTTATATTTATATTCCTAGCCTAATTAAGCAGATGCTATTTGCCAGTTTCTGTGTTTTGGGGAAAATATAAAATCACAAAACTATGTCTGGTAAATTTTTATTAGAATGAACCAATCATTTATACATATAACATTGGGATATTTATAAATGCAAAAATCAAACTTGTGAAGGCAGAGTAAGAGAAGAGAAAAAGACAAGCTAATTAAATTTGGTCATTTAGAGACAAAGTGACTCACTGATTATGAAACTGGTAAAAACAAAACCTGAAGCCACGAAAGAACTGAGTTCGAGAACCACTAAACACTTCACATTGTAAAATGAAACATATGCAATATATGAGTCATTGTTAAGAACTGGTATTGTTTCACATTATTCTTTTTACTTGTCATTCAAGAATTGCCACAAGCTTTTGTTGTGTTTTCTTCAATTGAGCAGTATGGGAGTAACAAGAAGAAACTAATAAAAGCATCGTTCACCATATGCTAGAGCAATTTCCTGAGGCCAAGAGTGCAATATCATTTTCAGCAAGCCCAGGCTGAACAGACTTGGTGGTGTAATTGCTCCAGCACATTGGAAACATTTCAGCCGTAGGACAAAGCAATCATGCTAGTTGCTATTTCTCACTTAAACAGTTATCCAATATAGTTTGTCAATATTATAGATATGCAATTAGAAACAAGTTGTGGTAAATGCTTCACTATAGTCAAAATATTAGCTTGGAATCTATTTAAAAATTCATTCACAGTTTAAGATATTTTTAAAGATTGTAGGCTTAAAAATAATAAAAGTTAAACATAGGAATATTACAGTTTGCACATTTCTAGGTTTAGCAGAACAAACCTTCAAATAAATCTGGCATATCTGATAATGCAACATGTAACAAAAAAAATAGAATTAGTGTTTCAGGTACAGTGGTTGTTGCATCAATCTTTTGCATTCATACACATATTTTTGCCCACTGTGGTAAAGTGGGAAGCACTGCTGCCACAGAAATCCAGAATCCTGCGTTTGAGTCTTGTGCCCAAGTGTTGTTTGTGTGGATCTTGAATGTTGTCTTCGAGTCTGTCAGTGGTGTTTCTCTCAATATTCTTGTTTTCTCCTCACATCTCCAAAGTCATGCTGGGTTGACTGATTGGTGGATCTATATTGACAGTCCGTGAATGTTTGTGAATGGGCCATGCAATGGATTAGAGCCCTGTCCAAGGCTGTTTTCTGCCTTCAGCCCAATGCTGCTGGGATAGGCTATACCCCCATGAGACCCTGAATAGCATTTACCAAATCTGAGAACATTTCTGCCAAAATAATATAATCTACTGTAATTTATTAATTCTGAATAAAATTGCCGTTTACATTGTGACATTTTAGTTCTTGAGGAGCACAACAATTGATCTCAAAGTTCTAGTAATAATGTAAAACTATAGATTTTTAAACCCTTTTATAATTCTTGTATAATCTAGAAGCATAGTACAATGGAGCAAAACATGGAATTCCTGATCTACAGTGTTTGAACAAGTCTGTGTGGCAATTGCATGTTATTCTCGCATTCATACCCATGGTCCAAAGACATTCTGTTATTTTGTTTATTGACTTTCAATAGCTTCAATGTGCTAATTTGTGGTATCTTAAGAACCATGGACAGTTCTACGCTAAAGTACTGGTAAAGTTGTTAATGTTTTGGGATATTATAGAATTTTAATCAAACATTTTTATCAATACATGATAATTTTTACAATTTAATACAGCCATATACTTAAATAAAGTTGTAACAATGGATTATTTAAAGCATAAGGAAAAGGACTGAAGATAACTAAAGGTTTAACTAAATGTGGCTTAAAGCTTGAGTACATAAGGGTTGCCAAATTACATGGGTGAGCTGAAGAAGGGTAGTATGGTGGTGCAGTGATTAGCACCATTGCCTGGCAACAGGTACTTGTATGTTCTCTGTGTAGAGTGATGTAAGCATAAATGAGAGGCAAAGAGAGTAGATGTTGTGCAGTATGTGAAAGAGATTGCTGTGATTGAAGTGCAATTTAAAGAATTACTAAAGTTAAAATCAAGTAAATGAGTAATAAAAAACACCCCCTTAAAAAGCAAGGACAAACTAGTGAGAAAGCCCAAACACCCCTATTGTGAAAGGGTGATGCGATCAATGAAAAATCCTGTAGAACACCCCTATTAAGAAAGGGATGTTTAGAATAATGAAAGAATTGGCATGTGTATGGAGTTACTGGTGGCTGTAGTCAACTGCCTAAGGTGATAGAATTTTTGCATATTGTGGCAGTAGGGGGTGCTAGTGCTCCCTTGAACCCTGAGGTACAATTCCAGATACCAGGTAAAAGTCCAATACTTTTTATTTTTGTTTTCCACAGTGCACCAAGCACCCTCCACACTACTCATAAACCAAACTCTTTTTATACAATTGACTACTAATAAACTCTCCTCCTCGCCCAGACACTTTGCTCCTCCACCTCCCAGCACAGCTCAGTGTCTGGACTGAGGCACCGTCCTTTTATAGCCCCTGACCCGGAGGTGTTCCTGTCCCAGCAGTCCACAGTTCCTTATTCCTTCCGGGTCAGAGCAATCAATCCACCACTTCAACCCGGGAGCACAACATTTCTTCCCGTCACGTGACCGTGACGTACTCCCGGGTCATACGGCAGCACAGAGCCCATAAGCCCCCCCACAGCGACTCCTGGTGGTCCCCGAGGTATCCAGCAGGGCTGTGTATAAACACTACAAAGTCCATAAGGCCCTGCTGGACCTCGGGGCACGATCCTGCTGTCGGGAGAGCTCCTCTTGGCGGCCTGGGGGTGAGGACCGGCATGGGAAGCCGGCAGTCCTCCACAATATTAAGAATCAGATGACATGATGTATTAAATAAGGTAATGGTAACAAAAAAGTACAAAAGGGTGTGAGTTGTAGTAGTGATTGCTCACTCCATGGACTGAGACATTTGAGCATATCTATGTGCAAGTAAAGAATCATTCTATATTTCCATCTGGTCTTTGAAAACAGAGGTAAGTTTTTTCCACAACGTAATTTGGGTAGGAGCTGGGTAGGAGAAAGAAGAGGATTGGGTCTTCAAAAAGCAGGACAGGGCTCTGAGAACTGTCAAAAATGTGGCACCCTTTAACGGTAAGCATTTCTGTTATTAAATTGTTTGTGTCAGTTTCAGAGGGATTTTGCCCTGTCAAAGGAGACATGGTAAGTTGCCTCTCTTTTTGAACTAAAAATTACAGAAAGAACAGTTGAAGTGCAAAACTGAGGGATCAGTTGTGGGATTATTTTAAATAAGTTTGTAAATAAGGAAGCCTGTACAGTACTTGTAGGTGCTGCACTACTGCACAATATAGTGGAAATGTAATATTGGGGGACTCAGTAGGTAGTTGAAAATCCTTGATGTACCGCTTCATTTTAGGCTTATTCTTCAAGTAAACCTAGTGAACAGCTGAGTTAGAGGCAAAAAAATCTGGTTTAATCCTGCTCCTGTGAGTTGCTGGGGTTGTCATTTCATACTTGTAAGGTGTCACATTGGGGAAGACCCGAAGTTGGCTGTATGGGAGGTGCCTTAGTGAATTAATTTAGGTAGTACTACTGAAGTGTGTGAAGAGCAGGTGAAAATCCTATTAAATACCGCTTCAACTCAAAGGTCTGAAGTCTTTAAGTTCCTTTTGGTAACGGCTATTGCAATAATGGATTACTCGGGAGGGGCTCCATTATCCTTGAGGTGAATTGGTACATTTTGCTACCTACTATAATGGCATTTACCCAGGAAACACTCCAACTAGCGGAAACTGACCTAGGGTTGAATGGTTACTACAAGACGAGCCCCATATCTTTTCTTAGGACAGCGGATGCCGGTTTGGGGTTGAATGCTTACTACAAAGGGAAACTAAGCCCACTTTAGTTAAGTTATCTGTAGGGGGGCTCTAGTGGGAGTGCTGAATTACCATAACAGAAGTCTGCTTTGGTGCTGAAAATGCCAAGGAAGCAGACAATTAAGGAAGACAGAATTAATAGGTCACTCAAGGGAGTAAAGAATAAATAAATAAATAAAAAAGTATGGAAAGGGTTTTAGATATACAGTGGTGTGAAAAACTATTTGCCCCCTTCCTGATTTCTTATT
>JANRMT010062815.1:11993038-12004376 GCA_026402145.1 Polypterus bichir lapradei | reverse complement strand
TGGGTTAAAGAAGTAATGAAAAAGAAAAGGAAACATTTTAATAATAACGTAACATGATTGTCATGAGTGTTGCTGTCATATACATGCCTGCCTAAATAAGTCACCCTCGCTTCGCTCTTACTTTTTTACCGTTCATTTAATCATGGCTAGTGGCGGAAAAATTATAAAATGGAAGGAGGATTACACTGAGTATTGCTTTACCAAAACAATTATTGATGGCGAATCGATTATTCATAAAGCTTGAATTGGTGATCTGTTTTTGTGTGTTAACCTCATATCTTTTCATACTTCTTCTCAAACCAAGGTGGTGCGAGGCTAAAATGAATTGGGATGCGCTGATCAATGTTATCGGTGTACCAGGAAATCATGCATTGACAAAAGTTCCCCTTTGATTGTAATGCAAAGTGTGATTAAATGCATTATTTTTTAACGCGTTATGGAGCACATGCATCGAAGCTTCTCAGCTGTGCTTGTGCTAAGAAAATTAAACATTTTAAAAATAACGTAACACGATTGTCAATGTAACCTTTTGTAAGTAGTGCCTGGAGGATTCAGTGTGGAGAAAGTCTAGAGACAGCGTGTGTATTAACTTGTGGATTTCTCTGTATTTGGTGGCAGTGTGACGAAGTTGCTTCGGAAGACGGCGTTAGCCGCGGAGCTCAGCTCAGAGCGAAATGAGGTAAATGGGAGGGGAGATGATGACGTGACTCCCCCACCCGCCTTAACTGTCAATCCCCCACAAACACAGTCTCTCGGAATTTGCATAAGCACACCCCTTCACCTGCAATTTTAACTTAGTTACAAAGTGATCAAAACTCTCGTTTATATCCTGCGTCCTCTCATTAAACTTGTATCCCGCATTACCCGTGGGCACGAAAAGCACCAGCGGCAGCCTGTCTATTAAGTTAATTTAAAGTTTAGGTTTATACCTCGCTTTGTTTCCGAAGTAGCTGTACTGATGAATATGGTAGTATGTCACTCGCTCGCTTCTTAATGTTTCGCTGCCTTCTCAATTATATAATGCATGTTTTGTTCAGCGTATTTTGGAGCTCTTCCTGGTTTTCTACATAGTGCGTTGACAGTCAGTTCACGTGATTACGTGGGCGGCGTAATGATGTCACACGAAACTCCGCCCCCACGGCAGTCAAGCTCAACTCCATTACAGTAAATGGAGAAAAATACCTTCCAGTTATGACCATTACGCGTAGAATTTCGAAATGAAACCTGCCCAACTTTTGTAAGGAAGCTGTAAGGAATAAGCCTGCCAAATTTCAGCCTTCTACCTACACGGGAAGTTGGAGAATTAGTGATGAGTCAGTCAGTCAGTCAGTGAGTGAGTGAGTGAGTGAGTGAGTGAGTGAGTAAGTGAGTGAGTGAGTGAGTGAGTGAGTTTGTGAGTGAGTGAGTGAGTGAGTGAGTGAGGGCTTTGCCGTTTATTAGTATAGATATATATATATATTATATATATATATATATATATAGGTATGGGAACAACACTCATATCAATGACAAAACAATTACATTAACAATCATGTTACGTTATTTTTTAAATTTTTCCTTTTCTTTTTCATACCTTCTTTAACACACTACTTCTCCGCTGCGAAGCGCGGGTATTCTGCTAGTATTAAATATAAGTGACAGAAGATATATTCTTTAAAACATTAAGGAAGCTGATGACCACTGGCTTCTAGTTTAGCTAGGTACAGTGCTGTTCATAAAGGTGGTTAACTAACAAAAAGGTACACTATGGTTTTCTACAAAATCAACACTGGTGAAGAAGCAAGAAACAACTTTTAGGATACCAATTCAAAAAGTGTGCATGAACAGCTATCCTTAACATGAAGTTATGGATGAAAGAATATTATTAAGCATAGTAGCTAAATTTTACATATCACAATATTTTTTTAAAAGTACTGTATACAATGGTGTAATGCAATAAGTATCTTGTAAGTATTTTAAATACAAATACATTTTAAGTTAAAAGACACGTGATACAATGTGATGTGTTGATTTCTTTTTCCCATCCATTTCTTGTGTTATAAATAACTTGTGTACTTAAATGTGAAATTGAATAAAATGTTGTGTTTGAATGACTACATACCTGATTTAAGTTTTAGTTTTATTCCTTATAATTTGAAATTCTAATGAAACATTCTGGACACTTGTTAAATTCAAAAGCCTAACGTAGACATGTATAGGTTAATTTTATAATAATAGCTTAAAGAAATACAGTTGGAATATGTATAAACAGACTTAAATTTTAAGGCAACAAGCTCAGAGATTTTAATAAATGTGTTTCAATATATTTTTTATGGTTCTACGTAACTACTGATATAACTTAAGGGATGTAATGTGGGAAATTATATGATATATTCTATATGAATTATCTTGTTAGTGATAGACAGAGTGGAAAATAAATTTCTCTTATAAATGATTTAAATCCCACAACTACATATACTTGAACAATATTCTGTAATTAGATAAATTGAAATTAGGAATGTGAAGCTTATTTTAAACTCATTTCTTAATTAATTAGGAATATACCAGTCCAGAGTGTGGAATTCGTATGGTCCTTGGCCAAGGGGCTCATAGCCATATGGAGGAGGATTTGCTGCTTCAGAATAATCATAATCGTCAAGTGTTTCAGGGAGAAGGTTTCGCATAACCTGCAGGGCCTCTCTGGTCAAAAATAGGGCCATGATAGCTGCCAAGCCTCCCTGTCCCAGTGCATCAGCATAACCGTTTATTCAAAACAGAACAGGAAACACTTTTATGAGCACATCTCTGGGCCAGGCAAGGACAGGAACAGTTGCAGGGGCCTTATCAGGGTCCTGTGGAAGAGGAATGTTTTGTGCCTGTTGGGGAGATCCATCTGTGCAAGACCTTCATTCTGGTACCACTTGTAATGAGTGGGTCACCAACTTGCATCAGTAAGGATGAGATTAGTCCAGGTTTCCAAGAAAAGCTTTATTGCAGGCACAAAAACAGGAACAGGATTTTTATTCACACGAGAGCTGCCACTTCAACACACACAAACACAGCAATCCAGCAGTGACGGTTTCAGTTGTCCTGCTTTAGCTCCCTTGTTCAGTTTAAAATAATGAAAGGTCTCTCTTATCAGGTATGTTCAGTGGCTGCTGATCAGCGGCTGGTGTTGGCTCGTTCTGGTGAAGAGAAGACAGAAAAAAGAGAACAAGACCAGGTCAGTGGCTGGTTTTAACTGTTCCCTGCATCAACCATCAGGTGACAGACACGTTACACAGTGAACTTGCAGACTTGCAATCCCTGCCTGTATTAACAGAATTTTGGTGCACAGCGCAGGTGGGGGGCTGTTGTTGGCATCTCAAAACTTTCACAATATGCATTACAGTAATTGCATTTGTGTTACCTTTAAACCCAGAAAGTCTTCTGTAAAAATTTACCCTAATAGCAGTTTTATTTTTTCTTTCTTTTGGCTGTTGGCTAGCAGCACAAGAAACCAGGAGGATTCATCAATCAACCCCTAGCTGTGAGTTACTAACCAGCACAAAGAGAATACTTGTCTTCTTGAGATAGTTGCAGTCTTTTGTTTGAGTGCCATCAGTATCACCTTCTGGATGTGGTGTGCACACCTACCATATCTTTACTTAACAATGAGCAAAACTGGTGAGACTTCTTTGTATTTCCCCACTGTTGTTTGTAAAGCATTACTTATTTCATTTTTCTGATATGCATCTGTTTCCTTATTGGAGTTGGGGAAAAACAAGGTTCAACATACAGCACACATACAGCTGTTGAAGTAAGTAACAAATATATGTACTAGATACTATTGCCTATTTGGAGAAAGATCACACTCGATTGCCAGGGAAAGACAGAGTGACTTGTTAGTCGATATGTGAGCCCTTCACAAGCAATGTGAGAAAAGTTACTTCTTCTTTCGGCTGCTCCCGTTAGGGGTCACCACAGCGGATCATCTTCTTCCATATCTTTCTGTCCTCTGCATCTTGTTCTATTACATCCATCACCTGTATGTCCTTTCTCACCACATTCATAAACCTTCTCTAAGGCCTTCCTCTTTTTCTCTTGCCTGGCAGCTCTATCCTTAGCATCCTTCTCCCAATATACTCAGCATCTCTCCTCTGCACATGTCCAAACCAACTCAATCTCGCATCTCTGACTTTGTCTGCCATCCGTCCAACTTGAGCTCACCCTTTAATGTACTCATTTCTAATCCTATCCTCACACTCAATGCAAATCTTAGCATCTTTAACTCTGCTACCTCCAACTCTGTCTCCTGCTTTCTGTAAAGTGCCACCGTCTCCAACCCATATAACATAGCTGGTCTCACTACCGTCCTGTAGACCTTCCCTTTCACTCTTGCTTATATCCATCTGTCACAAATCACTCCTGACACTGTTCTCCACCCATTCCACCCTGCCTGCACTCTCTTTTTCACCTCTCTTTCACAATCCCCATTACTCTGTACTATTGATCCCAAGTATTTAAACTCATCTACCTTCGCCAACTCTACTCTTTGCATCCTCACCATTCCACTGACCTCCCTCTCATTTACACACATGTATTCTGTCTTGTTCCTACTGACCTTCATTCCTCTCCTCTCTAAAGCATATCTCCACCTCTCCAGGGTCTTCTCAACCTGCTCCCTAATATCACTACTATACTTCCTCTGTATACTCTCCTGTACTTCCCCATTCCACCACCAGGTTTCCTTTTCCTCCTTTCTCTGTTCAGATGTCACGCCAAGCACCCTTCTTGTTGTCACCCTTACTACATCTGCTGTAGTTTCCCAACTGTCTGTTAATTCTTCACTGCCACCCAGTGCCTGTCTCACCTTCTCCCTAAACTCAACCTTGCAGCCTTCCTTTTCCTTCCTATAGCCAGGGAGCGGTTTCAGCAGAAGTGATAGCTCTGCCTTTTGACAAACCATCCACAAAACATAAGAGACAAAACAGAACATTATGACATGCATAGATACACAATAGATACACAATTGCTTTACAGGATACTGTGGAGACTGAAAGAAATATTGAGTTTGTTGTATAGAATCTTAGAGCTGTCTTGAGCAACTGCTTGCTATGTTGATTTTTACTATAGTCACTGAAATCAAACATTTATATTCTGAAATGTAAAGTGTGAGCAGTTTATGTATCATTAGCCGCTTAATTATTACTTACTATCACTTTCCTGTTGTGATGGGTGACCTTTAGACATGGAGATTTACTGGCAGGAAGCAAAGACAAAGTCCATCAAGGTCAAATGAAACAGAGAGAGAGAGATAAAGAGAAGGATAACTTGGGAGAAAATGGTCAGGGCAGGAAAGCCAATAGGATACCTGTCATTCCTTATAATTCCAAAGCACTGCCAGAAAAGAAATGCCAGAGGAAGCAACATCCTCTGGCTGACAGAGGGCACAAGGACTCTGAGGATAATGTATAGGACCATACTGTCCCTCTAATAGGAAGAGCAGCAAAAGAGATTTCTTAGAAAACTAGCATTATACAGAGGACAGAATGCTCAGGGGTAATTACTTGAAGATACTGAAATATCCAAAAGGTTTGCAATGGCTGAGCATGTGTAAACAATTACCTTCCAGATTCTTAATTCACTCCTGAACTTTCTTGAACTTTAAGTAAAAAAATTATAAGTAAAATAAAAAGTATTTCCTCTTTGTTTTATGATAATTGTGTTTGGAATTTTCACTTTCAGCAAATTAAGGCAGTGAAGCAGCAGTGTATTTTAAGTTATCACAATAATATGTTGGTTGAGCAGTATTGTCCTATAATGTATCAAGTAAGAGATACCAACTTGTTTGAGGAGAAACACATTTATTCAACACTATATATGGCTCTTCACATTTTCACTTGGCATACTAAAATAGTCCTCCATTTTTGTCTTCCACTGGAAACATTTTGTTGTCATACATTTATTGGATGGTGATATTGCATTGGGAAAGATGCGGTAAACATGAATCATAAGTAAAAGTTTAATGGTAATCATTATATTTCAATTTAATTTAAATGTGTGACCATATTAAGCTAGTGAGCTGTTTAAGGGACCTTTCATTCTTTTTCATTCATATGACACTGATTCAGTTTTTTTTAGTGTTATGCTTCATGGTTATTTGTTAAAATAATTTTTGTTTTGTTTAAATTTTCAGTATTTATGCATCACATGAATGTGAAATGCATAGAACTGAGACCTGCGAGTCACGTGATCCATTGCTGTCTCATGATTACAGCTGTGCTTCATATTTTCTGATAGGTGGAAATTGTATTGAGTCTCTAGGGGTTACCTCTGGGTTAAATATGGACATGTTTCCAATGTTCAGTATCCCTTGGTTGATAAAAACAAATGTTTGCTTAATAGTTAGTGACACTTTTGGTAAGAAAATTGCTCAGTTATGTGGAAATCAGTTGTTTTGTTTATTGCCTTCTTTTTTTCATTTTGGTTTAGTTTTATTGGTTTTAATTTTTTTGTTTTGTTAACTCTGTGTTTGTCTGTCTTTCTAGTTTCTGACTACTCCTCATTCCTTTTGACTATTTGTTGGCAGAGCATTCTTAATCTCCAGGAACTATTTAAGCTCTCAATATACCAGTGGTACAGGGTGGCCCACGAAAAAGTAGCCCGCCTTCCTGCCAGAGTGGCGCACCGATTGACTACCCTCATCACGAAAGCTGTGTAGACGTAGTGCAAACGTGTGAGTATGAGCTGAGCGACATGTATTCCATTCCACAAAGAATCGCAATAGTGGAGGCGTATGTTCTCATGGGTTCCATTAAGGAAACGCGGGACATTTTTGCAACAAAGTTTCCTGCCGCTGGTGTCCCAGCAAAGTGCGCAATACAGCAGTTGGTGAGAAAGTGGCGTACGACAGGGTCAGTTGTAAACGCCAAATAGAATCGGGCCCTGCCCGTTCGCACACCTGATGCCTTTTATCTGTGGGGCAATTTGAAGGGAAAAGTGTACACTAATAACCCGAGAACTTTACACCAGTTGAAAGACAATATTCGTAATGCAATTCGGAGCATTGGCGCCCCAGAGTTACATCGCGTATATGACATGTTAAGGCACGCCCAAAAATGCATTGACGCACAAGGAGATCATTTTCAGCACTTTCTGTAAAGAGTGAGTAAAGATTTTTGCATTTCAAGTTCTTTCTTTCTTTATGGAAGGGTGCCTTTTTCGCCAGGGAGGCGGGCTACTTTTTCGTGAGCCACCCTGTATGTTGTTTCTTATCATTCAGAAAAAAATATGAAATGCACCAAAAAAAGGAAAGAATGCTTGTCAATACAACCCAGTTACTACATGTTTTCTAAAAGGTATTGCCTCAGGTGTGTAATTTCTTGAAACAAACTTGCAGATAGATGTTGTATTATGTAATAGAATATCCTCTTTGATATTCTATAATTGTCAAACCTCTATTTTTAATCGAATCCCATGAGTACAAATCTGGCAGTGATGATTTCATGTCAAGCATTTGTGAGCAATTGCCATCATAAACTGATGATTTCACAGACATCCTGCGCTATAAACAATGTGAAGTGAACATTAGCAGTCAGCTTGTTGCTGCTATTCATGTTGTCTATTAGGCCACATTTGTCTGATGAATTAATTGTTTTATTAATTGTGCAGAATAAGAACAAATATCGGCACACAGTCTCATCATGTCTGAATTACTTGCAAAATTAATTTGAAAATGCAAGCACAAAAATCAGATATCAGCTATTATTCGGAATTGAGTCATTTTGAGCCTTAGTATTCTGTTGTAGCATATACACTCAACTGCAGGTAGTATATACACAATTTTTATGATAGAGAATTGAGGGAATAAAGGTCCACAATTTTCGAATAGGAGCAGTTGTTGCTAGGTCTAAAAAGATGGTGTCTATGGTATATAAAGCTGTTAAAGCACTGGAGATTATTGTGATTTCAAAATTATTTGAAAGACAATTTAATTCTGAGCTGGAAGCATTCCCAAAAAATATGCTTGATGACATGGCTAAAGAGTGTCTAAAACTGGGTACATTTTGAAAAGTCTCTATGTGTCTTGTACTATTTTGAGTTGACGTTTTAATGTCTTGGGACAACTTCCATTTATTTTCTTAAAATTCAGTGCAGAGTCAATTGGTGATTTGAAGCATACACTCAAACAGATTTCTACTTTTTTGGCCACAATTAATAGTAACTAGCGGACAGGGTTTTCTCTCAGAAAACTGGCTAATCACTTTTCTCACTCATTCTTTGCATATTCTCCAAGCAGGCATATTCACAATCAAGTAGTAAAACTGAAATATAAATCCATACTTCCTATTCACTATCTGCTTTAGATCTCCAAAGAATAAACCCGCCTCTTTGTATTCCAAATGAACTAACTTTAAAGTTGATGCAGTTTTTGTTTTTTTTTAACATTTATTTATATGTTTTGAGATGCGATAAAAAATGACTGGGAGAATAGTCATTTTAAGAATTTTAAATCCTCTATTAATGTGATAAGAAATTAATGTGTGTTTATTCTAACAGATTTGCAACGTTAAATTGTGTAATTATGATTCCCAGTTATGTAAATTGTTGTGAAACAGCTGAAGGAAACTTATTTAAGCAGATGATAATAAACTTTTAATAAAAGTAATCTTTTTATTATAGATAAAACACAATAAGAAACATTTCAGTCAAAGACACACTTAGGTAAACAATAGAGCACTAAAGTCAGAAAGTTATAATGAAAAAGAAAATCCCAGTGTGGTTTCTCTTAAAATAACAGCAAAACAGGTCAATCAAAATCCTATAAATTCTAGAACAATTCATCACAGAGACCATTTATTTATTTATTGTAATATGAGATTATTTTACAATTAAGTTATGAAAGGAGGATTAGAATTTCTACTAATTGACACTAGAATTACCAGAACCTACGAGAAAACTCGTAAATCCGGCCCACCTTAAATCCGTTCGCACCTTTCTGTCAACGTCTTTTGTCCTGTAAGTGTGCCAATTAAGACAAGCTGCAAGCAGCTGGCTATTCCATCCCCCCACCGTCGCAGAAAGTTCACAAAATTCTCCCAGCTCATGCCTTGTTTGATTATCTGGGAGTGAGTGAACTGCTGGAGTTTTAGAGTGGAAATAACAGATCGTTATTTGGAACACATGCATTTCATGTGTGTTCTGTTTCTACAGTAACCTATGTAAACACGTTGTTAAAACAGAAACTTTTTAATATTTTAGTAATAAATGTTACAAAATGTTGGCATAAACTATAGGATGTGTGAAGCCTGAAGTCCAAAGATCAAATTAACACTTTCACAAAAGGTTCAAAGATGATACAACAGCTTCTGTGGTGTAGCGGTAAGATTTGCTGATTTGTAATCAAGAGTCCCCGGTTCAATCCTGACTGTCTCCTGTATTTGCTGTTTTCAGTAGTGAGCTGCTTTTATTGTTAATATTATACAGTACACACATACATTTGGTTTGCGTCTGTAACAGACCGTGTACATTTATAGTACTGTACTTGTAAAAGTTACCTTTTTTTTCACTTTTATTCTCTTTAATGATCACCATACATACACTGCCCTAGGGATCTGATGCTGTTAGTTTTTATTTGAAACTGGGAATAACTTTGATGCGAGTAGTGTTTTGAGGCAATGCAACTGGACATTCTCTGATCTGGAGGGATAAAAGCTGACACACAAACGCTGGTGAATCTGCCTTCTTCGTATCTCACCGTCACTTTATTTTTTTATATTCAGTTTTATTGGGTGTTCCTACTGCACTGAATAAGCCCACGCCATCTGGTGCACGATGTCGACGCAGCAAGGAGAAAAAAAAGAAAGAGACAAATATATGGGATATTGGGTATAAAATTAATCAGAAAACATCATCACACTAATGCAATATTATTTGAAAACGAACAGCGTCAGATCGGGTGTGAATTTACGCTGGCGTTGTTACTTAGAGTCAGATCAGGAGAGGCGGGGGGGGGGGGTGTTAGAGCGTGATTGTGATTGAGAGAATAAAACTGGAGCTTATTCAGTGCAGCCCCCCAGTTTTATTGTCTGACTCACGTTCAAGCTTCCAGATACACATCACCCCCCTTCTGATCTGACGCAGTTTTCACATAAAGACGTGGTACAAACTTGTTTTGTTACACCCACTCTTTATTTGAAAACCATGTCAGATCTTGTGCGAGAACAAGACTGGGAAAACTCTGGACGAGGATGTGAGTGTTGTGTGTGACTGAGAATGACTGTGGATGTGAATTTTTTTTATTCAGTTTTATTCTTGAGTGTTCCTGCTCATGCTGAATTAGTATGCGCCTTCTGATCCATGATGTCAAAGCCGTACTGACAAAAAAAGAGAGACTTAGGTATATATGACATTTGAGAATTTCCTGTAAAACAGCGTCAGATCAGGCAGGGAGGTGTTGTGGGAGTGTGAACTTGAGTGAGAATAAAACTAAAAGAAAGATGATAACTTTGACAAGTACTATACATTTACAGTGGCTGTTACAGACGCAAATAAAATGTATGTTTTTATTGTATAATATTAACAATAAGAGCAGCTCTCTACTCAAAACGGTAAACTTGAGAAGCTGCCAGCATCAATCCCAGAAGCTCTTGATTGGGAATCAACAGTTCTTAGCATTGCACTGCCTACCATAACCTGCTTTCTTTGTTTATATTTTTGAATAAAAATGCACTTGTTCTGTTATACTTGTACCTTTTGTGAAAGTGTTTATTTGATATTTGGACTTCAGGCTTCACACATTATACAGTCACGTCATGATTACATCTTGTGAACTTGAACCCGGACACAGGCAGACGGACAACATAGTTTCACCCAACACACGTTTATTTACAAACTATTTACAATCTGAATCAGGTGCACGAACCCCAGTGCCTCTTGCACCGATTCCCCCAATGTCCAGGCCTCACAGTTCCACTGCCTTCCTGGCCGCCTCCCGTCCTCTCTCTCTCAGCTCCGTCCTCTTCCACCCGACTTCCGCTACTGACTGGAGGGAGGCGGCCCCTTAAATAAGGACCCAGATGGGCTCCAGCTGCTTCCCGGCACTCCCCTTTGGACACACCCCTGTGTGGCGGAAGTGCCGGCTGCGCACCTGGAAGCCGTCCGGGTGTCCCCTGTCTTCTTCCCCCCAGCACTTCCTGGTGTGGCGGAAGTGCTGGGCTCCAGGGTTCCTCAGGCACCAGGGCGCCGCCTGGCGGTGGCCACGGGCCCCTACAGGGTTGGGCTTCCAAGCCCTCTACCTGTGGCCCCCAAGGTAACCAGGACGGTCGCCCCCTCGCGGTCTGGAGGAGGCACAAGCCCTCCTCTGGTCCTCCTGGGC
>JANRMT010062815.1:11968875-11993028 GCA_026402145.1 Polypterus bichir lapradei | reverse complement strand
CCTCGCGGTCTGGAGGAGGCACAAGCCCTCCTCTGGTCCTCCTGGGCATCCCGGCCGGGGACCACAATCTGCATGAATGTATGCAAATGAATATAATGTTGCATTAGTGCAACAACATTTTCCAAAATGTACAATACAGATCATAAAAAGAATTATTCCAAATGTTATATATACTCAGCAAAAAAAGAAACGTCCTCTGACTTTCAACTGTTTTTACTTTCAGTAGACTTAATGTGTAAATATTTGTATGAACACTAAAAGAGTCAACACCATAAGACATAAACTAAAAATGTTTCACAATGTGTCCCTGAATGAAGGGAGGCTCAAAATCAAAAGTACCAGTCAGTATCTGGTGTGGCCACCAGCTGCTTGAAGTACTGCAGTGCATCTCCTCCTCATGGACTGGACCAGATTTGTCAGTTCTTGCTGTGAGATGTTACCCCACTCTTCTACCAATGCACCTGCAAGTTCCTGGACATTTCTGGGGGGAATGGCCCTAGCCCTCACCCTGCGATCCAACAGGTCCCAGACGTGCTAAATGGGATTGAGATCTGGGCTCTTCGCTGGCCATGGAAGGACACTGACATTGCTGTCATGCAGAAACTCACGCACTTTTTGCCACTCCTGTCTGGTCCAGCGAAGGTGGGTTTGTGCCCATAGGTGCCGTTGTTGCTGGTGATGTCTGGTAAGGACCTGCCTTACAACAGGCCTGCAAGCCCTCAGTCCAGCCTCTCTCAGCCTATTGCGGACAGTCTGAGCACTGATGGAGGGATTGTGTGTTCCTGGTGTGACTCGGGCAGTTGTTGTGGCCATCCTGTACCTGTCACGCAGGTGTGATATTCGGATGTACCGATCCTGTGCAGGTGTTGTTAAACGTGGTCTTCCACTGCGAGGATGATCAGCTGTCCTTCCTGTCTCCTTGTAGCGCTGTCTTAGGCGTCTCACAGTGTGGACATGGCAATTTATTGCCCTAGCCACATCAGCAGTCCTCATGCCTCCCTGCAGCATGCCTAATGCACGTTCACGCAGATGAGCAGGGACCCTGGGCATCTTTCTTTGGGTGTTTTTCACAGTCGGTAGACAAGTCTCTTTAGTGTCCTGCGTTTTTAGAACTGTGACCTTAAATGCCTACTTTCTGTAAGCTGTTAAGGTCTTAACGACCATTCCACAGGTGCATGTTAATTAATTGATTATGGTTAATTGAACATGCATGGAAAACATTGTTTAAACAATTTACAATGAAGATCTGTAAAGTTATTTGGATTTTTAAAACATTATTGTTGAAATACACAGTCCTAAAAAAGGAACGTTTCTTTTTTTGCTGAGTATATATCTAAGTCTCTTATTTTTTTGTCAGTGCGGCTTTGACATCATGGATCAGAAGGCGCATACTAATTCAGCGTGAGCAGGAAATCTGAAGAATAAAACTGAATAAAAAAAATTCATATCCACAGTCATTCTCAATCACGCACAACACTCACATCCACGTCCACAGTCTCGCTCGTGCACAAGATCTGACACGGTTTTCAAATAAAGAGGGAGTGTAACCAAATAAGTTTGCACCACGTCTTTATCTGAAAACGGCATCAGATTGGAAGGGGGGTTGGGGATGTATGTGAGTCAGTCAATAAAACTCGGGGGCTGCACTGAATAAGCGCCAATCACAATCACGCTCTAACACCCCCCCCGCCTCTCCTGATCTGACTCTAAGTAACAGCGCCAGCGTGAAGTCACACCCGATCTGACGTTCATTTTCAAATAATATTGCCTTAGTGCGATGATGTTTTCTGATTAATTTTATACCCAATATTCCATATATTTGTCTCTTTTTTTTTTTTCTCCATGCTGCGTCGACATCGTGCACCAGAAGGCGTGAGCTTATTCAGTGCAGCAGGAATACTCAATAAAACTGAATAAAAAAAAAATAAAGTGATGGTGAGATACAAAGAAGACAGATTCACCAGCATTTGTGTGTCGGCTTTTATCCCTCCAGATCAGAGAATGTCCAGTTGCATTGCCTCAAAACACTACTTGCATCTACATTTATTCCCAGTTTCAAACAAAAACTAACAGCATCAGATCCCTAGGGTGGTGTATGTATGGTGATCGTGACTGAGAGAATAAAAGTGAAAAAAGGGTAACTTTTACAAGTACAGTACTATAAATGTACACGGTCTGTTACAGACGCAAACCAAATGTATGTGTGTACTGTATAATATTAACAATAAGAGCAGCTCACTACTGAAAACAGCAAATACAGGAGATAGGATCGAACCAGGGACTCTTGATTACAAGTCAGCAAATCTTACCGCTACACCACGGAAGCTGTTGTATCATCCTTGAACCTTTTGTGAAAGTGTTTATTTGATCTTTGGACTTCAGGCTTCACACATTCTATAGTTTATGCCAACATTTTGTAACATTTATTACTAAAATATGAAAAAGTTTCTGTTTTAACAATGTGTTTACACAGATTACTGTAGAAACGGAACACACATGAAATGCATGTGTTCCAAATAACGATGTATTATTTCCACTCTAAAACTCCAGCAGTTCACTCACTCCCAGATAATCAAACAAGGCATGAGCTGGGAGAATTTTGTGAACTTTCTGCAACGGTGGGGGATGGAATAGCTGGCTGTTTGCTGCTTGTCTTAATCGGCCTATTTACAGGACGCTGACGGAGAGGTGCAAACAGATTTAAGGTGGGCTGGATTTACGAGTTTTCTTGTAGGCTCTGGTGATTCTAGTGTTAAGCAACTGTTCATGCAAGCAATGTAGTATAAGAAACCACAACAGATTTTTCCTTGCAAAATACTATCCCAACTTATGTTACTTCAGATAGAAGTTTAGATGTGAGGCTATCTGAGAGATATTAAAAAAATGCAAACCAAAATTGTCTTAATGTAGAGCATTCCCAAAGCATATCACCTAGTGAGGAGGTAACTGTTTAAAGTTTTCACAAATTGGAGCTTGTTCTAGAAATATTTTAGACAGATTTGAATAAACTATGTGTGCATAATGTAGAAATTTTAGTTTAATTATAGGGTACTTTCCACAAACAGAAAATAAATGTATTTTATAAATTGTTAAGTTCCATTCCCTATTTGCAATTATGACTGAGAGATCCATTTCAATGCATCTTTAATTTCATTTCATGAAGAGGGAGCAACCTGGTATAGCAGTCTAATAAGGGATAGTACCCTGAACAGAAGTTGCCAGGAAATGGTCTGAGAGGAAAGACAGAGGTCTATATTTATAATCAATTGAATTTACATAGCAGTGCTGAATTAATGCTTGCATATCATCTTGTCACTCACTCTGATTGGTTAAAAGACATGGAATGTTTTCAGGAAAGAGCATAACTAGCTTACATTCCTCAAAATAAAAGTCTAATTTCTCCTTTAATATCTCTTAAGTTCAGCTTTTATTCTTTTATGAAAAAAACTGTGTACATGACAGCGTCTTTTGTTTTGTAAATGTGTCAAACAGCACAAGCAGGAAGCAGCCTGCTATAAACCCCCCAACCCCCATTGATGGAGCTCAACTCGGGCAAAAAGTTCTTTCAGCTCAAGCCAAGGCTCCTTATCTGCATATGAGGTGCCTGGACTTGTATAAGGTAAATAATACAGTATATAGTTATTTGTTTCGAACACATGCATTTCATGTATATTTCATGTCTACAAAGATCTGGTTAAGTGTAAGATGAAAGGAAATGCGAGGCAAGAAATGCTGAACACATACGTAAAGCAGAAACTTTTTCCATGTTATACTAATAACGATGTGAAGTGTATAATGTGTGAAGACTTTAATCCAAATATCAAATAAACGTGTGCTTTTATTCAAAAATATAACAAAAGTAAAAAAAAAATCATTCAAATTACATGTTACTGTTAATGAGTTGCAAATCCAAGCTCAAATGTCAATCGACAGAAAGTTGACATCTATTCTTGGATGGTACAGAGGTAAGAACTGCTGTCTTATAACCAAAAGGTTTTGGGTTTGAGTCCAGGCGCTATTCATTCTGAGTAGTGAGCTGCTATTATTATTACCATAATATAATAAAAGCATACATTTGATTTGAATCTGTGTTGGGCCTGTGGGACACGGGGAAGACGTGCCCCACGGCTGAAGAAAAGAAATAAAGCCTGTTGATTTTACACATGCCTCTGCGTGGTCTGTGCCAGGTCAGGCGCTATATATAACGCCTTTTACAGGGGGAAAAGACTCTGTTCTCTTTTTACTACTCTTAACAGTTTTGTTCTGGTTGTTGGACTTCCTCTTTTTCTCATAGGTTGGGATTGAATTGATTTTAGTTCTGTTAAGTTTGACTTGATTGTATGAAATGTTATATGCTTTTAATAAATTCAATAAAAATGTAATAAAAAAAAGAAAGAAAATAAGATTTAACGCAGATGGCAGTGATGAGATACTGAGCACTGTATCATCAGAATGGAAAGATTTTCGCTCTAGTCCTTCCCTTAAGATATCTTTTATATTTGATTGCACCTAAAGATGGAAAACTAGGAGATTCAACAGCAATTGGAAAAAGCTTTTGGAATACTGTAGATTCCGGAATATAAGCCGAAAATTTCGTCGTAGATCTTTGGCTTGGAGTTTGGGGGTCGGCTTATACAACGAGTATCATTTCAGATTCAAGATTTCCAGTGCAATGCCGGTTTTGCCGATGAATATGGAAGTAATTCATGATGAAACCACAACGCCATCTTTCAGATGAAGAAATAACTTTGCATGCCAGGACTTTAAATTAAATAAAGAATTTATTCAAAAAAGTGTTTTAGTTGTTGATTTTATTAATCAAATTTATAATAAATTATCGGGAAGTTTAAAATAAAAATTTTTGTTTTGATTTACGACCAACATCTTGCGTTACGACCCGAATGCGGTCATGTGTATCCGCTTGCGCAATTGTAAACAAACAACCGAGAGTGTTAGTAAGCGTCAGTCGGAGCCCAGATACATGTGTTTGTGGATGTAATTTCGGTCATTGCAGTGATTTACCTATATATATAAAATTCTCTAAGACCATGCAAGCAAGACACATAATTGCTAAGGAAGGAAGAGAAGGTAACGAAGGTAAAGAAAGCGATCACAATCAAAACGAAGATGGAAATTGTGTGGAAATATGAGAGTGCTGTTCGTGTGACCGATCTTGCTAATATGTACAGCATGTCGAAATCCACCATCTCGACAATTTTACAAAGAAAAGATTTGCATAAGGAGGCTCCTTCTAAACAATAACCACCTTCCGTTTCATTCTCCTCCTCCTCCCTTCCTGCAGCCCAAAGATGTCAAATTAAATGGTGAGTACAGTATGAAATTGTTGTTTCTAGAATAGAATAGAATGCCTTTTTTTGTCACTATACACAATGAGATTAAAAGCAGCTCCTTCAGTGCAGACATATGTGTAGAACACAACAAATAAATAAACAAATAAACAAATGGTGCGAAAAGATGCAAAGAAGTTGCAAAAAAAAAGTTCTGTATAGGGCTTGTTTGGTTGTTTCTTTAGCCTTAGCATAATGCCGGATCTGCGGCCCCACTTCTGCTTTCTTTCCCTCCTCCGTCTGCGTCGTCTCCTAGACCCGACAACAATCCACAGAGAGCCCGCCGGTTTCGCTATGTTGTCTGGGATGTTGTGCGTGTGATGAAAAACACTCGAAACAGATGTCTGGCTCTGGACACCGATGTCTATAAGGTTCTGACAGGTGTAGCGGATGTTCGCCGAACCGATCGTACACAAACAAGAAAAAAAAAAAAAAAGTACAAAAACAACAAAAAAGTGCACTGAAAAGGAGAACCCTGAGCCGCTGCGAGCATGCGCGCCACCATGCTCCTAGCTTAATCTAGCCTACTTCTGGTAGGCTAGGCACTTTTTATAACTTTTTGGTAATAAATGGTAAATTTTTAAATTATGCACATTATACAACCCTTTTTTATTATGAAAAGGTTAAGTAAGTGTTGCAGTGGGAGGTTCGGAACGCATTATGGGTATTTTTATTATTTCTTATGGGAAAAAAGTTGGTTGTAAGTCAAGACTATGAGTTACAACCAGCCCTCGCGAACAAATTAAGTTCGTAAGTCAAGGGTCCACTGTATTGCGTATTTAAGTTAATCAAATTTATAACGAGTCTCCGGAAATCCACCCACCGATGTACCGTATTTGCGTATATAGTTTCAACACAAAGATTTCATTTTACCAAACTTCTCCGCAATCACTTCCTGGTTTCCATCAAAAATGCCGGCAGTCTCAAATTCTCGCCGATAAACATGATAAATATACCTGAAGAGACACTTTTAAGGAAATTTAGAAAATTTTGCTTGGAAAAGGGGGTCAGCTTAAATACTGGTCATCTGCAAATACATGTAATTTAGTAGGTAGAAAAGGGGGTCGGCTTATATACTGAGTCAGCTTATATTCCGGGATCTACGGTAATAGAAATCCCTGTCTAGCTCCATATTCAAGCTTAAAGACTTTGTATTTTTTATGTGAGAGAAAGCTTCTGAACTACAGGAGTTTAAACTATGCAAATATATTGTTCTGAATTCCAATTTGACCAATGCAATAAATAGACAATCCCATTTTACTCCATTAAAAGATTTTTTTCTGTGCCCAGAGATAACAGAACCTTTGGTGACTCAAATACCGTAGGGCAACTTATTATAGTAAACAACTGTGGAACATTTGAAAATAAATGTCTACATTTAATAAATCTGTTTTTATTTTCAGATATTATAGCTAGGGCACTATCCTTTAGCTAAAGCTTTCACCAGGTTATTAACATTTTTATTTAGAAATTATGTTGTTCTACAGGATCTGTAGGAAGTAGTTACTTTTTTTTCGTTGAAAGGACAGTGATTGACGCCTGACATAATGTTTATGGTAAAATGTAATGTTCTCCAGCTTTTGCTAACCTGCTCTGCTGTGATATTATAGCATTTTCAGTGTCAGTGCGCGTTCGAGATTTCTTCATCCCCTCTGTGCAATATGTATCCAATTTTGACATTATTATTTTATAAAATCAGTAAATTGGTTTGGACCTTTTAAAGTATCTAAACTGCTTAAAGCATGCATTAAATATCTTATTTATGTTTCCTAATTTTACTTCCAACTGCATTGTTAATCTCTAATACTACATTTGGAACTTCCATTTCATGTGTTTGTTGTGCTAAAATCTTATTGACTTCAATGTTTGTAATAATGATGGCATGGCTTAACAACCAGTTGATCTGTTTCTTTTGTAGCAAAGAGGTTAAATTCTATTTGTAGTAGCAACCTATTTTGCAAAGTGTATCAGTTTTGATTAACTTAAGAAATCTTGGAGATAAATTCTGATGCCCTTCTGGTCTAAAATTCATTTTAAAATTATCTGTTAGAGTTAATGGATTAAAGCACCTTGGGTAAATTGTACTAATGGTGCATAAATGTAAAATAACAGCCATAGGTCTACAAAGGTTTGTTGTAGTTAGAATTTATTACATAACTAAAGCCCATAGCAATTTTAAGCTTGTGAAAACTTAAATTAGAAATTCAAGCAAGAGCCTTTGCAATGAATTCTTTATCATGAATATTGGGTGTATCAATAAAGTAATCAGCTTCAGTTTAGATGTGTGCAGATTTCCTTCCACTATTACATACTTTTCCTCTTTATCTGATACTATCAGTAGTTATAAATGAAATTACATTATGAATTATGATTGGCACACTAGTCTTCTGATCGTAGATACAACTAAATATTTGACCAACCCAGTCTCTCTTTTAAACCAAAATTGATATTTACTATTGTACTACAGGCACAAACAGGCATATTTTCAAAAGTGACTGGGAGAAAAGACATAGTCAAAATCAAAAGTGTTGAAAACTAAGAGATCCACCACACTGTTACTAAAGCCAAGTCAAAAATCAAAGTCAAAATGTCAAAGACAAGTTGAAATCAGAAAAAACTGTTTTAAGAAGAACACAATGTCCATGTTTTGAATCTGCAAACTAGTGTAGCAAGTGCTCCTTTTGATGACCTTTTAAACCTATCACATTGTAAACTTGAATTGTGGACCATGATGAAAAAGACATCTGCTAACATTTTGCCTGAAGGAAGACCTTTCATAAAAATGTAATTTGAGTATTTAGAAAACCAATCTACAACTAATAGGATCACAGTAAATCGTTTTGAATGAAGTAGATCATTGATTAATTCTATTCAAATATATTTCCATGGCTGCACTGGTACAGGAAATGGTTAAAGCATCCCAACAGGCAGTCCTGTATGAGACATAGTGTTACAGCAAACTTCACAATCAGCTATGTACGTACTGATGTCTTTATGCATACCTTCCCATCAAAAATAAGTATGTTTAAGGTTTGAGTCACCTCAGAATGCCTAAACATGAGAGTTCAATGACATAGCCCTAGGGCCTGTTTGTGGAGGTCAGTAGAAGCACATAAGTAGCCATTAGGAATATTTTCTAGATGATTGCAGTGCATTTTATGTCAGACATTAAACACATCAGTATAGGGCAAAATTAAAGTGCCCTAAATTTACCATGATAGAGCATAGATTATGGGATCTGAAGACTTTAATTTTATTCATAAACTCACAATAAAAGATTTGCTTTGTCCTCTTTTTTCACCTGGTTTCTAAGAGATGGAAATAAGTTGAAGCAACTAAAGAGCAGTGGCCACATGGCTTGTCATGCATTTAATTGTTTGGCAGGTTTTTATGATCAGTATACAGTGATCCCTCCTTTATCGCGGGGGTCGTGTTCCAGAACGCATCCACGAAAGGTGAAAATCCGCGAATTAAAAACCATATGTTGATATGGTTATTTTTATATATTTTAAGCCCTTATAAACTCTCCCACACTCTTATAAACATTTCCCGCACAGTTATACAGCATAAACCCTTTGTATTCTCTTAGATATTAGGTAAGATTCATTGAAATTATGTATGTAAACACACTGTTTATATACAGTAAAACCTAAATATTATTTTAAAGATATCGAGTGTCTCTGATATCACATATGTTACAGCCATAATGAAGGGCTTGACTATGCACAAAGATAAACACAAAAGAATACAAAAGTTAACTCTTTACATAGCAAAACACATTGTTGCTGAATGAGTGAGATGAGACTTCCTGGTTAACGCAGCGCAATCGAATTCGGCGCTCTGTCGCAGTGCCATTCAGCACACAGGAGCTTAACTGCGTGCTCTGATTGGGTAGCTTCTCAGCCATCCGCCATAACGTCCCTTGTATGAAATCAATTGGGCAAACCAATTGAGGAAGCATGTACCAGAAGTAAAAACACCCATTGTCCACAAAAACCTGCGAACCAACAAAAAATCCATGTTATATATTTAGATATGCTTACATATAAAATCTGCGATAGAGTGAACCTGTGAAAGTAAGCGATATAGCAAGGGATTACTATATATCATAAATTGGAGATTTGCCCACTTTAAATAATGATGCCAGTCCTCCAATGCCATTTTATTTGGCAACAATTCTCAGTGCTCTTCATAATCGGTGTGCTCTGTTTTATTTAATATCTTTAAAAGGAATACACAAGGGTGAAGTAACCATATGTCCAGAATCCTTTGTGATAGTATTGCACCCACACCTACACTAGTCACATTAAATTCGAAGACAAATGGCAATTCTAGATCAGGATGATGGAGTACTGGGGGCAATAGCAAATAAATGTTTAAGATACTCAAGGGCGAATAAACTTCTTGAATTTCTCTGTTTTGTTAAAGATGTAATTGGAGCAATTACTGTACAAACATTTTTAATACAGCTTCGATAATAACTGGTGAACCCCACAGACCAGTAAACATGTTTAATAGTTTCTGAAGGTGGCCAATTTAAGACAGCAGTTACTTTGAAAAGACCAATTTCAATATATTAGATACTTCAAAAACATGATTTTTTTACTTGTGGAATTAACATTTCTCGAATTTAACATAAGAGACTGTTCTTTTGTAGCTTATATAACATCTCTTTTAAGTGGCTAATATGTGTTTGAAAAAAGTTACCTAAAAGTTCATGAAAGATATCATTTAAAAATTATTGAAATACTGTTGTGGTGCTTTTCAATCCATGGGACATTACCCAGTATATGTAATGTTAACTGGAATTATTAAAAAAAATGGCTTCCATTCTTCACACTCTCTCTAATACACATAAGGTTAGAAACACTTCTGAGATCTCATTTAGTGAAAGCAAAATGCATGTAACTTTGTTAAGAATAGAAGTGAGAGTTAAAGGGTAATTAATCTTTACAGTGATTTTATTAAGTTTCCTGAGGTCAACACAAGGCTGTAGACCTTCAACAAAAAGAAACCAGTGCCAATAGGACTGTTAGATAGTGCAATAAAATCATTCTGTAAATTGTGATTAAAATATTGTAGTCCCAGTGCTGAGTGCCAGAATGGATTTCCTCTTTACATGACTCTTTTTGGTAGCTTGCTATAGTTAAAAGGAATGCTCCCCTTTGCCACACTAGATGGAATTCTGTTTGTGACATTGCGGGCTTGCTGTTTTTATATATACACTGTACGCTTTCCGCTGCCTAATGCTGCTTGTAATATTCATGATGGAATGCAAGCTCACACTGTGGGTGATTATTTCCTGGCTGACGACTCATTCCTGGTCAAGAAAATGTGTAGTTTTTCCATTCAGGTAAAGGTACTCCTGAGAGTAATTCAGTAGTGCAATCATAGCTAAGATGAGAAAAGCAAATCTACAGCTTTCTGTATACTAAATGCATTTTTTAATTCTGCATATTCATTAGGAAGAAACGACATGTGAACTTCTGCCATTTGTTTCATAAGTTAATCTGTTCTTACATAGTCTCAATATCATGATAAATTTGCCACATTTCAGAGTCACTCATATTGAATTTCTGAGTTGCTATTATGCTAGAAATTCTAGTACATGTATATAGTCGGAGTCAAAAGTAGAGTACTGAACTGTTACCAAACCCTATTCAAAAAATACAAAAATGAAAGTCAAACTGTAGAGCACAAGCTGTAACCAGAAAAAAGCTATTAGAAAGAAGGTTTTAAAAAGCACAAAAATAACTGACAAAATGTTTTTGAATATAGAGCCAAAGTTTACAGTCTCTGAAGGCATTCCTTTAACAATGTAGGGTATACCCTAATGACAAGGAAGACAAAAATAGCCATGGTGTAAATAACCAAAATGGCAGCAAAAATGGACCAGTAAATTAAGTCTCATCACACAACTGATGTCAGATTCAGAGTAAGGAGCTAAGAAAGACAAAATGAGTGATCAGACTTATGAAAAAAACAAAGGGGAACACACTAGAAATAAAATAAAGACTCTATTCACAATAATTACTGTTTAAGTGGGTCTCCAGCAAAAATACTATTTTTACCCTCAGGAATGAAAGTTTTTTCTTCTTAAGGTCATGATTGGGACCCTTGATTTTAGGCCAAAAAATGTAATGATCTACATCAAGCTGTTTTTATATTGTACCATGCCAGATTAAAACATAAAGGTGGGATCCTTTCAAATAATGACTTTGGCCACCAATGATTTATTTGTCTTTGCTAGGCTTCCATTCAAGTAAAATACAACTAATAAAATGTCAGAATAGGCCTATCTTTTCTGACATGACAAGGAAAATAACAGTTCCAAAACACATGAATCCCTTCAATAGCTGTGAAATTATGAATTGATGGGATATCAATTCCCACACAAAAAATGTACAGATGGACTTTAAACTCATGAAAAATTGAAAAGGTGTCAATTTAATTAATTGGTACTGTTAAGTATTATATAGAGATAAAATGACATTCAGTAGGTAATTGATAGAGCTGCAATGAAATAATATGGATCCATAGCATGTGATAGTTACACTATCAATATTAATAAGAGTTTTACTAGTGATAAAATATTCTAATTGTAATAGTAATAATAATATAAGAAATATCTATACCTAAAAGTGTTTTAATGTTAGAGATGACAAAACCATTGTTAATATTGATCACAGAAAAAAATTAAAGACTTGCTAAGCTTAAAAAATTCTTGGCAGTGCTGCTGCCTCACAGTAAGAAAACCAGGGTCCGTGTCCTGAGTCCTTCCTGCTTGGAGTTTGCATGTTCTCCTCGTATCTATGTGGATTTTCTCAAGGTGCTCTGGTTTCCTCTCATTGTCCAAAAGACATGCAGGTAAGTGAATTGGTGATGCTAAATTGGCACAAGTGTGTGTGTGTGAGTGTGTGTGTTCACCCTGTGATGGACTGGCGTCCTGTCCAGGGAGTGTTCATGCTTTGTGCCCTATGCTATCTGGCATAAGTTTCAGAACCCATACTCCAATCCCCCAAAACCTGCAGCCCTGGTCTGGATTAAGTATGTCAACAAATTACATGACATAATCCTCATGAAAGATTGATGTCTATCACAAATTTTCTGAAACCACATTTTCAATCTCTGCTCTCTAGTCCTTATTAGATTCCTTATTATTCACATTGGGATTTATTCTTTTTCCTTTTTTTACCATACAAAATCCATCCATCCATTATCCAACCCGCTATATCGTAACTACAGGGTCACGGGGGTCTGCTGGAGCCAATCCCAGCCAACACAGGGTGCAAGGGAGGAAACAAACCCTGGGCAGGGCGCTAGCCCACCGCAGACCATACAATACAGTACATAAATACTAAATTATCTATATAGTGACCAAAATGGGAAAACATTTTGCCTGGTTCACTTGGAGAGGCTGAGGAGAGACACACAATTATATTTTGGCTTGCCCCTTTCTGTCATGAGGCTTCTTGCCAAGCTTCTATAGCAAACGTGAAGTTCTCTGTTGTGAAAAGCTGTTTCAAAATTTGCTGTATAGCATTACATTACTTTTTACAGCTAATGTACCATTGTAATGTATTTGATGAACTACAGAATATAAAAAAATAATAATGATTAAGTAAAAAAGTAAATGTGGCATTTGTAAATGTTTGGACGCCCTGTTATTCAGTACTTGGTAATATGACCTTTGGCAAAAATGATAGCTTGAAAACATTTTTTATAGCCAGCTATGCAATTCTGAGTACTTGTTTTCGAATGTTTTGCACACTCTTCCTTGCAGATTGCTTCTAGCTGTGAGTTACTCTTCTACTGTGTGTTTAAGACCTACATGTCTTACCTGAGAGCAAAGTTCTTGACTAATGATTGAGGGAGTGGGGCAGGTCATCAATTTAAAAGCACAGTATTATGGAAAAGCATTTTTCCATTTATCTTGTACGCCAAGTTTTTCTGAAGTAAGTATTAATAATGTTTATTATTATGCATGTATTTTGCCTGTTTTGAACATGGATGATGGACATGTGGGTTATTCAACACAAGTTACCCGAGAATGTTTTTTTTTTCTTTCTTCCAGAGTTTTTCACATTGTTCACCAGCATTGGTCACTATTGGGCTCTGTTCAATCAGAATCTTTGACATTATTTTTCTCCATGAAAACATGAGATTAAAATGTTTTCTCAGCCTGCACTGCAAACAGCACAGGGTAAGTAACATATAAAAAGAATATAACTGTTGGGTGGAGTATTTCTTTAATGTATGAAAACTTTAATTATATATATGAAAAAGAGAGTGCAGGTAGGGTGGAATGGATGGAGAAGATTGTCAGGAGTAATTTGTGACAGATAGGTATCAGAAAAAGTGAAAGGGAAGGTCTACAGTCTGGTAGTGAAATGGTGGCACTGACCAAAAAACAGGAGACAGAGCTGGAGGTGGCAGAGTTAAATATGCTAAGATTTGCATTAGGTGTGACGAGGATGGATATGATTAGGAACGAGTACATTAGAGGGTCAGCTCAGCTTGGACGTTTTGGAGACAAAGTCAGAGAGGTGAGATTGCGTTGGTCTGGACATGTGCAGAAGAGAGATGGTAGGTATTTTGGGAAAAAATGCTTAGGATAGAGCTGCCAGGCAAGAGGAAAAGGAGGAGCACATACAGGTGATGGGTGTAACAGCGCAAGATGCAGAGGAGAGGAAGATATGAAAAAGATGATCTGATATTGCAACCCCTAACAGGAACAGCTGAAAGAAGAAGAAGATTGGAATTTTTTAAAGCAATTGTAAAAGTGTGTTAATGGATGGGATGTTAATAAAACAAACATTGATTGATGAATAGAAAATATCAAATTTCATTTACAGATGATTTAGGAACATGACAGGACAGTGAGAAGAAACACCAAAGTATTTAGGATGTCCCTAAGAATTTTGTATTATTCCAGCTCATAGGTATGTGGGGAAACTTTGATGGAGTAAAAGTACTTAAAAAAATAAGGCAACAAATTACAAGCAATATTTTTGAGAATATTTAATATACTGCACTATTGAGTAAACTTAATTTATTAATTTATTCAAATGTACCTAAAATAAATGAGTTTGATTAAATATAAGTAGTGCAAAAACATTTTTATTTAACTCCGATTTTCATTTGAATTACTCAAAAAAAATGAGTAATAATGCAACGCTGGGCAGTAATGACTATATAAAAATAAATGCTAAAATTCCATATATCTTTATTTATTTGAACAAAGGTAAACATTTGAAAATTAAATCAAATGTCTGAGAATAATTTTTACTGAATTACTGACATTCAAATGTCAATGCAAATTTTCTTTTTTTAACTTACACAAAAAGTATATCTCAATCAAATAATGTCCCTAGAATGAGAGGTAAACGGGAAGGAAACGTAAAGAGTGAAAGAGTGAAATCCTGAGGCAGATGCCGCTCTTCAAACTCTTCCTGCATTTACGGCAGCATATCCTGTTAAATGAATGGCCGCCTTTTCCACTGCTTATGCGATAGCAAAAATCCTGAAATAAAATAGGACGTATAGGAAATCACAACAGTTTTTTTTTTTGCATCGCTAAATAAATCACAGTGTTAAAAATTAACCAGAAAATACATTAACTATGCAGAACATTAATTAAATAAGAAGTCAAATAATACTGGGACGGTTAAGTAAACATCTTTTTATGTTGTTTACAAGTCGTAGTTTAGGACAAACGCCATATCGTTCTGAAACTTATCTCCAAGTGTAATTTTCTTTTTCTGTGTAAAATAGTAGTTTTATACGATAAAAAATATATATGAACATATGTAACTATCTGAGAAATGTGCTTGCTTTTTAAAGCAAACCAACAAGGTAGGTTGTTAAAAAGACGCTACCTTGCTTGCCATGCTCCCCACATGAAGGGAAAGGTTTCATGAAAACAACAACTGCTTACGTCTGTAACTATACAAAATGAAATACTAGTTATTCATTATGGAATTAATATGATTTATACTTACACATTCTTAGTAAAATAGCTCTTATTATGGATAAACATTACACACAGCTGAATGCGTTGTTGTAAAGACCAAGAAATCAATGTGAGAGGAAGTGCAGTGTCATTAAATATCGATATGAGAGGAAGTGCAGTGTCATTAAATTTAACTTAAATGTGTTCAATTCACAGTATAGTTTTTTTACTTAGAATAAGTTATAAAAAATGTTTACATTTTAAGAAAAATAAGTTAACATTATTCTTAATTTTTTTATTGAATTAGAACTAAATAATTAATAAAAAGGGTAGAACCCATTTTTATTAATTAAAGTAATGATTATTTTGTGTATAGTTAGCTAATTTATTATTTTTCACACATGCAAGATTTATTTTTTTTACAGTAATTGCAAATTCCAAGGCTGCAAGAAAATCACCAATTTCTTATAAAAACTAAGCATTGAGCTGAAATGTTGTGCAATGACATTTCAGTATTTCAAATACTTCAGTTAGAAATCAATATCTCCTGTGTTTCAGGAACACTTAAAAAATTCTTCAAGTTTTGCAAACTCCTTTAAATTAATCTGTGGAATTTCACCCATGCTCACCAAAGAATTCAGTCCTGTGCCAATTCACAGTTTAAACCTTCGTCTACAGATTAGACAGAAAATGCATTGTTACTGAACTCAATTTGTGAGAAATATTCACTCTGACTTTCATGCCTACTGAAATTAAAGAACCAATTGCAAATAGAATTCAAAAACAGAAGAAAAAGGACTTCAACTGAGATATTATGGAATTAATCCTTTGTGTAGATAGGCATTATTCCAAAATATCATGATATTTCACCCAGTCACAGGGGATACACAAACCAGTGTGTTTCTTCGTGCCTGTCCCAAGCCTGGATAAATGGGGAGAGTTACATCAGGAAGGGCATCCAGTGTAAAATTTTGCCAGATTAACATGTGGACAACAATACAGATTTCCATACCGGATTGGTTGAGTCCCAGGTTAACAACGACAGCCTCCAGTACTGTTAGCCAACATGATGCTGGCGGAAACTGGGCTGCTATTGGCCAAAGAAGGAGAAGAAGAGGGGGAGACATGTACAGAGGAAAGAAGAGAGGAGGAGGGTAAAGAGAATAGAACGGACGGTAGGAACTTTAAATGCTGGCAGTATGACTGGTAAAGGTAGAGAGTTAGCAGATATAATGGAGAGAAGGAAGGTTCCTCCTTCCACACAGCCTGTCTTCCTTCCACCAATGAGCTCTCATTCCAAATTTTCCATCCAACTCTATTCTTGTTGCAGCTGCATTTGTCCAAAATTTCCTAGGTTCTTCAGGTTTAGCTTACTTCATAGAACAATTCAGGCAATAGTTTGTGTTCAACTAATTCAATAGTCCAAGTATCTTTATTTTAAAAGTTTTAGTTAAATTCAAGACAAAACAGTTCTCACAAAAAAAGAGAACATATATATTACAAAGAAAGGAAAAGCTATTTTTTAAAGAAAGTTCTGTTTAAGGCTTACATCTTTAATTTTTCTCTATTTCTGGTCATATAGTCATAGTTTCAAATGTTCATATGTTTATAAAACATTTATAAAACAATCAGAAGATAGTTGGAAAACTTAAGGCAATATTTTATTTGTAAGATAATCTTACAATTCATACTTCTACCAGAGAGACTATTTCCTAACTGGTTCCATTACATACTAACTTACAGGAAGCAAATGACTATACCATAATCTAAGTTAATATGTGAAACTGATATTCTATTGAAATTAGCAGACACTTATGTAAGTTTAACATTCATTTTGTAACAAACTTTTTACAGCTGGTTTTGACATTTCTTTCTATCACCCACTAAAAGGTTAGTTGATAACTTTCACAGGTGATCCGATAATACAATAAAACACTTGCTGTCTGGCATCCTGAGTGTTGGTTCCCAATGCATCTACAGCTTTTATTGCTACTTGATAGTTGCAGTCTTTTCCATAAGCATGTGAAACTTGCTTATCCTGTTTGACAACCATTGTAGGTTTCTTCCTCTCTCTTTCCCACCCTCTCTACACAGGTTGTTCCCTGTTCTATAACACCATGACTATTCTTGTGTTCCTGTTGAGCCTTTGCTATCCAGCTGACATGAATGAAAGCCAAATTAAAATTTTAAGATAATTTCAAATGTATCTTTGTTGGAAATTTGGTAAAAAAAATCTAACCAGCTTAACACAACTTTAGCAAAACATTATTTATACTTTGTGAATTTTCTTCTCTCTTTCTCTCTTCTTCTCTATCAAAATAGAAAAATTAAAGTGTTAGGTGGTGTGATGTGTAGGTCACAGACTTGCACAAGAGAGGAGGTGAATCCAGGTTTCTGAAAAAAATCAGCTTTATTGTTATGAAGACAGGAAAAATTGTAAGCATTATCTAACAGGAGCTGTCAGTTAAACACTCAAAACATGCAGCAAGCAAGCAGTGACACTGATGTCATCCTGCATTACTTCCCTTCTTTAGATTACAGGATCAGAAAGCCTTCCTCTGAGAAAAGGCAGTAAGTGAGTGCAAGCCCAGGTCAGTTGCCGGTTTTAAATGTCCACAACATCAACCATTGGGTGACATACACGTTACACGGTGAGCCTGAAAACTTGTAGCTGACCTAGCAGTGGATGATCAACTCCTACCTGTTTTAATAGAGTTTTTAGCACACAGTGCAGTTGGGGTGGGGTGCCTGGGTCTCACATTCCACCCCCACAAGGTTTGTTCACACCAAAGTGACAGTCGAAGCTGGGCTTGGACAGCCACGAGAGGATATCAGCATTGACGTGTGCAGAACCAGGACAATGGAGGACATTAAAATCAAATGGGTGCAAGCCGATTAATAACCTAATGAGCTGGGAGTTCATATCTTTCTGCCAGTAGAGCCACTGGAGCTGTGATCAGTCACCAAGGTAAATCTCCTTTCCCACAAGTAATAGTGGAGCACCACCACTGCCCACTTAACTGCCAGAAATTCTTTCTCGATGGTCAAGCAATGATGCTCCTTGGGAAGCCATTTCCTGCTCAGAAACATGATGGGATGTTCTTCCCCGTAGACACTCTTGAGACAGTACAGCCCCCAAACCAAATAAACTTGCATCCATCAACAGAATGAACTCCTTAGAGAAATCTGGATTCCTCAGAATTGAGTAAGATGATAAAGTGGTTTTCAAGTCAGAGAAGGACCTTTCACAATCGCTGGACCAGACAATGCTGTGGTTCTTTCCACATTTCATCAGATCAGTTAGAGGGGCAGCTCTATATGCAAAAATTGGAATGAACAACCTATAATAACCAGTGAGTTCGAAGAAAGCACAAACCTGATGTGGATATGCAAGCACCTCATCCATCTTGTTCAACTGGGTTCAAATCAAACTGTTCCCCATAGAATACCCCTCATAATACATTTCTGACATACCCAATTTACACTTCTTAGGGTTAGCTGTCAACCTAGCCTTCCTCAAGCTGTCAAGCACTGCTTGTAAGCGGTCAAGATGTGACTGTCAATGATTACTGAAAATGACATCATCAAGATGCACCCTAGAATACACAGAATGGGGACTCAAAATCTGATCCACCATAAGCTGGAAAGTTAAAGGCGCACCATGAAGACCAAATGGGAGCCTAGTGAATTCAAACAACCCCTCTTTGAGTGGTGAATGCTGTCTTCTCACAACTGGATTCCTCAAGAGGTACCTGCCAGTACCCTTTCGTGAAATCCAGGGTGGAAATATACAAGGCTTGTCCAAGTTACTACTGCAAGTCATCAATAGGTGGCATTGGGTGCACATCAAATTTGGAATTCTTATTCAAGCGTCTAAAATCTATACAAGATCAAATGGAGCTGTCTGGTTTTGGTACATATCTAATTTAACATCTGCTTTACTTCTTCACATATAACAGCCCTCTTTGCCACAGGTAAATGAGGTGAGCCCCTTCATTTCTACTTAGAAAGAGGAGCTTTGCAAGCAGCCAAAACCTGTAGGAATAAAAGTACATGTGTAATGCCACGAAAAGTGCATGCTGGCACTTCAGTACGCGAGCAATGTTATGAGAATGCAGTCAGACTTCTTTTTTGGGCACATACACCATCCAGATCTAAACACTAACGTGGAAAGTCCCTCGTATACTGAAGAGTCTATAGCTGCAGGTGGAAGCTGCCATTGCACTTTTGCCATCGCTGTACTTTGTGAGCATGCCCTTGTTAATCAAACACAGGAAGCTCTGCAGTCTACTTGTGACTTTACACTGGTGGAAGATAAGTAAATAAATCAAGGTAAATAGGTAAATAACGTTTGATTTGGGTTTTATATACAAAGTATAGTGATGGCAATAGTGCAACATGCATTTTTTCTCCGATGTAGAACCCTCATCATCATCTGAGTTCACCTCTGTTATAGCACGTCTTTATGTGTAAAAAGCAGTGTAAGATCAGGAGGAGCGTGAACTTGACTGGGAGAATAAAACTAAATAAAAAAAACGTTAACCTTTACAAGTACCATAAATTTACACCGGCTTTTACAGACTCAAATCAAATGTATGTTTTTATTATGTAATAGTAAGAATAAGTGCTGCTCACTTCTCAAAACGGAGGCATTTGGGGTCGAACCAGCGACCTTTTGATTAATAGTCAGCAGTTGTTTTGACTGCGGCAAGGATAGTGCGTATCAGTCGAGGTATAGCTGCGATTCTTGAGAGACGATCTACCAAGAATTATAGATGGGATCCGGGTTCAAATCCCACACATGGCACATTGCTGAATGGAAAAACATATCTCTAAAATACATCTTTTTAAAAACTTTCTCTTAAATGAACTGTGCTTAAAATGAAAGCACAATAAGAATGAATAAATAATAGTGCGCAGTCTTGTGTTTGTATGCATTTATAAAATTTGGGAAGTAATATGTTCTAGTTGATGCTGACATTTAATTCATTTGAAGTAGGTAAAGATAAATATTTGGAGATATTACAAAGGGAAATGTTTATATACTTAGCGCAAAACAACTATATGTGTTCTATTAAACTGCACGCACACCACTTAGTTAATGATATATTTATATATAAGGCATTCTTTTATGCCTTTGCAGGCTGTATGATTAGAATCATCTGAGTATTAAAGATGATACTGTTCAGTGGATGCAGTAGATTCTCAATGATTGACAGGAGCTTGCTCAGCACCTGTTGCTCTGCCACAGATGTCAAACTGTCCAGCTCCGTGCCTACAATAGAGCCTGCCTTCCTCACCAGTTTGTCCAGGCGTGAGGCGTCCCTCTTCTTTATGTTGCCTCCCCAGCACACCACTGCGTAGAAGAGGACACTCGCCACAATCGTCTGATAGAACATCTGCTGGATCTTATTGTAGATGTTGAAGGACGGCAGCCTTCTAACTATAACTATGATTATACAATTCAATGTTTATTATATGTACACATTATTATATCTTTCCTTACATGTTTTGCACACATATTTAATAAATGTAATAAACTGCACCAAGAATATTTAAAAAAGCATTCAAAAAATATGTACGTGAATGTAAATATATCTGCATAAACTGACACTCATAACATATTTAGAAAGTTCAAAAAGAAACGCAAATCGCAAAGCGTCTGTGTGCCAACTTGAACATGCTTTTGCAGAATACATTAACTGACAAGAGACTGGACCGCCCTTTCTGAGTTTTGGTAGCCAACACGAGTTGTGATTTACTAATTCTTGGTAGCCGACTGAGCCGTCATTGGCCAATTCTTGTTTGCCGAAACGGGATGTGAATGGTCAATTCTTGGTAGCCGATACGGGCTGCGATTGGCCCGAGCTTTTAGTTCTTGGTAGAATCTTGGTAGGAGAAAGCAATCTGATTGTTTTTTACAACCAAGAATTACCTCGACTCATGGCTGCTCAGGGGCGCCACCAAAGCAGTATTAAGGGCATGTCAATGTTGCATCCTAACATGGGTTCTTTCTCTGCAGATATACTCTTGAATAAAATCGCACTTGTTTTGTTATACTTGTACCTTTTGTGAAAGTGTTTATTTGATATTTGAACTTCACAAATTATACACTTCATGTCTACATTTTGTCAATTATTACTAAAGCATGAAAAAGTTTCTGTTTTAATGGTGTGTTTACATAGATTGTTGTAGACACGGAACACACATGAAACGCATGTATGCCAAATAACAATATATTATTTACCCTATACAACTCCAGGCAACTCACATGCAGCGGTGGGCAATGTGATAGCAGGCTGCTTGCTGCTTATCGACATATTTACAAGACAAAAGACATTGACGGAGAGGTGCGAAGGGATATAAGATGGGCCAGAATTACAAGTTTTTTCATAGGCTTTGGTAATTCTAGTGTTAAAGCAGGACTTTAACAGCTGACCTGATATGCTATTTGGCCCCACTGCCCTGTTTGTTTTAAACCCCCACCCCAACCCCCTTGGAAAGCCTTTCTCCACTTCAGAGAAACTGAACCCTATCACAGCAGAATTTCTGGGGCTTCATGTATAAACAGTGCATATGCACAAAAATGTTGTGTATGAATGCTTCCACGTTCAAATCGCGATATATCAAAACTTAAACTTGGCGTAAGGCCACACACATTTCCATGGTAGCTCATACCCTGGCATACACAAGTTTTGCACTCAGTTTTGCAGACTGGCGGCACCCAGCGTCAAAGCAGTGCTACTGTTCCAGTGTGGTTTCCCTTTCTTTTTTAGATCCATATCCCTGACGCAGCTTTATAAATACACTGAAATTAACTGCATATTGTTTATTAGTTTAATGCATCTGATTGTAATTAACCTGTAACAATATAATGGTCCATAGAATGGTCAAACTATTCTAAATACAATAGCTGCTTTAGCGTTGTTACTCTCACTGAACCTTCTTCTTCTTCTTTCAGCTGCTCCTGTTAGGGGTTGCCACAGTGGATCATCTTTTTCCATATTACTCTCACTGCACCACTCGGAGTATTTATATCACTGTATCTGAGTGGGGAATCACAGCTGTACAGCAGCTGATCGGATAGAGAATTATCGGTATACAGCATCAAGCACATGCTGCCTCAGCCATGCTGTCTATTGAACTGCTCTCATATGGCAAACGCTTCAGAGCCTTTCCTGTATGGACCTCGCGGTTCAGAAACAGTTTCATCCCAGGAACTATAAACGCACTCAATCAGTCCATCAAGTGCTCCTTGTAGAACTGTTTGTACTTATAAGTACAATTACCTCACTGTAAACTTGCGATACAGTTATAATATTGCACAACCTGAGCCACTTTATAAAGCGCATATTTACATATGATGATAATATCATTTTTAAGATGAAATGCAACAAAATATGTTTATTATATAGATAAAACTTTATAACTTAATTTAAATAATCTATATTGTTAATAAATAAACATGTGAGGACACTGTCTCGCAGTGCAAGCAAAGAGATGGTGCTCTGCTCACGGGTTGTTCCTGCGTTGCGCTGTATTCTTGCTGGAACTGGCGCGACACTGGATGGATAGAATAATTTAACATGTACTATGAAGATATTTCAATGTTCTTTAAAAGTTTTGAAGAATTGGCGACCTAAGCTTACAGATGGCTAAACGTCTGTTACAGAGCTGATTGTGTGGCGATTGGGTATTTGGAGAAAGAAAAGTAAAAACAGGAATTGGGGGTTAGTACGTTTGAAAGAGACAGTACTGCTGCAATAAATTATTTCATCGAAGGTCACACACAGCGCAGCAAGCATCTTGTGTGAGGCATGAACAATCGCTGTGCCACCGCGTTCCCAAGTTTAATAACATGCTTTAACTCATATCATCATTAAATTGATATCAAGTATACATCTCAGTATTTTAATACTGTAATATCACAAATGTAATGAATTCTGTGTCCTGTCAGAGGAAGAAAAAGCCTGTTTAACACTAGAATTACCAGAGCCTATGAAAAAACTCGTAGATCCATCCCACCTTAAATAGCTTCACACCTCTCCGTCACGTCTTTTGTCTTCTAAATTTGTGGCTAAGCAGCAAACAGCAAGCAGCCTACTATCACATCCCCCACCGGCGCAGTTTTCTCAGACTATATCGTTATTTGGAACACTTACATTTCATGTGTGTTCCGTGTCTACATAGATCTATGTACATAAATCGTTAAAAAAGAAACGTTTTTCATGTTTTAGTCATAATTGACAAAATGTAGACATGAAGTTTATAATGTGTAAAGCCTGAAGTCCAAATATCAAAGAAACAGTTTCACAAAAAGTACAAATATAATAGAACAAGTGCGCTTTTATTCAAAAATATAACTACAGAAAAACAACCCGCGTTAGAGTGCGATATCGACACACATTTGCTAAGATTGCTGTGGTGGCGCAACCGTATCAGCTCTTGACTGGTAGTCTGAACTTCACGGGTTCGATTCCAGATGAGCCCATTTTGAAAAGTGGCCTCCACGTATTCTTACTATTTTAAAATAAAAACATACATTTGATTCCACTCTGTAACTGCTGGTGTAATTTATGATACTTGTAAAGGTTAGCTTTTTTTTTTTTATTTTGTTATTCTCTCAGCCGCGTTCACGATCCCAACTCAACCCCCCAACCACCCCCATATTTGACACTGTTGTTTACACAGACGAGCTATAACAGAGGCAAACTCAGATCATGATGACTGTTCTACATCGGATCAAGAATGCACTTTTGCCATTGCTGTAGTTTGTTTATGTACATGGGAAGCTCTGCACTCGTGACTTTACGCTATAGGAAGTAAGTAAATAAATAACATCTATATAGTTAT
>JANRMT010062815.1:11944106-11963875 GCA_026402145.1 Polypterus bichir lapradei | reverse complement strand
GTCCACCCTGGCCGTCGGACCTTACTATGTTAATTAATGTTGACTTATTTTGTTTTCTTACTGTGTCTTTTATTTTTCTAGTCTTCATTTTTGTAAAGCACTTTGAGCTACATTTTTTTTGTATGAAAATGTGCTATATAAATAAATGTTGTTGTTGTTGTTGTACCAGTTACAACGATGGAAATGCCAGCAAATACTTTTGTACAACAGTCCATAGAGCCGAATACAAAAGTGGAATATCTTGTTGAAGCCAAAACTTTTGATAACCCTGTTTGAATTGTACCTTGAGATCCTCATTTGTGCTGATGGTTATCAGCTCATCTTGCAAAATTATATTTGGTTCTGCACTAATAGTGTATGGTTTTATTATCCAATCCGGTACTTCCAATGATGGAATATCTTTGAACCTAGTTTTGAAATCTAAGTGAAGAGCCTCCAAGTGGTTGACGTACAGCAAGATGTTTTCTTCTTGGATTGTGCCTATCTTAAATAAATTGGGGAACTGGGAAAGCTCAGATCTTGCAATATTTCGCTTTAAAAAACATTAATCTGGCAACAAAAGCCGATATGACCGATTTTGCTTTGATGAGATTCAAACTGTCTCCTTGCAGTTGGAAATTAACATCATTAAATTTGCCATATATGTCAGTTAAATAAGCAATATCTGTTTTACTCTTAAGTAAATTTTCTTTCAAACTGGAATCCTTGTCTTCCAAAAACTCTAAAACAGATTGAAAAAGTGCAAAAAATCTTGCCAAACAAAAACCTTTTGAAAGCCAGCGGACTTTGGTATGGAGAACCAATTGATAGAAATCTTCGTCATTTCCTCTCATAATCGTGCGAACAGTCTAGTGTTCAAAGCGTTACTTCGAATTTTGTTCACAGCTGTTATAACAAACTGAAGCGACTGATGCAATTTGTCGCTAAGGTTCTTGGCTACTAAATGTTGCTTATGGATTACACAGTAAACTGCAAGCACTTCAGGTACGTGTTGTTTCAGGTAACTTATGAAACCGCGATAGCGATCAACCATAGCTGGTGCTCCATCTGTCACAACAGATATTATATTTGTCAATGAAATCACTTTTTCCCTGAAAAATAGCTCCATTAAATTAAAAATCAATTCGCCTCTGGTGTCAGTTTCTAAAGTTCTAGCAAAAGGCAGCTCTTCATGCACTTCCTGATTTTTAATAAAGCGAATGTACACCAGCAACAAAGCTTCATTACCAGGTAACCAGTGGTTGGGGGATGGAATAACAGGCTGCTTACTGCTTGTCTTTATTGGCACATTTACAGGGCAAAAGACGATGACGGAGAGGTGAGAAGGGATTTAAGGTGGGCCGGTTTTACAAGTTTTTTGGTAGGCTTTGGTAATTCTAGTGTTAAGGGCTATTTATATTGATTTGCATATTCAAAGAGGTGTAATTCTGGGAGGAGTTTGGGGAGTGGCAGCAGGTGCGTGCGCGTGCATTACTTTTCACGCTGATCGGGATTTATGGAGCGGAAGAATGTGGAAGTTGGCGAATGCCCAGATTTATACATCTGGATTTTTTTGTACATATGAACAGTTCTGCTTTTGTCCGTACACTATGTTTTAGTGTGAATTCTACACACAGGCGTTATGCATGAGGCCCCAGGTGATTTCGTTTCTAGCTTGTGATCATTTTGAAGAATTGTTTCTGCTACAGCTCCCACATCAGCATGCAGCAATATTTAAACTATTGTCACAAATAACTGGTAGATAGTATGGGAAAACTCTGATGGTGAGTAGTTCAATATGCAGTGTGCAGATGTGCTCTTTTACAGTGATATTCTTACACCAACTTTTGTTAATATAAAGGCAGACTCCACCAACCGACTGCTTACAAGAAGCTGGGTTTCTGCTTTGCCGTACACAATCAAATCCGTCCACTTCAACAGCTGTGTCTGAGTTGGTATTCTTAAACAGGTCTCAGTAAATTACATTGGATAGCTTTCTTGGTACTTGTGGAGGTATCTCGCAGATGCTCAGCACTGTTCAAGTTTATTTCCGCAAGGACTGTGCATTGCTCATGATGATAATTGTCAATGGTATTTTAAAACTCCTCTGTCTCGAAGTCCACTTCTCTTTCCTTGATTTCTGGGTTTCAGAGCTTTTAATTCATCTGGTATATTAGTAGTACATGGAGAGTAACTGGTAGCTGGTCTCTGTAATAGCAGCGCTATAAATGAACAGTGTCCATCACACACCTGGGGTTTCCTGCGCAGGTTGAGCACAAGTGTACCATTGGATACCAAAGGCAAATAGTGATCAAAGTAAAAACCTTTTGCAAATGTTATAAAGCATTTTATAGAAATAAATACTTACAAACTATTAAAAGAAAAAAAGAAGCGATTTTATATGATTTAAGAACAAAAAGCAGGCACATTACACAGTGATGCTGCGAACTTGTAGTTGACCTGGCAGCCAACCAACTCCTGCCTGTTTTAACAGAATTTTCAGCTCACAGAGCAGTTTAGGGGTGCCGGAATCTCACAATAGAACTTTATTTGTCCCAAGGGAGTAATTTGGCTTTTTACAGAAGCTCTTTGCCAGTTATATTCATAATGAGGCATCATATAGGTGTATGGGTGCTGGTAAAAAGGAGCCCCAGTTGCATTTCTTGACAAACTTCTGCTGAAGTTTTCGTAAGCTGAAATGATTCAGTGTTAGTGTGTCAGAAAGAGGATGTGCAGCATTGTTCATAACAACACCCAGTTTTGTTTTAATTCTCCCCTTTTCAATTACCGGCAGGGGGTCCAGAATGCAACAAATAGTTTTGCTACATTAATGAAAAATAAGAACTGTTTTGTACTATTATCATGGTTATTACTACTTTTACTACAGTTATCACACCTGCTGGCACTGTCTTCAAAATGGCTTATTTTCCTTTGCTTAAAGGACTATCAATATACCACTACATATCTTATTAAAATTAATTTTGTTATTAATGGCAATTTTGTTGTGGATACTAGTAAAGAAGGTATTCATGATTGCTTTCAACTTCTATTCATGCTTTTAATGTTTGTTTCTTCTGCACGGTACATTGGGTAGTTGCGGAATATTCTTCAATGTTTTCTTGTTTAAGGAATTGAATTTGCACTAACTGAACATTGCAAACTGTAATTAGCATGAATTAAACGGAATAAGGCTCCACTCCTTTAAACTCAGAGCCTAAAGTTCTTTCAGTTCCAGCCTTGTGTAAGCTCCTTACTAACATGCCCAACCATGCTACTGGTATGTTCTTCCACATTAAATCAGACTTACTTTTGAACTAGCCATTACCTGTATTTGCATTAGTCCTTCTAAGAAACCTGATCAAAATTGTAACTGTTCTCCTTCACGGAGACTTTACTGGATAGAAAAAAGGACTAGATTTCAAATTAGAATACTACTCTATGTGAGAGAATAACTTATATATTTAAGAGTAACGTAGTTTGTGCACAAAGAGTTTTCTTGTGCAGTGTTTAAGGAATAGCATAAAGAGACTAGTGAAATGGTTAAGTCTAGAATCCCTGAAGCCTATGAAAAAACTTGTAATCCTGGCCCACCTTAAATTCCTTCACACCTCTCCATCAGCGCCTTTTGTTTTGTAAATGTGTCAATCAGCACAAGCTGTCCCATCCCCCCCTTGACGGGGCTCAACTCGGGCAAAAAGTTCTCCCAGCTCAAGCCAAGGCTCCTTATCTGTGTGTGAGGGTGCATGGAGTTGTATAGAGTAAATAATACAGTATATCGTTAGTTGGAATACATGCATTTCATGTGTGTTCCAAGTCTACAAAGATCTGTGAGACATGTGAGGCAAGAAATGCTGAACACATACCTAAAGCAGAAACTTTTTCTATGTTACACTAATAGTGACATGAAGTGTATAAAGTCTGAAGACTTTAGTCCAAATATCAAATATACATGTGTGCTTTTATTCAAGAATATAATCAAAGTAAAAAAAATAATCTTTTAATTTACATGTTGCTGTCAATGAGTTACAAATCCAATCTCAAATGTCAATCGACAGAGAGTTAATATGTATTCCTGGATAGTGTAGAGGTAAGAGCTGCTGCCAGATAACTGAAAGGTTGCAGATTTCAGTCTCAGTGCTCTGTGTTTTTAGTAGTGAGCTGCTGTTATTATTATTACTATAATATAATAGATACATACATTTAATTTGAGTCTGTAACACATGGTGTAAATTTTGGCTACTTGTAATAGTTAGCTTTTTTTTATTATTTAGTTTTATTCTCTCAGTGACGTTCATATGGCATAACGAACTTGCCTCTCCCTCTCTGAGTTGATACCGTTTATCTCCATTCTTTTCACAAGAGCAGCAATGAGCACAGTTGGTACTCTGGTTGATACCTGCTCAGAATAATTTGTTGTACTATCAGACTGAACAAAGGCATAACTATAACAACAGACAGCTTCTTCAAAGCACTTCCACTGGCTAATAGACTGCTGCACCGCAGCGCAACTCTGCTTGGCACCATAAGTAAAATGGGATTTCCACCTTCAGCTAAAGTCACTTTAGTATGCAAGCAATTCACCAAGCTAGGAAAATTGGGCAGATTTTGTTTAGCAAAGTTTCTAATTTGGAGGTAGTGAAAGAAATGTGTTGCAAGAAAGTTAAATTTGGTGTAATTGTTCATAGGATGCAAAGATGTTGTCTATGTACACATCTCTGAGTGATTTAATCCCAAAAGTTTTCCAGACATTAAAAACTACGTACGTTTGAGAGGTGGAAAAAGGTGGTTTTCATGCAGAGGTGCCACAGATAAAAGCTTCTCTATCTTAAATACCTCCTTCATTGGTTCCATATTCTGAGTGAATGAAGCACAATTGGGATGTTAGTATATTGGCGATGACCTGTATTTATTGGGGTACAAAGCCAGGAATATAATGAAAAACTGCAGGATTTTATTTCTATTGCAGACCAAGCCTGTGTATGTTCATCATTTGTGTCAATGTCCAGGTTTTTATAGCTTGTATATTTGCAGCCCAGTTATAAAATTGAAAGATAAGTAGAGTCATGCAACCTTCTGGCTTAGGTCTTTGTAGGGTCGCCTTTTGGATATGTGGATGTTTTATTGATGTATATTAGAATGTTTTGGAATAGAACAAGAACCTTATAAAGGATATTCATCTTGACAGTGTTAATTCTTCCAGCTAAACTGAGATGAAGGGTAGATCATCTATACAAGTCTTGCATAATTTTTTCTATGCCTGAGAGCAACATTTTGTTGATAAAGATGTTTATATTTACTTGTGATGTTTACCCCTAGGTATTCAAACTGATCTGCAATAATAAAAGGGAAGGTGTCTGATCTAATATTGTGTGGTAGAGAGTTCACTGGAAAGAAAACACTTTTATTCAAATTAATTCTGAGACCACAATTTTTTTGAAATTCTGTTAGTGCTGTTAGTATTGAAAGCACAGTATTTTGTGGATCAGATATATATAGTACTATATCATCTGCATATAGTGAAACTTTATGTTCAAGTCCTTCTCTGATAATCCCCTTTATCTCATAAGCATTTCAAAAGTGAACTGCCAGTGACTCAATGGCGATTGCAACAACCATTGATGGCAAACGACATCCTTGTCTAGTACCACATTCTAGTTTGAAGTAGTCTGAATGTTGTTAATACAAACTGAAGTTTCTGGACCGGTATACAGTAGTTTATTCCATGCACATATGTTCGGCCAAACTCAAATTTCTCCAATGTAGTAAAGACATAGTACCCTTCAACAATATCAAATGTTTTTTTTTGCATCCAATGTTAATAATATCTCTGGGGTGTTAGGCTTTGTTAATGAATATATTAAATTAAATAGGGGTTGAAGATTGGAAGATAAGTGTCTGCTTTCAATAAATCTAGTTTGGTCTTGTGATATTACTGAAGGGAGAACTTTCTCAATCCTTCTAGCTAGGACTTTGGAGAGTACCTAAACATCATTATTCAAAAATAATATTGGTCTGTATGATGCACATTGTAATAAGTCTATTTTGCTTAGGAAAGACAATAATTACAGTCTTTTCTGTCTCTACCTTCTATAAATGTGGCTAATAAAAGGGAAGCTAACTTAATTGAGAATTTTTAATAAAATTCGGCATGGAGGCCATCAGGGCCTGCTGCTTCCCACTCTGAAGTGAATTTATAGCATCTAGTAATTCTGAGAGTGCCAGAAGTATATCCAATTTCTCTGCATTGAGGGTATCGAGTTGTGGTATCTGTAATGCAACCAGAAACGCATTAGGTTGTGTTTTGTCTTCTTTAAACGAAGTAGAATATAAGGACTTACAGAAGTCCCTAAATATGTGCATTATATTTTTGTGGTCAATGATTTTGTCTCCATCTGTGTTGGTAATTGCTGGGATTGCATGCCAAACTTCCAGCTTATGTATTTGTTGAGCTAAGATCTTATGAGCTTTCTCTCCATGTTCATAGTATTGATGTCTTGATTTAAATTGAGTTATTCTGTTTCTTTAGTTGTCAAGAGGTTGAGTGCTGTATGCAGACCCTGTCTTTTCCGATAAAGTAGCTCTGATACCTTCCTGGTTTCTGATTGATTTTTTCTGGGAAAGACATGAAACAATCTGTCTTCTTAAGATAGCCTTCAAAGTTTCCCATAGTATTCCTGCAGAGACCTCTGAGGATAAGTTAGTTTAAAAAAATTTGATTTGCTTGGGATGTAAATTCTGCACAGTTCTCGCCTGCTAATAAAAGTGGGTTAAGACACCAGTTGCGAAATGAATATGTGGGGCATAGTGATTTAAGATCCGTGATCAAAGGAGCATGGTCGGAGATAACAGTGATGTCGTACTTACAAGATATAATCATAGGAAATAAATTGTTATCTATAAAGAAATAATCAGTTCTTGAGTAACAGTGATGCACTGGTGAGTAGAAGGAATATGCTCTTGAGTTTGGGTTTAGAAATCTACAGGGGTCTAATAAGTTGTGATCGGTTACAAACTGTGTAATTGTTTTTGCAGTGTTAGATGTCATTGCCCCTGTGGCAGGAGGCCTAACTAGGTCTGGATTTAAAACACAATTAAAGTCACCAGCCATTATAATTTTATGAGTGTTCACATTGAGAATGGATGCAAATATGTTGTGTATGAAGTCCCTATCATCCACATTGGGTACGTAGATACATATAAAATTACTTTACAGTTAAATAAATTACCCATGATGATCACATATCGCCCTTCAGAATCACATACTACAAATGAAATTGTTCTATGTATAAGAATTCCCACACCACTAGTTTTCTTTGTAAAGCTGGAATGGAATATTTTGCCAATCCAGTTTCCTGTGGGTCTCCTGTAAAAATACTATTTTAGCATTTAAACCTGTTAGGTGAGAGAATACTTTCTTTTTAATTCGTGATTGAGACCTTTAACATTCCAGCTCACAAAGTTAACTATTTGGTCATGGAGACATTGTTTCTGAGCATTTGTTGACATTTTCTAGTCTTAATTTAAGATAGTACATTATTATATAAGACAGCTTTGACCTTAATTTCCAGTTTTTACAGGAGTTATTACCATGAAGCTTATTGTTACATTGGCTTTTACAATAATTAGGATTAAAAGGATAGATTAGAAATAGCTTGCCCTCTTTCTCTCCCCCCCAACCCCCTCCCCCCCATTTTGCCTCCCCCCATGAGGCGAGACCACCCTTCACAGTCCTAGTCCTCTGACATACCTAGAGACAAAGCACGTCCAAAACAAAACAAGCTCCCCATTAGCGGCATATAGTGATTAAAATAGAGATATCTATTGACAGTACAGTCCAAATACTATAAACATCTTATATATAAATGTGTACGCATGGAAGTGTGTGAGTCTGTCTGTCCGTCCTGGAAGTGTGAGTTGGCCCAGAAATGTGAGGATACAGCATGAAGTTGAAACAGCCGGCAAGGCTGTCCCAAGTTAACAAGTTAGAAGAAAGAAGTACAAGGCTACAGCATGAAGCTAAAAGAAAGCGACAACTCTGTCACCAAAGTGAAACTGCCAACGAAAGACAAACTTGCTTCACTGCTAATACACAAGCGAGGCAAGCACATTGGCAAATCGAAGTCTTCAAGGAGAGAGAAACTTGCTTTGCCGCTGATAGACAAGGGAGGCGAGCACGTCCACAAACCAAAACCGCTGACTGCATTTCAAATTTTTTTTTCTAACGATTTCTATAACTTCTAGGAGCCTGGGCTTTTTACAGCATTTTAGCTTACACAGCTAGTAAAATATAATCATAAACAATCTTGAGAGAGAAAACTCAGGGAATTATGTTAAACAGTAGGCATGAATAAGCAGATAACGTTTGATAGTAAGCCCTGATACAATAAACCAAGGGTATGATGTTAAACAGTCCCCATTGGAAAAAAAATGTACACAGCCACACATACACGCATATAATTGTAAATAAAATGTAAACAAGAAGTGGCAAAGATGGAAATAGGATGTGTAATTACAGTACCAGTATCATTATTAGCGGATCAAACAGCAGGTAAAATCTTCTTTGCCATGGCAGGAGCCGATGCAACTTACAATCGTATTTCAAAAAGTGTCAGGATTAGTTTTCTTAGCTCTTTTTCTGCTTCCTCTGGAGAAGTAAAAATGTAGAACTTGCTTTAAATGCCCACGTTCAGTTTGGCTGGATACAAGAAATTGTATCTGATCTCGGCTTTCCGTAAGTGCTATTTAATGTTGTAAAATGTGGAATGTTTAGCAGCTGTTGATGGTGAGAAATCAAGGAAAATATTAATGTGGTTATTTTCAAATATAATTTCTTGTTTCTGTCTGAGAAGTAGCATTATATGTAATTTAAATTGTAATTTTTCAAAACACACAATGAGAGTTCTGTGTTTTGAGGTATTCAATCCACGTATGCAGTAAGCAGCTGCTATCTCTGTATCTGATTTGAAGTCCTCTCCAATTATGTTAGCGAATAGTTCAGCTACGAATTTCACTGGGTTTGGACTTTCACAAGGGAGACCTTCGATTCTGATATTATTCCTTCAGCGTCCATCTTCCAGTGTAGCTAGTCTGTCTGTAAGCATTTTGAATTCAGAATTTGCAGCAGTTGCTTTTGCATCAGCAATAATTGCTCGTTCAGCTATCTTGATACGAGTCATGAAAGTTTGCTTAACATTTTCAAACTAAGCAGCAAGTGATTTAAGTTTATTCTAAAACTTAGATGCATTGTCCTCAATTTTTTCCTCAATTTTTCTGTCATACCTTTAAAGGTTGCCTCAAAGCGATTTCTTAAATATTTTTCCTGGTCTTTAATATCCTGAAGCAATTTCGCGTTTGTCTTGTGTATGTCCTTTATTTCTTTTTTTATATCCTACTTTATATTATTCTTGAGCTCATTTATGTCTGAAGCGGTGGCCATTGCGGCAATTATTGCCTTCAGCTTGGACAGATCGTTTTGGTCTTCTCCGTGCTCTGTAGGTGAAGTAGCAAGCCCATTTAGACTCAGGGCTGCCAGCTTGCATGGGGTAGCTGACCGCGTGGGAGTTAAGGGCATTTTCAGTTTCACTGAACTTTCTGAAATCACCGAGTACTCCTGGCCCTGGATATGATACAGCATCAGGTCCCAGGAAATTTATACTTTCACCTATCTGTTCCAGGTTAGTCTCTTGAACTTGAACTTGATGCCTGTTTAGGCATGGATGAAGCTTTGGTTGTCTTCTTTCTGAGCCCTTTTTCTGCCACTCATGCTTATATATGCTTGGATATACTACAATTGAGCCCCCTCGGGTTGAGTAAATACAGGATACCTTGGAGATTTGAAAAAATAACACCGCTGCTAATGGAGTTCTGCTTCAGATGTCCATCTCCCATAATGGACGAGACCAACACTTACTTCTGTTTCTAAAGCTACAGTTGAACATCTTGCTAAAGATCAGAAATAATTTTTCTATAAAGCAAGAGCTCTTAGTGAAGAAGCTGATCTTGTCAACAATCTTGTTCATCTGTCAAAAATAAAAATTCTGTTTTAGCTTAACTTGACTTTATTACCCTGGCAGGAAATGTATTTTCAGCAGGAATATACAAACAAAATACCGTGTCACAGATACAAGAAAAATAAACAGAAAATGACATGAGATCCATTACTATGATCAAGAAAAATAAATTGCATAAATTTTCCAAAAGATGCAGGAAGAGATTTGTTGTCTGCCACTGGTGTAACTGCAAGTTTGCAGAGTCACGCCATAACATGTCTGTAGCCCAATGGTTAATGTGAGGAACATTAAAAACTGGCTATCTGTTCTTTTGAAGCTGTGTGCTGAACTGGTGCCAGCTTTACAAAGGCAGACTTTGAGGAATTGTGTTGCACCTGCTTGCACGTTCTGTCCATCCTCGAGATTTTGGCCACAGGAGCTTTTCAACGTGAATTTGCTGACCAATTGAGTATTTCACAAACATCACTAAGTCGCACCATGCCCGCTATATAGAGTGGTATTATCCCCTTATTATCAAGATATATAAGATTTCCTTACACTGTGGCTGAACTGGGAAACATTAAAGCATAATTCTGAGCAACATCCAATTTTCAATTTCAATTTGAAGAAGCAGATCAACCTATAGCTGAATGAAACCTTTTAAGACTCGAGCTTCTGAAATATCTGGTTGGTTGTAAGTATAAAGAGGCGTTTCTAGACTCTGAAAACTTCTGGGCACACTCCAGGATATCGTGTGGCTTTTATGAGACTTTTGTTGTTAGGCTCAGTCAGGGTTGTTAACTGTCTGTAAAAGACAGTGTGAAAAGTCTACAGAGGAAATGTACCCCTCCAGCTTGAAAAATCCACAGGTGTTCTGCTAAGTAGAGTGAGTGTAAAACTGATCTTTCAGAGAGTCAGTAAAAAATTTTGCTTCTCAGTAAAAATGCTTGAGTTCTTGAAGCATTGTCCCCAAATAACTAATAAATACACCCATAAGATCCAGGCAGCTGAATGGTTTTAATATTGATGTGTATTTAAATTCAATATTTTTAAATTGTAGTTAATCTTTGGTTTATCATTTTCAGTGGCTGTTGCTAAATTGGCACAGTTTAGGCCCCTTACCTTGTGTCAAAACAATTTGTATAGTTCACATCAAACTGAAAGAAAATTATTAATGAATAACCCAATCGGTACAGGTGCTTTTCTCCCTCCTTAATGTCCAACCTCTCATACAACTCATCATACACCTTTTCTTTAGCCTTCGCCACCTCTCTCTTCACCTTGCACCTTATCTTCTTGTACTCTTGTCTACTTTCTGCATTTCTCTGACTATACCACTTCTTTTTTGCAATCCTGTTTCTCTGTATACTCTCCTGTACTTCCCCATTCCACCACCAGGTTTCCTTTTCCTCCTTCCTTTGTCCAGATGTCACACCAAGCACCCTTCTTGCTGTCACCCTTACTACATCTGCTGTAGTTTCCGACATACCAGTGGAAGATTGGAAGTGTTTAGGAGAGATGGCAGTGGAGTTTTTAACCAGATTGTTTAATGGAATCTTGGAAAGTGAGAGGATACCTGAGGAGTGGAGAAGAAGTGTACTGGTGCAGATTTTTAATAATTAGGGGGATGAGCATAACTTTAGTAACTACAGGGGGTAAAATGGATGAGCCACAGCATGAAGTTATGGGAAAGAGTTGTGGAAGCTATGTTAAGAAGGGCGGTGATGATTAGTGAGCAGCAGTATGGTTTCATGCCAAGAAAGAGCACCACAGATGCGATGTTTGAGGATGATGATGGAGAAGTATAGAGAAGGCCAGAAGGAGTTACGTTGTGTTATTGTGGACCTGGAGAAAGCATATGACAGGGTGCCTTGAGAGGAGTTTTGGTATTGTATGACTAAGTTGGGAGTGGCAGAAAAGTATTTAAGAGTTATACATGATATATACGAGTGAAGTGTGACAGTGGTGAGGTCTGCGGTAGGAGTGACGAATGCATTCAATGTGGTCAGTCACTAACTACTGAGCGCCAGCAAACCAACAGAGAAACCTGTGTTGGTTTGCTGCTGAAACCCCCCAAACTGTTGGTCCACTGTCGCTCTGCTGACTGGCTACATCCCAAAGCAGACAGCAGACTGACAAATGCTTGCTTACTGGGTTTAAAGCTTACAGCTTTCTATCTGAGTTTTCTCCGAGATCACAGCAAAGTTGGACAAAATCCTTATTACCGGGGATTTTAATCTCCGATTTGATATTTTGTCTTATACCAGCATGGCAGATTTCTTAAATAATACAGAGTCATTTATCTTGGTGCTGTATGTTTTAGGCCCAACACATATTCATGGCCACATTTTAGAATTAGTTTTTACCTCAGACTACCTTTTAAAAAATGTTAGTGTCTGATCATAGTAGTGTTACCTTTTATATTCAACTCTCATCTGCTCCCAAAAATATGAACCAAAGATTTAGTTAATGTTTTATCATCTCAACTACTGCTGAAAAATTCTCTTTTCAAACATTTCCTCTAAATTGTTGGCCATGCACGTGGCAGACACTTCATGACTGCTGGATGAGTTTAACAATTTATGTTTATTAATTTTAGACTGATTGACCTGTACAAATGAAATCTAGAGCATAATGCAGGAAATCCCCATGGATTAATAAGGAGGTTTATATTTTAAGGAGACAACATAGGAAAGATGAATGAGCGTGGACATCTACTAAACTAACCATACATCTTGAAGTTTTTAAGAGATCTTATTAGTTCTTATAATGCTGCTCTTAAATCAGCAAATGTGGCATATTTCTCAGAATTTATTAATTCTAATAAACATAACCCTAGGCTTTTATTTAAAACTTTTAATGAACTTGTTAATCCTACAGTCCTAAGAAATGCCTCCAGCACTATTTCGTGTGAAGTTTTTAAATTTTTTTTGTGTTAAAGTAAATAATATTATGGATTCCTTTTAACTTTATACTAATTCATATATTAATCAGATTACTAGGACAGCATTTTTTCACTTAAGAAATATAGCAAAAGTTAAATCTGTTATAATTTTGCACGATGTTGAGTAATTATTTCACACTTTTGTTTTCAGTTGGCTAGATTACTGTAACACACTCCTCTCAGGACTACCCGAAAAAAACATCAATCAATTGCAACTAGTAGAGAATGCAGCTGCTAGAATCTTGACTGGAAAAGCAAATCCGAGCACATCTCTCCAGTTTTGATGTCACTACATTGGTTACCTGTGCCATTTACAAAGCCTTAAATAATCTCGCTTCTTCCTATATTTCAGAAAGCCTTTCACCTTACACTCCAAATCATAACCTTAGATCTTCAAATGAGTGTCTGCTTATAATTCCAAGAGCTAAATTTAAAACTGAGGCAGCCTTCTGCTGTTATGCACCTAAAATCTGGAATAGCTTACCAATAGAAATTCGTCAGGTTAATACAGTAGAGCACTTTAAAAAATTGCTTAAAACTCATTATTTTAGCATGGCTTTCTCATACCTTCATTTGAGTTTAACCATGATATTCTGTATATGCATTTAATTATTTTTTTCATGGCTCTGATATCCATACTAAGCCCTACTTTCTCTGCTGTTCTTTTTCCGGTTTTCTGTGGTGGTGGTGCAGTCCCTACATTGATAGATTGAGGGCCAGAGGTCCACATGACCATGATCATCAAATTCTACATGTGAATACTGAAAACCATGAGGACTGATTGATATCATTTAGGTTAGGTAGAAAGCCTAGTGAAGGCTGGACAGTCTTATGGCCTGGAACCCCTGCAGATTTTGTATTTTTTCTCTAGCCATCTGGAGTTTTTTTTTGTTTGTTTTTTCTGTCCTCCCTGGCCATCAGACCTTACTTTGTTCTATGTTAATTATTATTGCCTAATTTTGTTTTTAAATTTTGACTTTTTTTCTATTTCTTTATCCTGTAAAGCACTTTGAGCTACATCATTTGTATGAAAATGTGCTATAAAAATAAATATTGTTGTTGTTGTTAATAGGTCCTACTGAATTTGTTTAGATTTGTGAACAAGAGCTGAATGCATTAATGCATCATCTTAAACCATCAACTAGCTTTGACAATGTCTTACCAACTAGACTTATCAAAGAAGTTAGTGATTAAGTAGCTCCTTATCTTTTATCTATTTTGAATAGTTCTCTAACCAATGGATTTATTCCTAATTACTTTAAAATGGCTATAGTACAGCTTTTACTTAAGAAAAATAATCTGGACCAGTCAGACCCAAATAGTTCGAGGCCAAATCTCTGAACTTCCATTTTTATGAAAATTATCAGTTGCTGGGAGTAGTTGAAAGCAATAACATATTTGAAAAATTTTAGCTTGGTTTGAGAAAAAATATTGTACAGCAATGGCCCTTGTCAGGGTTACAAATGATCTCTTAATGAGTGTTAAAAGATAGGAATGCTTCTATTTTGGTGATTTTAGATCTCAGTGTAGCTTTTTACAATATAGACCATGTCATTATGATGAATAGATTAAAACAATGGGTTGATTATCAGGTACAGCACTTGGTTTTCTTTATATGTATCTGACAGAACATTTGTACCAGAGAATGGATAAGAATGTCCTTATCCTCGGTGCCTGGCTGTGAGGTACTTCAAGGTTCCATTTTAGGTTTTGTTGAATTTTATTTGTACATGCTGTCTCTAATTGTGAAAGAAAAATTTAGAGGTTAACTGTAGTTAGGTATTTTGGTTTGGAGTGCATATTGAAATATACAGCATAAGTATTTCTTTTCAAATGTAATGAAGAGACTTCTGAAATGGTCAAGAAAACAAGCAGAATATTCAAGGAGGATGGCTCCAGAAGCTGGCTGACGTAATGTTCTTTCATTTACCTAGTAAGACTTGATAGTTGACACATATACAGTTTTTATAACAGAATGATAGATGGATTCAAGAGTAATGAAGAACAAGGATATAATGGAGAAAGACTTTTATTTTAGGCTGACTGTGCTCTATGCTAAAGCACATTTTGTGTTTTAACCAGAGTATGATATGTAAGCATTCATTTGGCACTGTTATGCAAATTCATTTTTATAAAATAGACCTCTGCCCTTATTTCTCTGACCATGCTGACCATGTTATAACAGACTGCTGTGATGGATGCTCCCTCTTCGGCATTATGCTGCAAGAGTAAATAAATGACACAGATGGACAAGCTTTTTCCTGCCTTATTACTGACTCAAAAAGGTTTAATCAAACTTGTCCTGGTAGACGATAAGTTTTCTTTATTTATTTCTACCACATAGGTTATGTCATCCAACAAAATAATGTAAATTTTTACAATTACGCTAATAATTTATATGTCACTGGAGCCTAGTAATGTGTCAAACTTACCTATTCTTTAAGACTGTTTGAATGATGTAAGAAAATGGTCTTCCTATAATTTTATTCAACCGAAATCTGACAAAACGGAGATCTTAATAGTTGATCCACAACAGAAAACATTACATATGAGTCAGTCCCTTGAGTGTTTATAGGCTAATGTTAAATCAGTGTCCAGTAACTTACGGGTAATCTTTGACTCTAATTTGAATTTTGATCCTCATGTGAGCAAAGTGGTACAGTAATGTTTACCAAATAAAAATATTGCCAAAGTCAGGGCTTCATTATCATTTTGAATACACTAAACGGAGTATTTATGTTGTTATCACATCTTGATTATTGCAATGCAGTGTTTGCTGTGTTGAACAGCTCTTCTCTTACTCTGCTCCAAGTGGTGCATTATACTGCAGCTAGACTTCTAAGTAATTCCATGTAATGTTCATATTTCACTAATTTTAGCAACACTTCACTGGCTTCCAAATCTATAGAATTAATTTTAAAATGTAACTTATTGTGAAAGACCTTATTAAGACATTCCATGGGTTTACTCCTGATTACTGTATATTACAGAATTGCTGACACACCATCAAACGATGACACCCCAAGGCCTAATTGCTGTTCCAAAATGTAGACTAAAGACTCAAAGTGACAAAGCATTTTCTGTGATGGCCACTAGACTATGGAACTGCTTACTGTCAAACATTAGATCAGCTGATTCTACAGCAATTTTTTAAATCTCATTTGAAATATTCTTTTTATTGCAGAACACAACATGCTTCTTAATTTTTATCTGATTTCTGCTGTTTCAGATTAATTTTGTTTGTGATTATCAATTTTGTTTTTCATTTTATCTGCTTTTGTCATTTCATTTTATCTTTACTTATATCTTTTGATAGAGTTTTTATTTGTTTTATTTTGTGTTTTCCATGTTCCTTGTGAAGTACTTTGTGCTGCCCAGCTTGAAATGTGCTATACAAATAAAGTTATTGTTATTATTATTATTACTATTATTATAATAGGCCTTGGGATGTTAATGCACAAATTTTTGCAATTAATGTATTTTCGCATCCAGAGCCAGCAATGGGGCATGTGCTTCAGGCAGTGCTTTGATCAAAGTGGTATTTAGATATAGGGGAGGGGACGTTATGGCAGTGCTGGTGTAATGGTAAAGAAATGTTGCAAATATAAAAATTATGCTCTATTTTTTTTATTTCATATTTCTGTAAGGAGATCGAATCAATGTCATGTCACAGTAGTGCTAAATAAGTTATCCAGCTTACAGTGCTGACTGCCCTAATATAATAAGAAAATTCTGTAATGATTGTCTCTACCCATTATTCCAGTTTGCAGTATCTTCTCTAATTTATGCAAAGAATGCAATATAACCATCCAAGTAGCACACAATGTCAGCTTTTAAGCAAGTAGCAGCTACGGAGATCGTTTTTAGCCTGCCAGGTGCAAAGGTGTACGTGGAGCAGTGTTGTCCAACCTTTTTTCTGTGATGGCACACTTTTTGTTACCTAAAAAACCCCAAGGCACACCACAGTTCTACCAACTACAAAATAATTAAATCCGTTAAACATGCTAAACTGTCTGAAGGGGTGCGACGGGTGTTATGGGAAAAAAAAAAAACAGCTCAGAGATTTCGATTCACAGACACAGCACTTAGTCAGCACTTTGGATGCATTTCCCAGCTGCTTTGTCCCTTTCCCCACTCATCTAGGCAGTCCTATCTCACTCCACTGACTCAGGGTCAGAGCCAACTTGTATGCCTACTGTAACTTGGCTCTGCAAGAGTCACTGGCGAACACACACCCAAGCACATGGACCCCCAACATGTCTCCTGGCAGCTAAAGTTCTATGTGCTGTGTCTGCAAAACGGCGATCACAGAGCTGCTTTTATGTTGGCTTCTTCAGGTAGTCCTGTCCTTTTTGGACAGATGTTGACCACCTGAGGAGTGTGTTTCTCTCAGATCTTGACTCAGGGACACTAAACTATTATTTCCACGGCACACCAGTTAAAAAACACTTGTGTAGAGTATATTTATCAAATCGTTGATGGTGATGAACAATTGAGGATAGTATTTGCGGAGTTTTAACACAAGTTTTAATGCATGCCCATTTAAGAGATGTGTATTCTTTCAATTACATCAATCTCTAGCAGTGCATTTAAAGTCGACAGTCGTTTCAGTTATTTTTTACTTTGACACGTCTTTGTCTCATATGTTATGCCAATTTGAGAATGAATATATTGGCCTCATATTCCTATTGCTTACTTTGCTTTTAGGAAGGCATTCAGATTCAGGTTATACTTGCTCAAGTAGTGTTTTGTTGAAAGTTTAGTTTTAAAGTCATTGTTTAAGTTTAAATTATGCCAATTCCATTGTGTTCATTCTAAATTAATTTTGTGATTCAGTTTATATTTACTTCATGTTTCAAGTATTAGTTTTATAATCATGTTTTAATGTAAGATGCAATTAATCGTGATTAATTATATACACTTACGCGATTAGTTAATGTTTTTACTTTATTCCAAACCATATATTATAAGTATCTGAAAGAATTCAACTCATAAGTTTTTATCCATTATACTCATTTTAGATTTTTTTTAACACTACACTTTGTTCTGGAAAATAGATAGAGTATTTAAAAATAACCAGTATTATGTATGTGCTGGAAGAGGGTGCGGGGTAGTGTGGGGGAAGGCAGAAGAGGGTATAGTTCCAAGCACCAGTGGTCAGGCAAAACATTGTTATCCACTTGACATGAAATTTCTTTCTATTGCATGAATTAATCATGTTTGATTCCTTCATTTCCTACGCATTCGGGGCACTTCTTGTTGGTGCATCTTTTGCTACTGTTTTTTGTGATTTCTGGTATTGGAAACAAAGCAATGAAGAGAAGCTGCAGAAATGATAAAATGTGATTTTTTTCACATCATTAGACCTCACAGATTAATTTTTTTCCACTTAAGTCACTAGCTGAATTTCATGAAAAATGAACGCTTCAGTAGCATCTTATTAGGATTTTATTAAAATGCATAAGAAAATTGAATTAGCTAAATGAACTTTTATAATCATAGAAACCAATAAAGTCCAATTTTTAATTGTTTTGATATTTTCTTCTAAGCAGCTTTGTTGAATCCACAAATAATCTGAAGAGAATGCTGAACTCAGAACAACAAATGGAAAAAAATCAATAAATACAAGATAGATGCAAACAACTTTGGCAGAGCCATGTGGCTTGGAAAATAAACAAATGATTATCAGTACAGCACAGGGGCTCAAAGGCTTGTTGAACTTGGCTCTTGCACCCCATGAACCTGAATTAGATTAAGCAGGTCTGATAATTAGATTAAATAAGACTACTGCATAACTCGTAAATGATAAGATCCATAATAAAAAATCAAGATGTATTTGTTATTTTCTACCTTGCACCAGGGGCCTCATTTATTTAAAAAATAAGATGTACTGTATAAAATCTGTCAAATGTACATTTCTACACAATTTACCCTTTAAGAAACACATTCACCTTGTAAATGTGCATACATGAACTTGCCTTGAATGCTGCCCTGAGACAACCATATATGGAGCCTACTAAATTAACCACATACATATGCAATCATGTTGTTTCAAAACTTCATTGGCTCTTTGAGCAGCCTTGCACGTGGTGCATGGAGACACTGTTACCCACGTTCAAGACTATCTGGATGCTCTCTGCAACTGAAAGCACGAGATTATGCACAGCATTATAACACTTCTCTGCATTATGGTGGTCAGGGAAAGGTGTAAAGCACTAGCATCTAAGTGAGTGGCTAGTATTACCTGTCATGTGTAATGGCATGTTTTCTGTTGCAATTAATAGTACAGACCATATAAAAAACTGAGGGTTCAGCCAGTTACTTTAACAATAAGCCAACCACCACATACAGTGCCATCTGTTAAAGCTACTTCGCCTCAATAAATTAATCACGGGTTAAACCAGGCCTCTGAGCCATGATGTTTATCACTTTCATGTTGTCATCACAGATGATTTGTGTATTAATGGAATGTCATTGCTCACGGTTAACAAAAACAGCTTCATTCTCATTAGATGCCCTTATTGCAATATGAGTGAAGTATAGTGCTCTGATTACGTTAAGAGAACTGGACACCGCTGCAAGTTACCTTTTTATGTTGCTGAGAACACACCAGAGATATTTCAGTTCTGATATTAATTGTAGTTTTAGTTTTTATTTTATCCATTGTCACGCATGCGCGAATAGGAAGCCGCGGAGGGACCTTAAAACACCTCAAAAGATGTTCGCCGGCGGGGCGTGGCGGGGTACTAACCTTGTTTCTTTATTTTCCAGAATGAAAGACGCTCCGCCATAAAGACTGACCGCAGTACATCCACTTCCGCCCTTCCTCCGCCATCTTTCCTGACGTCATCGGTACC
>JANRMT010062815.1:11900397-11934896 GCA_026402145.1 Polypterus bichir lapradei | reverse complement strand
CACACTTATAGCGGTGATAGAGAGCACATTTGCTCTGCACCCTCCATGTGTTCTAAATTCCACAATTCATACTCATTCAATACAAATGAAAGTATAGAGTGGTGTACAAAAAAAAACGGATTACAATTTTGACCCTAATTAAAATATTTAGTTGTAATATTTTATTTAAGGCCAAAATTTTATTTAAATATTGGATTTTTTTTCTTAGTCTGATCCCATTTTTTATAAAATTGAAAACCGTTTATGGTCTTACCTTTATTTGTAATTGAAGTCCATGTGCCTATTCTTCTCCACAAAAATCTCTGCCACTTTCTTGTAAAAGTCCTCCTTATTTTCCTTTAGTTTTAAAAGTCTTAATCTTCCATTTTAGCAGTCAATTGGAACAAAAGATAAAAATAAACGGAGCAGTGCAGTGATCATGACTTTCTGGTATCGCCTACAGCGTCTGTGTAGAACAACAGCAACAAGCACCTGTTGGACTCACATCTGCCCCCTTCAGTGTGGCATGGTACTGTCTGCCTCATCTTGTGTCTTTTCACTGAGGTTTTATGTCCGATCACACACATTCATTAAAGATTTTAGCCAGACTGTGGAAAGTCAGGGTGTATAATAAATGTGTTTGCAAACATTATATTGATGATACACAGAGAAACAAGAACAGGCACGCACTAATTGCTTGCATTAACCCAGTATGTGAGGGATAGCGCAGTCCGAGGTGGGGTGAGGCTCGTCTCGTCACTGCCGCACCTCATGTTTCTTCCCTGTATTTGATCAGGAAATGCACAAATTCAGTGATCTTGACTATATTACTATCAAAATTATTGGAATCATACAGAAAGAAATTGTATAGCACAGACCAGTGGCCAGATTTATTTTATATTATTATTAGTTGTTTTACTTTTCATGATGACAGGTGAGGCTCTGCCTGCCTCCCCTGATCGCACATCCCTGTACTGAAGTGCAGTCATGGTGCCAGAGAAGTGCTAAACTTCCACTAAGTACTATCCAGCTGGTCCTGCACTAAACTATGCTACATTTGCTTTTATCATCTGTGCTGCAATTAAAGTATTTTCACGTCACTTTCTACCTGCGAACATCTGTGCAAAACTCACCATCGTCAACCACAAGTGTTTACTGCTTCAACCCGATTAGCCAAATGTGCTCAACAAACAAACAACGGTCCTTTATGGAAGTTGTGCCACGTGACTATAGTAAGCCCAAGATGCAAGATGTAACTGAACACTTAGGGCGACCTACAAACAATTCCTCTGCACGACTGAACTGGATTGAACGAAAATGCTATTGCTGTTTTTTTTGTTTTAACTCATTTTTCGTTCTCATTTTAGTTTGTTCACATATCACTAATTTTTATTTTTATTTAGTTTTAGTTTCTCTGTTTGCCTTAATTTCAGTTTTCGTTCTTGTAAAATGAAAAACAATATTTTTAATTCTAGTTCTCATTATGAAACTATCACTGAAACACAGCAGGCTGACAGACTGACGCTTGGCAGAAATAGTCCTGGGCTGTGATGAACCAGTTCCCTGAGAGGTGATAACAGGTAGCCAAAATAAACTGAAATAAAACATACCTCAGTACAAATATGCATCATTGGCCCTCTTACAAAAGAGCTAAAATACAGTCTGTACATCATATTTATCCTTTTCAAGGTATAATATGTTTGTCACACCATTGCACATTATAATAATGGCTTGGTGTATTATTATTATTATGTACTATTGGTGTTATTCATTTAGTTAATTTGGCTGCATTATTCTACTTAATCAAGGATGCCATCATTTCTTAGTTTCTCTGAAATGTTGTGTACACATGGGTCAGAGTTGCTGTAAATACCCCAAGTTTTCTTTTTTAAATCCTGACATTTGCGTAGAATGTTGCATACATGAATTTCATGCCTTTTTTATGTGTATGCAAGCTTTATAAATATGGGAAGTATTTTCTGCAAAAACATAAAAGAAAATTAAACTTATAAAATAAAACTGCAGTCTTTAGTTTGAAATATCATTTTCAAAGTCTATGGACAAGAATCCTCCAAAAATTAAAAATAAAATGAAATAAGAACATTTGTCTTCACATTTTGTGAGACGGTTTCGCTGTGAAGCTCGCAATATGGAAATGAAAAAATCAAAACCATGTGACTTAAACACGGTCAAAGTGTGAAGTATTCATTCGATCTAAGTGACTACAGCTATGAAGGACAAAGTCCCGCCCATTGACAAACACTATTTGAATGATGAAAACTTGAAAATGAAGATGCAAAGTGGAAAATGAAAATTCTATGAGTAGCAGGTGGCGCCAGTGCTTATTTGTGTTTTACTTTTCATTTTTGCAGCTTCATTGCTGTTCAGCCTGAAAATGAGATTGCAAATGGTGTTATTTCATTTTATTTTACATTTTTGCACCATTCTTGTGTGTATACTTTGAAAATGAAATTGCAAAATAGAGATTTCATTTTCATTTCATAATTTTCATTTTCATTTTCTTTTTTGCAGAAAATAACTCCCATATATAAAATAGATCCCTGTTAGTTTCTAAGAATAAGTTATTCCATAGTCTTCATATTTATACTGGAAAAGTTTTAGAATGCTCCATTAAATCTACATTAATTGATTGTGCAGCTATTAAAATGCTATATTAAAAAATAAATACATTTAATGAAATAACATTCTAGCTTTCTGTATAACAGAGTAGCATAATTATATTGACTGAAAACTAAATGCATTTACTCTTTGTTTTAAAATATGTAATAATCCAACAATGCACTGCTCTGGAGCAAGTCAAATAAACACAATTCAAGCATCAAGCATTTCAAATTAAGCAAAATCTCTGTTTAGAAATGAGAGTTTCCAATTATCATTATAACAAATGTATTTAGTAATATCAAATTCAAGAAGAATATCTATAAAATAACTTTTGAATTTATGGCTTTGATGTATTTCTGAAGGTAGTATGGTGTCATAGTGGTTAATATTACTTCCTCATAACTGTTAGAGACTGTTCTTACATATCAAATATTCTTATTTCCCATCAAAAACGAGTGTTTTAGGTTAATTGCTGTAATCATTCCTGTCAATACATCCTATGTTGGGGCTGGTATCTTGTCCAGTATTGTTTACTGCCTTGTGTCTTATGATGCTAGATGTATAATTCTGACCAATATGAATTAGATTAACTGAACAAGAAAAGGCATACGTAAATGTTCATCCAAAATGTAGGACAGTGTTGCAGTGTAGGGCTGTGCGATATGACCAAAATCTTATATCCCGATATTTCATTTCATATCCCGATATCACGATATAGTACATTTTCTTTGTATTCAGTGAATAGTTTATATAATCACCACTCCTTTTTTTTCATTTAAATTAAAAAAATCAAAAATGAGAAGTACTCAACTTGTAATTATTTCTGTTCTTTTATTTAGAACATTTGAGCAAATGTTTGACTTAGAATGTAAACATAAAATGTTAATGTATCAAATATAAAACACTTTTCAAAAACAAATTACTAAAGGCCCAATATAAAATACTGCTATATAAAATGCCTGACATAAACAAAATGTGAACTGTAGCAGCAATAACTCTCACAACATATATTAAATATAAAAGGATCAAAGCACTAACAACTAAACTATATAAGGCCAATAAACCCTTTAAACAAAATAAATACAAGTCTAACATTAACTGTCAAAACCAAATGTAAACATTGTACTTCAAACTGTAGCAGCAATAAGGCTTACGACAAAAATATATTAAATATATAAATAAAAGAAATTTCCAGGTTTGCATTTTAGCATTATATGAAAATAACAGTAAAGACAATTCAAACAAAAACATTTGTGTATAACATACATTAGTGTATAAAACCCAAAATGTAAACATGTTTTTTTTCACGCTTAAACTATAGCAGCAAACTGAGGTTGACAAAACAAATATATAAAACCTATAACAAGCAAACAATACATTCCAAGAAGGAATTACAGCATACAAAAATTAACTTGGCAAAACAGTGCTTCAAAACGTTTGCCCCATCTTGCTGAATCTCAGGGAATTGCCTTTAAAGGTTGAGAGCCAGGAATACAAGTTGGTCAACTCTTTCTGGTTTAAGTGCAGACCTTAGGCATGTTACAGTGTTTCCACTTGTACTGAATGCCCGCTCTGAGGGTGCACTTGTGGCAGGAATACACAGGTATTTTTCAGCCAGCTTAGCCAATAGTGGGAAATGTGCCTCATGCTGCTTCCACCAATCCAGAGGGTTTGTTTCTGGGCAAGCTTCCAAGGCAGAAGTAACATTTTTTAGGCTACATTCTAGTAAAATGTTAATTTGCACATCGTAGTGTGGCAAATCTCCGTTAATGAGTTACAGCTGATCGCCCCATGCGTGGGACTGGACGGCGCTAACGTGTTGATGCCGTCCAGCCCCAAGCACGGGGCGATCCGCGGTAACTCGTTAACGGAGATTTGCCGTGTTAATGCAGTTGTGGCGTAAACGTAATTTTAACAAGATTAACGCTGACAGCAAACGCTGCAGGGAAAATTATGCCTTAAGCAAATTGTTTTGGTAGCAATTAATCTTCCAAGCTTTTAACATGCTCGTTTAAATAGTACCTTTGCAACTGTAATATCCTACGTGGCCTGCTATTGTTTATTATTACTGAAATATGATTTTGCATTTAGACACTCACCAATGGCTAGGTGGAGACGGTGACCAAAACACTGTAAGCGTGTCCACTCATTCAGCTGAAGTGCAAGGATGTTGTTTGCAGCATTATCCGTAGTGACACACACTAGACGATCCTCATGCAGTCCCCACGACTCAAGAGCTTCCCTGAGGCCTCTGGCTATCATTTCTCCTGTATGATCATCAGGAAAATAACTTGTCTGCAAACATCGACTGTAGAGTGTCCAGTCTCGGATGAAATGCACTGTCAAGCTCATATAAGGATGCGTTGTGCGGCTCGTCCACATATCCGTTGTTGCAGCGTAGTATGCAGTGTTGTGGACTTCATCCTCTACTTTGGCCCTACACTCGTAATATAAACGAGGCAACTCAACTTGTGTGAAATGTTTTCGGCCGGGAATTATGTACCTGGAGTCGAGCAGTTTTATTAATGCGCGAAACCCCTCTTTCTCAACGGTGTAAAAGGGGACCATATCTTTGCACATGTAAGTTGTAATGGCCGCTGTTATGTCCTTCCATCTTCGCGAGTCTTTCTTATAAGCCGTCCCATGGGCAAAAGCCTGTTCTAAGGTTTGAGTCCGTGGTGTATTTTGAGCACCTGACGGCTCATTTTTGCCTCTCAGTTGTAAACTCTCTGCATGCTCGCTCACGTGCTTTTTGCGGAGGTGGTAGAAGAGGTTTGTCGTGTTGGAGTCTGTGGTAGCGATCAGTTTGCAGCATAATTTGCACAGTACCGTTTTCTGGTCCGTGTCAGACTCTTCAAATCCAAACCATCTCCATACTACAGAGGTAGCCCCTCGTTTAGGAACAAGGTCCTTCTGTGTGGAGCTACCTGGTGTTGCCTCGTCTTCATCAGCCATGCTAGTGTGTCTGCATCCACGTGGTGGCCATCAAAACAATGAAAAAAATATTGCCGTAAACAGTTTATTTTGCGACACCACGAAACAAACGATAGCGTAATGTGCAGCGATAGACGTTTTCATATTGTCATCCGATATATATCGTTATATCGAACAGCCCTATTGCAGTGTTTAGTGCTTTTGGTGCTCTATGCCAGGGACCAGGATTTGATTCTTGGTCTGGTAACTGTCCATCTGAACTTTGCATGTTTTGCTTTCTATGACTACTTATTTATTGTCCCATGCCCCAAAAATATATCGGTCAGATATGATTGCATGCCAGGATTTCCTGATGTTCTGCAATAATAAAACAAATTATTAAGATTCAGGAAATGTATGGATGGATAGGTAGTCATTTTTCTGAAAAATAGATACAGATATCTTACTAAATTTAAACAATAATTATTGTGATTTATTAGAAAAATGAAGAAAAACTACAGTAGTAAAGAGATCAAAATTAAAACTTTTGAGAAAATGGCAATGTACAATGACAAAACATGATGAAAAGTGCTCAAGGTAATTTTCAGTTGCAAGTTTAATGTTAAAATAAAGCTGATCATCCATTCATCAATTTTTCAAACCCCACCTAATCATGAGTCGGGGCACAGGAGACCTGGGGCCTCATGTATAACGCCGTGCGTAGAATTCACACTATAACATGACATAAGCACAAAAGCAGAAATGTGCTTACGCACAGAAAATTCCAGATTCAGGAATCTGTGCGTACTCCAACTTCCATGTTCTTCCGCTCCATAAATCCCGATCAGCGTGAAAACTAACGCACGTGCACGCGCCTTCTGTCCTGCCCTGTCTCCTCCCAGAATTACGCCTCTTTGAATATGCAAATCAATATAAATAGACCTTAAGCTCAATGGCAAAAGCAAGAGGGAAAATATAAGAATTTCAGCGAATACCAAGTGGAGGCAAAGAAAAACGTACTATTTGTGGGTTTATACAGTGGTATAATCAACAAAAGGAAGTTGATTGAGTGACATAGCGTGTTGGAGAAACAAGCTCAAGTTCACAAAGTTGCACAGTGCCCGACATAAAAAAGTAGTTGTCACATATCAAAGTCGCCGTGAAAAGGCGAGACGTAGCCCACCGTCCGAGTGTCATATGGAGGCTTATTAGGGTACAGTGAGAAAAAAAAGCACAGAGTAGGAAAAAAGCACGAAATGTTAACTTCAATCTTGAAATATTCACTTTAATCATGTAGTTTATTTTGTCATTAAAGTAGAACATAAACTTCATCTTAAAATTGTTTCATTTACTAGTTTCTCAAATCCCATCGTAATTAAAGTAGCACGTTAAATGTTTTGTTTTGTATTTGATCTTCAATGTGCTCTATGTGTGTGAATCACTACGTGCTTACGTTCTTTTCTCTTTCTCCGACAGGACACAATCCATTACATTCGTGATATTACAGCTCCCTGAATAATTAAAATACTGAGATGTATACGTGATATCTTTTTCATGATGATAGGAGTTAAAGCACGTTATTAAACGGGAACACGGTGTGTGATTGTGCGCAACCTTCGATTAAATTACTGTAGCAGTACTGTCTTTTTCAAACGTACTATCCTACAATTCCTGTCCTTACTTTTCTTTCTCCAAATACCCAATTGCCACACAATCAGCTCTGTAATAGACATTAAGCCATCTGTAAGCTTACAACGACGATTCTTCAAAACTTTTAAGAAACATTGAAATATCTTAATAGTACGTGTTTAATTATTCTATCCGTCTATCCTTCCAGTGTCGTGCCATCCTCAGCAAATATACAGCTTGAGGCAGGAACAATACATGAACTTGCTAGCGCTGCGGCACAGTGTCCTCACATGTTTAAATATTAACAATACAGATTATTTAAATGAATTTAAAGTTGTATCTGTATAATATAATCAACATATTTTGCTGCATTTCATCTTAAAAATAATATTGTCATCATATGTAAATACGTGCTTTATAAAGTGGCGCAGGTTGTGCAATATTATAACTGTAGTGCAAGTTACAGTGGGGTAATTGTACTTATAAGTACAAACAGTTCTACAAGGAGCAATTGATTGAGTGTGTTTATAGTTCTTGGGATGAAACTGTTTCTGAACCGCAAGGTCCATACAGAAAAGGCTTTGAAATGTTTTGCCGTGGCTGAGACAGCGTGTGCTTGATACTGTATACCGATAGTTCTCTTTCCGATCAGCTGCTGCTGTGATTCCCCACTCAGATACAGTGATATAAATACTCTGAGTGGTGCAGTGAGAGTAATATGGAAAAAGATGATCCGTTGTGGCAACCCTTAAAGGGAGCAGCTGAAAGAAGGAAAAAAAAGGTGCAGTGAGAGTTACAACGCTAAAGCAGTTATGGTATTTGGAATACTATGGCTATTCCCTGGGCCATTATATTGTTACAGGTTAATTACAATCAGATGCATTACACTAATAAACAATATGTGGTTAGTTTCAGTGTGTTTATAAAGCCGCGTCAGGAATGTGGTTCTAAGAAATAAAGGGTAACCACACAGGAACAGTAGCACTGCTTTGACGCTGGGTGCCGCCAGTCTGCAAAACCGAGCAGAGAATTTGCGTACGACAAGGTATGAGGTACCGTGGAAAAGTGCGTAGCTTTACGCCAAGTGTAGGTTTTATACATCGTGATTTGAACATTGAAACGTTCTTACGCAACATTTCTGTGCGTACGCAACATTTATACATGAGGCCCCTGGAGCGTATTCCATCAAACATAAAGCACAAGACAGGAATAATCCCTTGATAGGATGCAAGTCCATCTCACGGTGAACACACAAACACCACACACATTAACTAGGGCAAATTTAGCATTGCCAATCCACCTAATCAGCATGTCTTTAGACTGTGGGATAAAACTCACACAGACACAAGGAAAAACTCCATACAAAGAGGACCTGGGACGTGACCCCTGGTCTCCTTACTGCAAGGCAAAAGCGTTACCACTACACTGCCAAAACTGACCATAACATGCACAATTACGTTTTATTGACAATGCTCTGAAGATGCACAGTGAAAACTGCACATGCATAGTTCTGACCAGGCATCAACAGCAGCACCAACTGTGGTCATTGCTGCTCTTGTGAAAAGAATGGAGATAAACGCTATCAACTCAGAGAGGAAGAGCCAAGTATGTTGTACCATGTGAACGTGACTGAGAGAATAAAACTGAATAAAAAAGTACCAAAAATTTATACTGGGTGTTACAAACTCAAATCAAATGTATGTTTTTATTATGTAATACTAATAATAACAGCAGCACACTACTTCTCAAAACAGTAAATTAGGGGAGGACCTGGGCTTGAACACACAATCTCACACCAGCAATGCTTAGACTGTGTTGCTTGATATTTGGGATTTGGTTTTACACATTGACAGCAGCCTTTAAGTAAATTGCATGTAAGTAATTTCTTTTTCTTCAGTTATATTCTTGAATTAAAGCACACGTTTTGTTATAACTTTTGTGAAAGTGCTTATTTGATATTGAACTTAAGTCTTTGTACATTATACACTTCATACTAGCATTTTGTCATTATTACTATAACATGAAAAAAGTTTCTGTTTTAGTTATGTGTTCAACATTATTTGCCTCACGTTTTCTGTTATCCTACATTTACCCGGAACACACATGAAAAATATATATTACTTACCCTATACAAATCCAGACGCCTCACACCCAGATAAACAGACCTTATCTCTGAGAATTTTGTCTGACTTCAGCTGCCTCAGTGGGGGATGGGAAAATAGGCTGCTTGCTGTTTGTGCTAGTTGACACATTTGCAAAACAAAAACACTAATAAAGAGCTGAAAAGGAATTTAAGGTGCCCTGTCACTACAACTTTTTATGTTGGCTTCAGGGATTTTAGTGTTAATGGCCGTATCAATTTTAATAATTTTGGTCACATCTGACTATAAGCAAGAGCCCAGCTGGTTCTGCAGTTTTTGTATTTGTCAAGGTTAGATCATTCATCTACAGTTTTCACATTTGTTACTGTACTTGGTGAGGGGTCAGTGTGTAGTCCATGTGAAATGACAGTAGTCTGAACTGTTTCTGCCTTTACAAGAAATCTCCCGTGCACAGGATTTTAGTCCCATTTGCCAGAAATTGTGAGATAGCCAGGAATCTTCAAACAAAGGCTGCAGACATTTTAAAACAGTGTAAGGGATGTTATACTAATGAATATCAGCAATATTTGGAGACTGAAAAGGTCAGTGGTACCTGAGCAGTATATCTCCAACTTTCTTTCATTTTATCATGTGTGACAGATTAGGGCTTTGTCATCCCCTTGAACCCTCAGACTATACGTCAGACACCAGGTAAAAGTCCAATAATAATATTTATTATTATAAATAAGTGCACAAAGCATCTCCACCTCCCCTATACTTCAATAAACAAATACTAAACAATACACAATAATCAATAATCCTCCACTCTCCCAGACGCGTTGCCACCCTTCCACCCAGCTCAACTCACCCGTCTGGGATTTCCCAGAGTCCTTTATAGTTCATGACCCGGAAGTGCTTCTGAACCCTCAGTCCATGTGATTTCCCAGCACTTCCGGGTCAGAGCAAAACTCTTCTTTTTCATCGCGGAAGCACGTCATTTCTTCTGTCCATGTGACTAGGACATACTTCTGGGTTATAGTGCACATAGCAATCCCTGGGCCTCGCTGCAGCGTCCCCTTACAGTCCCCATGGTATCCAGCAGGGCTGTGCAGTAAAACTGCAATGTCCATGAGGCCCTGCTGGAATTCGGGGCACGTCCATGTTGCAAGGAAGGCTCCATCTGGCAGCCTAGGGGTATTGGCCGGGATGAACGGCCGGCCATATCCCACACATGACAGGATACTTGCAATCCATGTCTGGTGAATGGAGACCTTGCTGCTCATTTTGAAAGTCATCTAGTAGCCCTACATCATAGATGTTTTGGGTGCACATGATGTTGATTGTGCAACAGATGGCAGCTCTGCTGACAATTTGGTAAAACGTGAAGGAAACACCTGACAACTCTGTTGATGGTCCAGCAGTATCTGTTACACATGACCAGGTGTTTGGGGTGGAGGAGTTGTGAAGATGCCTCTTTGTCTCAGGTTCCCATTCCTCATCCTATGATTCACTGCAAGAAAAAAGCACACAACCATATTAGAACAGAACAATTTATATGAGAAAAGGATATTCAAATAATGTTGGGAAAATAAAAATAAAAAATATTCAAGCAGTTAGTTTTGATTGTTTTTTAGACAATGGACAGTGGAGTTTTTTTTTTGGCTTTTTACTTGTATTGCACATTTGGAGTAACATCAGTACATCAAATGTGTACATTTCTATACCAGCTTTTTCCATTGTTGGGATATTAGGAGGAGCAGCCCTGGGCACAATACAGAAAACAACCCTACACAAGGCACCAGACCTTGTCACACACACACTTAAACCACTTACACAGGGGCCAGTTTACAGTGCCCAATCACTCTACCCACAATTGTTTTGCATGCGGGAGGAAAAATGGCATACATGGGCAACAAACACATACACGGGGAGAATGTGCAGTTGCTGGCATCTGAGTAAGAGTAATCAAACCCATCATGCTTAAACTGTGAAGCTCAATGTGGTGTTGCTTCAAAGTTATACTTTTTGGTTCAAAGTATATGTCAGACAATTGACACACACACTAAGCAAGAAAGTGCAGCAGCAAGTTTCCAAGTAATAGTAATCTATACTAATAAAAGGCAAAGCCCTCACTCACTCACTCCCTCACTCACTCACTCACCACTAATTCTCCAACTTCCCGTGTAGGTAGAAGGCTGAAATTTGGCAGGCTCATTCCTTACAGCTTACTTACAAAAGTTAAGCAGGTTTCATTTCGAAATTCTATGCGTAACGGTCATAACGGTCGACAACGTCCGCCATTTTGAACTTTCTTATTTATGGCCCCATCTTCACGAAATTTGGTAGGTAGCTTCCCTGCGTTAACCGAAACCGATGTACGTACTTATTTAGGTGGTATGACGCCACTTTCGGCCACCATATTGAGCTTTCCAATGTCACTAATTCTGCAACTTCCCGTGTAGGTAGAAGGATGACCCCATCTTCATGAAATTTGGTAGGCGGCTTCCCTGCGCTAACTGAAACCGATGTATGTACTTATTTCAGTGGTATGACGCCACTGTCGGCCGCCATATTGAACTTTCCAACATCACTAATTCTCCAACTTCCTGTGTAGGTAGAAGGCTGAAATCTGGCAGGCTTATTCCTTACAGCTTACTTACAAAAGTGAAGCAGGTTTCATTTCGAAATTGTACGCGTAACGGTCATAACGGTCGACAACGTTTGCCATGTTGAACTTTCTTATTTATGGCCCCATCTTCACGAAATTTGGTAGGCGGCTTACCTGCGCTAACCGAAACCAATGTACGTACTTATTTCAGTGGTATGACACCACTGTTGGCCGCCATATTGAACTTTCCAACGGTCTTTGTTACTTAGGGGCTAATCTTAAAGAAATTTGGTAACTGAATCCTACTTGCGTACATATATATGTCCATAGTCTGCAGCTCGGTCACCATGTGAGGCGGCGTTGGGTCCCCCATCCCAACGCTTCCCATGTTGTTGGCTGCCTGCCTATATAAGGCCGTCCGTCGCTCCGGTCTCTACATTGCCTTCCTTGCTTCGCCACGGGATTCACATCTCCCTGCTGATAACTGCAGCCTTTTTATTTAATCCACGGCTTCTCAGCTGTTTTATTGTTCGTTTATTACGATTATAGTTATTGTGTAGGTATTTTAGACTTACTTTACATTGTTCAGGTACCCATTTCCTTTATCGTTCCAACCATACCCCTATTAACATGTCTATCGAGGTGATCACCATCGATCAAAGAACTGTCACTTACCGAGTGGTTTCCATGCCCGGAGATGGCACCTGCCTTTTCCATTCTCTTTGTTATATATTGCACGGCCATATCAGGCTCACTCTTGATATCCGGAGGAACATTGTGTCTTATGTATTGAATGACTGGGACAGATTCAAGGTGTGGACTGATGACGGTACAGGAGATAATTATACTACACAGGAGCACTATAAGAGTGAAATGCTTAAGCTCTTCACCTATGGTTCAGCATGTGAGTTGATGGCTGCCGCTGAATTGTTCGGTTGTCGCTTTCAAGTGTACCAAAATGGCCAAATATTTTACACCTTTGGACAACCGCCAATGCCTCTTAAATATCTTAGATTCACAGGTGACGATTTCAGTAGTGGACACTTTGATGTTTATGAATGTTTAAACTCTCAAAAGCTGGATGTGAAGTTATCGATTAAACCGGTTGTATGCTTACAACGCTTGACAGATGCCGAATGTCACTTCAACACAAGTCCTGCAAATACTGTCGTAATTGAAACAAACCATGAAACTCAAACCGATTATGACAGCAGCAATCCAAGCTGTGAGATTTGAAACAAGATTACTTTTCACATGGCCAACTGTACGTTGCATGCTCAAGAGTAAGCTCAGCGCACAGCTTGGTCATATTACAACCGGAGGGCCAAACTCACAATGTGGTATACAAAGAGATCCTTAACAAATAATTATTGGTATATTTTCCCTCAGTTTAAAAAGGTTTAATTTTCTTCTTAATAAAAATTTTAAGGCAGTACTTCGCCGCTGCGAAGCGTGGGTAGTTTGCTAGTCAATAATATAATAATAATAATAATAGTAATCATGCTTGAACTGTGAAGGGCAATGCTGTGCCTGTTTGGCACAAAGTTTCCTTTTTATAAACATTCAGTGTTATTTGTCACAAACAATATGAAAAAAACAAAAAAGAAAAATACAATACCTGCTATTCGGCAAATGCATCATTGTCCTCAACAGAATCAAAACAGTTATACCAGAATCTGAGTCAAGGTGTTCATGTTCTGTATAACTGGCGCCCTACAACTTTTCTATGAATTCCTTGATTGTACATTTTCTCTTGGTCGAAGAAGACATTTTTACCATTTGTGGTATTCTCACTGTTACTCTGCCATTATTACTCTGCGTAATAATGCGCTCTAATGCGCCCTCACGTACTGCATTTATTATGTGACATATTCATGCAGCTGATACACTTGTTATAAATGACCAATAAAAAACAACTATGCATCATTGAAATTCTCTGAAAAAAGTCAGCTATCCAATGGAATTCAGCTTTATATTGAATGTGGCTCAATGTCAGTGGGATCTTTAAGAAAAGTGTGTGACGCATTGCTTGCCTCAACATATATGTGTGCAAAATAGATATTTTACTAATGAGAGAGAGCAGATTTGGAGACTTATGATTTATGTTAAAGAAGGCACCTTTGGGTATGTAAAATACCATTATTTCTTTTGATTTGCTTGTGGGTTTATTGCAACATACACAAAAAACTTTGAAATATGGCTGCACCTCATGCATAAGTAGTTAAGTAATAATGCTAGTGTAACATTTTTGCATTCTATTTTAAAACATATTACATATAGAAATTTCATCTTTCAGACTTGTTTAAAGTTTTATATTTGGGCTCAGAAGAGAGCTGTTTTTATTAGCAGAACACCTTGCTTCACAGATTATTGCATAGTTCTAGACCTGCTCATTTATTTATATTATCCTGTTATTTGAGGTTAAAACTGGGTTAGAGTATGAATATCCTTGCTTTTAGACATCATATGGACATCACTCTGCCTTCTTTTTCTTTTCCTCCTACTAGCTTTTTGTTAAATGGAAACCTATCTCTGATGGGAAGTGTTCCAACTCGTAAGGATCAGGGTTAACTAGGCAGCCAAGTTTAAAGGTTACAAAACTGAAATGTGTTTGAATATTAACTTAAACAAATAAGTGAAAACAGTTGCTGCCATATCACAGCCATGCATGGTATATGTATATGTATGAGTCCTTGTGTATGTACATAAATATCACCATGGAGCTTTTGAGTGTATGTACATGCACATCATACCGAGTGATGCTATGCTATGAAAGTGACAGCAGGTAAATCTATGTTATGATTTTAATCATTTCATCAATTTGTTCATTAAATCAGTCCATTGCAGGGTTATCCAATTATCTTTGGAATACAAAGAAGTATGTGTATAAAGCCACTAATTGCCTTGTGCACTCGGACTCTAAGCAACATGTTATGCTGTGGCCATTATACATGATTATAAAATATTTCTTTGAAACCACCACAGATAAGTTGTATATTAAAGCATGTGTGCTATTTCTTCTTGTACTATACAGTACTGTAGTCTTTTACACTCCCTGCCAGTAAATGTTCAGCAGATCCTCTGCAACAAATACGATCAGCAAGGTGGTGAAAAAGAATGCAGAAGAAAAAATAATCCTTAAAGAGTATTTCATATATTTGTACTTCATGTTAACAGAAGAGCTAAATGAAAAGTGCAACATGGGATTCATGGTTCAGACTGACAACCCAGCTTTAATTAGGCAGTCAATGATCTACTGCTTAACGTAAGTATACTATAGAGGCATCATAACTGAGAAAATGTGCCTAGGGCATTCAAATTGTGTATGGCACTATTCAGGGAAAAATATATTAGCCACTAGGGCATTATAGGTCTTCTCATTGAAGTAAATGTGCCATGGCAAACAATGACAAAAGTCTTCAAGGCCATGAAATGATTTATTCTGATATTACTCTGTTCTGGCCTCAAAAAGTGTGAAATATTTGATATAACTGGAATCTTCACCAGGAAAGCTGAAAGATGTGTGGTGTTAAGAGTCATGGCTTAAAAAACCATACAGCTTTTAGTGTTTATAAAGATTCAGTGACTTGAGAATATGTAACACATCTGATTTTATTAAGGTCTTGCCCTGAGAAGCTATAAGATATTTGATGTGTAGAGTGGTGTTTTGACCTTGGAAATTATTTGATGTTTAATGTTAATAGATCTTTATAATTTGGGAGGCAGTAAGATATTTATTATTACAAAAAAAGAAAATCAAAATCTTGAAAAAAATATTGTCCTTAGTGGCTTAAGAAGATATTAAGTTTTAGTAAAGTAAAATGTGTGGAGTTTGACGATTTCCCTTATGTATTATAATCAACATGGGAATGATCAAATTTGCTAGGCTTTCAGTGGCACATAAAGCCATTGTTTAAAATTGTTTTTTAACTTTTAGTTAGTGAATTATTATTCTTATTATTTATTGTGACCCAGTTATTAGTCATTTTCTTTATATTTGTTGAGGTAACTGCCAGTCACATGATCCGTAATGTGTAATGTATAATATTGCCACACTACCAGTTTTAACTATTGTGGCACGTTACAGACAACTATTGTGTGTGCAACTATTTGGATTTCAACATTTTTTAAACGTTACTCTGACCTTGACTTTGGTCTAGTACTTTTGTTTTTGGTGAAAAGATTGTTTGATTTTTGGTTTAGGCCTTTGCCTACCTTTTGGCTTTTCTTTTCGTCTCAATCCCTATTTTTCTCCTTATCAGGACAAGCCTGCTTTTTCAACCTAGGCATCACCAAATATTTTCCAGGGAAATCACAATTTGGCTGCCATAGATAATGAAATTTTTACCAGCACCAGACCTATATCAGCCTTACATGGAACTTTCACACATGCATACTGTCTCATAAATGAGTGATGTCATGACTTGATCCAGCCAGGTTTGCAGCCCATACACATTTAAAAAAAAAAAAAAAAAAGACTTGCAGTATGACACATTAGGGACAGATACTTGCAGTATGACACCTTGAGGGACACATTAGCTGACCATGCCATGTATATGGACATATAACACTGATCTCTGTGTGCTCCCTTAGTCACTCGCCACCACACAGCTCCATCATGTGCCACAGTTATGAGTCAAAACAAGCCTTACGAGAGCCCTGTCCCTCTCCATCCATGAGTCAGAAAAAACATGAGACCCTGTGAAATAATAACAATAAAAATGATATTGAAACTACTATTTTTAACACAGCATCATGGAATGTGTTTGAAAAGTTTTTAAAATTGTTAAAGAAAATGCTTAAAGAAACTGCATTATATTGATTACTTCTTCTTTCATCTGCTCATGGATAATCTTTTTCCATATCTTCCTGTCTTCTTCATCTTGCTCTGTCACACCCATCACCTGCATGTCCTCTCTCGATAAACCTTCCCTTAGGCCTTTATTTTTTCCTCTTGCCTGGCAGCTCTGTCTTTAACATCCTTTTCCCAATATACCCAGCATCTCTCCTCTGTATATGTCCAAGCTAAGGCAATCTCGCCTCTCTGACTTTGTTTCCCAAACTTCCAACCTGAACTGACCCTCTAATGAATTCATTTCTAATCCTGTCCATCTTAGTCACACCCAATAGAAGTCTTTAACTCTGCCACCTCCAGCTCTGTCTCCTGCATTCTGGTCAGTGCCACCATCTCCAATTCATATAACAAAACTAGTCTCACTACCATCCTGTAGAACTTCCCTTTTACTCTTGTTGATAAATGTCCATCACAAATTACTCCTGACACTCTTCTCCACCCATTCCACCCTGCTTGCACTCTCTTTTTCACCTCTCTTCCACAATCCCCGTTATTCTGTACCCTTGATCCCAAGTATTTAAACTCATCCACCTTTGCAAACTCTACTCCCTGAATCCTCACCATTCCGTAGACCTCCCTCTCATTTTCACACATGTATTCTGTCTTGTTCCTACTGACCTTCATTCCTTTCCTCTCTAGAGCATATCTCCACCTCTCTAGGTTCTCCTCAACCTGCTCCCTACTCTTACTACAGATCACAATGTCATCAGCAAAAATCATAGTCCAAGAGGACTCCTGTCTAATCTCGTCTGTCAACCTGTCCATCAATATTGCAAATAAGAAAGGGCTCAGAGCCGATCCCTGATGTAATCCCACCTCCATGTTGAATGCATCTGTCATTCCAACCGCAGACCCCACCACTGTCACACTTCCCTCGTACATATTCTGTACAATTCTTACATACTTCTGTGCCACTTCCTCATATAATGCCACAACTCCTCTTGAGGCACCCTGTCATATGCTTTCTCCAGGCCCACAAAGACACAATGCAACTCCTTCTGGCCTTCTCTATACTTCTCCATCAACACCATCACCCATCACACTCACTAATCATCACCTCCCTTCTTACCCTAGCTTCTGTTGCTCTTTCCTATAACTTCATGCTGTGGCTCATCAATTATATCCCCCTGTAGTTACTACAGCTCTGCACACTCCCCTTATTCTTAAAAATCGGTACCAGTACACCTCTTCTCCACTCCTTATGCATCCTCTTACTTTCCAAAATTCCATTATACAATCTGGTTAAAAACTCCACTGCCATCTCACCTAAATACCTCCATGCTTCCACAGGTATGTCATCTGGACCAACAGCTTTTCCATTCTTCATCCTCTTCATATCCATTCTTACTTCCTCCTTGGTAATCCGTTGCACTTCCTGATTCAATATCTTCAAATTATCCAACCTTCTTTCTCTCTCATTCTCTTCATTCATCAGCCTCTTGAAGTACTCTTTCCATCTTCTCAACACACCCTCCTCACTTGTGAGTATGTTTCTATCTTTATCCTTTATCACTCTAATCTGCTGCACATCTTTCCCAGCTCAGTTCTTCCCCCTTAGTGTCTAACCTCTCACACAACTCATCATATGCCTTTTCTTTAGACTTCATCAACTCTCTCTTCACCTTGCGCCTTATCGCCTTGTACACTTTTCTACTTTCTGCATCTCTCTGACTATCCCACTTCTTCTTTGCCATCCTCTTCCTCTGTATACTCTCCTGTACTTCCCCATTCCACCACCAGGTTTCCTTTTCCTCATTTCTCTGACCAGATGTTGCACCAAGCACCCTTCTTGCTGTCACCCTTACTACTTCGGCTGTAGTTGCCCAGCTGTCTGGTAACTCTTCATTGCCACCCAGTGCCTGTCTTACCTCCTCCCTAAACTCAATCTTGCAGTCTTCCTTTTTCAACTTCCACCATTTGATCCTTGGCTCTGTCCTCGCTCTCCTCCTCTGCTTGATCTCCAATGTCATCCTACAGACCACCATTCTATGCTGTCTACCTACACTTTCCCCTGTCACCACCCTGTCTTTTATCTTCATCAGATTGACTCTTCTGCATAGGATATAATCTGCCTGTGTGCATCTTCCTCCACTCTTGTACTTCTCCCTATGTTCTTCCCTCTTCTTTAAAAATGTATTCGCCACAGCCATGTGAATCCTTTTTACAAAATCCACTATAATCTGACATTTTTCATTCCTCTCCTTGACACCATACCCACCCATCACCTCCTTGTCTCCTCTGTTCCTTTAACCAACATGTCCATTGAAATTCGATCCAATCACCATTTTCTGGCCTTTGGGTATACTGTCCATCAGTTCATCCAACTCACTTCAGAAATCTTTTTCATCCATCGCACACCCAACATATGCAATAACAACATTTATCATCACACCCTTTCATTACTGTCCGACACCTTTTTCACTTCCAAAAAACTCTTGACATACTGTTCCTTTAGAATAACCCCTACCCCATTTCTCCTCCCATCCACACCATGATAGTACAATTTAAGCCCACCTCCAGTCCACCTGGCCTTACTCCCTTTTCATTTAGTCTGTTGCACACACAGCATATCAACCTTTCTTTTCTCCATCATATCGGCTAACTCTCTCCCCTTACCAGTCATTCTACCAACACTTAAAGTTCCTACCCTCAGTTCCACTCTCTTTACCTTCCTCCTGCCCTGTTTCCTCTGGACACATCTACCCCCTCTTCTTCTCCTTCTTCAGTCAACAGTAGCCCAATTTCCACCAGCACCCTGTTGGCTAACAGTACTGGTGTCGGTCGTTGTTATCCCAGGACTCAAACGATCTGGTATGGAAATATTTATTGTCTGCATGTTGATCTGGCAAAATTTTTCACTGGATGCTCTTCCTGACGTAACCCTCCCCATTTATCCGTGCTTGGGACTGGCATGAAGAAACACACTAGTTTGTGCATCCTCTGTGGCTGGGTTTATATTATATTATATTGATTACTACATTATTATTACATTATATTGATTACTGTTTCATCAAATAAGTCAAGCATCTTTTGGAATTTAAAGTCCTTGCCATAAAGGCAACAATGACAAGACCACTGCCTGGGCCCTGCTTACTTATCTGAACTTATCATTACTTACAAACCTGAGTGCACATTAAATTTTTAAGATGCCGGCCTGCTTATGATTCCAAGGATTAATAAAGTAACAGTAGGAGGTCAAACTTTTAGTTACAGTGGAATGGTCTGTCTGCTACTATAACAGTTGCCCTTCCATTCTCAGCTTTTAAATCCAGGCTGAAGACTTTTTCAGTTTAGCATACCCTGATTTGAGCTGTGCATACTGCATCTCTGTGGTTAGTCATTAGTATAACATATAAGTAATATGATATTTATAAACAGATTGATATTTATAACATCAGATTAGCCACTCTAGCATTAACTCAGCTTTAGAATGGCCAATAGAGGGATGCCGTCTGATTGGCCAAGGTCTCCAGGACTGTGACTATGTCTGGCTTGTCTGACTCCTTTTTTGCAATCTTGCGAATGTTCTATATTTATCTGATGGACAGATATTTTTGTTTTTCATTTATGTTAATTAGTTTCTACTTTGTTTTCAATGTAATAAAATTATTCTGTATCATTATTTGTGGTGGCTCTGTATTTAATGAGTGGTATGATCTATTGCATTTCGCCTTGGGAGTTCTCATTCTGCACCAATGTGTCGATGTGGGTTCCACTCCATGCTCCCATCTGCCTTTTGGGAGCTCTTGAACCCGACACCGTCGGTAATGTCACTGATGAGCTAGACAGTGAGGCACAACAATGAAGCAAGGGGATGGTGCAAAAAGTGCAAAGTGCTTTTATTAACAACAATCAAAAAAATCAAAACAGTGTTCCAAATAAATAGTGCAGTGCTTCAAAAGTCTTAAAATAAATAATCCATAAAAACAAATGAACTGGTGGAGGTTAAAATCCAATTAAAAATAATCCTTTTAAAACCGAGGTTAAAACAATGGCTGGAGGCAGTCTTTTAAAACAAAGCCTGGTGCCTTTCTACTGGTGACTCCCCTGCTTCTCCCGTCCAGGCTATGAATCAGGGGAGCCACCCTACCTGCAGCTGATCTTCTTTCTGCTTTCTCCTGCTGGTCTGTTCGCCTTTCCGATCCCTGGCTCTGGTAGGCTTCACCAGACCATGACTTGGGCTCCCCAGCGACCAGGGAACTCACGCTAGGGCTTTCACATCCCAAGTCCCGACTCCTGCTGCCTTCCCGGCCTTATGTGGCGAGCCATCCTCCTTCTGGTCACTCCCGCTCCTCACAAACACTCAGCGGGAGCGACCACTACCGACTGCCCCTGGGTGCCGGCCAAACACCCCGCAAGAGCTCACTGTCCAGCTGTCTTTTCTTTGTCCTGCTCACTCACGCACCAGCTTTTTTCCTCCCTGCTTCCTGCCTTCTCTCCCTCTTAACCTCCATCCGTCTTTTCTTTTCTTTCTCCTCCTCTCTCGCCGCCTCGCGCTTCTATTTATTAAAATACTCTAGACGAGAACAGGCCATTCAGCCCAACAAAGCTCGCCAGTCCTATCCACTTGTTTCCTCCAAGAAAACATCAAGTTGAGTTTTGAAAGTCCCTAATGTCTTACTGTCTACCACACTACTTGGTAGCTTATTCCAAGTGTCTATCGTTCTTTGTGTAAAGAAAAACTTCCTAATGTTTGTAGGAAATTTACCCTTAACAAGTTTCCAACTGTGTCCCCGTGTTCTTGATGAACTCATTTTAAAATACAAGTCTCGATCCACTGTACTAATTCCCTTCATAATTTTAAACACTTCAATCATGTCACCTCTTAATCTTCTTTTGCTTAAACTGTAAAGGCTCAGCTCTTTTAATCTTTCCTCATAATTCAACCCCTGTAGCCCTGGAATCAGCCTAGTCGCTCTTCTCTGGACCTTTTCTAGTGCTGCTATGTCCTTTTTGTAGCCTGGAGACCAAAACTGCACACAGTACTCAAGATGAGGCCTCACCAGTGCATTATAAAGGTTGAGCATAACCTCCTTGGACTTGTACTCCACAGATCGTGCTATATAACCTAACATTCTGTTAGCCTTCTTAATGGCTTCTGAACACTGTTGGGAAGTTGATAGCTTAAAGTCCACTATGACTCCTAAATCCTTCTCATAAGGTGTACTCTCGATTTTCTGACCGCCCATTGTGTATTCAAACCTAATATTTTTACTTACTATGTGTAATACTTTACATTTACTGACATTAAATTTCATCTGCCACAAATCTGCCCAAGCCTGTATGCTATCCAAGTCCTTCTGTAATGATATAACGGATTCCAAATTATCTGCTAATCCACCTATCTTGGTATCATCTGCAAACTTAACCAGCTTGTTACTTATATTCCTATCTAAATCATTTATATATTGTCATAAATATGAGACAGAGTCATATAAAGGTTTGGGGCAGCAACCCGTATAATCTGGTATCCTGGCTGCAAAAGTAATGTTGTAGCAAATACAGCACTGATGTGCACAAAACCGAGTCCAAAACAGAACTGAGGGACTAGGGAAAAGGTGCAGGTTTTTAAAGGGGAAGACAGGAAGTGAGATCATATGGATCGGGCTCATGGTCTTCAGCCATTGGACGTGACATCACACGGGCCGGGGCCGGCAAGGTCTTCTTTCATAGGCTCGGTCCCGGAAGTGACGTCAAAAGAGCCAGGTGGGATCTCCCGTGAATGGTCTACAGGAAAGGGAGAAAAAGAGTCAGTGCACTCTGCCACATCCCGGCATGCTTCAGAACTGCCCTTACTCAAGCCCTTTAGCTGCCTCCCATGCGCACGTGTGTGACAATATATTAAAAACAGCAGCGGCCCTAGCACTGACCCCTGTGGAACACCACTCTTAACATCGGCCAGTTCTGATGAGGTTCCTCGCACCATCACCCTCTGCTTCCGGTGTCTGAGCCAATTCTGCACCCATCTAAAAAACATCACCCTGAACTCCCACTTCTTTTAACTTGATGCCCAATCTCTCATGTGGCATCTTATCAAATGCTTTCTGAAAGTCCAGATAAATAATATCATAAGATCCACTTTGATCGTATGCTTTTGTTGCAACCTCATAGAATTCCAACATGTTAGTAAAACACGACCTCCCTCTTCTGAACCCATGCTGACTGTTCAGAATAACTCCTGTCCTTGCCATGTGTTGCTCAATCTTATCCTTAATAATTCCTTCCATTAATTTTCCTGTGATGCATGTTAAGCGTACTGGCCTATAGTTGCTTGGATCTGCCCTGTCACCCTTTTTATATAATGGGATGATATTTACCATTTTCCAGTCCTTCAGAATATCTCCAGTGCTCAGTGACTTCCTAAAAATATGTGTCAAGGGTTTATATACAGTATGTACTCACTAGCCTCCTTAAGAACACGAGGATAAATATTATCTGGACCTGGTGATTTGTTTGATTTCAGCTTATTTAATCTGAGCAGCACTTCTCCCTCTACAATTTCCAAAGCCCTCAGTACCTCCTTAGTAGTTGCGTTTACCTTTGGGAGCTTATCCACTTGCTTACTTGTAAACACCTCAGAAAAATGTAAGTTTAGGGCATATGCTATTTCATTTTCTGCATCTTTTAATTTCCCTTTACTATTCCTGATGAACTTGACCTCCTCCTTAACTGTTCTTTTACTACTAAAATACTGAAAGAATCTCTTGGGGTCTTCTTTCGCCTTATCTGCTATATTCCTCTCCAACTGTCTTTTAGCCTCCCTGATATCCTTCTTAATGGTTGCCCTCATGTTCTCATATGCGCTACAATTCACTTTGCAGTCATTAGTCTTATATGCCTTATACAGCAGTTTTTTCCTTTGCAACTTCTTTTTTAAATCTTTCTTAATCCACCGTGGAGTTTTTTTTAGTTTCCTATTAATTCCAAACTTAGGTATGTATCTGTCCTGCATTACATGTAGAACATTTTTAAACCTGTTCCACTGGTCCTCGATTGTCTCCACATTTAAAAGCTTATCCCAGTCTATCCTACTTGGACTTTGTCGCATCTGTTCAAAATTAGCCCTACCAAAGTTCAACTTAACAATTTTAGTCTTTGCATCTGTACTCTTACAAAATACTGAGAATTGTATTACATTATGGTCACTTGACCCTAGTGGTTCAATCACCTCTACACCCTCAATTCTATCCTGATTATTACAGAATACTAAATCCAGACAGGCTTCACCCCGTGTTGGTGCTTTAACATGCTGTGTTAAAAAAAATTTGCTGATTACTTCTAAAAACTCCTGCTCTTGTACTCCTCCATCTGCAAGGTTATCCCAGTTAATATTTGGATAATTAAAGTCCCCCATGACTATAATATCCCCCTGTAAACTTGCCTTTTTGATATTACTAAAAAGATGTGTGTTTAAATTACTGTCTGAATTGGGTGGTCTATAACACACTCCTAAAATAAGACCTCTTTCCCTAATATTTTCCAAGCCACATGTCCTCATTAAGATGGGGCTCATCATCCAACTGAAGATGACTTACATTTAAACCCTGTTTGGCATAAACAGCAACCCCACCTCCTTTTCTGTTCTGTCTATCCTTCCTAAAAAATGTGTATCCCTCTATGTTACACTCATCCCCATCTTTGTTATTTAGCCAGGTTTCTGTTATTGCTATATCATAATTATGCTCTGCTACATACAACTCCAACTCACCTTATTTTTGATACTTCTAGCATTAAGGCAAGCTATTTTTAATGTGTTAATCCTTCTACATTTACGTATTTGCTTAGAATTTACATTACTATGCATTTTTATTTCTACACCATTGTTTGTTCTTCCATGTATAGATCTAAATCTGGCCTGTCCTAAACTCCCTGCCCCCCCCATTCCCTAGTTTAAACAATCCTCGACTAGCCTACACATACACCTCCCCAATACATTGGTGCCCCTCCGGTTCAGATGTAACCCGTCATGGCGGAACAGGTCCCATCTGTTCCAAAAGGAGTCCCAATGCCCCAAAAACATATACCCTTCTACCCTGCACTCTTATTGGGAACTGGTTTTGAGGTGGCTCGTTGGGGCTCCTCAACCCTGCCTACCACCTCAGAATTATCAGAGTCACCGTCCAGCTCCGTAAGGACATGATAACGGTTAGACAATTCTAATTCTGGGGTTGATGCCTCCAGGCAGTGTGCACCCTTTACCTTAAGCCTTGTGACCGTGACCCACCTATTCCTACCTGTCTGGTCTGGAATCTCCTCCCGCGCTACCTTAGGGGTGCACACTATCTCTCTAAAGGACACCTGGGCCAAGTCTGCCAATTCTCTATTACAACACAGGTCAGCCAACTCCTCCTACAGTTCAGTGACCCTGAGCTCAAGATGCTGGATCAGCTGGCATCTCTTGCAGATGTAACCCTCATAGACAACTGGCTCTTCCAAACCATCATCTAAAAAGTCCAACATCCAACAGGACTTGCATTGCACTGGCCTCATTATTAAAATTTAACTTAACTTAAATGGTAACACTAAGATCTGCTACAGATATTTACACCTTTTCACCCTTAAGCTCCTGTACTGTTCTCCCTCTCAGCTGCCTGCTATTTGCCTTTCTATGAGGTTAACTTTACTTTTCTCTGTCTCTTCTCCTAACTTTGCGCTCCTCTTACTTATAAGCTCTTCACTTGCACTGTTTGTATTCCCCCGTATTAATGAACCAATACGCTGTCGCCCACTTAACTGTTCTACCTCTGGACCACTAAGGACTGTTTAATCTAAAATAAACAAATAAATAAAATTTTACTACCTGATTTGCTCCTACTGCTCCTTGTGCCTCATCGGCGTCTTAACAAAGGCCGCTTGCCTGCGCACTGCTGAGCTTCCACCTTTTACTGCTTTGAAGTCAGCCGCGGCCTTTTTTTCTTTTCCTTTAAACTAAGGAATCACTGTTACAATGACGTGGTTATTCATTTACAAATGCTGATATCAGTTACTGCTGCTTTCTACCCTGCCTCCTCGATGCTAATTCAAATATAGATAACAAGAACAGGTACAAGTACAAATAACTTTTCTAAGTGCACTTCCAAACACCCAGCTACTTTTGCTCTTGTGCAGGCGAAAAAAAAGCAAAAAAAAAAACCCTTCTAAAGGGAAAAAAAGCTTTAAAAATTCCCACATGGTTCCTTAGCGGCAACCAAAACCCAAGTTTTTAAGAGCAAAATGTATTTTTTTTATTTAAATCTCACACCACAGAACAAACCAACAACTCTCAACAGACTCCAGCGTTTGCAAAGCACACGTCAGCACAAAGCACACGTGACTCTCTCTCATGTGACACTCACATACAAAGCAATGGATATTATGGGGACGTGGATCAGATGTGGCAATCAGCAGCTCCCGGCGCCAATTACGGATGCGGACGACTCCTCACCTGTGCACTTAAGTGAGGACCGTCTGCATCACACATCACACGGGAACCTCTTCGACCACACATACCACACCCCATCTCTAAGCCATGAGAGCAGCGATTATTTATTTTGAAACATGGCCATTTTGACGTGAGCTGTCGACCCACTACACCACATTCCACCCCCCATAAGCACCAGTTGCATGGGAAGGCAACATGCCACTGCCAACCCTGTGAAACTGGCAGCCCAGGTCCACAGCTCGGCCACACTACCACTGCACAAAAAAAATAAAAGCACTAAAACAACCCCACACTAAAACCAACCCAAGCCCCCCTTATAAAAACCGGACATTAAAAGAATAATAACCTTTAAAAGAAAATAAAAACAAACAATAAATGAATGTCCATTAAAAAGCTCCATCCCTTGAAATGTCCTCCACCGGCTTGGGTCCGTGGGAAAAAAGTCTGGCACCAATCCCACTTGCTGTACTGTGTCTTTCTCTTCAGTCCCCACTGCCAGCTCATCCCACCGCTGCCACCAAATGTGATGATGCGGGTTCCACTCCATGCTCCTATCTGCCTTTTGGGAGCTCTTGAACCCAACACTTTTGGTAATGTCACAAGTGAGCTGGACAGTGAGCCCTCGCGGGGTGTTTGGCCAGTACCTGGGGGCAGTCGGTAGTGGTCGCTCCTGCTGAGCGCTAGTGAGGAGCGGGAGTGACCAGAAGGAGAGTGGCTCGCCGAATAAGGCCGAGAAGGCAGCGGGAATCGGGACTTGGGCTCCCCAGTGACCAGGGCGCTCATACTGGGGCTTTCACGTCCCAAGTCACGGTCTGGTGAAGCCTAGCGGAGCCAGGCATCAAAAAGACGAACAGACCAGTAGGAGAAAGCAGAAAGAAGGTCAGCTGCAGGTAGGGTGGCTCCCCTGGTGCATAGCCTGGACGAGAGAAGCAGGGGAGTCACCAGTAGAAAGGCACCAGGCTTTGTTTTAAAAGATTGCTTCCAGCCGTTGTTTTAACCTCAGTTTTTAAAGGATTTATTTATTGTTTTTAACCTCCACAATTCACCGCTTTTTATTGGATTATTTATTTGAAGACTTTTGAAGCACTGCACTTTACTTTGAACACTGTTTGGTTTTTGTTTGTTGATTTTAATAAAAGCACTTTGCACTTTTTGCACCATCCCCTTGCTTCATTGTTGTGCCTTACTGTCTAGCTCATCAGTGACATTACCGACATAGTTGGGTTCAAGAGCTCCGAAAAGGCAGATGGGAGCATGGAGTGGAACCCGCATTGTCACAACCAGCACTAGTTTATTATTGTATTGTACTTATGAGGCAGCAACGATAGATTAGCCAGCTAGCTCTGTGAAGAGGATTACTTCTGTTCTGTTTGTTTATTGTATTTGCCCCATTTTTTGACACCCATTATGCAACCAACCTGAAAGGGTCTCTCTGTCTGTCTCTGTAAATTGCCTTTCCCATGATTTTGCCAAATGTTTCCCCTTTTTTGGGAGGTTTTTCTTTTCTTCTTAGGGAGTCAAGGCTTGGGGGAATTAAAAAATTAGGGTCTGTTAAAGATCATTGAAGTATTCCATGTGTGATTTTAACCTATACAAGAAATAAATTGTTTTTGTTGTTGTAAAGTTACTCTTCTATTCAAAATTATTTTTTATATTCTTAAGTAGCAGCAGTACCTGGCATTGCCCAGGCAAGTAATTTTAAGGCAGAAATATATAACTTTTACAAGTGGTGTTTCTTAAAGTATACCCTCCCAGAGACAAATTAAATTGATTTATTTCAGTGCTAAACATCTATGAAAAGGCACTGTCATTAAAATGCACTGCAGTAAGAAGGAACCCTCCCAAAAAGTGCCCTCAGGGTCTAAATTTTGACTTCCAAAACAGTCTTTTGTCTCTTCCTGACAAAGTGGGATATGTGTCGAAATATGTGTTGCTTTATTGAAATTGTACCAAGGGTGTGGAATTGTTTAATGAACAAACATTTACACCCACATTGAACCTTATATATTGGAGATATTTACTTACTAAATACGAGACAGCTGGAAGCTCAGCTAGGCCGGGATGTCTCTGAAATGGAAGGATGGGGGAAGGCAGCTACTTCTGGACACTGCCTCCCCTAAAGTGCTACATAACATCTCCCCTGGAGTGTAGCAGTGCCATGAATTCCGACAGGGCATCCTGGGACTTGGAGTTCGGTTTCTCAGCCCTGTTGGGTGCCGTGGGTACTGCCAGGGGGTGCTGTGAAAGGACCTGGGGAGTCATGCTTCCCTTATAGCCCGCAAGTACTAGGAAGTCACGAGGACGGAAGCACCAAAGTACTTCTGGGCTGATTAAAGACCTGGGGCCTCATGTATAAACAGTGCATATGCACAGAAATGTTGCATAAGAACTTTTCCACGTTCAAATCGCGATGTATAAAACCTACTCACTTTTCCACGGTACCTCATACCTTGTCATACGCAAGTTCTCCACTCGGTTTTGCAGACTGGCGGCACCCAGCATCAAAGCAGTGCTACTGATCCTGTGTGATTACTCTTTTATTTTCCTGACACAGCTTTATAAATACACTGAAACTAACCGCATAATGTTTACTAGCAAAATACCCGAGCTTTGCAGCGGAGAAGTAGTGTGTTAAAGAAGTTATGAAAAAGAAAAGGAAACATTTTAAAAATAACATAACCTGATTGTCAATGTAATTGTTTTGTGACTGTTATGAATGTTGCTGTCATCAAGGATTTGATTATCATTATTTTCTTTCAATCAGGTTCGTATTTGGAGGACGTGTTGTGTTCAAGTTACATTCCGTGAATGTCAACCGTTGTAAAGATAACAGGCTTTATTCATCGAAGTGTTCACTACCCAAATCGCTAAAGGCAAAGAGGCACGTATTTTGAATGAAAAGAGAGAAGACAGCGAAGGAGTGGAAAAGTGAGAAGGAAAACTGTTTAAATAAAGAGCTGGGAAGGTGAATAGAAAGAAGCAGCCAGCAGTAAAGCAAGGAAGACTCCGTAATAAGGACGGTTGGGTGCACGTAGAAGGTGCAACAATAGGATTGTTAAGCCTTATGATAATGTTCCCGCATGGAGGGTTTAGAGAGACGCACCGGGAGAAGTATAGAATAGGGAAGCCCGTGTGACTGTTCTGCTGTTCTCCTTCGACAGTTCTGTGGCTCTGCATATTTGTATGCACCTCTCTAAACTTGCATCACTGGTTCCACACACAATTCAGTCACGTATAAGGGAACTTTTAATCTCCCTGAAATTGTATGTGCCTGCTAACACTCTTAGATCTGTGACGTAGTTGTCTATATTTTCCCTCCTTGCCTGATTTCTTGAAAAAAATCTGTACCTCTCTACAGTTTCGTTTATTTTCGGGTTGTAATGTTCATCAAATTTACGTTTCATCAAGCTCATGGTTAACTCATCAGGTCTTACATCACCGGTCAGCGCCTGACACAATTCTCTGCCGCTCTTTCCAATAAGATATTGGAATAATCTGACCTTAGTGTTTTCCTCTGCCTCCGGCAATGCAAGTTCTGTGAATAATCTGACTCGTCCTTCCATGTTCTCCATAACTTCGCCAGGTCTTTAGCATCGAGGCTTAATGTCAGCGGCGGTCTCAGACCCTCCATTTTCCTTTCGTGTTATTTCTTTCAATCAGGTTCGTATTTGGAGGATGTGTTGTTTTCAAGTTATATTCCGTGCTTGTCAACCGTTGTAAATATAACAGGTTTCATTCATCTAAGTGTTCACTACCCAAATCGGTACTCGTGAATCTAAGATGTTTAACAGGCATTCCCGGTATTAAGTTGTGGATTTGCCTGCGAATATTTAGCGGTAGCGTGCCTATGAACTTAATTTAAACTTAAGCTTTACCCCGTGCTTTCCTACTCATATGTCTACAAAGGCTTGTTCAGATTCAGAAGGTTGTTCCTTTCTTACTGCATCAATAAACAGCTTATCTTCCTCTTTATCTGAGACATCACACACTGCATGCACGGGTTTACCTTTCCCAGTCCTGCAAAGTCAGTTCACGTGAGCCGCTCAGAGTACATGCATCGAAGCTTCTCAGCTGTGCTTGTGCTATGTCGTGCGATCTCGCAATGTCCACGGCTTTATTTAATGTTAGCTCAAACCCTGCATTTAAAAGTTTCACTCACACTTTTGCTGAGTTTGTGCCAAACAGTATTCTATCCCTGACCATCTCATCTTCGTTTGCATAAGCACAGTCCTTCACCAGCAATTTTAACTCCATTACAAAGTGATGAAAAGTCTCGTTTATACCCTGCGTCCTCTCATTAAACTTGTATCTCGCAAATATCGTATTCGTCTTAGGCATGACAAACGCCAGCGGCAGCGTGTCTATGAACCTAATTTAAAGTTAAGCTTTAGACCCTGCTTTCCTATTCATTTGCATAAGCACAGTCCTTCACCAGCAATTTTAACTCTTACAAAGTGATCAAAAGTCTTGTATTCGTTGTAGGCATGACAAACGCCAGAGGCAGCCTGTCTATGAACTTAATTTAAACTTCCCCCAACTAGACAGCACGCTGAACAGCGTCCTGAAGTGCGATCTCCGTGTCTGTGGAAGACAGTTCATCAGTTGCCGGGGCAAACCGCAGGCTCACATCTATGCTGCGTCTCTCCAGAAAAGCAAACAGAAAAGATTTTAATAGGTAGTGCAAGGTACATTGTAAATGCAGATAACAGGATTACTTGGTCACTGACCTGGCCACAACCCTGCCTGACTGCTGTGTCTGTGTATAGCAGAGTGGCAGATCCCGCTACAATAAATAACTGTGCCGTTCCTGTTTCAAGCTGAATAAAGCTGGTCTTGCTAAAGTACTGAGACTAAGCCTCGTGTTTTGGGGTGCAAGACAGGGACTTATAGCGCAACCCCGATCTTTTATGATTTGCTTCTGTGGCGCTTCACTGAAGTGCTGTGAGCCTGCTGTTGCCCTGCCCCAGCAACGGACAAACAATCTTCCACAGATGCTGCAATCGCGCTTCGGGATGCACTTCAGCGTGTCGTTCCCATTGGGTGGGGAGTGGGTGGGATCCCAAAGGTGTTCAGAAACCTCACAATATGAAGAAGAAGAAAAGGATGATTCAGCTTCTGATTGATAACTGTGCTGCACACAACATACTTCCACATTTAGATAATGTTCGCGTTGAATTCCTCCCACCCAATTGCACGGCAGTGTTTTAGCCACTGGGTTTGTTCATCATTCGCACCCTGAAAGTGTATCATGGCAAGGAAATGCTGAGAAAAATTATCGTCAGCATAACTTGTAGGCAGGAGGAGATTAAAATTAACGCGAAAGAAGCTGTTGAAATGATTGCAAATGCCTGGACGCAAGATAAAGAAAGCACTATAGTGACAAATACCGAATCTCCTTACAACGAAATTTTCGTTACAACGGAATATTTTTTAGGTCCCTGGGAGTTTGTTGTAACAGAATTTTACCTGTATAATGTAAAAAGGCAATATCCCTCCCATAATGATACGGTGGTAAGAAATCATAAGAGAAAATAACTTAACTTTCTTTAATGATGATTTACGCAGCATAACAGACGAGGAAGCCAATGACAAGCCCATGTGAGAGTCTGCCATTCATGCTGGAAGTATTTTCAGGATCAGATGACGTAATCTTCCATCCGTCCGCCGGCTTCAAAAGGTGTGCTGGGCAATGTTCCCAGGCTTTATACTCTTTCACCATGTGCAGGCCCTTACTTAGGTAAATCATGGCACTCCAAACAAGGCAAAGAGAGGCATGTTGACTCTTAACATACAGAAATAGTGCATGTTGCCCATTTGTCTTTGTCTGTCTTGTCCTATGTTTGGCCTTGCAGTTCTAAATGCTGAGCCCCTTTGTACTAAATCTGGCTCAGCTGTACATGAAGAAAGAAAAGAAAAGCAGATTTTAAATATTTGCACAGAGCACAGTGGCATTAAACTTATATTCTGATTATAGGCTCCGATGACGCCATTTCCGGCACCTCCGATGATGCCACTTCCGGTCCTGAAAATGGCATTTCCGGGCCCACCCCTATTGATAACGTCACTTCTGGTCCCGATGACATCACTTCTGGTTCTGGCCTTTAAAGCCACCATCTTGCCTACACATCATCAGTGCTGTTTTGGTCTCAGTCTTGTGAATATCTCACAACTATTTCAAACCCTTTTTGCAACCAAGGTATATTATACGGGTGGCTGCCCCAAACCTTTATGATGTCTTTGTGTCTTTCTTATGACAATGTATATCAGTATCATAGTAGAGAAGTCTGGTGCACTTTCACATTACAAAGAAGCTTGATTTGAGAATAAGCCTTATCACTATTCAAGTGAAATTTGCAAAGTTCTTCCTGTATCTTTGTGGGTTCCTCTTTTTCTCCCACATCCTAAGGATAAGTGAACTAGGCAAACTGACAAGTTTAAAATGACCCAAGTGAGAGCAATACTGTTTGGAGGGTTGTCCTATGAAGGACTGTCTTGTGCTGTTAGAGTCTGACTTACAAATCAGACTTGGGATAATAAGGTTAAAAATGTATTGACCAAGTTGGTATTTGATCCTAACTTCCTGCATTTGTAAGGCAACATTGCTATTTGCTCATTTTCTGTGGTTTTCCTAAACAATACATATTGGCAAATTTCCACAAGAAGCAATAGTACTTATAGTTTAAAAGAAACATACATGAGATGTCAAATGCTCTAATAGCAAATAAGTACATTTTATTTATGAAATAAAAAATACTATTCTAACACCTGAGTGGCACTGTACAACTTAACAGGAAAAATCAAAAAACAGAACTGTTCTTATGAAAAATAATGAAAAGATCAAGTAGATGAACACACACTCACAGTCCCTACAAAAATCTTCTAGTTTTTAGAGGAGTATGATATAGTATACAAAGTGCAGCCACATTTGTAATATCTGCATTTGGAATTGACTAGATTCTAAACTTTGTAAAAGCATTACCATAGTGCAGAACTACTGCACACTTGAAAGCACATGTGGTAGAGAGTCCAAACCACCATTTTGTCTTTCTGATAGAAAACAAGTCCTATTTTATTTATTTATTTATTTTTTATCATTTTCATAAATATCCAGGCCTTCCATCTCTGTCTAGAGATCATCGTTTAATCTAAATCCTCCTCACTAATAAGTAATTAGTGAAAATGTCTGATGGTTCATTCATTATATTTTAAACACAAAGTCTAAACTGCAGTACTGACACTGTTTAGCATTGTAGGGACTGATACAGCAACATTTATCAAGAGACAATTAAACTACAATGTTTTTGAGGTGAAATAACATGGAACCTCTAAGAGGATAGTCTGTCTTTAAACACAGGAGAACTAAGGAAGATATAAATTAATTGAAATAAAAATTTGAAAGTGTATGCCTCAGAAAAAAAAAGAGATAACTGAGATAGCCATTGCATGTGTTTTTAACTTGACTGAATATCTCTCACCAGGTAAGGGGATAATGTGCAACAAGAGACTGTAGCTGCAGTATTAATCATCATTGCATAATAAACTCTTATGAAATTCTCTACAGATCTCACAATTGTTGTTTTCATGATAAGCTATAATAATGATTTATACTACTTCAAACAATGGGTCTCACAATACACACAAATCGTGTTTCTTTCTTGCACCGGGAAATGGCTTAAAGGTCACCTTTTTACTTCCATTGAAATACTTTGGTGCATAAAAGGTTATACCTCTTTTTCTAATTTAACTGCTGAGTATTTTATCTGTTTTTTTATCCTTTTGCTACGTTTCGTGCCTGCAAGCCATCTCCTGAAGTGCCATTAGCACTAACTACTGCTGTGTTGCTGAGGTGGATGATTATTCTAAAAATTCTGGATCAGCAAAGCAGGAAATAAAAAATAATAAATTTGCAACCAGGCAGATAATTTCTAAGATATGCCTTTTAAGGTGTATAGATTCTATCTCCAAGAAATATCATTGGTCTCAGAAAGACTGATATTTATCTTTTGACACTGTAAATTTGTAAAATTGTAAATAAAATCAAGATTATATAATAAAAAAACCTCACTTTGTGTGCAGGTGTTATGAAATATCTCATTTTTGAGGTTTTCTTTTAAAATCAAAATTTAACTGATTGTCTTTGCTAGTATGTTTATTATGCAATGTGCTTTCAGATATTGTTCTCATTAATTTGGTTATGTTCTACAAAGATTGACTGATGACATTTACTTTTCTACTAGCAAAATACCCACGCTTCGCAGCGGAGAAGTAGTGTGTTAAAGAAGTAAATGAAAAAGAAAAGGAAACATTTTAATAATAACGTAACATGATTGACAATGTAATTGTTTTGTCATTGTCATGAGTGTTGCTGGCATATATATATATATATATATA
>JANRMT010062815.1:11862076-11885397 GCA_026402145.1 Polypterus bichir lapradei | reverse complement strand
TGAGTGAGTGAGTCAGTGAGGGCTTTGCCTTTTATTAGTATAGATAAATGTGCACATGTTTATTTGATATTTTGATTAAAGTCTTCACACATTGTACATTTCACATCATTATTAGTATAACATGGGGTTTCTGCTTTAGATACTGTATGTGTTCAGCATTTCTTGCCTCGCATTTCCTTTTATCCTACACTCACCTAGATCTCTGGAGACACAGAACACACATGAAATGCATGTATTCCAAACAACTATATGCTGTATTATTTACCCTGTACAACTCCAGGCACTTCACACGTAGATAAAGAGCTTTGGTTTGAGGTGGGGGAACTAAGCACTTTGAGCTACATTTTTTTGTATGAAAATGTGCTATATAAATAAATGTTGTTGTTGTTGTTGTTGTATTACCTGAGTTGAGCTATGTCAAGGGTATGTGTGTGTGTTGGTGTGAGGATAGCAAGCTGTTTGCTGCTTGTGCTGATTGAAACATTTACAAAACAAAACACGCTGAAGAAGAGATTTGCCTTTTTAAAGTATAACTTCATATCACAGAAATTTCTTAGGTTTAACTGAAAATTGAAAATCAACAGAGAAGCACTCTATGTGGCTTCATTTACATATTAGTTTACTGTTCCTAACTTAATTTGAGAGAGGTCACTTCAGTTTATATATTTTATATGTTTTATTAATTTATTTGCCCAGCAGTCATTCCTGATTACAAAACGAATTCCCAGTACTTATCAAATGTGGGGAAGTAGTGCAAGCTGCATGTGCAGCTGTTTACCTCTCCTGCCGCTTGAGGTAAGTTAACATTAAAAATTTTTAAAAAGTGATTTACCTGGAAATTAATGTAAGATAAGAGGACTTTTGTAGGTGACGCAATGTAAGCACAGAGTAAACAAACACAGTATGCGCTCTGCATTTTTGTTAAACTAAAAACAGCTTCAAGATTGCATTATCTATACATAATGATTCAGCATTTTTCAGTCACTATAATTTATAAGCAAAGCTCCAGACCTACTCTCCATCAAGGTTTGGAGCTGCCAAAAATTTAACCTTGAGACTTAGAGATTTTTAACTCTCCATCGGGTACTTCTTTTAAAAATGTTATGTTTAATAGTTACATAGTGCCTCCAAAACCAACAATTAACAACTGGACATCAACCAAAGGCATCATTTGAACTTACCTCATTTGAATTAGAATCTGCAGTCTATGAAAGCTATTGAGCCCCCACAAGCCTATTTGGGCTCCAATTTTAACTAAATGATATTGCAAACCACTGTTAAAAAGCATGCACTTAATGCAGTCTACTGATGCATGTAATTGCTTCTCTTATTGCTTTTTTTTTTTTTTAATATGAATCATTGTTACAAAAATATTTAATAAAGAAAACTGTTGTAATGGCCTCTTTGATAAAGTAACTAAACAGATGAAAATGCTCTATCTTTCAAATCAAGTAAGTCCCTGAATACATGGGACATTATTCCGTATGTGATGAGATATCAGGAAGATGTTTCACTTTTTACAAAAGAAAAAAAATCCTAAAAATAATATATTCTACACCCCACTTGCACCTGAGTAACCAAAGCACTGATCAGTCATGAAGCATATATACACCTTAGATGCACAAGTGATTTATTTACAAATTTATGTAAGAGGAGGGTATTATCTAAGAGTCACTTTCTAAGCTTGGAGTGATCAAATACAGTATGTGCTCAGAATTTTGTTGTTAAGTAACCTAAGCAGCTGTTCAGAGATGAAACACATATACATCTTAGATGCACAAAAAATATTTTTTATCTGTAATGAAATATCAAAAAAGCTAATAAAATAGTAAACACTGTAGAAAATTTCAGGACTCAATGGAAATGTGTGCTAAAATGAGAAACACCAAAATGCTGTCATACCTTAAAAAATAAAATATTGTGTCTTCCACCAATAAATTCACTTTTCTCTTTAGAAAAAAAGACCCTGTAGCTACAACAAGATCTGTACATATCGTCACAGTTTAATCCATTTCTCTACCTCTTCAAGCATGGGAAATTGAGACAGTTTAAGAGAACTGAAGATGCCCCCAGCCAATTCTACTCTGTTTTAGGTAGGAGATACACATATCTTAGATACACCCCAGAAAAAAACAGCTACAAAAGGAAGCCCAGGTAGACATCCTCTTCTAGTCATTGGACAAAATATATTTAACAGACGTTTTTCCCCAGAGGTAGACATTTGTGGTGGCCCAGGGTAGAGACCCCAACAGCAATTTATTTTGGTTTATCGTTTAAGTATTTCACCCCTTTGGGACCTCCTGGAGCCCAACAAAATAGAGAGGGATCACACACACGCGTAGCGCAAGTTCAAATACGTGTTTATTGAATGCACAGAGTTTTTTTTTCTATCCAGGTGGCAATTCTCTCCCCACTTGGTCCGGCCCCCCTCCCAACACACCCGTAATAAGCACAGCAGTTCAAAATAGCAAAACACTCTTTTTTTTTTTTTTTTACACAGCACTCGAGTTATATCACTCTAGGAAAGCACAGCACTCAGTTCTTGTACACAAAGCACTCAAGTTGTATCACTCTGGGAAAGCACAACACACTATAAATACTATTAAGGGGTGAATGAACCAACATAAAAGGAGGGAAAAAAACTGAATAACTAAACTCCACAAACAACAACCCAACACTCAAAAATTAAACAATAAAATAACTAAACAAACTTAAACAATTCTTGGGCCTTCGTGCTCTCGCCGCGAGGCCCTCGCTTAAACCAAAATGAATAATCAAATACCAAAACCTCTGGCGGCGCCCAATGTCCCCTGTGCTCAGGTGCTCAGTTCCCAGGTCTCACAAGTCCTGATGTCTCCAAGGCTGAATACATCCCCTACATTCCACGTCGGGATCCAGTTGCAGCAATCCAGTAAAGGCATGCTTCCTTCCAACCAGCCGATCACTGTTGCTACTCCACACCGCCGTCACCGTCTCTCCTCCATCGCATCACGGACCCTACGGCAAAGAGCCAAAGTAACCCTCAGGCCCTCTTTTTATTCTTCCTCAGCTGCAAGGCCAATACGCACACCCTCAACTAGCTATTAGCCACTTCCCTTTATGCTGGCTGGGGATCACAGGGGTCTGAGTCGCTCTGTCTCTCTGTTCCGGCCCTCTCGCTGTTCGCTCCATCAGCCTGGTTCCACTCCCGATCTCTCTCTGCGTCACCCGATCAGCCTCCGTGTTCTCATTCACTTGCCTCAATTGAGTACCTGAACACACAAAGAGAAAAAGGGACAAATATCCCATGGCCGCTGCTCCTGCCTCCGATGCCGCTTTTCCCTCCAGACTTGGACCACAGCACCGTAGTCCACTCTCTTCAGGTCAGATCGACGTCGCCCTTGCAGCCAGCAGCAAAACCACTTTACAAAATTATGGTCAAGAGAAAGCTACAATAAAATTTTGCAGCCATTCAACATTTCTAGGGAAAAGCTTGTGATCTATTGTTCTTGCGGAGAATGGTGCATCTTTCAGCAGTAGTGACTTCCTCTGTACACAGTAATTACTGCCTGTCTTTTTCATTATCTAAGTTCATGAAAGCATGCTGTTCAATGTTACAGTAAATTAATATACATATACATACGTATAATTTGTTTTGCCAACCTTTATACTTAAACTGTGAAAATACTGTATTATATGAAATGCTTAATTATTATTTTGAATATTTCTATTTTTACACTTGCTCATGTTTTTAAGAAAATTCATTAATTTATTTTAAGATATATAAACAAACTATGCTGTTTTCCAATTTAAAGATCAAGATAGCACATTTTTAAGGATGTTTGTAATGTCTTAATTTAAAATACTGACAGTCTTCCATTCATATCAGTTTTAGAAGGGGACATAAGTTAATTAATCCTGCTTTAAATATTGGAGGCAGCACCATTTATTCATCATTATGAGGATTTTTAAATGTCACATTCACAATATTCTCAGTAGAGCAAAGGACAGCACCAGAAATTGAAATTTCAATTTTGTATTTAGATTTTGAAACTGAACTGTTACAAACCAGAATATGGAAGCGGTAGATGAACTAAAATAACATAGCACCTTTTGCCCTTTTACATTGTATCATAAGAATTGAAAAGAAACACAAAGCCAATTTTATGTCAGACATACTTTCACCTTGAGTATTTATGACAATCTGCATTTGTTTGCAGAGCACCTATTATTCTGTACTCACCTGAGCTAAATATTCTAAATAACTCAATAAGTAGTGACTTCTGTTTCCTTTCACTTTGTGTGGAAAAAGTTATTTAATAATCTTCCATATTCATAAAGAAGCTTGACCATAATTGATCTGTTGTACAGAGTTTAGATTAAATGTTATGGTGGTAAATATTGTTTGAATAGGTCGCCAGTACTGTCATAGTTAGCAAAATACTGACTGCACACAAGCATAAACAACTCAATAATATCTAGACACGAGTATCTGGAAATGTGATTCTCCTTTTAACTTATTTATTTTTAAGTCAATAACTACTGCACAAAGAAGTTAGAAAATTTTAATTTTAATTGTTCATCTTTTTCTTTCATCTACTACCATTAGGGGTTGTCACAGAGGATCATTTTCCATGTCTTCCTGTCCTCTGCATCTCACTCTGTTACACCCATCTCCTGCATGTCCTCTCTCATCACATTCACCTTCTCTTAGGTCATCCTCTTTTCCTCTTGCCTGGCAGCTCTGTCTTTAACATCCTTCTCTCAAAATACTCAGCATCTCTGCTCTGCACATGTCCAAACCAACGCAATCTCGCCTCTCTGACTTTGTTTGCCAACCGTCCAACTTGAGCTGACCCTCTAATGTACTCATTTCTAATCCTATCCATCCTTGTCACACCCAATGCAATGCAATCTTTAACTCTGCTGCCTTCAGCTCTGTATCCTGCTTTCTGGTCAGTGCCACCATCTCCAACCCATATAACAAAGCTGTTCTCGTTACTGTCCTGTAGACCTTCCCTTTCACCCTTGCTGATACCCGTCTGTCACAAATTACTCCTGATGCTCTTCTCCACCCATTCCACCCTGCCTGCACTCTCTCTTTCACCATTCTGTAATTTTAATTGTTCATATATAACATGTAAATATTTAAAGGTAGTATTTTAATGTTCTGAGGTGCAGTGCATGAAACAGCATTTTTGTTCACCTTTCTCATTAATTTTTAAATGAATTTAAGGGAAAAAGACAAAAAATTAGTTGTCCTGCAGTTCACATAATTGTTTTTATTTTCAATAATACAGTAACACTACAAAACTCAGAATGGTTACTTTACCAGTGCCACACTGTTCCTCAATAGTTATATATCTCTCTATTAGAAAGAAATTCTTGCGACGATACAATTCTTTTTTCCTGCGATGAGACGTGATCTTTTGAAGAGAGACAGAGAGAAACTATTACGTCCCATCATACTTACAACCTTTGGAAGCAAGTCCCATGATACACATTCAGAGCAGGTTAGAGATAATGGAAGCAGAAAAATTTAAAGTCTCAAAAAAAATGAGAGTAAAGATCACATTAGCGCAAACAAACAGAAAATATTACTCGGTGAAATAACGGAACAGCGAAAAGAGATCGAATAGTGTTTGAGGATGTCTGGGGGAGAAGAGAGACAAGGCAAGTGAGACAAAAGGACAGCTGCTGTACAGGATTTTAAACATTTGAAGCACTGTATGAAATGCAGATCAAGTGGCACCAAGCCAGCAGCTGATCGAGCAAAAAGGAGGTAAAAAAACAACTGTTATTTGTTTCCCATTGTAACACTGTTTAAGAGGGGTTTCGGAGGAGCGGCCGTGTCTCCTTGAGGTGCATTCAACTCCCCTCTTCACAAAGGCATGTAGCACTGGTCAGGTGGGAAAGAGGTTGGTGAGCAAAGACCCCTAGTATGCACAAAAAGAAATGGTCATTTTACAAAGTAAAATGTCATTTTTGTCTTTAAGCTATGTGTTTGTGTTCAGTGTTGGAACTGTTTGGCATTTTAAGTGAATCAAAGTAAAGTTTTACATATCAATATTATATTTAAATTCTCAAATGTATAGTCAATAACTTTCTTGGGATTTTAGTAGATGCAGTTTAATTTAGACACTTAACACTCATCTATTCTGGTCCTTCTTAATTAAGGTCATTTGATTTCAGAAATGCATTAGAATGCTGGTTAATGACAAAGAGTATGTGCTGATGTTATTGAAACCAAGTTTCAACTGTTTTGTTTTGTAGTGGGTATGGCAACGCGCTACATAACTGCATACTTCCCAACCTGACCTTACCTGACCTGTGTAGATAATGAATTGGGCCATCTACAATCTGGCAAAACCCTAAGGAGTTTAATAAATGTGCAAAACATTTACTGAAAGTGTCAGTTTTCACATCAGCGTGTATATTAAAACCCCCTATGAACACTGCATGATCATAAGTTATAGCTAAATGAGATAAAATGCTGACAAATTCTGTCATGAACAATGAATATGACCTTGGTGGTCTGTAGACTAGTATTACAATTACATTAAAATATGTTTTAATATCTAATATAAACAATGGTGGAAAGTAACAAAGTACAATTATTTCTTTTCACGTATCTGTACTTTACAGGATGCCATCAGCCTCTTTCGTTTAGAGCAGTGTTTCTTAAACTGTGGCTCATGTACTTGTCTATGATGAGTAGCTCAATAATTGCGTGGTAAAACCAATTTTGTCCAAGCGCGGATTTTGCACTGAGTGATAAACTGTACGCTATTTATCGTACTATTTGAGGTAGTAGCCTCATGGAGAGCTTTCATGTCTGTGGCATTAAAACATAATAAGTATTTCCACTTTCCATCATGCAACCACTGAAACAATTAAACTGAGTAGACTGGGGAATCACATAATGCGCGCTGCTAATGGCCCCATAGTTCTGTTTCTGCTTGCATCCTTTCCACCTTTTGCTCACCACTGATTGCCCTTGCCGTCTAAACTTTTTCTTTTTTTTATAATTTTATTGAAATCACACAACATTCCATACAATTAGATCAATTTTACAAGAATAGAATTGAAAACAAATTGACCCCCACCCCTGAGAAAGAGAGCATGGGGGCAGCAGAATAAAACTTAAACCTGGTAAAAATAAGTAAATAAATTAATAGGTGAATATAGATAAATGGAGAAGAAAAAGAAATGGGGAGATAATCTGGTTCCTCAAAGCTTTAAAAGCTTATTCTAAAATGTTATTGATTAGATCCTGCCAGGTTTTGAAAGATTTCTGCACAGATCCTCTAAGTGAGAATTTGATTTTTTCCAATTTCAGATAATATATAACATCAGTTACCCACTGACTTAAAAGAGGAGAATTAGGATTCTTTCAGTTTAACAAGATAAGTTTCCGTGCCAATAGTGTAATAAAGACAATCACAGTTTGTTTGTCCTTCTCCAGTTTAAGCCCATCTGGAAATACACCAAACACAGCTGTTAATGGGTTAAGAGGGATTGGGACACCAAGGCTGTCTGAAAGGCACTTAAAAATTTTGGTCCAGAATGATATTAATTTGGAGCAGGCCCAAAACATGTGACTTAGTGAGGCTGGAACTTGATTGCAGCATTTGCAGGTTGGATCTTGCCCTGGAAACACTTTGGACAATTTTAAACGAGACAGATGTGCTTGATATATAATTTTGAGTTGAATAATTGTATGCTTTGCGCATATGGAGCTTGAGTGAATTCTCTGTATTGCTACCTTACATTCCTTTTCTCATATTTTGAGTGACAGAACCTTTTCCCCACTGTCCTCTTGGATCTTTGAAAGGGAGGGACTGTAAAATGGTTTTATATATTGCAGACATGCTGTCTAAGTCCTTGAAACTGAGCAATATGTTTTCCAGCATAGTGGGAAGTGGGGCTGTCTAAACTTTTTCAAAATGACATATAAGATTTAGCTTACCTTGGTGCATCAAATCACAGCTAATTCACACAGAAGATTCCATTCCTCCCTTAGCAGTCCAGATAAAAAGATACCCTGTCTTCAGAGAGAACACCATCTCTCTCTTCATGGCTTCTTTTGTTGAGGAGATGAAAATATTTGTTGGGGACCAGGTGAACTCCTTCAATGACATCATCCAGCAGAATCATACAGAGCTCCAAGCTGATATGGATGTCTTAACACTAGAATTACCAGAGCCTACGAAAAAACTCGTAAATCCGTCCCACCTTAAATCGCTTCTTAAATCCCTTCACACCTCTCCGCCAGCAGCATTTGTCCTCTAAATGTACTGATAAAGAGAAGCTAGAAGGAGCCGGCTATTCCATCCCCCCACCAATTTAGAACGTGCACGAACTTCTCTCAGCTCATGCCTTGATTGAGTATCTGGGAGTGAAGTGGAGTTTTAGAGTGGAAATAATAGATCGTTATTTGGAACACACGCATTTCATGTGTGTTCCGTTTCTACAGTAATCTGTGTAAACACATTGTTAAAACAAAAACGTTTTTTATATTCTAGTAGTAGATGACCAAATGTAGGCATAAACTATATAATGTACTACCAGAATACCCGCGCTTCGCAGCGGAGAAGTAGTGTGTTAAAGAAGTTATGAAAAAGAAAAGGAAATATTTTAAAAATAACGTAACATGATTGTTAATGTAATTGTTTTGTCATTGATATGAGTGTTGTTGTCATCTCTCTCTCTCTCTCTCTCTCTCTCTATCTATATATATATATATATATATATATATATATATATATATATATACACATAGCAAAATACCCGCGTTTGGCAGCAGAGAACTAAAAAGAAAAGGAAACATTTTAATAATAACGTAACAACGATTGACAATATAATTGTTTTGTCATTGTCATGAGTGTTGCTGGCATATATATATATATACACACACACACATATATATACATATATACACATATATATACACACAAACACATATATACATATATACAATAGAATCAGCTGCCGACTGGGAATCAAAAGGTCGTGAGTTTGAACCTACACCACTCCGTTTTGAGAAGTAAACTGCTCTTAGTCTTACTATTTTAGAATAAAAGCATACATTTGATTTCAGTCTGTAACAGCCGGTGTAATTTATGATCCTTGTAAAGGTTAGCTTTGTTTTTTTTTTAATTCACTTTTTATTCTCTCAGTCGCGTTCAGAATCAATCCATACAACCCCATCTGACACGGCTGTTTTCACATAAAGACGCGCTATAGCTCTGCAGTGTGACTGCATTCTCGCACCAATGTTTGCGAAATGAAGTGTCTGCGTGCACTTTTCGTGGCATTACACGTGTATTTTTTGAGCATGCCCGTTTGAAACACAGGAACATATGTTGGTGTAAAAGTATAACAAAACAAGTGCACTTTTATTCAAGACTACCTGTATAACCGAAGAAAAAAGAAAGCAAGTTACAGTAGGCGATTGATACGACAGCTTGCATTGTGTAATGCTAAGAAGTGCTGATTTTCATTCCGTGCTATATAAAATCATCACATTCAAATATTAACAGTTCCCACACACCCAAGGACCGTCCTTCCTACATTTACGACACGTGTACTTGTTGCAGTGTACACACCTCTCTGTGCTATGGTTCCTATTACACTGAATGAGCATCTGACACTGTACTTTCTTTCCTGGGGGAAGGTCCCACATCAGAGAATTTCCAGTTCCTGCATAAATTCACACCCGATCTGACGCTGTTCGTTTTCAAATAATATTGCATTAGTGCGATGATGTTTTCACATATATTGTCTCTTTCTTTCAGGTGTATAATAGAAACCACAGCATAGAGAGAAGTGTGTACATTGCTTCTTACAGGAAAAGGCGATGGAAAAAGTGCACTTGAATAAAAGTGCACTTTTGTTATACTTTTACACCAACATATAAAAGTGTCCCCTCCCACAAGTGTGTAGTTGTGAAACTTGTCCAGCAATACTTTCAGCTTAAGGTTCTAGGCTTCCGGTGTGATTCAGCTGGTAAGTACTATTAATCACTGTCCAAGCTTGGTAGTAGGAAGATTGGATGTATTATCTTGTACGCTCCTACCCAATTTATTTTTTTAAGCTTTTCATTGATTTTATTAAAATCAAATAACATTCCATACAAGCAAGTCAAGTTTAACAAAACTAGGTTTGAAACAAATCAACCCCCTACCCATGAGAAAGAGAGCAAAGCCAACAGAGTAAAACTTTAAACTAGTAAAAATTAGTAAATAGATAAATTAATAAATTAATTAAAATAATTAGAATAAAAAGAGGGGAGAGAATCCACTTCCTCAAATTAAATGCTTATTCTAAACTGTTATTGATTAGATCCTGCCAGAAGTTTTGTACAGATTTTTGTACAGATCCTGTAAGTGAGAATTTGATTTTTTACAATTTCAGGTAAAAAGGGTTAAGGAGTCATGCTCCTACCCACTTTCACGGCACCTTCTTCCAGGACTTGGCTAGTCAGATTCTTACATACCATGACTATGAGTTTGTTATTGGCACAGACGCCAACTCCCTTCATCACCTTGCAGTTTGTGTAAATTTGTTACTGATCTTAATCTGGTTGCATAAAACTGCATTCGCAAAGTTCCACACACTTCCCCTTTATAAATCCTAATGAACATGAAATTTAACACACACGCATGCGCCTACAGCCCCACCCCAAACCCTCCCAGAACTTTGCATATTTGAATATGGAAATCGATATAAATAGCCCCTTCTGTTCAGTGCTTTGTTAAAAGACAATTGCAAAAGCTATTGAATGCTTTGTTGTTGCGTTGTGCAGAATTTCTGGTTCATTGCACCAGGACACACTATGTTTCTGGATTTAGACCCAGTACACTACTGGCTTTCAGACTTCTCAAATGAGATACCTTTGCTATGATTTTATCAGTAAATCCAAAGAGGGATGTCTTACAACAAACCCAGAAAAAATGTATGTGTTTTTTTTCAGTTCTGTTTTGATCTGTCCACTTAATCCTCTCCTTTTGACACCCCTGATGTGGTCTCATTTGTAAAATCCCTACCCCTCTCTGAGCTTTCTGAGTCTGTGTCCTTTGCTCTGGACAGTTTCCTATCACTTAATGAACTAAAAGAGTATCTGGACTGTATGTATTCTGGGAAATATCCGGGACCGTATTAGTTGCCCTCTGAGGTCTTGTTCAGTTTTTAGAAGCAACTCTCAGTCCCACTCTTCCAGATGCTTAACTCTGTCCTTTCTTCATCCCACCTCAACCCTTTATTTTTTGGCTTTGATTATCCTTTTGCTTAAACGGGGTTCAGTCCCCACTGATTGCTCCAGTTATTGCCCATTATCATCAATGAATTTTAATGTCAAGCTGCTGGCAAAGGTGCTTGTACATTGGTTGCAGGTGGTGATTCCTAAACTGATTCATTCTGTTCAAACTGGCTTTAATAACTCTAGAATTCCTGAAGCCTACAAAAATGTTTGTAATGCTGGGCCATCTTAAATTCCTTTGCACCTCTCCATCAGCATCTTTGTTTTGCAAATGTATCAATCAGCACAAGCAGCCTGCTACCCCATCCCCAACCGAGGAAGCCAAAGTCAAGTCAGACGCAAAATTTTCAGACTAGAGTCTTTTGATCTGGGAGTTAAGTGTCTGGAATTATATGGGGTAAATAATATATCATTATTTCGAATACATACATTTGACATGTATTCCATGTCAACAGCGATCTGTGTAAATGTAGGATGACAGGAGGCAAGGCATGTTGAACACATAACTAAAATAGAAACGTTTTTCGTGTTATAGTAATAATTGACAAAATGTTGTCATGAAGCGTATAATGTGTGAAGACTGAAGTCCAAATATCAAATAAACACTTTAACAAAGGTATAACACAATAAGCACGCTTTTATATAAGAATATAACCGAAAATGAAAAGAAACTGTTCGATTTACACATTACTGGCAATGTGTAAAAACTGAAGCCCAGCTATCAATCAATAAGACATGTCGGTTTGGCTGGTGCAGATGTAAGGAACTGCTGCCTCATAATGAAGAGGTTGCGGATTCGATCCCGGGTCCTCCTTTTGAGTAGTGAGCTGCTATCATTGTGTAATAATTGCCCTATAAGGAGTGCGATCACTACACTTCATCACCCGAGAGGGAAATGGACAACAACATTTATTTATAGAGCACATTTTCATACAAAAAATGTAGCTCAAAATGATTTACATAATGAAGAATAGAAAAATAAAAGACACAGTAAGAAAATAAAATAAGTCAACATTAACGATGTTTGAAAAATATATTAGCATTAAAAAATACTCGGTCCTTAAACCTTCATCTCCCCTCCGTGCTTGCCAATACTTGAAAAAAACCCAGATAGTAGTTAGATTGATTAAATAAGAAAGTGTATTGTAATCCAGGATCCAATGTTTATGCATTTACATGAACGTTGAAAGGGTGCTTGTTAGTGATCTCCTTTTCCCTCGATGCCCTCCCCAGCCTTCCTATACCTCGGTGCCCAAATCTTAATCCCCTTTACGAAATACACACAAAGGAAAAGGAAACCAAAAATAGAAGGATTAAACATAGTGTAGCCACCAAAGTATAGGGTGAGTTCAAGCACGGGCAAAACGTGTGCCAAAAGAAATCTCTCAGTCCAAGAGTTTGTTTTAAAAATATTTAGTAAAAGTTAAAAGAAAATAATCAACACAAGAATAAAGAAAAAAGTAGTTACACACGTAGAATAAAAGGCAAAAAAGGGGGAAAAATGTATCTTCTCTAAATTTAGCTTTTCTTGAGAAACTTTAGTTATTTCTGTATTTAAAAGTTCTTAATTTCTTCTGTACGCCTTAAGCGTATGGCTCTGCACTTAAATAAGTGTGTTATCTTACGAGTTACTTCACACACTCAAAAGGCCCGTAGGCACGTAGTCACAGGCACAGTTTAAAACCATGTGCCCTCTACACCTTACACATGGCAAGGCTGGTCACTAACTGAAAATAATGTTTAGTCAGAGCTGTTAGAAATGGCTAGAATATACCAATTCAATTTTACTTATGGGAGTTATAGGAACCTTGACATTTAGTAAAACATTTATGAATCTTATGTAACTAGGAAATGGCTCTTACAGATAGTATGTGTGAAACAGCGATGAATCCGGTCATACAGTTCTTATTGTAGGATGTGGGGAAAAAAAACTGACCTCAGGTGAATACAGATGCTTTCTTGCTCCTGAAGAATTTATAAACATGAGTCCAACTCACCAACAGGAGCTCCCGGAGAACCACAGGTCCATATACCGAAACCCTTGCCTCTTCTTGGGGATTTGCTTCACTGTTTATATTCTTCTGCGTGACCACCCAAAAAAAGCAGACATCCCTGGCTGAAGTTTGATCTTGCTGTGTTCTTAGGAGTAGATAGCCGAGCTCCTTGCCTTCTGCTCCTCTCCCTCTTGTTTTTTTTTCCCTTGGTCAGCCTTTCCCCTTAAAAAGAAAAGTTTCCCATGGAAATGTCCATGTTCTGCTTTGGTCATCATAGCAACATAACACCTGCTCTAGGCAGCTGGAATCTTCACCGGGTGGGGTCCTCCCAGACTTAGTCATCAACAGTAACGCCTGAAGGGATATTTCTTTATCATCCTCCAGACCAGGGGTGCCCACACTTTTTCGGCTTGCAAGCTACTTTTAAAATGACCAGGTCGAAATGATCTACCTACATTAAAAATTATATATATACAGTGGCTTGCAAAAGTATTCGGCCCCCTTGAACTTTTCCACATTTTGTCACATTACAGCCACAAACATGAATCAATTTCATTGGAATTCCACGTGAAAGACCAATACAAAGTGGTGTACACTTGAGAAGTGGAACGTAAATCATACATGATTCCAAACATTTTTTACAAATAAATAACTGCAAAGTGGGGTGTGCGTAATTATTCAGCCCCCTTTGGTCTGAGTGCAGTCAGTTGCCCATAGACATTGCCTGATGAGTGCTAATGACTAAATAGAGTGCACCTGTGTGTAATCTAATGTCAGTACAAATACAGCTGCTCTGTGACGGCCTCAGAGGTTGTCTAAGAGAATATTGGGAGCAACAACACCATGAAGTCCAAAGAACACACCAGACAGGTCAGGGATAAAGTTATTGAGAAATTTAAAGCAGGCTTAGGCTACAAAAAGATTTCCAAAGCCTTGAACATCCCACGGAGCACTGTTCAAGCGATCATTCAGAAATGGAAGGAGTATGGCACAACTGTAAACCTACCAAGACAAGGTCGTCCATCTAAACTCACAGGCCGAACAAGGAGAGCGCTGATTAGAAATGCAGCCAAGAGGCCCATGGTGACTCTGGACGAGCTGCAGAGATCTACAGCTCAGGTGGGGGAATCTGTCCATAGGACAGCTATTAGTCGTGCACTGCACAAAGTTGGCCTTTATGGAAGAGTGGCAAGAAGAAAGCCATTGTTAACAGAAAACCATAAGAAGTCCCGTTTGCAGTTTGCCACAAGCCATGTGGGGGACACAGCAAACATGTGCAAGAAGGTGCTCTGGTCAGATGAGACCAAAATGGAACTTTTTGGCCAAAATGCAAAACGCTATGTGTGGCGGAAAACTAACACTGCACACCACTCTGAACACACCATCCCCACTGTTAAATATGGTGGTGGCAGCATCATGCTCTGGGGGTGCTTCTCTTCAGCAGGGACAGGGAAGCTGGTCAGAGTTGATGGGAAGATGGATGGAGCCAAATACAGGGCAATCTTGGAAGAAAACCTCTTGGAGTCTGCAAAAGACTTGAGACTGGGGCGGAGGTTCACCTTCCAGCAGGACAACGACCCTAAACATAAAGCCAGGGCAACAATGGAATGGTTTAAAACAAAACATATCCATGTGTTAGAATGGCCCAGTCAAAGTCCAGATCTAAATCCAATCGAGAATCTGTGGCAAGATCTGAAAACTGCTGTTCACAAACGCTGTCCATCTAATCTGACTGAGCTGGAGCTGTTTTGCAAAGAAGAATGGGCAAGGATTTCAGTCTCTAGATGTGCAAAGCTGGTAGAGACATACCCTAAAAGACTGGCAGCTGTAATTGCAGCAAAAGGTGGTTCTACAATGTATTGACTCAGGGGGCTGAATAATTACGCAACCCCACTTTTCAGTTATTTATTTGTAAAAAATGTTTGGAATCATGTATGATTTTCGTTCCACTTCTCACGTGTACACCACTTTGTATTGGTCTTTCATGTGGAATTCCAATGAAATTGATTCATGTTTGTGGCTGTAATGTGACAAAATGTGGAAAAGTTCAAGGGGGCCGAATACTTTTGCAAGCCACGGAGACATTATCTAATGGAACTACAATTAGATTCCCAATGTTACCTTTGTCCTCTTAAAGTCCCTGCACTTTTCCTCAGATGTTCTGGGAATGTCTTCTATCTATCTATCTATCTATCTATCTATCTATCTATCTATCTATCTATCTATCTATCTATCTATCTAAGTTTACCTGCTGACTCTTTTTTTCACTTATTGTGTTCCTAGCACTGTGAGCAGCACGCTTCCTGGTGATATCAGCTGAGCACTCTCTCTCCTAGCTCCCGCCTTTTTTGTGCAACACTACCATCACACATACTTGGCATAATTGTTAGGATTCAAGGGTAGCCATGGTTCACAGTTATTTTAAAATGGAGGGCCACCTCTCATTTATTGATGGTTTCTCCTGCCTTGAGCTGCAACTTAAATTCTTTCCATGTTGCCAAGTGATCATTTACAGTACATTTACATGATCATTACTACTGTCCTGGGAATTCAGCAGAGTTGTTGCATTTTTCCAGTCTGCCAGACCTCCATTTATTAAAATGAATGTTCTCGATGGAGAAATGTTTGCAACAGTAACAAAAAAGGCTGTTGTTTCTGTGTGAGTAGATCAACCAGATTCTTTTTACCTCCTTACCATTTATTAAAGTTCTAAAAAAGTATAAGTGTTACCTGGTAGGTAACAGATTGTGCTTCAGATATATGGATATAATACTCGATCAACACACTGTAAAATAAGTGAACCAACCACTGTGGTGCAGTGAATACGGCTATGCGTTCAATCTTTGAAAGGGGAAGCAAAAGTAGAGCAAAAGAGATGTTGTGTACTCTTTGTATTATTTGGCAGGTACTGTATAACATATCTATGATCTGCTTCTCACAACTGAGAGAGCATTTCTTTAATAATTCCTTCCATTTATATGCTTGTGATACATGTTAAGCTTACTTGCTTGTAGTTGCTTAGATCTGCCTGATCACACTTTTTATATAACAGAATGCTACTTTCTTTTTTCCAGTCCTTCAGAATTTCTCCAGTGTGCAGTGATGTCCTAACAATATGCACTAAGGGTTCATATATGTACTCACGTCCTGAAGACCTTAATGAATATTATCAGGTCCTGGTGATTAGTTTGATTTCAGCCTATTTAATTTAAGCAGCACTTCTCCTTCAACAATTTCCAAATCACTCAGTACCTCCTTGGTAGTACATGTTACTGCTAGAAGGTTATCTACTTCTTCACATGTTTAGAGCAGCTACTATTTCAGTGTCTGTATGCTTAAATTCCTCCTTACTATTCCTAAAACACTTCACCTCCTCCTTGACTGTTCTGTTACTACTAAAATACTGAAAACTCTTTTTGGGTCATATTTTACCCTATCTGCTATATTCCTTTCTAACCACCTTTTAGCTTCCCTAATATCATTCTTAATGTTTGCTCTCACTGGATTTATTAGTCTTATACTCGTAAGCTGTCAAGAACAGACTCTTAGGAGGCAGCTTAAGGGCCTGTCCCCTGCCGAACCATGGGTTGACGCTATGTTCTAATGCCTTTTCTCTTCCTCCCTCTGCAGGACAGAAGAATGACAGCCATTCCACCACAGACGTTACTTCTGTTGCCTGCTCTCCTGGACCCACCCCTTCCTGCCTGGAATCTATATGACTGAAAGTTCAGCCATATTTTTCTCAGTTGTATATTGGACTCCCATCTTAAAAGACGTAACTCACATCTTTGTAAAAAGATCAATTTGCTTTATTTCATTTTCTTTATTCCTGTGTTTGCTTCCTTTCGTTCAAAGCCGTATGCAGCAGTTTTTTAAACATTTGCTTAACAAAGTGACTTTCTAACATTGGCTACATGAGTTGGGAAAGGGCATCTGCATTAACATGTTGTTTACCTGGACAGTGTTGAAAAGAAAAATTAAAAGGCTGCAATTGAACAAACCTTCTAGTAAATTTATAAAGCCAGTGTAGCAGCTCTTGATTACTTACCATTGTAAACTTGCGACCCCCAAAGGTATAATGGAATGCTTCAACAGCTCTTTTTATCACCAGGCATTTCTTTATAACAGTGGAATAATTATGTTTGCAACAATTTATGGCTTGAATACAGCCCAGGCTACTGCCTGACCAGGTCAATGAAGACTTATTTTATCCAAATTGCAGTTTAGAAGCTTCCCGTTTCTATCCTGGCTTATCCCACAGGAAGAAGCAGTGACTTCCTGTAAAACCACTGCACAAAAGTTCCAAAAACATTTCTTATCAGTTATCACACATGTGCACATGGGAGGCAGCTAAAGGGCTTGAATGAGGGCAATTCTGAGCCACACCGGAATGTAGCAGAGTGCACTGACTCTTTTTCTCACTTGTCTACAGACTGTTCACAGGAAATCCCGCCAGGTACTGATGACATCAAGCCTGCTTCCGATCCCTTTGACGTCACTTCTGGTCTCAAGCCTATGGACAAAGACCCTTCCGGTTCCGACCCCCCCAATGTCATTTCCTGTATTGGCCTTTAAAAATCACCACTTTTCCCCTAACTCTTCAGTTCTATTTTGGACTCTGAATCGTGCACTTCAGTGTTATCATTTTTGTGATTTTGCAGCCAGGAAACAATATATAAGTGGCTGCCCCAAACCTTGCTATGGCACTTGGTCGAGTTTGTGACACAGTATTTTTACAAGCATTAATACATATTTTAATGGAAGAAGCATTTGGCTGAAACCACTCAAAAACTGCTGCTGACAATTTTCTAAACCACTCCCTGCTAAAAGTATTAGACGTAAACAGCATTATTGACAATACTGACAAATATTTTTACAAGTGGTTTAGGAACAATCTTGTCTAACATTAAAATGCTAAAAAATATTTAAGTGTGAAAAGACCCTGTTTAAGGGTCTCATACTGTACCTGGTCGTTTGTGACCTTAAATGTAGCTTTATTAAATATTAGAGCGTTAACCAGTAAAACTTTTTACATTAACAATTTTATCAGTGTACACCAAACAAAGCTGTTAATGGATTAGTAGTGATTGTGACACCAAGGCTGTCCAATAGGTATTTAAAGATTGTGGTCAGAATAATGTTAATTTGCAATGATAAAAGGTAGGGTATCTAATCTAATATTATATGCTTGAGAGTTCACTGGAAAGAGTACACTTTTATTCAGATTAATTCTGAGACCAGAGATCTTTTGAAATTCTGTGAGTGCTGCTAAGACTGCAGGCACAGAATTTTCTGGGCCTGATATATACAGTACCATGTCATCTGCATATAATGAGATTTTCTGTTCCAGTCCTTCTCTGCTAATTCCCTTTATCTGATCAGTATTTCGACAATGTATTGCCAGTGGTTCAATGGCAATCGCAAACAGCAGCGGTGACAAAGGGCATCCTTGTCTAGTGCCACGTTCTAGTTTAAAGTAGTCTGAGCAAATGTTGTTGATGCAAACTTTTATCATTGCAGAACAGTTTAAATACCTAGGGGTAAACATCACAAGTAAACATAAAGCTCTATATCAACAAAACTTCGCCGTTTGCATGGAAAAAATTAAACAAGACTTGCATAGATGGTCAACCCTTCATCTCACACTAGCTGGAAGAATTAACACTGTTAAGATGAATATTCTTCCTAAACTCCTTTTTTTGTTTCAAAACATCCCAATATACATTAATAAATCATTTTTTAGGTAATTAGATTCGACAATAACCTCATTTATTTGGAATTCAAAACATCCACGCATCAAAAGAGCGACCTTACAAAGACAAAAAGCAAAAGGTGGCATGGCTCTACCTAACTTCCAGTTTTATTACTGGGCAGCAAATATACAGGCGATAAGAACCTGGACACAAATAGAAGAACATACACAGGCTTGGTCCGCAATAGAAGTTAAATCCTGCAGTACTTCTTTGTATTCCTTGCTCTGTGCTCCAATAAACACACGTTATCGGCAATATACTAATAGCCCAATTGTGCTCCACTCACTTAGAATCTGGAACCAATGTAGAAAGCATTTTAAGACGGAGAGGCTTCTATCTGTGGCACCCCTGCAAGAGAACCACCTCTTTCAACCTTCACAAACATATGCAGTTTTTAATATTTGGAAAAAATTTGGAATTAACTTGCTTAGAGATCTTTATATAGACAACGTCTTTGCATCCTATGAACAATTACATTCCAAATTTTACATTCCAGCTACACATTTCTTTCACTATCTTCAAATCAGAAACTTTGTTAAACAAAACCTTCCAGATTTTCCTCATCTTGCACCCTCATCCATGCTGGAAAAAATATTGCTCAATCTCAAGGACTTAGACTCCATCTCTACAATATATAAAATCATTTTACAATCCCTCCCTTTCAAAGATCCAAGAAGACACTGGGAAAAAGATCTTTCAATTAATATATCAGAAAAGGAGTGGAAAGTAGCAATGCAGAGAATTCACTCGAGCTCCATATGCACAAAGTATACAATTATACGACTCAAAATTATATATCGAGCACATCTCTCTCGACTAAAACTCTCCAAAATGTTTCCAGGGCATGATCCAACCTGCGAACGTTGCAACCAAGTCCCAGCCTCACTAGGTCACATGTTCTGGTCCTGCACCAAATTAACATTATTCTGGACAAACATTTTTAATTACCTTTCAGATAGCCTTGAACTCACAATCCGTCCAAACCCATTAACAGCTGTGTTTGGTGTTCTTCCAGATGGGTTTAAAGCGGAGAAAGACAAACAAATTGTGATTGCATTCACTACACTTTTGGCACGTAGACTTATTCTCATAAACTGGAAGAACCCAAACTCTCCTCTTTTAAGTCAGTGGGAAACCGATGTGTTATATTATTTGAAGTTGGAAAAAATCAAATACTCAGTTAGAGGATCCATACAGACTTTTTTCAAAACATGGCAGGATCTAATCAGTAATATTTTAAAATAAGTTCATAAGGCACAGAGAATTTATTAATTTAGGTATGTTTACAAGCCTTAAATTTAACGCCGTTTGGCTTGCTCTCTCTCTCAGGGGTGGGGATCGATCTGTTCTTAATTTTTCTCTTTGTAAAAACTTGATTGCTTTGTATGGATTGTAATAAAATTAATAATAAAAAAAAAAAAGAATAATGTTAATTTGGTGCATGCCCAAAATACATGGCCCAATGAGGTTAGAGCTCGATTGCAACGTCCGCAGGTTGGATCTTGTCCGGCGAACATTTTTAACAATTTTAAATTATATAGATGTGCTTGATAAAATATATTAAGTTGAATAATAATATGGAGCTAGAATGAATTCTGAAATGTTGAGTAAGAGATCATTTTCCCACTGTACTTCGGGATCTTTGAAATAAAGGGGCTTTAAAATGTTTTTATATATTATAGAAATGCTGGCTGAGTACTGATCAATATTTCTTCTGGAATAGAAGTGGGTGGGAAGTGAGTAAAATTGGCCAGATTTTGTTTTATCAAAGTTTCTATTTGACTTTGCGCTGTAGGAAGATAAGTAAATAAATCAAGGTAAATATCATTCAATGTGGCTTTTATATAAGTAACATATAAATGTTTCTTATGTAAAGACCATCAGAAAACATAATCACAAACATAACTTTGCATGATACGTTGGTGAGCTCTGAAAGCTGTGCTGTTTCGTTGAAGGACAGGTGTGGGGCAAACTGACTGGCAGGATGACACTGCACCTCCTACTGTATCCAAACGGTGCCATCTTTTACCTTTATGCCTGGTGCAGCTGCATTGTTCTTATATGTGAGTGGACGTTTCTTGCAGGGAGGGCTTCTGTTCTCTTTCTCCGATGCAGAAACCTTGTCCTCATCTGAGTTCACCTCTGCTATACCGCATTTTTATTTGAAAACCGCATTGTCAGATCCGGACAAGCGTGAACGTGACTGAGAGAATAAAACTGAATTAAAAAAATGCTAACCTTTACATGTACCATATATTTACACCAGCTGTTACAGACTCAAATAAAATGTATGTTTTTATTGTACAATAGTAACAATAAGAGCAGCTCACTACTCAAAACGTTTATTTCAGGACACGTGAAAGCTCAAACCCATGACCCTCCGAATAGGAGCCAGCAGTTCTTACCATTGTACTACCAAGGCAGTCGCTACAATGATGTACACTAACCCAATTTCTTTTTCTCCAGTTATAGTCTTGAATAAAAGCGCACTTGTTCTGTTATATTTGTACCTTTTGTGAAAGTGCTTATTTGATATTTGGACTTCAGTCTTCACACATTATATACACTTCATGTCAAAATTTTGTTAGTACTAAAACAGGAAAAAACTGTCTTTTAGGTATGTGTTCAACATTTCTTGCATTTCCTGTCATCCTACACTTACATAAATCTTTGTAGATATGGAACACGAATGAAATGCATGTGTTCCAAATAAAGATATATATTTTAGCCTATACAGCTTTGGGTACTACCTCACTTCCTGATAAACAAGGCTTGAGCTGGGAGAGGATTTTGCACTTTCTGTGGCAGTGGGAGGATGGGATAGCAGGCTGCTTGCTGCTTTTGCTTATCAACACATTTACAAGACAAAAGATGCTGACGGAGAGGTGCAAGCGGATTTAAGGTGGACCGGATTTATGAGTTTTTTCATAGGTTTGGTAATTCTAGTGTTAACCATATTACTATGTCTGCATTTTTCCATTTAAGGAACACTGTAAAAGTTAGACTTTGCAAGCATGCTAAAAAATTAATTCACATGTTTTGTCTACTAGTTTTCTGTAATATGCTCCTAACTGGACTACCTAAGAAACACATCAAAAGGCTCCAGTTAGTGCAGAATGCATCTTAACCAAAAAAAAAAGAAAATCTGAGCACACCTCAGCAGTTTTAGTGTTGTTACTTTGGTTACCTGTGTTCTTTAGAAATTACACTAGACTACTGCTTATAGCCTGTAAAGCTTTAAATAATCTTGCTAGTTCCTATATTTTGGAGTACATTCCAAGTTGGAACCTTACAGTATATCTTCTAATAGAGGTCTGCTTATTATTCCAAGAGCTAAGCATAAAATAAGTAGTGAGGTGATCTTTTGCTGTTATGCACCAAAAATTTGGAATAATTTACCGATAGGTAACTAACTAAGGCTAACAAAGGATCATTTTAAAAAAACTCCTAAAACCCACTTTTTTAATATTGCTATTTAATAACTACTTTTTAGCTCTGCATTTAATAAAGTAATTATGCATATAATTATATTCTTCAATGAATTTGCAATTATTATTTATCATTACTTTTCCCTGTTTTGTTTTCCAGTTCTTCTGTGGTGATGTACTATGCCACTACCACCTGATCAAAACACTGTTTGAATGAAAGCAGATACCCTAACTCCCCACAAGATGCACTGCATCGAAACCTCTAAAATAAAGACCAAGTAAACCACCAGGAGCTACAACCCCAAATCAGAATAACTTAGAACAGTATGAAAAATGCACACAAAAATGCAGTGATTCTTAAAAATACTTTAACTTTTACTTCATTGCAGAAAGTATGAACCCAAGATATTCCATGTTTTGTTTTATCAACTTCATTTCATTTGTTAATGTACATCCATTCCTGCATTTCAGGCAGGCAATACATTCCAAAAGAAGTTGGGACGGTGAAGCATTTACCACTTTGTAATGTCGCCATTCCTTAGAAGGCGTTTCGGCACTGAGGATACCAAGTGATGAAGCGCTTCAGTTGTTATTTTGTCCCATTCTTCCTGCAAACAGCATGGGGTTATCGTTGTCACATTTTTCATTCAAAATTCTTCACACATTCTCTATTAGGGACCAGTCAAGACTTCAGGCAGGCCAGTCCAATACACATGCCCTCTTCTTCCCCAGCCATGCCTTTTTTATGTGTGCAGAATGTGGTTTTGCATTGACTTGTTGAAAAATGTATGGACATCCCTGGAAAGGATGTGTTCTTGAAGGAAGCATATGTTGCTTTAAAATCTAAATGTATTTTTCTGAATTAATGCTGCCATCACAGAAGTATAAATTACCTTTACCAAGGGCA
>JANRMT010062815.1:11850292-11862066 GCA_026402145.1 Polypterus bichir lapradei | reverse complement strand
CAATACGGTTAAACTGACCACTTTCAATGACCTTTCTCTATTTTCTTCTGTATTCCTTTTTCCTATTATTGCTCAAAGAGATGAATACAACAATAACTTAACAATTTCTTTAGGCATTATAGCATGGTGGAATGTCACCAAAGATGTGCTAGAGATTCTAGACTAAAATGTTTTAATGCCATGATCAGACAAAATTTGACTGTGTTTCACATCAAAGCTATAACACACAGCATGGTTGGCACAAGCAAGAACTTTATGATCCTGGGAACATCATCCCTGCTGTGAATTGTGGCAGTTGCAGCATCATTCCAAAGAGATGCTTCTCTACATCATGGCCTAGAACTGTTGTAAAGTTAGAAGGTGTTAATGACTGCATCTAATTATAGAGAAACAATAAAAATTGCAAACATGTAATACAAATGGAATTTGAGAGAAGCAACAGCCAACCAGCGAAGTGGCTTAAATGCAAAAAGGCAAATGTCTTGTAATGGTTTACTTATAACCTGACATTAATCTAATTGAATCTGTTTGGTATTAGATAAAAATGCTGAGAACTGTGCAGCAAAGTAAGGGAAACACTTTCAGTTTTTAAATGTCCAAATCAAGAAAACAGTTACATAGAAAAGTAAAGGCTCTCATTTTGGCTGCTGATGTTTCTAACAGTAATTTCTTGATGTTAGGTGAAAATTTAAAGTATTGAGTAACACATTTTTATTTAAGATTAATTTAGAATAATCTATTTAATATTGTTTTTGTTTTTACTTTATGGAATGATTTCTGTTGAACAATTGTAAACAAAATATGAAATGACCGAAGACTCCAAGTTGTTAACAAAGTAAATTTAAGAAAGCCGATAGCTGATTAATACATTTATAGTGATTGTGACAGCAGTAGATGAAAGTTTGCGGTTGACCTCTAGGTGGATAGCTTTCTGCATAAATTATGCACAAGTAAGCATCAAGAAGGATCTAGCTGCAAACCACCAGAGCTCTGCTGAACAGCCAATCTGATTGTATTTTTATGTCAGATGATTTAAACATTTAAACTTTTGAGAATAGTCTGCCTCTGGCTCATAGAACTACACGTCACATCTACTACAACAAACATACAATACAATACAATACAGTTTATTTTTGTATAGCCCAAAATCACACAGGAAGTGCCACAATGGGCTTTAACAGGCCCTGCCTCTTGACAGCCCCCCAGCCTTGACTCTCTGAGAAGACAAGGAAAAACTCCCAAAAAAACCTTGTAGGGAAAAATGGAAGAAGGCAGTTCAAAGAGAGACCCCTTTCCAGGTAGGTTGGGCGTGCAGTGGGTGTCAAAAGAAGGGGGTCAATACAATACAATACACAGAACAGAACAAATCCTTAATACAGCATAATAATAAAAATTTTAGAAGCACGGAGCAGAATTTAACTGTAGATGATATCCCATAATAAGATTTGGATATTCTTAGAGTCCTGGAGACCTCATCCATCAAGCTGCCTCCCCATTTGGCCATTCCACGGCTGAAACGTTGCTCGGCCAGCCAATCCGATGAAAGGACCCCTTTTTCCCATGATTCTTGTGATCCTCCATCAGGGATGACTTTACCATAGGCAGGCAACAACTTGGCAGGTGGGTCGTGGCACCAATTGCCACATTTGAGTACCGAGAACAGAAACAGAATAGGTGAGGGTTAGTAACAAATTATAGCAATCATGTTACTTATGTTTTAGTGCTAATGACTAACAACAGAGATGCAGTATGTACAGTTAATCAGCAGCTCTAGTCAGAATATGCTAAACTGAAGTAGTGAGTCTTCAGCCGAGATTTAAAGGCTGAGACCGAGGGGGCATCTCTTATAGAAGCAGGAAGACCATTCCACAATTTAGGGGCCCTGTAACTAAAGGCTCAACCTCCCACTGTTATTTTATTAATCCTTGGAATCATAAGCAGACCGGCATCTTGAGATCTTAATGTGCGCTCAGGTTTGTAAGTCATGATAAGTTCAGACAAGTAAGCCGGACCTTGGCCATTTAATGCTTTATATGTTAAAAGGAGGATTTTGAAATCTGCCCTAAACTTAACCGGAAGCCAGTGTAAGGATTTAAGAACTGGAGTTATGTGTTCATATTTTCTTGTTCTTGTAATAATTCTTGCAGCCGCATTTTGGATTAACTGGAGGCTGTATAAAGAACAGTTTGAACAGCCAGTGAACACCGCATTGCAGTAGTCAATCCTACTAGAGATAAATGCATGAATTAATTTCTCACAATCCTGTTTATTTAGAAAGCGCCTTAATTTCCTAACATTTTTAAGATGGAAGAAACATGTTTTGGACAACTTTGTAATATGTGCTTTAAATGACATGCTAGAATCAAAGATAACTCCTAGATTGCGGGCTGATTCAGTAAAATGAATTGGGATTCCAACTGAGTTAAATGATGACAAAATATTGCTGTGATCAGCATCATTCCCTCCAACAATTAACATCTCTGTTTTATCTGTATTTAAAGACAAGTAGTTCTCATTCATCCACTCCTTTAATTCACTAACACAACTAATTAAAGACAACATCGGAGATACTTCATTTGATTTAAATGAAAGGTATAACTGGGTGTCATTTGCATACGAGTGAAAATTAACATTATTTTTCCTAATGAGAGATCCCAGAGGAAGCATGTAAAGTGAAAACAGTAAAGGTCCCAGTACTGAGCCCTGCGGGACACCATATTGAACTTCTGTGTATAATGATGGAGTACTGTCAGCACATTTCTGTACGTATTGGAATCGATTTGATAAATAAGAACTAAACCAAGCGAGCACGGTAACGGATGTTGTAAGCCCAACATCGTTTTCTAGCCTGTGCAGTAAAATAGAATGGTCAATGGTGTCAAATGCTGCACTTAAATCTAACAACATAATTACAGTGGAGTTTCCTTCATCAGAGGATATCAGAATGTCATTTACAACCCGTGTTAGTGCAGTTTCTGTACTATGACCAGTGTGAAAACCAGACTGGAATTTCTCAAATAAATTGTAATGCATAAGGTGTGACTGAAGCTGACTGGCGACTACTTTTTCTAGTACTTTAGAGAGAAATGGTAAATTTGAAACAGGCCTATAATTATTTAGTATGTGTGGGTCTAGGTCTGACTTTTTAAGTAAAGGTTTAATGACTGACATTTTTAGTGCATCAGGTACGGTGCCATGCAGTAATGAACTATCGATAATGGTTAAAATAGGTGCTGCAAGAACATCCATTGCACTTTTTACTAGTTTTGTTGGCACTGGATCTAGGGAAAAAGTAGAGGGCTTCATTTTAGTAATTAAAGTTAAGACTTCCTGCTCAGTTACAGGATTAAAATTACTAAAGTGCTGAATGCAATGTGCGGCAGGGTCTGCTAAGCTAGTATTTGGTTTGTACTGTGATGCTGAGATCTGGGATCTTATATTTTAAATTTTCTCATTAAAGAAGTTCATAAAGTCTGTACTGCTAATATCTGTTGGTATTTTGCACTGTTGATCTGAATTCCCATTTGTTAATTTAGCCACTATTCTAAACAGTACCCGAGGATTTTTATTATTGCTATCTATTAATGTAGAATAGTATTCTGAGCGAGCTTTAAAGAGGGCTTTTTTATATTTATTAACACTCTCTGTCCATGCAATTTGAAAGACATGTAGCTTTGTTGTTCTCCATCTGCGCTCCAGTTTTCTACACTCTAATTTAAGAGCTCGAGTATTTTCATTAAACCAGGGAGAGTTTCTATGTGCTTTGATCACTTTTGTTTTAAGGGGAGCCACTGTGTCCAGAGCATCTCTCAATGTCACATTATAATGTGATGTTAGCTGATCTAAATTGTTTTCCACGTTTACATTTAATGTTAACTGATCTAAATGGTTTTCCACAATTACACTCGACTTACTCAAGGTATCTACTGTATATATTTTGAGGCAGAATTACAATCTAGATGTCGCACTGTCTTTGTTTTAATCTGTGAGTGCGTTGGCATGGGCAGAACTAAATCAAATGTAATTAAGAAGTGATCGGAAACATCTACTGGATCATTGTCTTTACTCCTGAGTAAGATAACCCTCCCACAACCCTAATCATAACCATAGGTGTAAGAATGTTTTATGAGAATGACATATGAGATACACCTTGAAATGGCCATGTTAAGAAAGATGCAAATAACTGAGCATGTCGTGTTACATGATTGACCCATAATGCAAAGGTCACTAAATGTCATTGGATGTTTGCTATTTGATTGGCTCATCAACGGAGCAGAGCTCTGTTGCTCTGCTGCTAGACTCTATTGGAAGTATCATCAGAAAGTGAAAGAAAGTGAAAAGAAAAGTGGCTCCTTATGTAGCAGCAACATATAGAAGGCTTACACAGACAAACTGGAAGTTCTTCACAAACTGCAGTTGTCAAATAGGCAAAGAATAATGGCCTGAGTGATTAAAGTGGATGATAAGATCTTGAGAGTAAAGCAGATGATGAAATCTCAAAATTATGGAATGTAAGTTTGTGTAAAGAACTATTTCAGAAAATTACTAAATCATGACAGATCTATAACCCCACAGTAACTTATTACTGGGCAACAGCAGAAGCCACTGAAGCTAATTGACAAAGTTCTATAGGGCATTAGATTCCCTGCCAAACCTAACAAAACGTTAATCACTTTGTTACGCTGCTCACAAATGTAGAAAACATTAAGAGTTTGTTAAATAAATCTATATGCATTCCAATAGGCTGTGAGGTAGACTATGTGAGGGATGGCCGGGTCCCTTACCCACTGCCCTCTGCATTGGAAGGTGGGAGAGAGAGCATGCTCACAGGGCATCATGGGAATTAGAGTTCTTTGACTCAGCCTGTTCAGTACCATAGTGCTACTGCAAACTAGGAGGGCAGCCATCTTGCAATTGGGGGGAGATAATGCCCTGAGTATTCTCTGTCCCCAATGAGGAGGCACCCTGGCTAGGTAAGGGTCACAGCTTTCCATCACAACAGTACTTTCCATTAGAAAAGCACCCACTCATTATTCCTTTCCAGTCCACAGTCTTGTTTACTAAGGCAACAATTCACCCACTGCTGTAGGATCATGAAGACAGCTTCGGAGCAGTTGGTAAGACACAGAGGTACAGCTGATCCGGATGACTGCAACAATTTTTTTTTATTACTGCAAGACGATCAGCAGCTCTGAGTACATAGCAAAGTCAGTCCTATATGTGCATGGAGTCATTAGTGAAGCACAGGCTGAAAGCCAAAGACAGAATAAAAATAAATATTGTCTATTATACAGAAGCATGGTCAGAAACAGACAGATGTTCAAACAAAATAAAATATCAAAATGTTGCAGAAAAAAGAAACAGCCAAAATCCATAAACACTACAATATAAAAACACTTTCGTAAGGCCATTGCAGAGACCAAGAAAACACAATGTCCAAGCATAGCCACACTGTGCATAAATGGTAAAAGGTGATATACAAATGAAAGTCTTGCTAAAAGGTGATTAAAAAAAATAAATCTCTATATAAATGTAGGTAATTATTAAAATATGGCAGCAAAATTGCAAGGTTTCCAAATCAGAGCACAATCTAGGCCATAGTATTATGGTCTTATATCAATGGAAATCTTTTATCCCACCTGTTATGATTCCATACCTACTACTCAAAATCTCTGTTGTAAGGCATCTCAAAAACTGAGTCTTGTAGCAAAAACTAAATCAACTTATTACTAAAAACAGGGATCATAATTAGACCTAGATTTAAAAATGAGATCCTTTACTAAGGATATCTGCTTTTCTAACTCAATTCAAATTAAAATAAAAAATATAAGCCCATTTAAACAGTTTGAAATGCCGTTTACTGAATATTTACTCACTTGAAAATAAAATTTCTTTTGTAAATTATTTTATATATTTATTTTAAATGCATGTAAATTTACATCATTAGAGATATATTAGATATTACTGTAAAACAGAATATTACATAATTGTAGTGACAATTTACAGACTATCTGGGCCATATTATTTGTTCATGGCTGAACTTAGCAACCTTATGTCTCACAAAGCTGTGAATTTTGATATAGTATTGAATAATTAGAATTTACATAGATGCAGAAACTGACACCTTTATCAAGTGTTTTATAAATCTGCTAATCTCTGTTATGTTTTGCCCATTTGGCTCAGCTCATTATCACAAATATGCAGTATATTGCATCCAAGTGTTACTTATAGATTTAAGTGTTACTCCACTAAATTAAATTATTTATTATAACTAATTATGTTTAACTTGTTCTTGTTATTACCAATACATTCACTGATTAAATAAAGAACAATATATTGTAAGAAGAACAATATGTGTCAACTGACATATAATTATAATGTGTCTCTGATAGAGGCCTTAGATGCAATAGCACCTATCAAAACAAACTCAGCCTGGTTTAATGAGAACACCTCATGCATCCATTTTTAACATCATGAATCTTTATTGACTGGTGCAGTTTGTAATGCATTAGAAATATTACTTATCAGGCCATTCTTGATAAACACTAATTATTAGAAATAATATATTAATATATGGAGTAATGGAGTAATGGAATAATATAATTCAGAAAAAAGGTCCAATTCCTCATGTGACAGAGATTCAATATCCTTGGTGAAATCTGAAACATAAAAAAATCAGATTTACTGGTTTAACTATTTGTGCACCTGCCAATACAACTCATTTCCACATGTTTTATGAAATACAGCACCTTTTCCGATAAGAGTTTTGCTAGCAGATGTTGATTTAAGTTATTGATGTGAGAGAATAATTTTAGAGTAACATAGCATTCATCTTAAGAAGTTGCGTAAAGTGTTAAGAAACCAAGAAAGGCCAAGTGAAAAACAAAAGACAAGGATGTACGAGATAAATGTTGATGTCATACACAAAATGTACCAGGAGATTAAACAGATCAGTGAATGTCTTGTAAACAACAAGACTGGGCTGTTGTTACATACACAGAGATTTCAAGGGTGATGACTAAACCTAAGATGTATGAAAAGAGCAAGAGTGTAATAAATAAGACTTTTGTTTCAATAAGTCATTTGGGTGTAATCCAACAAACTAATCAGAGTAAATTTCTGTTAAAAAATTTCTTCCCACATGGTAGTCTGCTGAACCAACACCATCGATAGTTATGACCGAGATGAGCTGACAAATGAGGACAAATCTTATTGACACCAGGGGATGGTGTAAAATGCTCATGTGCTTTTATTATAAAAAAACAATCCAAAACAAAAGTAAAACCAAAAATATCCATTGTGCAGTGTTCAAAAAAAGAACCAAATCCATAAAATCAGTGAAACGTGGAGATAAAATCCATAATAAATAAATCCGTTAAAATGAAGTTAAAATGCAGTCTCTCTTCACCTGATCGGAGCCCACCACCTTCTGTCTCCCATTACAGGCATTGCCGACGGAGCCTCTGCAGCATGAACTCCTTTCTGCCAACCCCTGTCTTGGCTGCCGCCACACTGTGCAACCAGAACGTCCGAGGTCGGCACCCCTCCTGTCTTCCTTCGCGCTCACGCAGTCGTTCCTCAGATCCACTGGGAGGTCTTATGTCTCGCTCATCCCACTCTACACGCTTAGTCAGTGGGGCGAACCAGCCCCCAGAGCGCCTCAGCCTGTGCTCCCTTCCGGAGCCCCAGCTCAAGTTGCCTTCTCCAAACAGGTGGCTCAATTGTCCGTCCCATTCTCTCATCTCCCTTTCTTTCATATCTTTCATATCTCTCCTTTAATGATCTCTTGTGCCGGCCCGTAATATACACCCGTCTCTGTGGGCGCAGCCCCTCGATCACACACCGCAGGAATCCAATGAAGCAATTGAGAACGAACGCACGTGCAGGTGCGACTCGCCCCAATTACCTCATTAACTCCCCGCGACTAACACCTATGAAGACTGACACAGCTTTATAGATTTAAAACCTGGCCATATTTTGTTGTAGCTGCGGACCCGGTATAAATGCAGAAGCTCCTAATTATTGATAACTGAATTGACATAATTTACTGTGATCATTATGTAACAGACTGCCTTTGTATTAAGCAGGTTGCATATTCTGTAAGGGTGCAGGTGGGTTTAGTTGAGGCAAGTTCCATTCATTTCACAGATGGGGATAGGAGGACTTTGGGGGAAGGGGCCTGTTCTTGAACTGTTCTTCGGGCTTCACCTGGTACTGAGTGAACAAGGGAAAACTAAAATTGAATGTTAAATTTAGCAGCATACTAGACTTGAGTAGTCAGTGTACAAGCATAGCAAGCAAAGAATAAGCAGATAGTGAGAGTGTGCAGTACATGAAAGCATAAATGATTAATTAACAAACAACATTCTATTCAGGTGTGTAAATTATAGAGAATCTCTTATCACTGCCTCAAATAATGGATTTATTTTCAAAAAGGATTTCTCATCTCCATGCAAAGTGTCAGGAATGTTGTTGTCAAAGAAATACAAACACCTGAAACTTTTTTTCGCTCATGACATGCTGTTCACAAGATGTTTAAAGTAAAGCATTTGTTAACCAGAAGATTTCAGCTTCAGGCTTTTGAATTATACACAATAAATACAAAGAAAATCCACCATGACTTCAGACGACATATGCAAAGTGGAACTAGTTTGCGGTGTGTGCTGTTGTATCTTATGTGTTGAGTGCACTCACAATTATACTGTATGTATCATGTTATCATGTCATTGATGAGAACATCACTGTCTGATCAATCTGCTTTGAGCCCTAGAGACAAGGTGCAAAATAAAGAGACCTTATGATTTATTAATAAACCTTGTTGAACCCCCCCAAAAGCCTAAAAGTCAAAATTGTGTGGGGGTCTGTGAAAAAGAAAATTATAAACATCTTATAGATTTAAAAGGTAATTTGTTGTATATTATTGCTTTTGGGAGAAAATATTACAGCAGAGCGCAGAGAGCTCTTCACAGGCTTTAGTCTGAGCAATACAAGAAGAGTGTGTATGGCAACAGTCTGGGAGAGGATGAGATGTCTGCATATAGCAATCAACTGTACTATTCTTTCCTCTGCATGTCCTGGAGTACAAAAGAAATACCACCATACAGCAACATGTAGAGAATGCGCAAGATCGCAAAAAAAAAAACGCGCTCACTGATTACAACTGCAAGATGTTATGTGAATGAATATGAATAATATGAATAATGCTGCATCTGTGCCATAATGTTTTCTGATTTGTACTATACAGTTCATAAAATGAATAATTCCAAATATCATATATACCTATGTCTCTGTTTTTTTCTGTCAGTGCGGCTTTGACGTCATCGACCATAAGGTGCATATTAATTCAGCGTGAGCAGGAACACTCAATAAAACTGAATAAAAAAAAATCAAGTGACACTGAGATACGAATAAAGCAGATTCACCAGCGTTTGTGTGTCAGCTTTTATCCATCCAGATCAGAGAATGTCCAGTTCATTTGTCTGAAAACACCACTCACATCTACAGTTATTCCCAGTTTCAAATAAAAACTAACTGCGTCAGATTCCTGGTTTGGGCAGAAGTATGTATCGTGATCGTGACTGAGAGAAAAAAAGTGAAAAAAAAAAGGTAACTTTTAGAAGTACTATAAATGTACACTGGCTGTTACAGACGCAATCCAAATGTATGTGTTTATTTTATAATATTAACAACAAGAGCAGCTCACTACTCAAAACAGTAAATATACGAGGCATTCAGGATCGAACCGGGGTCTTACCGCTGTGCTACAGAAACGGTTGTATCATCCTTGAACCTTTTGTGAAAGTGTTTATTTGATCTTTGGACTTCAGGCTTCACACATTATATAGTTTATGCCTACATTTTGTCATTTATTACTAAAATATGAAAAACATTTCTGTTTTAACAATGTGCTCACACAGATTATTGTAGAAATGGAACACACATGAAATGCATGTGTTCCAAATAACGATCTATTATTTCCACTCTAAAACTCCAGCACTTCACTCCCAGATAAGGCATGGCTTTGGTAATTCTAGTGTTAAAGAAATTCTGGGATGACTCAGAAGTTGTGGTGATATTGATAAGGGAAAAGAGACATTGTATTGGAGTCATGTGGAGAACTTTGTTGGTGAAAATAGAATTGTCTCCATCTTAACATCAGCAAAACCAAGGAACTGGTTATTTATTGACTTTTGCTGCACCAAAAAGTTTTTATGTGTGGTCCCCATTCAGGGAGTGGATGAAGAGATGGTGAACTCCTAAAATACTTGGGGGTCCACATTATTGACAAGTTGGACTGTTCTTGTAACACTGAAGATATATATAAGAAAAGCTAGAGGAAGATGTTTTTTCTGTGGAGACCATGTTCATTGAATGTGAGAAGTGGTATCTTTTAAACCATTTATAACTCTGTGATGGCTGGTAACATCACTTGAAGAGAGGCCCACCAAATCAACAAGCTAATTAAAAGGACAGGCTCAGGTATGGGACACACTCTGGGCCCCTGCAAGGTAGTAGCAAATGAGAGAATAAAAAAAATGAAAATATGAATATGATTATAAACAATTCTGCACATTGTACTTTCAGCCAAAATATTTATTCAACAGAAATGTGTTTATACCAACAGCAATAAGTTTGCATAATGCCACACTGTGAATGTGAAGTCAGAAGTTTTCTTTTTTTTCAAATGTTCTTCCTTTTTTAGTCATTCTGGTGCATGCTCAAACAATATTGTGCATATTGGCGTGCACCAGGAGGAACCCAGGACCCACTGCACCCAGCAGAGGGTCTGACAGTGGGTCCAAAGATTTCATCACGATACCTAATGGCAGTCAAGGTACCGTTGTCTAGCCTGTAGAGGTTGGTGCGTCCCTCCATGGATATGCCTCCCCAGACCATCACTGACCCACCACCAAAACGGTCATGCTGAACGATGTTACAGGCAGCATAACGTTCTCCATGGCTTCTCCAGACCCTTTCACGTCTGTCACGTGTGCTCAGGGTGAACCTGCTCTCATCTGTGAAAAGAACAGGGTGTCAGTGGTGAACCTGCCAATTTTGGTATTCTATGGGAAATGCCAATTGAGATCCACAGTGCTGGGCAGTGAGCACAGGGCCCACTAGAGGATGTCAGGCCCTCAGGCCATCCTCATGAAGTCTGTTTCTGATTGTTTGGTCAGAGACATTCACACCAGTGGCCTGCTGGAGGTCATTTTCTAGGGCTCTGTCAGTGCTCATCCTGTTCCAAATTGCCCAAAGGAGCAAATACCAGCCCTGCTGATGGGTTAAGGACCTTTTACGGCCCTGTCTACCGTAGAACTGCCTGTCTCCTGGAATCTCCTCCATGCCCTTGAGACTCTGCTGGGAGACAGAGCAAACCTTCTGGCAATGGTACGTATTGATGTGCCATCCTGAAGAAGTTGGACTACCTGTGCAACCTCTGTAGGGTCCAGGTATCACCTCATGCTGCCAGTAGTGACCCTGAAAATTCAAAACTAGTGAAAAAAAAACAGTCAGAAAAGATGAGGAGGGAAAAATATCAGTGGCCTCCACCTGTTAAACCATTTCTGTTCTGGGGGTCGTCTCATTGTTGCCCTTCTAGTGCATCTGTTGTTGATTTCATTAATGCCAAAGCAGCTGAATCTGAATAAAACCCCTCTCTGCTACTTAACTAACCAGATCAATATCCCAGACGTTTCATTGACTTGATGCTATATACTGATTAAAAAGTGTTCATTTTTTTGAGAAGTGTGTGTATGTATATATATATATATATA
>JANRMT010062815.1:11768774-11850192 GCA_026402145.1 Polypterus bichir lapradei | reverse complement strand
ATATATATATATATATATATATATATATATATATAAATTTATTTAAAGAGCTTTTGTACAAGCCAGATTTCCCCTTAGGACAAATAAACGTTTATCTATTTATCTATCTATCTATCCCCCAATTTAATTACTGTACAAATCTATATGAACTGAAATATAATAACGATTTGAACATTTACCCATTAGCCCTGTTTGTTACATCTCACAAAAGTATGCAAATAAGACAAGCTTACTACCCAATCAATGAAAAATGTCATTTACTTTAAATTAAATCAGCCTTCAGCAATGCAGTCTAAGCTGACAGCTCTGATACTGTTGCTGTGTTGATTGTTCAGTTTTATTGTACTGTGCTTGTGCCTTCCATGTTAAACTAGTCTATGGATTATTATTAATGCTGTTGTTGCCATTATTTTATTTGTGTTGTAGTCTCTAAGTTGTTTGCCTTCCTAAGTTTATGAGTCAGCATTAGTGTACTTAATTCTGTTGCGGCAACTGCAAATATTTTCAACAAGTATTTTCTTTAATTTTCCCCCTAATCGTTTGGAGCTATTTAAGGCAAAACCCATTTCTTTAGTATCAGGCAGAATGTGAGCTCTACTTTTAACTTACACTAGTGGACATAAAGCACAGCCTTCATTGAGACCACAATAAAGGTCATAAATGGAAATAAATTAAATATAAAGAAAATCCCAATAAGACTGCAGAAAGCAAAAGCCAATAACCCTTTGTTTAATACTCTTATGTGTATTTGTGGAAGCAGAAGGAAAGCCTACGTTGAATGGAAAAACATGCAAAATTCACACAAATGCAGACGGTGCTTGGGTTTCAAATACAGCAGCACTAATACGAGTTCTCCTCAATGTCCATTATGTCTACTGTATAAGACAAGACAACAAAAGGTAATGCATTAATCAACCTTTGAAACACCTGTGTGCAACATGTTATATTAGTCTATTAGCCATTACAATAATAAGAACAATAACATTCTAAAAGAAGAAAAGATATTATCAAAATGTTTCCATAACAACCACCTGCAATATATTTTGTTAATTATATGCACAATTTTATATTAATATTACTATCAAGTCAAATTAATCAGTGCCTTCTTAATCATTAACATCAAGTTATGTTCTTCTTACTTCTGTATAGTATAGTATAGTATAGTATAGATAGATAGATAGATAGATAGATAGATAGATAGATAGATAGATAGATAGATAGATAGATACAGTAGATAGATAGATAGACAGATAGATAGAATTTTATTTTCCCCAGGGGGAAATTTGCCTTTTTACACAAACTCTTTAAATAAATACATATATAAATAGGTAGATAAGTAAAGAAGTACTTAGTAAATAAATAAATAAGTATACACACATACTTTGGTCTGAACTTGACTATAAAGCAAGAAAAGTAAAAAGAAAACTTCTGACGTGGCTGTTACAGTCACAGTGAGGAATTATGCAGATTTATTGCCGTTGGTGTAAAGGAACCGCAGTAGCGTTTTTTGATACACTTCTGCCAAAAAATTAATTGTACTCATGTTAATGTATCAGAGAGAGAATGTGCAGCATTGTTCATAATGGCACTCAGTTTTGTTTTAATTCTCTCCTTAGCTTTTACCTCCAGAGGGTCCAGAGTGTTTTATATAACGACGCTTGTCCTTTTAATTAGCTTGTTGATTTGGTGGGCCTCTCTTGAAGTGATGTTACCCAGCACACCACAGTGTAAAAAATCACACAGGCCATCACGGAGTTATAGAAGATGTGAAGGATGTCACTTCCCACATTAAAGGAAAACAGTCTCCTAAGTTAAAAGACCCTGCTTTTGCCTTTTTTATTTAGTTCCTCTGTGTTCCGAGACCAGTCCATCCTGTCATAAATGTAGATCCCAAGTACTTGTAGGGGTATATATTAGAAAAAGATAAAACAGAAAGCCTATCAATCCATTAGGTGACATAGGCAGCCGCCTGGAATGCAGTCACCAGAGGTACACCATCTATGAAAGTTAAAGGGGGTGCATTTAGGATACCAAGGGGTGCTTCTTATATATACTCAAGTGGCATGCTCAGGAATCCTAACTGCCTAGTCATGCAATGGAGACCAAGCAGCATTGTCTTTGCAACTCAAGGGGTGCGTACTCTGGACACCAAAGGAGATTTTCCCTCCCCCCATTCCTTGAAGTCTAATAATACTTTATATGCTGAAATAAATCAAGAGACACAAGACAGGTAAAGAGTTGGGGAGCCTCCCCATATACTGGCCGTAAGTTCCAGTTCAAGGTTGCCACAGTCAAAGTTGCACAATAAATACACATTTGACAACAGAGTATGGGTTCTTGGAGTTTTTATTGAGGAGGCTAAATGAAAACAGGAAATAGGCTGATGGAAATAATGGGAGTTGGAGAATGGTTGGAAATGATGTCAGGAGGAAGCTGAAGGTGTGATGAACTTAGTGGAGCTATATATGGCGTTATTCTTCAGGGAAGATCAGAGCCGTTGCTTGCAGTAAGGCTTCTTATTCTGTTGTTTTTCTGTGGGTGTAAAGGAGAAGAGAGCATTAGTTCCGCATTCTGAATCCCCGTTTATTGTGGTTTCACGTGCGATCGGGGCGTTCGGCTGTCCCCTAGTTGAACGTGTGTGACAGTGTACTATGAACACCAAAAGGTGGCATTTATGTAACTCAGGCAGTGTGTGCTCCAGAATTCTAACCACCTCGTTGCTCTATATACACATTCAGGACACAAAGGGGGATCTACCCAACCTTTGGTTTTATATGGGCTTTGACTGAAAAAGCATTATACAAGAACATTTTGATTTACTATGAACAGGATGGAATTCAACTATGTACAGTACATTTTCATAGAACATTTATCTACAGTGCTGATGCCATTCTATGGCTTTATCTTTGTAATGTGCCCCTGAATGGCTTGAAAGGAACAATTAAATTAAATACTGACTGCATTTTATACAAAATAAATTCACTTTGAATTTTCTCTGTGAGGATGTAAGACTGCAAAGATAAACATCACATTCACAAACTATAAAATAATGATAGTTTAAAAACAATAAAAGTCTAAACGGTGTTCAACTTGAATTCAATAATTTAAGAAAATATTGGCACTGAGTCTAGACCTGGATTTGAATGCAGGTTTGCCACCATTTCAGCCTTTCACTGCTCCACATGGTGGAGTTACAAGGTAGATTACTCACATTACTGTAAATGTCTGAAACAGTCCTGTTGCTCATGGTGCAGAACAGGCAGTGTATCACTGTAAAATTCAGTGATCCTTACTCATTCTGCTTGGCAGTATATGTGGTTTATATTTATTAAATCTATTTCACTATGTATAGAAATTTGCTAACCGTACTCTGTTATTATCTGGAGATGTTAGATATGGCATTCCACAGTGCTGAGTAGTTGGGTATCTTAACTGTTACCACTTTACAAGCTTCTAATGGGAGATTTAATTGGACATCATAATATTCACTTTCATTCAAATACAAGTGATGATGAGCTATACCTTTCTTTCAGACCAAATGATGTTTCCCCCAGAGTGTTTCTAATTAATTGTAATAGTCAAAAGAGTGAATGGGCAATAACTACTTGCAGAACATAAGAAAGTTGATGAAAGAAAAGAGACCATTCAGTCCATCAAGTTTTATTTGTTTAGCTAATAGCTGAGTTGTCCCAATATCTCATCCACATACTTCTTAAAGGTTGTCAAGGCTTCTGTTTCAACTACATGACTCTGTAGCTTGCTCCAGATATCCACAACTCTTTATATAAAGAAGTGCTTTCTAGCTTGAGTCCTAAATGCCCTTCCTTGTAATTTTCACAGGTGTCTTTTGTACTTGATTCACCGTTAAGTTGAATGGTGCAGCATCTATTTTATCAATGCCTTTCAAGATTTTGAAAAGCTGTATTAGGTTCCCACATAGTGTACTCTGTTCGGGAATAAACAGGTTTAATTATCTGAGCCTGTCAGAGTACATGTCCTAAAGTCCTGAGATGCACATGGTTACTCTTTTCTGCACAGCTTCAAGTCCTGCTATGTCTTTCTTTTGTTAGAAAAATGTTAGTAATTGAAGGGAATGATGAAGACTTCATTAATACCTTGTAACTTTTTACCTCAGCACGTGTAAGCATCGGGTCCTCCCTACATGGAGTTTGCATGTTCTCCCCGTGTCTGCGTGGGTTTCCTCTGGGTACTCTGGGTTCCTCCCACAGTCCAAAGACATGCAGGTTAGGTGCATTGACGATTCTAAATTGTCCCTAGTGTGTGCTTGGTGTGTGGGTGTGTGTGTGTGTGTGCGCCCTGCGGTGTGCTGGCACCCTGCCCGGGTTTTGTTTCCTGCCTTGCGCCCTGTGTTGGCTGGGATTAGCTCTAGCAGACCCCCGTGACCCTGTAGTTAGGATATAGCGGGTTGGATAATGGATGGATGGATGCATGGTCTAGCTCCTACTTATATATGTTAAATGTAAATTACACGCATACTGGAGTGTATATAGCAATCTGAAGATGACAGTCAATTAAAAATTTATAGAATTAATAAGACAAAAGGAGGTCAGACTTTTAGCTACAGAGTCACAGAGCTGCAAAATGTTCTGCCTAAGAAGCCCCTTCAGTCTCAACTTTCAAATCTAGGTTGACGACTCCCTAATTTAGTCTAGTATACCTTGATTAGAAGTGTTGATTAGCTGTGCTTTTGCATTTCCATTTGTTTGTCATTTGTACAAAAACAGTAGTGTTAAATGATTTAAAACTGTTACTGACAAATCTCTATTTTGCTTCTTTTGTCTATATCCTGCTGAGGCACTTGATGCCAGTGCTACACTTCCGCACTGCTCGCCTGCCCTTGGCAAAGATTCCACAAATACTTATGTGCCTTCAAGTCCCAAACTGCTAAATGCCCAAAAAGGGGTGGATAGCCATTTGACCTACATCTCCAGAATTGTGGCAGAGTCCAACTTTGTTTATCATTATGTGGGCCCCAAGAGGTTAATTTTCTCCAGGGAAGCTACGGACTGGGTGTTTCCAGAAGAGGTATTAGCTCTCTTGGAAATGTGTTCTTTTGAAATTGTGGCATATTAAATAATTAAACAATATCATAATATATCAGAAACGGCGATATCCCTCCCATCGTGATTATGGCGGTACAAGAATCACATGAGAAAAAATATCTTTTAGCTTACATTTACTGACGATTAACGCGGTTACAGATGGAGAGGCGCATGGACAGACTTAATCCAGGTGGGAAATCTGGATCAACACAGTCAGCCATTTTCTCGTCACCACGCTGGGAGGTTTTTCTTCGAGCTTTGTCGATTCCACCTCTAAGGGTCTGGCTGTTGTCCAAGCCTTTATAATGTCTTGCTTCATTTGCTGGTCTTCTCTGTCTCCAAACAAGGGCTGAATTCCTCCTCCACAAAATACAGAAATATCATAGTGCTTACATGCCGATTCTCATTCTCCCAATAAAGAAAGAAGATTTGTGCTGATAGAGGACAGAAATACCCTAACCTGTGTTTAAACTGACTATACAAGCCTCCAGTTGTCTTTGGCTATTTAATCCAATGCTTCACTAGCAATTTTAACTGCTGAGCCCCTGTGTGCCAAATTTAACATGCACATGTGAATAAAACTCATAACAGTATTGTCCAGATATAGTGACATAAAGAAAAATGTAATATTACAAGCCACCCTTTGTCACTGGATCTGTGACAAAACAATACTTGAAAGTTATATCCACAATGCAAAAGGTATTTGATCCCCCATCAGTGTCAATATTTCAAGTCATTTGTGGACATGTAAGATGTAGTATCACTATAGCTTCTGTACCATTCATCTAAAACCAGCGTAAACATGGACAAACAGTTACATTTAACATGCTGTTATCAAGTAGTGATCACTGTATCTCATCAATGGTGTTAGTGGAGATTTTTGCCGTTATTTCTTACATAGTCTGTGTTGTGTCTCTATATTACTGAATTCATGCAGTGGGTGTCATAGCATCAGATTATATTATAATCCTATATAGCATCTTGATGGATTACTATTCTTTGGCACTCCTATCATTTCTAGCTTCAATATGTTGCTAGATGTACCCCACCCTTTAGTGTCTGATCCCTTTATGAGTTACAATAGTTGTAACATAACTCAGATGCTATTCTAGCTTCATTGCTATGATTATTAATTGTTCTTAACTAGTATTATTGCATAATTGTTCATTCACTATCTGTTATCCTCCCCAACTTCACTATCAGATGTTCTATTCTAAGTTAAAAATTTACAAGCCCCTTGTCACCGCTGCTGTTTGCGATTGCCATTGAACCACTGGCAATACATTGTCGAAATACTGATCAGATAAAAGGGATTAGCAGAGAAGGACTGGAACAGAAAATCTCATTATATGCAGATGACATGGTACTGTATATATCAGACCCAGAAAATTCTGTACCTGCAGTTTTAGCAGCACTCACAGAATTTCAAAAGATCTCTGGTCTCAGAATTAATCTGAATAAAAGTGTACTCTTTCCAGTGAACTCTCAAGCATATAATATTAGATTAGATACCCTACCTTTTATCATTGCAGAGCAGTTTAAATACCTAGGGGTAAACATCACAAGTAAACATAAAGCTCTATATCAACAAAATTTCGCCGTTTGCATGGAAAAAATTAAACAAGACTTGCATAGATGGTCAACCCTTCATCTCACACTAGCTGGAAGAATTAACACTGTTAAGATGAATATTCTTCCTAAGCTCCTTTTTTTATTTCAAAACCTCCCAATATACATTAATAAATCATTTTTTAGGCAATTAGATTCGACAATAACCTCATTTATTTGGAATTCAAAACATCCACGCATCAAAAGAGCGACCCTACAAAGACAAAAGGCAGAAGGCGGCATGGCTCTACCTAACTTCCAGTTTTATTACTGGGCAGCAAATATACAGGCGATAAGAACCTGGACACAAATAGAAGAACATACACAGGCTTGGTCCGCAATAGAATTAAATTCCTGCAGTACTTCTTTGTATTCCTTGCTCTGTGCTCCAATAAACACACGTTATCGGCAATACACTAATAACCCAATTGTGCTCCATTCACTTAGAATCTGGAACCAATGTAGAAAGTATTTTAAGACGGAGAAGCTTCTATCTGTGGCACCCCTGCAAGAGAACCACCTCTTTCAACCCTCACAAACATATGCAGTTTTTAATATTTGGAAAAAATTTGGAATTAACTTGCTTAGAGATCTTTATATAGACAACGTCTTTGCATCCTATGAGCAATTACATTCCAAATTTAACATTCCAGCTACACATTTCTTTCACTATCTTCAAATCAGAAACTTTGTTAAACAAAACCTTCCAGATTTTCCTCATCTTGCACCCTCATCCATGCTGGAAAAAATATTGCTCAATCTCAAGGATTTAGACTCCATCTCTACAATATATAAAATCATTTTACAATCCCTCCCTTTTAAAGATCCAAGAGGACACTGGGAAAAAGATCTTTCAATTAATATATCAGAAAAGGAGTGGAAAGTAGCAATGCAGAGAATTCACTCGAGCTCCATATGCGCAAAGCATACAATTATACAACTCAAAATTATATATCGAGCACATCTGTCTCGACTAAAACTCTCCAAAATGTTCCCAGGGCATGATCCAACCTGCGAACGTTGTAACCAAGTCCCAGCCTCACTAGGTCACATGTTCTGGTCCTGCACCAAATTAACATTATTCTGGACAAACATTTTTAATTACCTTTCAGATAGCCTTGGACTTACAATCCCTCCAAACCCATTAACAGCTGTGTTTGGTGTTCTTCCAGATGGGTTTAAAGCGGAGGAAGACAAACAAATTGTGATTGCATTCACTACACTTTTGGCACGTAGACTTATTCTCATAAACTGGAAGAACCCAAACTCTCCTCTTTTAAGTCAGTGGGAAACCGATGTGTTATATTATTTGAAGTTGGAAAAAATCAAATACTCAGTTAGAGGATCCGTACAGACTTTTTTCAAAACATGGCAGGATCTAATCAGTAATATTTTAAAATAAGTTCAAAAGGCACAGATAATTTATTAATTTAGGTATGTCTCCAAGCATTAAATCTTGCTCTCTCTCTCAGGGGTGGGGATCGATCTGTTCTTAATTTTTCTCTTTGTAAAAACTTGATTGCTTTGTATGGATTGTAATAAAATTAATAAAAATAAAAAATAAAAAAAATAAAAAATTTACAAGTTCACATCATTGATAAATCATGCATATCCTCATACCTTTGAACCCTTCTTATAATAGTTTCAAGTATATTCCTAGACTTGCTATATATATATGCCTTGTCCAACCCAGTGGTTTGTTAACAAAGTCTCTTTCTTGGTGGCTTTGCAGATTAGTAACTTTGCAGATCCGTCTGAACAAAGTGTGACTGCTTCAAGGCACTAAAGTTTTCTCTTACTGGAACAGAAAGTAAACAGTCCTTTTACCATTAGGGAGTTCATAAGATGAACACATGGTGACTGACCCTTTTTAGCAGAGGTGCACTTCCCTCTAGGCTTGCACTGTATGCAGTGGTCCTTCATGGGAGCCTTCAACAGCTATCACATCACCTCAGTAGCTACTGCCTGTCCCGGAAGAGTCCATAAAACTTGTCTTAGTTCATGGCATCAAATCTGAGTTGCTGGACTTGCAATCTTTCTTTAGTTCTTTACTCTGTTCCCTCTGGAAAAGCAAGTATTTCTTCACCAGCTATTCTCAGGTATGTGCAACAGATGAAAAGTCATTAGTGCAGTACAGTCTCTGTAAATCTTCGTTTGTGGATACACCACATGTTACCTCATTGATAAAACTTTACCACTGAATGGAGAGGTTTTAACCACTAAATTGAGTGGCCAAACTAAAACTACTTGCTAGGCTAACTAAAGAAGGGTGCAAGGTAGAGCAAATACATAACATAAAGCAATTATTTCCCAATCATATGTATCATACAAATGCAGCATTATAAATGACAATTCTAGACCCGCAGTTGAGTCTCATAAAATAACAGTAAGAAATAGATTAATACATTTAAACTAGGCTAGTGACAATGTTTCTTCAGTAGGATCATCATACATTACACAAAATTAACACATTGCCTCAGTTATCCAAGTGTCTTAACTTATAACAGGATGTTACATACAATGGTTCTAATGTATAACTGAATAATCCATTTAGCTATGTGCATTATCACTGAGCATTAACTTAATACATTGATGCAATAACAACTCTATCTATTATTAATCACTAACAGAGACAAATCAATACATGTATTTCAATTCTAATACAGTTTGTAAGTACTGAAGTGATAATAATAATCATTTGTCATACATCAAAATATATAAACCCTCTATACTGTTTTTTCATGAAGACCAAGAGACAGAAATCAGTCTAGTGTTCATTTGTTTGCATTTTTTCATTTAAACATTTAACACTTGCACTAAATCAGCATGCAAGAAAATTATTCCTATAGCTGCTGTTCATTAATTTATGATTGATAAATATTCACTATCCTTCGATTAGATTGTTTCTAATTGCTCTGCCCAAACTTGCTATTAAGCTATTTTTTGCAACTTGTATAGAAACATTGTTTGTGTTTTTCATCCGTTGGTCACTGGATTTGCTGAATCTGGAGAAAAAGAACATCTATAGATTTAAATTAAACTTTTATGCTTATAATACTTTTCATGAAATTCAGATTTTACAATTCTTCTCTTTAATTGACCATGTTACAAGCTATTCTGAGATTCGTCGAGGTGAATAAGTCATGGCGTTATTTAAACTCTGCATCTGTTTGCAGGCTTCAAAGACACAGACCAGGCACAGATTGTGTTATCAATCACCAGTCATGATCACTATTGATATTCACATGTATTACATTTAACTTTGAATATTATTATATGGGACGTCTCCCATTTCTACAGTTTTATTTAACATTATTAGTCTTAGTCAGCTGACGAACATAGAAAGACAGACTTACAAAAACACGCATCTGCCACCCCAGACTCTGAATAAAGATAATTTATTTGTCTTTTATTTTCTTTTCTAGATTCTAAACTCTGCTTCATGTCCAAGCAGAATTACTTGGCTAACGCAGAAATTCGTTCACTAGAAAACAGACAATCAACCTTCACTCATTTCAATCATTTCTACACACAGTATTTGACAATTGCTTCATTCTTTCACATATTCACAAACTCACGTTCTCTTTTACAACAATACTTCATTCACAGAATAAAGTTCTCGATTTCTAGCACACGTGCTATAAACTCACTCGAGGTTGTGCTTTTTTTGTTTATCTATAGGGTTTCACCATGCAACATACTTAAACGCGTCTTTTATTTCATGCTTATTGTAAATCAAACAACATCTCAGGCCACAAGCTGATATTACTGAAAATATTAGGAATGCTTCTTACCTCAGTTTCATACGCGCTATTTTCCAGATCATGGAAATTTCGTGGCGAAAATCACGGTTCAGCGGCAACAAGGGCAAAATATTGCCCGTGGCGATCCGTAAATTCAGCGACAACAAGAGAAATCCACTCATGGGGAAATCACGCAGCACAATTCCACAACAAGAAAGTATTCCCACAAAAAGTTACGAGGTCACAAAGAATGTCCTGACTTAACAAGGAAAACATACATGCTTGAACCTTTATCTCTTATCACCGGGCAAGTGTGCTAACCACTGCACCACCATACATTCCCTTAAGAGTTCCCAAAATACATAACCTACATTCATGAACAATCGGGCACATGCTACATATCCGCGAGAACTTGTCTCCCTTATTATTTAGTATTATTAAAAGAGCATTTTTCCTTTAAACTTGATCAGGGTTTAAAAGGAAAAATGTTTTGCACGTTTACAAATCTTAACCAAAAGTGGAGACATTCTATATCATTATCTTTCTTTGTCTTATGAGAAACTGCCTCATGTTTTTAACTTCATACTTATCCAATTAATCCCTTCTTAAAACAAAGTTTGGCCAGTACTTACCAGAAGGTATAAAGGCATGTTTCTCATTGTAAGTTTTAACCCCAAATGTTTTTATTCTTTTTCCACTTTTTAGTTAGAGCTCTTTTGCATTTTAGCGCTATATGTATACAGTAATCCCTCCTCGATCGCGGGGGTTGCGTTCCAGACCCCCCCGCGATAGGTGAAAATCCGCGAAGTAGAAACCATATGTTTGTATGGTTATTTTTATATATTTTAAGCCTTTATAAACTCTCCCGCACTGTTTATAAATATTCCCCGCAGAGTTATACAGCATAATCCCTTTGTATTCTCTTAGATATTAGGTAAGATTCATTGAAATGATGTATATAAACACACACTGTTTATATACAGTAAAACCTAAATATTATTTTAAAGATATTGAGTGTCTCCGATATCACATATGTTACAGCCATTACGATAGACAGGTCACCAGCAATAAATACGTACATTGCAAGAAAAATAGTATACAGTAAATATGTGTACAGTGACACTAAACGTACATACATGTACTAAGCACTGTAAGAAGAAAATTAATTATGGTTACTCACCAACAATGACGCGATGACTTGTCCGATAACAATGAGTTTAATTTTACTGCACAACAAAGGAGAGTGTTACAGCCCTTGTAAAGGAGCCACTTCAGGCGATTGTGAAGCACTGCCGTTGTTCTTCTTCTGGCAGTCTTCAATCCAAATCCCTAAAGCAGATTCCATCCAGACTACTGCCTTATTACATCCACTTACAACTCGTTTTGCACCCTGGTTAAAAGGACGCTGCAGCCGTAGATCTTATATTCCTTTCCTACTTTTTAAATAAAAAGAATCGTAGCCTTCAACAAATCCAAAACGTTTACCTTTTCGGCAATCGTTAACATCTTCTTCTTGCGCTTGGGCACAGCACCTGAAGCAGTAGCAGATTGTTTTGGAGCCATAATGAAGGGCTTGACTATGCAAAAAGATAAACACTAAAGAGCACAACTCTTTACACAGCGAAGCACGTTGATGCTGAATGAGCGAGATGAGACTTCCTGGTTAACACTGTATTCAGCTCAACTGCGTGCTCTGATTGGTTAGCTTCTCAGTCAGGAGAACTTAACTGCGTGCTCTGATTGGTTAGCTTCTCAGCCATCTGCCAATAGCGTCCCTTGTATGAAATCAACTGGGCAAACCAACTGAGGAAGCATATACAGGAAGTAAAAAGACACATTGTCCGCAGAACCCGCGAAGCAGCGAAAAATCCGCGTTATATATTTAGTTATGCTTTCATATAAAATCCGCGATAGAGTGAAGCCGCGAAAGTCGAAGCGCGATATAGCGAGGGATTACTGTACACCGTTTTACAAATTCTTTTTAAACATTAGCTTATAACGTAGGTTCGTTATTTAAGCTATATTTAAAAGGCAATTTAATTATTTCTGTGTGTTTAAACACACGGCAATTTCTTAAAAGTACCAAAATAGGTGGGGTTTTGCCAAAACCTTTAACCTTTAACCTTTACCCGTGTAGGTAGAAGGATAGGAACAGCTGTCGGTTTGCAGACTGCGTTTACCATGTGGATGAAGCTTGTATTTTTTGCATCGGGCTGCTAGGATGCCATTAAAGATTTCAACAAATTATTTTAGCGATTGTGATCGAGACGTTATAGATTCTATCGCTGTTGATTTTATTTCATCTTTAAGTTTTTTCAGCTCTGCTGGATTATTACGCAAACGGCAAGGTAAGTGCATTGCCAGCATGTCTATCTGCCTGCTGCAACTAAATACAATAACGCGCCGTTCTTTATAGTTTTTCAATATTGTTTTCTATTGGCTAGCGATATAATTTATTTAAATAACAGTGTTCCCTATCACAGCATGTACTTTTCAGGCAGGTTTTGGGCTTCGTACGGCAGTGCATTAATCTGTGCTGCCCCTGTGAGTGCCGTTTCATTTTACTGGACAACCAGTCTCGTGCCATAAGTTTCAATCTTGTTGTTTTCCATTTATTTTGTCTGATTTTAGTCCCACTTATGCGCTGAACTTAAAAGTCCAACCTTAAAAGTCCACGCTACCACGATTCGCCGACAGATGTCGGGTTTTCTTTCCAGCCTCATACACTGTGCCAATTTTTGACAAGACCACCTCTTGTCTTTTAATGGGATAAATTAATATCCCTATTCCAATTCGGGCCAGGCATGTTAAGGCAGTTTTAATTCTCGGTCCGGGAGTCCATGACAGTGCGCGCGACCAATCCCGAAATATATCCCAAATATTTTGACTGAGCCACCCATATCGTCAGTATAAGCATATTTTTAATATATATATAAAATATTATAATTAATATATATAATTATTAATGTAGCCACAATCCTGCCGACTACGCCATTATGTTTCCTGAAGAGGCATTAGCTCTCTTGGAAATGTGTTCTTTTGAAATTGTGGCATATTAAATAATTAAACAATATCATAATATACCAGAAACGGCGATATCCCTCCCATCGTGATTACCGCGGTACAAGACTCACATGAGAAAAAATATCTTTTAGCTTACATTTACTGACGGTTAACGCGGTTACAGACGGAGAGGCGCATGGACAGACTTAATCCAGGTGGGAAATCTGGATCAACACAGTCAGCCATTTTCTTGTCACCACGCTGGGAGGTTTTTCTTCGAGCTTTGTCGATTCCGCCTCTAAGGGTCTGGCTGTTGTCCAAGCCTTTATAATGTCTTGCTTCATTTGCTGGTCTTCTCTGTCTCCAAACAAGGGCTGAATTCCTCCTCCACAAAATACAGAAATATCATAAGTGTTTACATGCCGATTCTCATTCTCCCAATAAGGAAAGAAGATTTGTGCTGATAGAGGACAGAAATACCCTAACCTGTGTTTAAACTGACTATACAAGCCTCCAGTTGTCTTTGGCTATTTAATCCAATGCTTCACTAGCAATTTTAACTGCTGAGCCCCTGTGTGCCAAATTTAACATGCACATGTGAATAAAACTCATAACAGTATTGTCCAGATATAGTGACATAAAGAAAAATGTAGTATTACACTGGGGTTATCGTATCTTCTCAATTTTTGTAAATTAGCCACATCTCAATTATAATATTAATGGACATACCATATGCTGCTAAGTTGCATGTAGTTTAACCAGTTCAAAACTACTTGTTTCTCTGTGTGTTTACTGTAATATATAGTTTTATCTTTGTACATTATGTAATTTATAAAATTTCAGATTAGCATTGTACCTATAAACTTGTCACAGTTCTCTGAAAGTAAATTATCAAACAGCTGGAAGAAACAAATCAACTCCAAACTCCTAAATATTAATGGCATGATATTATCTGTTAAGAACATTACTTTGGCAACTTCCAACTTCCTTTTGTTTTTTTTTTAATTATGAAAGAATGTCAAACAAATCTTAATGAAAAACTTTTGCAATAAAAGGAAATAAATACTGTAATGGAGGTAAAAGCATTCTGAGGGTTATCCATTTCCTAGATTTTAACCAGAAAAAATGTTTTTGAGAGTGAAAATGCGTGTCTGTGGCTGCTAGAGTGCTATGTGCCTCTGAGACAAAACTGTTTAAAGTTTTATAGGAAGAGTTTCCCCAAATCACTGTATGTGGACCAGGGGTAAATCTGTTTTTAGTCAGCATTTCTCACCTAAAAATGGTTTTGTGTATTGCCCTATTAGAGGTGTAAGGACAGAATATAAACTTGTCAGAATGCAATTGGCTTACAGAGTTTGAAATTGGAAGTAGAGTTAGAAAAACGATTCAACTGGAGTGAAAGAAACAGAACATGGGAGATGAACTGGAAATTGTGACACACAGTATTTGGAATAGGTTTCGAGACCAATTCATTCAGGCTCACGAAGACAGAAGAGTTTTATTTTCTTTTTATTTATTTGATGCCCCTGATTCCCCAACTGTTTATCCTTTATTTGTGTACTGTTTGGTTGTTGTAAATCATCATTTCAACAAATAACTTGTTTTATACATACTGTCACAAATACAATGCATAGTGTTTTGTGACAAAGTTTCGCAGTGATTAACACTAGAATTACCAGAGCCTACGAAAAAACTTGTAGATCCGTCCCACCTTAAATCGCTTCTTAAAACCGCTCTCACCTCTCCGCCAGCCTCCTTTGTCCTGTAAATGTGCCGATAAAAACAAACTGCAAGCAGCCGGCTATTCCATCCCCCCACCGGCTCAGAACGTGCACAAACTTCCACGAGCTCATGCCTCGATTATCTGGGAGTGAAGTGGAGTTTTAGAGTGGAAATAATAGATTGTTATTTGGAACACACGCATGTCATGTGTGTTCCGTTTCTACAGTAATCTGTGTAAACACAATGTTAAAACAGAAACTTTTTCATATTTTAGTAATAAATGTCACAAAATGTAGACATAAACTATAAAATGTATGAAGCCTGACAGTCAAAGAGCAAATACACTTTCATAAAAGGTTCAGGACTTTTACAACAGCTTCCGTGGCGTACTGGTAAGATTTCAATTCTTAGACCACAGCAGACTTGCTGTACCTCAAGAGTTCCGATTTCGAATCTCCGCTAGGGAGAAAATGTATTTATTTTTACCTTCGCCGTTCTGCCTGCCTGAACTCCCTGTCTATTCTATATAGTAATAACAGTAATTTTATTATTATATAGGAGCTTCCCTGTCTGCCTATCATATAGTGCCTTTCCTTCTTACCTATCTATATATCTATCCCCTTAGCTGTTTTTTATATATCTTTTATACAATGCCTTCCCTGTTTATTTATATATCTAGTGCCTTCTCTGCCTGTCTGTCTGTCTGATTGCATATAGCGCTGAACTTACTGCTCTATACTATTCTGTCTTCTGCATGTCCTGGAGTACAAAAGAAACACCACCATACAGCAACATGTGCGAACTGGCAAGATCGGGGAAAAAACACGCGGTCACTGATTACAAATCGCAAGATGAATGAAAGAGACAATATATGTAAAAACATCATCGCACTAATGCAATATTATTTGAAAACAAACAGCGTCAGATCGGGTTTGAATATGCGCCCGATCTGACGCTGTTCGTTTTGAAATAATATTGCATGTACTGTGCGTTGAAACTGCTGCACTGAATAAGCAGACTCCTTCTGTAACAGCGTCAGCGTGTATTCAAACCCGATCTGACGCTCTTCTTTTTCAAATAATATTGCATGTATTGAACTATTTTAGAATAAAAACATACATTTGATTTCAGTCAGTCTGTAAGAGCCAGTGTAAATGCATGATAATTATAAAGGTTAGCTTTTTTTTTTAAATTCAGTTCCATTCTCTCAGTCGCGTCCACGATCCCCCCCCCCCCCATCTGACACTGCTTTTTTTCACATAAAGACGCGCTATAACTCAAATGTGATTTATTTGGAGACGCGATATAGCTCGAATGTGATTTATTTGGAGACACGCTATACTCGAATGTTATTTGTATAGGGAAGAAAGTACAATGTCAGGTGCTCATTCAGTGTAATAGGAACCATAGCACAGAGAGGTGTGTACACTGCAACAAGTACACATGTCATGAATGTAGGAAGGGTGTGTGGGAATTGTTAATATTTGAATGTGAAGATTTTATATAGCACGGATCGGAAATCAGCAGTTCTTAGCATTGCACCACGCAAGCTGTCGTATCAACCGCCTACTGTAACTTGCTTTATTTTTTCTTCACGTATAGTCTAGAATAAAAGTGCACTTGTTTTGTTATTCTTGTACACCAACATATGTTCCTGTGTTTGAGCGACACGGGCATGCTCAAAAAAATAGACGTGTAATGCCACGAAAAGTGCACGCAGGCTCTTCAGTTCGCAAGCATTGGTACGAGAATGCAGTCACAAATACGCTGCAGAGCTATAGCGCATCTTTATGTGAAAACAGCATTCTCAATTTGGGGGGGGGGGTGTAGGGAAGGATCCTGATCACGACTGAGAGAATGAAAAGTGAATAAAAAAAAACTAACCTTTACAAGTATCATAAATTACACCGGGTGGTACACACTGAAATCAAATGTATGTTTTTATTATAAAATAGTAAGAATAACAGCAGTTTACGTCTCAAAACTGAATCGCATGGGATCAAACCCACAACCTTTTGGATACTAGTCAGTGACTGATACCATTATGCTCTCATGGCAGTTGTAGTAAGTATATGTCAATGTGGCATGCTAAGGTGGCTTTTTTTCTGCAGTTATATTTTTGAATAAAAGCATACTTGTTCTGTTATATTTGTACCTTTTGTAAATGTGTTTGATATTTGGACTTCAGGCTTCATACATTATATAGTTTATGCTTACATTTTGTCATTTACTACTACAATATGAAAAACGTTTCTGTTTTAAAAATGTGTTTACACGGATTACTGTAGAAACAGAACACACGTGAAATGCATGTATTCCAAATAATGATCTATTATTTCCACTCTAAAACTCCACTTCACTCCCAGATAATCAAGGCATGAGCTGGGAGAAGTTTGTGCACGTTCTAAGTCGTTGTTGGGATGGAATAGCCGGCTACTTGCAGCTTTTCTTTTATCAGCACATTTAGATTAACAAAAGACGCTGGCGGAGAGGTGAGAACGGTTTTAAGAAGCGATTTAAGGTGGGACGGATCTAAGAGTTTTTTCGTAGGCTCTGGTAATTCTAGTGTTAATCAGGACACTAAAATTAAATTGTAATTATAATATATTGACATTTGTGCTTTCAGTGTTTTGGGTTATTTTTTGTTGTTCCAGTAATAACAAGGAATTTCCTGACAAAAACTAAAAAATATTTTTATTGCATTGAAAGTATATATTTAAAATATGTTTTGGTGTATTGTAGTTAATGTGCTGATGAAACCTGAAATCTGAAAACAAAAAAACAATAGTAATTCATAATTTGGATGAAATTAAGTATTTTTTGAGAATACTGGATATACAACAAATCATATTTTAGATAGATTGTCTTAGCAGTTAGAACCTCACACTGCATTCTGCTGCAAGCATTTGTTAGTTTTGTTTCAACTGTACTAAATGTTTACAATTGGAGATCCTCTTACATTTCAAGTAATATGTACACCCGAAAAAATAATGTAATTCTAAGAAATTTATTAAATCTCATTTGGGGATTAGCCTCCAACATTATTTGTTTTTATTTAGTGTTTCTGAATTAAACACACAAACTATAAATGGCTTACTTTAGGATTTACAATTAGATAGATATGTTTTTAAAAAATAATAGTATATTTGCTACAGGAGTTTGAGTATGAATATGCAGTGACTCTTTTGATAAAAGATGACTAAACATAAACATAGCTGTGTTTAATCAAAATTACCAAAGTTCTGCAGCTTGCAGTTTGCTTCATAGGCTGATTCAGGCAATAGTGTGAATCAAATATCTTTGTTTTAAAAGCAAATTCAAAGCATAACAGCTGTCACAAAAAAATACAGAACAAATTGATATTAAAAAAAGAAAAATTCTTGTTTAAGAAAATTTCTGCTTAAGGCTTGTATGTCTTATTTAATTTCTCAAAGTTTGGTAATACACTCACACGTTAGGTACTGTACATTAAGCAAGTTAAGCATGCCAAGCACGTAAGTGTGTTCAGAAAAATGTAAAACATCTCCTATTTGCAAACATATCTATAAGTCCATGCTGGCAGTGAGACTATTTCCTAACTGTTTTACAGGTGGTGGCTCAACTCAAAGGTATAAGAATAATATAATAGACTTTTATTTTATATAAGTCATTTGGGTGTAAACCAACAAACCAACCAGAGTAAAATGTATGCATTGATTGACATTGTATGTAAGTTCAGTAGTGTATAAAATGAACCTCTATTCTTTGTTTCTCTGATCATTCTGACCATGCAATAACAGACTGCCTTTGAAGAATGTTCTGTGTAAGGCTTTCTGCCGAGGAGTAATTAAAAGCTACAATGAGCAGCTTTTCTCCTGCCTGATTACTGATTTGCCCTTCTTTAATCTTCTTCTTATTTCAACTGCTCCCTTTAGGGGTTGGCACAGCACACACATCTTCCTGTCTTTTGCATCTTGATCTGTTAAAGGCATCACCTGCATGTCCTCTCTCACCACATCCATAAACCTTCTCTTAGGCCTTCCTCTTTTCCTCTTAACTGGCAGCTCTATCTTTAACATCCTTTTTTTCAATATATCCACCATCTCTCCATGCACTAGTACAAACCAACATAATCTCACCTCTCTGACTTTGTCTCCCAACATTCCAAGTTGAGCTCACCCTCTAAAAGTACTCGTTTCTAATCCCGTCCATCCTCATCACATCCAATACAAATCTTAGCATCTTTAATTCTGCCACCTCCAGCTCTGTCTCCTTCTTTCTGGTCAGTGCCACCATCTCCAACCCATGTAACACAGCTGGGCTAACTACTGTCCTGTAGATCTTCCCTTTCACTCTTGCTGATAATCTGTCACAAGTTACTGACACTCTTCTTCACCCATTCCACCCTGCATGAACTCTCTTTTTTACCTCTCTTACACAATCCCCGTTACTCGGTACTGTTGATCCCAAGTATTTTATCTCATCCACCTTTGCCATCTCTACTCTCTACATCCTCACCATTCCACTGACCTCCCTCTCATTTTACACATGTACTGTATTCTGTCTTGTTCCTAGTGACTTTCATTCCTCTCCTCTCTAGAGCATATCTCCACCTCTCCAGGGTCTCCCCAATCTGCTCCCTACTCTCACTATAGATCATAGATCATAATATCATCATCCAACATCATAGTCCAAGGGGACTTCTGTCTAATCTAGTCTCTCAACGTGTCCATAACCATTTGTAAATGCCAGGGGTTGCTGTTTCCCCTTAAAACCAACAGACAGATGCAAAGGACACAGGATAAAAGCACTAAGAAGTATTTTAATGTTTCTCCTTGGAAAACAGTGTCTCCCTAGCACCCTGCCCACAATGAGCAGGCAATAAAATGAACACAATACTCTCAAATAACAATAATTCTCTCCTCTACACCTCCCAGCAAGCTCTGTCACACTCCTCCTGACTCAGGTTTGCTTGCTGGGTCTCCAGTAGTCCTTATTATAGTCCTTGACCCAGGGTCAGATGGAGAACTGGTCTTTTCTTCAGCCCAAAAGTACTTTGGAACTTCCGTCCTCATGATCTGGGAGTACTTCAGGACTATAGATGAGGCACGACTCCTCCTGTCCCTTTACAGCTCCTGGCGGCACCCACGACACCCAACAGGGCTGAGCAACCGAACTCCAAGTCCTAGGAAGCCCTGCAGGAATCCGTGGTACTGCTACATTCCAGGGAAGCTGCCATCAAACATTCAGGGGGAGGCAGTTTCCAAAAGTATCTGCCTTCCCCCATCCTTCCATCCTTTGGGCATCCCAGCCAGGTTGACCTGCCGGCCATCCCTCACACATTGTAAATAAGAAAGGGCTCAGAGCCAATCCCTGATGTAATCCCACCTCTATGTTGAATGCATCTGTCACTCCTACCACAGACCTCACCACTGTCACACTTTCCTCATACATATCCTGTACAACTCTTACATACTTCTCTACCACTCCTGACTTCCTCATACAATACCACAACTCTTCTCGAGGCACCCTGTCATATGCTTTCTCCAAATCCATAAAGATGTAATGCAACTCCTCCTGGCTTTCCATATACTTCTCCATCAACACCCGCAGAGCAAACGTTGCATCTGTGGTGCTTTTTCGTGGCATGAAATCATATTGCTGCTCACTAAACATCGCCTCCCATCTTAACCTAGCTTACACTACTCTTTCCCATAACTTCATGCTGTAGCTCATCAATTTTACTGTATTTCCCTCTCGTTACTACAGCTCTGCATATTCCCCTTATTCTTATAAATCATTACTAGTACAATTCTTCTCCATTCCTTAGGCATCCTCTCACTTTCCAAGATTCCATTAAACAATGGTTAAAAACTCCAGTGCCATCTCTCCTAAACATCTCCATGTTTACACAGGTATGTCATCTGGACCAATGGCCTTTCCATTCTTCATCCTCTTCATAGCTGTCCTTACTTCCTCCTTGCTAATCCATTGTACTTCCTGATTCACTATCTCCACATCATCCAACCTTTTCTCTCTCTCTCTCTTCATTCATCAACCTCTCAAAGTACTCCTTTCATCTGCTCAACACACTTTCCTCACTTATGAATTCATTTCCATCTTTATACTTCATCACCTGCAGCCCATCTTTCTCAGCTCGGTCCCTCTGTCTAGCCAATCGGTACAGGTCCTTTTCTCCCTCCTTAGTGTCCAACCTCTCATACAACTCAACATACACCTTTTCTTTAGCCTTCACCACCTCTCTATTCGCCTTGAGCCTTATTTCCTTGTACTTTTGTCTACTTTCTGCATCTCTCTGACTATCCCTCTTCTTCTACACCATCCTCTTCCTCTGTATACTCTCTTGTACTTCCATTCCACCATGTACATACATTCCACCACCAGGATTACTTTTTCTTCTTCCTCTGTCCAGATGTCATGCCAAGCACCTTTCTTGGTTTCACCCTTACTACTTCTGCTGTAGTTGACCAACTGTCTGGCAGCTCTTCACTGCCACCCAGTGTCTTTCTTACCTCCTCCCTAAACTCAGTCTTGCACTCTTCCTTTTTCAGCTTCCACCATTTGATCCTTGGCTTTGTCCTCACTCTCCTCCTCTTCTTCTTGATCTCCAACATCATTCTACAGACCACCATCTTATGCTGCCCAACTACACTTTCCCCACCACTACATTGCAGTCTTCAATCTCCTTCAGATTAACTCTTCTGCATAGGATATAATCTACCTGTGTGCATCTTCCTCCACTCTTGTACGTCACCCTTTGTTCCTCCCTCTTCTTAAAATATGTATTCACTACAGCCATGCCCATCCTTTTTGCAGAATCCACTATCATCTGACCTTGTTCATTCCTCTCCTTGACACCATACCTACCCATCACCTCCTCGTCTCCTCTGTTCCCTTCACCAACATGTCCATTGAAATCTGCTCCGATCACTTAGGTACACTGTCCATCACTTCATCCAACTCACTCCAGAAATCTTCTTTCTCATCCATCACACATCCAACTTGCGGGGCATATGCACTAATAACATTCACCATCACACTTTCAGTTTCCAGCTTCATAATTATTACTCTGTCTGACACTCTTTTCACCTCCAAAACACTCTTGACATACTGTTCCTTCAGAATAATCCCTACCCCATTTCACCTTCCATCCACACTATGATAGAACAATTTAAATTCACCTCCGATCCACCTGGTCTTAATCCACTTTCACTTAATCTCTTGCATGTACAATATATCAACCTTCCTTCTCTCCATCATATCGGCTCACTCTCTCCCCTTACCAGTCATACTGCCAAAATTCAAAGTTCCTACCCTCAGTTCCACTCTCTATACATTCCTCCTCTCCTCCTGCCTCCAGACACGTCTACCCCCTCTTCTTCTTCTTCTTCAGCCAACAGTAGCCCAATTTCCGTCAGTGTCCTGTTGGCTTACAGTACCGGTGGAGGCCATTGTTAACCTGGGCCTCAACTGATCCGGTAATGAAATTTGTATTGTATTTGTGTTTACACTGGACACCCTTCCTGATGTAACCCTCCCTATTTATCTGGGCTTGGCACCTGCACAAAGAAACACACTGGTGTGTGCATCCCCTGTGACTGAGCTATGTTTCTTTTTTGAATAAGTTTTTAAATGTCTACTACAAAAACTATACCATATTCTAGATAGCTGTATTTCACTTTCTAAGACTGGCTCTTACAATAAAGACTTCATGACTTTTTCGATAAAGGTAGGCGTGCCATATTACATTACAAGCAGTAATATTATTTCAATGATTTTTGCTTGAAAGCTGAAGTGTTCATTGATAAACCTTTAGTGGAGCTTATGTAAAGAAATCTCATCAGGTCCTAAACACACAATTGTGCCTGTGATGGTCCTTGTTTTTATCTCTTTTCTATTTAATTTATCTTTATAGTAATACCACAATAAACAAAGCAATGCTGCTTCTTTGGTCATGCAGCATTTTTTCTAAAAAATAACAAGATGAGAGTTTGCTGCTTATTTTAATTGGACTACTGGACTCATGATGAGACTGTTTTAGAATGATTACAGGATCTTCATTTTCCTTTCCTTCCAATGTGTATGGGCATAGGTTTAAAATGGAACTAGATGGACATTTTAATTGTTTCGGGAAAAAGGTTAAAGACACTTCCTTTCCAGCATGACGATAACGTTTAAGCTTTTTTGTCTTTGCAAATGAACTCTTTGCAAAAGATTATGTTAATCACATTTTGAACAATGATAGGTGTATCCAAAACATCCAAAACAGATATTCATTAACAAAATTCACAAGTCTGGCTATTCAGCTACACTTTTATTTGGTTGTTTTCACAAGTTCTCTGTTTCCTATATTGCTTTAATACTTGCAGCATTGCTCAACCAGCTGCTCTGTACTTAAGACCTCTTCAGCACTCCTGCAAAGCTTCATCCCTTGTGTACGATCCTCCTTGTGCGATAACCAATTTTTATAAAGACCATGAGTCTAATTACTTGACTCCACCAAGCAAGGACACTATCAAGGTTGTGGATATTCTTCTACAACCAGGTACTCATTTTTACTTTCTTATTTCTTAATATGGGTTTTTGATACATTCCTGTTATTAATATTCTCTTGTCCCACTAACAGGAGAGGGTGCAATGCAGAAAATCTTTGAAGGCATTGACAAGTCACACCTTCAGAAACTCCCTTCTCCTTCGGCCTGTGGAACTGCTAGTCTTTAGTGAACAAAGCAGACTTAATTTCAGCATTTGTCACCAAAAGATGACTTGAAGCTGTGGCATTGAATAAAACATGTGTCCAGCCAGGAAGTAAAACTTATCATAAGGATGAATTAAATCTCCAAGTTGAAGTCATCAAAGAGAAAAATGTAAAATTAAATTGAATCACCACACCCTTGTGATCAGACATAGTAGCCTTTACAAGAAATGTGTTAACAAGAATAGAAGTGAGAGAGTAGGAGATAAAAATGTAATCAAGTCTGCAGTGAAAATGATGTTCGAGAGAAATGACAAAAAACTTTAGTAGAGGAATACAATAACAAAAAAGAATCAGCCACATTTAAATTAGGAACAAATTCACAAAGTAAACAGATTAAGCAAGGAATCTTTTGCAAAGGACAGCTTAGATTTTATCAAGCAAGAAATTCGTAAAGGTATTTACATCCAGATTATCCAGAATAATAATATAGCTTTTCAGATTTAAGATTTAAGTAGACTAGATATACAGAGAAGGAAGAAAGATTGATGTTGGGTTGATATAAAAATGCAACACAGCACCATTTTCCAACCACCCATCCATAAAACTGAGTAGAGTCATCAAAGCTTTTGACAAGTATTTCAGTCTGCATGTTGTTGCCTAGGAGACCAGGCATTCCACATTTCCCAGAATTAGCCAATGCAGAAGCCACTACAGCATAGTGCTACAAAATCTGAGCTCATCTATGAACAATGTGACACACAGGTAATATGACGATACTGGTTTGTCTAATGTTTAATCTTAACACTCGACATTCCAGCAGGCAGCCATCAAATTAGCCAAAGACACAGTTAAGATGAGTATACAACAGATAAAATTCAAGGGAGAAACGAAAAGATAAGGATGCATCAAGATACAGTCATGTCCCTGTGAATTCAAAGCAATGTAAAGCAAGATTTCTAACCATTCTTAATATTCTTTTGTCTGTAAGCATGCCTTGTTATAGACTGACACGCTGTTAGCGTATTGGCCCCTGCCATACTCCTTAAGTTTCCAGAATAGTCTTTGCCTCTTAATTTCAGCACTGGATCGTGGGATAAATCTAAAGCCGACACAGCAGCCTATATTACATCTGTAGCATAATCTGGAAAATGTATGCATTTCAAGTAAGGACATTAAAAGATGATCATTCACTAAACAGACCTATGTGAAACAGTCACTTTCTAAAGTAGGTACCTCCAAAAGTTAATAGGAAAGATTTTTTAAATTTTGAAATTGCATGTGTGTACTATATTTTTTATATTCCCTGTCAGAAAAACCTATTTCCACTTTGTAGTTTGTTGCCAGAGAGAAGAGGGCAAAGTTAATAGGTACATTTGGACTGTTAAGGTGTCTGTTACAGCAAGTACTACTTCAAAGAGACCCAGCCTAGTTATACTTCGAAACATCATCTACAGGTGAATGATACAGTCAATTTTGAAAGTAAAAAATAAAAAAAAATCCCCCCCCCCCCAAGAATACTGTGGTTATATAGTTATTAAAGTAAAAGGTTTACTTAATTTATTTTCTTTTAATAATAGCAAGCTTTTTATGTGCAGTATTAAATAAAATTAACTAATTTTTCTTTCTGACTGTTTAAAGGCATTTTCTTCGATACAACATTATTTTAGGACAAGCTAAGTATTTTAAAGTTGTATATATAAATACATTATAGATAAAAATATAAATGGAAGCTATATTTGTACATAAATTGAACAAACAATGCAATTTTCTCTGCAAAGCCATTGAAAACATAAAAAAGTCTTAACTAATGTAAGCTACCCAAATTCGTGTTATTCATAAAAAATGTAATGCTTTACTTCTTGAGTTAGAAGTACATCATAAACAAAAATAGTTGCGTCATATATTTGAAATATTAAAATATGTGCTTCAATTTAAATGTTTAAAGTGGACATTTCAACCTCTAATAGAGTGCCACAGAGGGCTAGAACCCTAGTAAAGAATTAAAAATCAAAAATAACATAATATATCTAATCACTGACCTTGAAGTATTCTCAAACAAAACATGTTTATGTTTAAGATTTGACATTTTTAACCTTCTAGGTGTGGCTGTTAGAAGGCTAGGACCACCGGTAAAGAATCAAATATCAAAAATTCTATTATATTCATGATATGAAACTTCAAAATAGCATAAAATGGCACAAAGGTCTCCATTTTTTCAAAGTTTTGTGAAAAAGAGTAACTTTGACCTTTCATATCCTGTTAGAGGTTGGTTGGTGTGGCATGCACAACTTCAAGTTCATCTAATCATTTCTGCTGGAGACACCAATTGGTTTATAATAAGGATGTAATTTCCTGCATAAAATATGGTCCAAAAATTACCTAAAAATTAGGGGTTTTAGGGAGTAACAGGCCAAAAAATGGGGTAATCCCAAAAAGCTCAACATCTTGCATTACTAGACTTCAAGTTGAAAGGTATATTACATGTGGGGGTTTTTCTTGTACCAGTAAATCAGGAAGCGCTGGACAAAAAAAAAAATTAAGTGATTTCAAAGCGTCTATAAGTAATTCTTATGAACACAATAACAGTCATTTATCGGTTACCAATTATTAATATTTCGGAATTCTTGATATATATGTGCATTATATTTGTATATATGCCACCTTGTACAATAGATGTTTCATTTATTTCATTACATGCTGTGGTAAACTGTATGGATTTTTGAAGATACTTAAGTCAGATAATAAGAAAACACTAACAAAACAAACATTTTCACACTAGTCAAAGATTACAGTAAGACAAAAGCTTTTTTTGCAAGAGGGCATGTTTGCTTGCCAAATAATTTATGGAATGTTGTTTTATATTGATATCTTGTATTGTCTTGTATATAATTTGGCTTGAATTAGTCTTGGTAACCTATAAAATTGTATGCAAGTGTTGTAATTGTCATTGCTTATCACACTACATAAAGCTGAAACTTTACTTCTCTACTACCTTGTGTGTATTCTGCCTTGTCAACTTTTTGATTAACCTGCATAGTATTTTGTCTTGTGACCTTGTAATTAACTTTCTCTGCCACCCTTAAAAAAAAAACATTTTATAGCTTTGCATATTACCATATATATAGCTTTTCTTGACAACTCATGAAGTTAATGTACTGTATTTAAGATGGAGAAAGAAACATGAACACAACTTTATTCCACACTGAAACGTTAATTGGTAATTGCATCTTAATGATAAACTGTGAAAGTTTTACAATGCATATATGGAGTTATCTTTTTTGGAGTGTTAGATTCTTTTTATTGGTGCAACAAATCTAAGAGTGACATTATTAATCTGCAACAGTTTAAATAACTTTCTTATTAAATGTCCTTTGCTGTACTAGTGTCCTTTAACATGAAAATCCTGCCCTAAAAATTATAAAAAAAAGTTCAGTCCACAAAATCTTATTTCACTGACACTGCAAGAATATTTGGCAAGAAAGATAATACATTTCAGCTGAGCATTTTTCTTGAATCTTGCCGATGGCGTACATTTTTCTCTACGGCAACAGCTCTTTGGCAGTTTCTAAACCAGTATATCCAGCATTTTGTAGATAATCGTTTTCTTAATATTATGGTAATAAAGAAGGTCTTGAGAAAAATATATATACAAAAAGATTAAACTTGAGGCATCGTAGAGACATCCTCTTTTGGAAACTGTTTAGTTGACTCCATCCTATCCTGTTCTTTCTAAGTGCTGCCCTATCACTAACAACCTCTTGCCAGTTAAATATACCCTATTTACAGCATTTCAACAGAAATACAGCCTCAGTAATTTGTAATCATATAATGATGAGGATAGAATTATTTGTATTGCTGTATTTCAAACAGAGAGTGGAGAGCATTGTATTATACTAGCTTATTCACTAACACCTACACACACCCGTACAACATATGCATATGCTAAAATTATGGATCCCTTCTTTATGTACAAATCAGTTTCTTAAAATCATCATGCCCTATTCTAGCTTAAAGAAAGGAAGAAGAAAAGATAAATGGCAGACCATCTGAATCATCACAATCATCTTTACTTAGCCCACTGTTATTTTAGAGAGATTTTATTAAAGATCAGTCCTTACTCTTTATAACATAACATGCTGAAACTTTCTTAAAGGTGACAGAATTCTTTCCTATTTTTTATGATCACTTTATGGGACTGTGTCTTTTTCTAATTTAATCATTTTATAGTATGAGTGCGATATTAGAGCAACAGCTTAATAGCGCTTTTAAAAAAAGTGTTTTGTCTTTGTACTGTGTTAAATTATGGAGGTTTGTTTTAAAAGATAAATGTCAATTTTACTAAAAGACCTCTGTCTGAGAGAATATGTTGTTGCCATTGAATTCATACACTGGAAGCCCTCTTTATAGATACAGTTCATCTTTCCCCCAATAATTAACTGCTCAGGTAGTGACAACATCATATATATGCAGATGTAACAGTTGTCACATATTTTTTTTTTGTGTGCTTTTAACTGTTTCTGCCGCTTGCTTCCTTTTAGTGATTATGTCCCAGTAATTAACTGTCTGTGGGATATCTCTTTAAGGAGAGTACGGGGCCAAACTACGCCTGTGTGTCCTTGCTAAAACGTACCATGGTGTGACGTAAGGGGAACTGACTTCAAAAAGGCAAGGAGGCGCGTATTTTAAAGAAGAGGAAGAAGAGAGAGAAGGAGCGGAAAGTGAGAAGAAAGTCTGTTTGAGTAAAGAGCTGGGAAGGTGAATGGAAAGAAGCAGCCAGCTGTAAAGCAAGGAAGGCTCCATAATAAGGACGGTTAGGTGCATGGAGAAGGAGTGCCTGCTAACCTAAAAGGATATTCGGAGCTCACGGTAGTGATGGGCGGAGTGAAGCCTCACGAAGCATCAAAACGTTTGAAGCAATTGTGTCGGAAATCGTATCGAAGCTTTGAAGCATTTGACACTCACCTCTCTAGTGACCCCTCCTGGCCATTTTCATTAACATTACACAAACTCATGATCCACTTCAATGACGTCTGTTATAACTCTTATTGCTTTTATTTTTTCGCTGCTACAGACTGACAACGAAGAGAAGGGTTCGTCAGCAACTTCTAGTGTCTGATGTCTAAAAAATATAAATATATATATAACTAACACCGACAAGCAGAATGCACTATATGATAGCAAGAGTTAAACAAAATAAGACGCCTCACTCATGGATTCCCGGCTCTTTCAATTAGTATTTACTTTTGCACTGTATCATTATAATCGGTCCTGTTATTAGTATTATAATTAACCCTCATCTTTTCTTGAGATCACATTCAATAGCCTTAAATGTTTTCTTTGGTTTGACTTAATTAAAATGGAGTAGACAGAAAATAAAGGTTTATCCCTGTACTTTGCCATGATATAGGTAAGCACATTTGAGAAAGAAAAGGTGAAATCCTTAAATCAGTTGTTATTATTCGATCAAGTATTGAAATATTTCATTTATTAATACTTTACAATATTTTGTGGAGCACGAAAGTAACGAGTTTGCTACAAAGAAGCGACGCCGTCAATGGTTCAACTAACTAAGGTGGTTGCTTTTCAAATTCTGAGCGTAGTGCTAGCCCGCGTTCGATCCGACTTAAAGACTCATCAAAATTAACAATAATAAAAAAAATGATCAGAATTGAAATCTTTATAACCAATTTGAACTAAATAATTTTGAGAGAAACTGTGGAAGGATCGCATAAGAGATCTGTTCGGGTATCACCCCTACTCAAAATCGCCATCAAAATGCGATGTCTATTGCGGACGGCAGCTCACGTATTTACATTAATCCATTTCTATTCATTGCCATTTGATGTCCATGAACCCATCCATTGAATAAGGCAGTGGTTCTCAACCTGTGGGGCGGGTTTAATGAAAAAAAAAAAAGAAAATCAGACTCTGTTGAGTCATAATTCACAATGGGTGGACATGGGACCCGAACCCACGTATGCTTAATTATGAAGCGGTAACGCTACCGTTGCACCATTACTATTTCCAGGAGGGTGGTATATAATGTATGTTTTTTAATGTATGCATGTATATATGTACTGAAGACGAAAACAATTATATAAAGATGTATACTATATGACATACGTTCAGTGTTGCATGAAAATGTTGCATGGGACGAAGAATGGATATTTATGAGAGTATTATAGTGAGAGATGTGTCGTCACCCGTATTACTAAAGCTCTTCTTTGCAGCATTATGCATTCAACAAGTCGGCGTTTGTATGATGTATAATTTATAATTTTATTTTTTGCCACAAAGTATTATTGGGCACAATCATTTAACATGTATTGATCATCTACAAACATTCATTTCAATGGGAATTCTGTTGAGTTTTTTAACTCTGTCGATGCCATATGTACTTCAAACGGGAGCTTGATGAATAAATGAGTCGAAGCTTTGGGCAGACATGTGTAGTACTGAGATTGCGTCATGACGGGCTTCGAATGGGGCTCTGAAGCCTCAGACATGCGTAGTACTGAGATCATGATGGGGCTCCGTAGCCTCAGACATACGTAGTACTGAGATTGCATCATGACGGGCTTCAAACAGGGCTTCGAAGCCTCAGACATGCGTAGTACTGAGATCATGACGGGGCTCTGAAACCTCAGACATGCGTAGTACTGAGATTGCATCATGACGGGCTTCAAACGGGGCTTCGAAGCCTCAGGCAATCTTGACGGGGCGCCGAAGCCTCAGACATGCGTAGTACTGAGATTGCGTCATGACGGGCTTTGAACGGGGCTTCGAAGCCTCAGACATGCGTACTACTGAGATCATGACGGGGCTCCGAAGCCTCAGACATGCGTAGTACTGAGATCATGATGGGGCTCCGAAGCCTCAGACATGCGTACTACTGAGATCATGACGGGGCTCTGAAGCCTCAGACATGCGTAGTACCGAGATTGGTTCATGACAGGGCTTCGGGCAGACATGGTCACTGGTTACTGAAACTTTGTGAAGCCTCAGCACATTGAAAGGCATTGACCTCTATATTTTGAGAGTCTATCTGACACTTAACTCTCTAGTTATATTTTGTAATTCGTATTGACATTACACATTTCAGTTGATATGGTTAAACTACAATTCAGGTAGTTGCCGAGAATTAATTAATGTTCTTGTGGATTGCTGTGATTTCCTTTGTCTGATACATAGTGTCAAAGATATATTGTCATATATCAACTTTATATATATGAAAAGATTAGGTAAATCGTGCAACCTTTTTATGGAACACTTAATTTTGCTCAAAACCGTACGTCATATAGTATACATCTATAAATATAATTTTTTCGTCTTCATTAGGAGAATACAACAATGATACTCTCGTATCTTTTAAACCATTTTAACGTGTATATGTCAAACAACATATTTCATCCGCCGCAGTAAGAACAGTAGTAGTAGTTCAGTTGTGCAGAGCTCGTTAATTATCCCGATTAGGTGGCTAAGTGGTGTTGTCACTGTCTCTCAGTAAAAACACCATGGGTTCGCGTCGCTGATCCTCCTCTTGTGAAAGGTTTTTTTTCTATTCCTCCATTTAACAAGCTTGGATGGATAGCAGCGAATCGAGCTATCGAGGGAAGGTTGGGCCACTGTAGTCAGGCAGGGGGCACATGCCCCTAATTATATTGTGTATGTAAAGAGTTTCACTGTAAAATGTAATAAGCTTCATATTTGTGTGTTTGGAGACTCTGGTGTCGTACTAAATTTGTATTGTAGAAAAACAAACTACTGTTCAGCATGCCTAAATGTGTCTTTTCGTTTCTGATCGCTATACGGCACTTCCAACTTGGGACAATTCGCTTTAAACAGGTTCAGCCAACCAGCGCCTTCTAAACATGCAGAACAACAGTGTGAAACTTTATTGTTGCGGCGTAGCATCTTCGTTTCAGTCAGTCATTGTCCTGTTAGACTATTTACTGTTAAGTGCTGCTTGAGCTACCGTTTATAGTACAACAGGTGGCCTACCTAGTTCTTAAATCGATATTGAAATGCACACACAAGTCTCCTAAATTATTTATTGAAATATCTACATTTACAGTGTCCGTTTTAGGAAGTCGTAGTTTTTACTTGTTCCCGTTATTAGGAATTATAATTTCACAGTGTCACATATTATTCGTTACTACTCACGAGTCCCACTTCATTGAGATTCTGTTTTATATTCTGTATAAGCAAACTTTTTAAAAGGAGCGTTAATTGAACTGACTATAGTAGACTTGTCATCTTCTTAAAATGACTTTATTGATTTGATATTGACAATTAATCATAAGGTCAAACATCAAGGAGGATTTGAGTTTGCATGGACTGCGCTGTTTCTTTTTTTTCATGACATCGCGTCAGTAGAGAGTGCGTCACGTTAACAATGCATTCTGTCCTAAATGACAGCGCACACGCTTTTTTTATATTTCCTAAAGGCTAATGTGTCTCAATTTGCTCATTAATATATTTTGACAGTGTATTTTAGTGAGAATGATTATAAACATATTACCTATGTTCATTTCCCATGTAGATATGTAATGTTTGGTAAGAATAAATAAAAAAGTAACAACACATAAAATAGTTATGTTGCATTGTTTATGATTAACAAAATTCATCGTTTATCTTAAATGTTTTACTTATACAGTCAATTTATTCCACTTCTGAAGGTGTACATTGTCGGTATTCTCCATTGCATTTGCCCCCGAGTGTAACGTGTGCCAGTGTAACCGAGGGATGGCAGACGATCTCACGTAATGGGTGACAAGGAACATTCTCATCCTGATGCCCAGGCTATTGTCATGAATATTCCCATCTTGTGCTTTTTCTCGTTCCTGCAAGTTTACTATTATTATTGGACACGTATGTAGAGGAAATGTGTTTTATTTTATGTCTATGAAAGGAAGGACGGTAAAGCCTTGAATGAAACTGAGTGTTGATGCTTTGGGTAACAAGACAGGTTAAGGAGCAGGAAACGATAAATGTGACAGTGACTCCGGGGTATTGTGTAACTGGAAGATGGTTTAAGAATACAGAAACGACAAAAACTTAGTCTTTCAGTAATTCTATTTACGTTAATTATTTACTCTGTTGTGTTGCAGTTCGGAAGATTACTTATTTACACACCCCCCCCCGCCGCAGCCTTTGATAAGATGAATTCACAAGTAAAGGATGTTGCTGACAAAGTCAGATGCTTTTTTGAAAGTTTGGCTCCAGATGTGCTTATCCAGCTGCTCCTTCTTGTCAGTACTTGAGTGATCTTTACGTTCACCTCTGGATGAATTCGCAAAGTTTCTTTACAAGTTTTTGTCTCATTAACGCAGAAATCCCGAGGCTTTCCTAAAATTGCAGAAGACACTGTTGATGGCGCTGATTCTGTTTTAAAGACAGTTGTGATTAGTTATGCAGAACACGCTTTTACTCACATTGTTTTTTGGAAATCAATAATACAAATCAGCAACAGATCTGGGAATCACTGAATAGTAAAAATGTTTAATGAGGAATGTCTTGCGCATATACTGGTGTAATGACCACGTCGGCTTTAGTGAAGCATTTCTTAGCCTCTCTGATATGATCGACATGGGGTAGAATAGATTCTGGATTGTTATAATACGTGCTACCTTACGCAAAATATGCTCATCAATTTGTTACAGATTATTGGCGGACACGATTCCACACCAAGGAAAAAGGTGCCCAATGTAAATCGTTCATAATGTCTCCAAAATATATTTGTTAACTTTCAGAGAAGCACTACTTAACTGTTTTATACAAAACCCTTATTTCAACATATCCGTGCCCCAACTATGATTTGAACTCGGGTTAGCGCACCTTATCGCTGTAGCACAGACAACCGCTTTTACGCTTTGAGCCAAAGCACTTCAGCAGACTAGTGATTGACCAAATCGACTACTGACTGTGCAGATATCAATGACGTCATTACGCTACCGTGACTGGGTGTCACGTGACGGGTGCATTTGAAGCAAGCCTCGAAGCGGTGCTTCGATCTCCAGCGCTTCGAAAGCTCGACACAGTGTCGAAACCTGAAGCCCATCACTAGCTCACGGCTTTAGTTGTCTGTCGGGGAGCGGGCGTCAGCCATAGACGGACACTAATGCCAAGTCACCTGGGTGAGACAGATTTTATCCTTCAGCAAAGGAACAGTCGCCAGGCCGGTGAGATCGCTTCTTTACATATAAACTCAGTAAATGTGTCAGCGGCGCACATCAGGATTGGTCGCTGGATTCACTGCAGACCTCCCAGGCCATGTGAATATAAACTTTTCAAACATATAAGTTCATATAAAAGGGACTGGGGAACGTGTGTGTGTGTGTGTGTGTGTATGTGTGTGTGTCTAATTTTATATGTGTATATAGATGTAATATAGGTTAAGTACATGTTAATATACTTGCGCCGTTTATAAATAGGATGTTTTTCCGTTTCTTTTCCTTGCTTGCTTTCTTTCTTTTTCGCTGGTAATATTTTATAAAGTGTTTAGGGGGGTGGCATATTATTTAGGATTTGTATAGTTATTATAGATTAGTTAAGGATTGTTTAAAGGGTGTTTATTGTTTTGTTTGATTTATAATATATATATATATATATATATTTATTGATTGTTTAAAGAATTGTTGGGGTGATTATTTCCTTTTTTCCTATAAATTCACAAAAGCCAACTACAGCTGAAAACATCAAATTGGGGCTAAGGTTCTATCGGTTTCTGTTCCTAATAGAATTAATTTTCCTAAGAGTAGGAGATTTTTGTGTGTGCCGGGCTCCTCATTAAACTTAAGAGGAACTCACTACACAGACAATGCTATTTAAAGTAGGCAAGCAGGTGCCAAGTGATTTTTTTTGTGTACATATGCACACTTTTTATAGGGCCAAGCGCTAAGATTAAAGATTTAAGTGGCTTTAAACCTAGCTCTGCATGGTGTAACAGATGTGCTGAATATACTTAACAAGAAGGGAATGAGCACTTATGTTATTGTCATTGGTATTTTCAGAATGGACCAAAACATCGAGAAAACAGCAGTCCTGTACCTGGATGCAGACTCTTAATGAAACGGATTACACACGCTGCTATAAATTGCACAGAGCTACAGATGGACTACAGTTTACAAAGTAACAGCAGAATAATAAGAGGGGATGAGAAAAGCAAATCTGAATATACAACTAGATGTGCTTTTGCTACAAAGAGGATTTGATCGTCTAAAACCTAAAAATGTGGAGAAGACAATTGACATGTACAAAAAATATTGAGCAAAGAGCTGACTTGTTTTGTTTTATTGTTTTACTTGATCTGAGGCAAACTAGGTTTGTCACAAGTGAGTTTTTTTTACCAGAAAAACACATAACTAGCTAGCAAACAAACCCATAATGAAAACGTAAAATGACACAAACAAAAGCCCAACTTATCTTGATTGCCTTACTGTACCTACAATAAACTCATGATGCTTCATTTTTTGTTACATTTTTCCAAAAGCTTTTATGCTGCATGTTGTTCAGAAACACCTTAAATACTGTATGATGACATCACATCCTTTTGGCGTCCAAATATATGACAGTATGGCAGTGTCCAATTATTATAATGCTGTGAAAATTAAAACAGCCTAAAATGGAAGTGACCAAAAATATTTAAAATGGTATCAACATTACATAAAACAATAATATTAAAAACAGCCATCACAAAAAAATAATGTTTTCAATAACCAGAGTGTATTAGTAATAACTTACAGCACCTAATAAAGTAGCTGTTCAGTGAATGTTCATAATATGTGTATATAGATATCATATAGATGTCTATAAAAATGGGATCAGTTTGCAGCTCACAATTAAAACTGTAATATGTCAATCAATGTGACTAAGCCAAACAAACCCTTAATTATCTCATTTTAGGGCACTATCAAAGGAGAATTTATTACAGCTTTTCTGATTTTTCTTTTTTTGGAATTTCCAGACATTTTTGCTGTTGATTGTCTTTTTTTATTTTAGTTTAAGGCTGTTAAGGTTGTTCCTGGTGGTGGAATGGGGAAGTACAGGAGAGTATATAGATGAAGAGGATGGCAAAGGAGAAGTGGGATAGTCAGTGAGATGCAGAAAGTAGACAAGAGTACAAGGAGATAAGGCACAAGGTGAAGAGAAAGGTGGTGATGGCTAAAGAAAAGGAGTATGATGAGTTGTATGAGAGGTTGGGCACTAAGGAAGGAGGAAAGGACCTGCACCGATTGGCTAGACAGATAGACCGAGCTGGGAAGGGGGTATAGCAGGTTAGGGTGATAAAGGATAAAGATGGAAACACACTCACAAGCGAGGAGGGTGTGTTGAGCAGATGGAATGAGTACTTTGAGAGGATGATGAATGAAGAGAATGAGAGAGAGAGAAGGTTGGATGATGTGGAGATAGTGTATCAGGAAGTGCAATGGATTAGCAAACGAGGAAGTAAGGACAGCTATGAAGATGATGAAGAACAGAAAGGCTATTGGTCCAGAAGACATACCTTTGCAAACATGGAGGTGTTTAGGAGAGATGGCAGATTGTTTAAGGGAATCTTGGAAATTGAAAGGATGCCTAAGGAGTGGAAAAGAAGTATACTGGTACCAATTTTTAAGAATAAGGGGGATGTGCAGAGCTGCAGAAACTACAAGGGGATAAAATTGATGAGCCACAGCATGAAGTTATGGGAAAGAGTAGGGGAAACTAGGTTAACACTAGAATTCCTGATGCCTACGAAAAAACTCATAATCCCAGCTCTCCTTAAATCCCTTTGAGACATCTCCATCAGAAGACAGGAAGATATGGAAAAAGATGATCTGCTGTGGCAACCCCTATCAGAAGCAGCTGAAAGAAGAAGAAGATGAAGTTTAAGGTTGTTGGCTTTCTACTGTTGTAGTATTCTGTTGCATATTTAAGAGCTACAGTTTCCCACGTTAACTTAGAGTCAAAAAGTGAATCAGGCTGTTGAAAGCTCAACATAGTTCTATCAGGCTACTAGTGTTAGGGCTTGTTAAAGTTTTGTACTACATGCTATTCCGTAACATTTTTGTATCCTTGTCACTGACTATCACCAAGAATTGCATTGGCATGTTTAATAATGCTTTTATTTTTATGTGCCAGTTAGTTGTGACAGTCTTTCCCTTTTCTTTCAACTAGAAATCATGGTAATGATGAATATTCTGTGCTTTTAATAATCATGCCTTTTAAACCAGTTAGAAAACATAATTTTCTTAATAAAAGAGAACATTTCAAACAATTCTAATAATTTTAACAGAATAAATGTTTTTTTTACAAGAGAACAAGACTTTTCTGTACTCAGCCATCTTCAATGTAAAATAAAATACAAGCTTATGAATTTTATATGAATTTCCCAAGCAGGAATGCCAAAACAAACAAACATTCAACACAATACATAAACTTAATATACTGAATAAATTAAGTACATTTTTCAGATTTTTAAAAATTACAAAAATTACATTTTTAAATTCAAAATTAACAAATGGTGTAAGTGTATGTATGATAAAAGTATGAAACTAAATAATTCAATACAGATTAAAAGAGAAAAAACACAGAAAAACTATTGTGGATCAAGCAGCCTCTGGTAGGTATGGTTGTTTGCTAAACTTACTGTACTCTCTCACACTGCTTGGTTTTATGTTTTGTTTTTTTTTTAACTCCATTCTTACCAGCACCAACAAAATATAACTATCTATTTTATTACTTACAATTCTCTGGGCAAGGAGAGAAGTTTGTGCTGTGAAATATCTAGACTGCCAAAAACACTACTGCATTCTGATTCAGCTACTGGCAAACATACAGTCATGGATTCTTTCTTTGAAGATATTAAGAAATAAGTTTTCAAGTAACATATCATGATTAGGGACAATGAAGATCAGCTTTCAGGAATCTATGACAAGCTCAGTTCTGATATCAGAAAAGTTAATGAGGAAAAGAAGTGCTTGCAGAAGAGTTTGGAGCGCTGATGACCTTAGTGGAGAAACATGGCAAGCAAATCAAGGTACAGTGATCCCTCCTTGATCGCGGGGGTTGCGTTCCAGAACCCCCCGTGAAAGGTGAAAATCCATGAAGTAAAAACCATATGTTTATATTGTTATTTTTATATTGTCACACTTGGGTCACAGATTTGCACAGAAACACAGGAGGTTGTAGAGACAGGGACTTTAAAACACTGCAAACAAACATTTGCCTCTTTTTCAAAAGTTTAAACTGTGCTCCATGACAAGACAGAGATGACAGTTCCGTCTCACAATTAAAAGCATGCAAACATATCTTCCTCTTCAAAGGAGTGCGCGTCAGGAGCAGAGAATGTCAGAGAAAGAGAGAGACAGAGAGAGAAAAGCAAACAATCAAAAATCAATAGGTGCTTTTAAGTATGCAAAGCATCCCCCAACAAAGCAGCCATAAGGAAGGGAGCAATGTGAAGGTAGTCTTTCAGCATTTTTAGAGGAGCGTCCATATCCTCTAGGCCAATGTGCGAACAGCCCCTCTGCTCACACCCTCCGTCAGGAGCAGAGAAAGTCAGACAGAGAGAGAGAGAAAAGCAAACAATCAAAAATCAATAGGTGCTGTTAGAGCTTTCAAGTATGCGAAGCACTGTGCGGGAAGCATATCGTATATCATTGAGGAGTTTTATTTAATACATAATATGTGCTCTGATTGGGTAGCTTCTCAGCCATTCGCCAATATCGTCCCTTGTATGAAATCAACTGGGCAAACCAACTGAGGAAGCATGTACCATAAATTAAAAAACCCATTATCCGCAAACCAGCAAAAAATCCGTGATATATATTTAGATATGCTTACATATAAAATTCGCGATGGAGTGAAGCCGCGGAAGTCGAAGCGCAATATAGCGAGGGATCACTGTACTAGAAAGTCAGGTTGATTACTTATTTATAAAATTAACAGATTTACAGGAGAGGAGAAAAAATATTGTACACTGTGAAGGATGGCCAGCCATTTATCCCGGCCAATACCCCCAAGCCGCCAGGTGGAGCCCTCCTTGCAGCATGGAGGTCCCCAGAAGACCAGCAGGGCATCATGGACAATGGAGTTTTTATGCAAAACCCTGCTGGATGTCGTGGGGGCCACAGAAGGGAGCTGCAGGGAGGACCGAGGGCTTCTTCGTGCCCTGTGACCCGGAGGTTCGTCATAGGAAGAGCGACGGACTTCCGGGTTGAAGAAAAGAACTTTTACCTGACCCGGAGGTGGTTGAGGATCACATGGACTGGGGATTGAGAACACTTCCGGGTCAGGGATTATAAAAGGACTGTGGGAGCTCCCAGACGGCGAGCTGAGCTGGGTGGAAGGGTGGCAACGCGTCTGGGAGCTGGAGGATTGGTTTATTGTGTATTTGTGTTTATTATATGAGTATTGTGGTGGAGAGTGTTCTTTGTGCACTGTGGCAAGAAAATAAAGTCAACTTGAGGACTTTTACTTGGTGTCTGGAGTCGTGGACTGGGGTTCAAGGGAGCGAGAGTGCCCCCTATCTACCACAACACATACAATGACTGAGTAAGGACATAAAAATGTAAATCCTTCTTTTTAAAGAAGTTGTTGTTTGCTAATTCTTCCCTCTATGAGAAGTCTGTCCTTTTCGGTAGTTTACACATGCAACTCCCATTTTATCTTTTGAAGGACAAAAAAAAACTGGATTTATTTTATTTACTTGCTATGGTGTCCTAGGAGCTTCCTATGGCAAGTTAAATATAGGTTTAGAGGTTTAATTATTCAGCTAAAACATTTTATTCCTTGCTTCTGTAGTTTTGTAGTCCAGTTCAGGTGCCCCCAACCTTTCCATATGTATAAAGGTGACAACAAGGTTGCACTCTTAAACTGCTTCTTTTCAATCTCATTCTGGAACCTCTAGCCATTGCCTTTCCCAACTTCAACCTGTTCTCTTCTATAACTTTCCACAATACACCTCATAAGATTTATTTATATGTTGATATTTTACTTTTATGGTGATTGTTCCATCTAAATTCCCACATGTTCTTGACCTATTCCACTCCTTTGAGATCTTAACTGGATATAAGATAAACTGGCCGAAATCTGTTCTACATTTGTCAGCAAATTACTCTCTGCCTGTTCATCCCAATCACAACCTCAGTCAAATATCTTGGTATTTAGATCTGCTACTTATTTCAGAATTCTGTACTTTCCTATTATTGTCATATTTTCATGGGTTTAGGGATTATCATTTTACTACTCTTACTTTATCGATCTGCTCTCATTTAGCAGTTACTAAAATTAATTTTGTTCACTGCTTTAACTTTATTAGCACAATGCTTTCTCATCACTTTTCCACACTTCCAGACCTGAGGCCTGATGTATAAATGGTGCACAAAAATGTTGCCTACGCCCATTTCCACACTCACATCGCGATGTATAAAAACTAAACTTGGCGTAAAGCCACGCACATTTTCATGCCAGCTCAATCCCTTGCGTACGCAAGTCCTCCTTTCGGTTTTGCAAACAGGCGGCACCCAGCATCAAAGCAGTGCTACTATTCCTCTGTGGTTTCCCTTTATTTTTTTTAGATTCACATCCCTGACGCGGCTTTATCAAATACCCTAAAATTAACTGCATATCGTTTATTAGTTTAAGGCACTTGATTGTAATCAACCTATAACCATATAATGAATGGTGCACCGAATGGCCAAACTATTTAAAATACCATAGCCACTTTATCGTTGTTACTCTCAGTGTACCACTCAGAGTATTTTAACCCATTGTATCTGAGTGTGGAATCACAACTGTACAGCAGCTGTTCAGAAAGCTCTATGGCAGATTGTGTCAAGAGCAGGGAGAAATATCAAGGTACAGCTTCTAGCACACGCTGCCTCAGGCATGCGGACAGTCTATTTGAACTTCACCCATTTGGCAAAAGCTTCAGAGACTTTCCTGCACAAACCTCGTGGTTCAGAAGCAGTTTCATCCCAAGTGCTCCAATCGGTCTATCAAATGCTCCCGGTAGAACTGTTTGTACTTATAAGTACAATTGCCTCACTGTAAAATTGCATTACAGTTGTAATATTGCACAACCTGAGCCACTTATGCTTTCATATTGTATATTTTTCACTGTTTTTATTATATTATTATTATATTTTTGTTGTTGTTGTTCCTGTTGTTATTTTACCATTTTACAGTAAAATAAGGTTATGGAGGATTTGCATATTGAATCTCATTGTACCATACAATAACAATAAAGGAATTCAATTCAATAGAAGAGAGCGCATATTTACAGTTAATGATGACTGGCTTCTAAGTCGATTTACATTCCCAGGTGCTATCTTCTTGGAGCTCTTGATATCATTTTTAAGATGAAATGCAGCAAAGTATATATATTTTATTATACAGGTAAATGTTTAACTTAATTTAAATAATGTATACTGATAATGATTAAATATGTGAGGATTCGGTGGGCAGTGGCACCCAATGAGTTGGCGCCTCTTTTTTAGGAATTGTTCCTGCCTTGCGCTGTATGCTTGCTGGGACTGGTGCGACCCTGGATGGATAGATGGATGGAATAATTAAATATGTACTACAAAGATATTTCAATGCTCTTTAAAAGTTTTGAAGAATCTGCGTTTAAGCTTACAGATGGCTTGACATTTATTAAAGAGTTGATTGTTTTGCGATTAGTTATTTGGAGCAAGAAAAGGAAGGACAGGAATCAGGGATTAGTATGTTTAAAAGAGTCAGTACTGCTGCAATAATTTATATTATTGAGGGTCGCACACGGTGCAGCAAGCATCTTGCGGGAGGCAGGAACAATCTCTGGAGGGGCTCCAGCTTGTCGCTACCACTGCGCCAATGTGCCTCAATGTTTTATACATGCTTTAATTTCTATCATCATGAAAATGATATCAAGTATACATCTTAGTAATTAAATTGTTCAGAGAGCTGTAACATCATGAATTTATTGTGTTCTGTGTCCTGTCAGCATAAGAGAAAGCCCGTTTAAGAAGCTTGTAGTGATTCACGCACATAAGAGTACATAGAAGAACACATAGAATACGAAGCATGTAACATGCCACTTTAGTCACGATGGGATTTGAAAAACTATTAAATTAAACAATTTTAAGATTAAGTTTATGATGTTATACTTTAATGACAAAATAAACTACATGATTAAAGTGGAAAGTTTAACCTTTTTTCACACCGTGTCCCATTTTTTTTTCTTTCCTCTGTACCCTAATACGCTCCCATATGACACTCAGATGGTGGGTTACAACTCGCCTTTTCAGGGCGACTTTGATATCTAACCACTTCTTATTTATTACGGGCACTGTGTGACTTTCTGAACTTGAACTTTCAAGTTTCTCTGCCACTCTGTTACTCAATCAACTTGCTTTTGTTGTTTATATCACTGCTTAAACCAAAAAATAGTACGTTTTTCCTTCCCTCTACTTGGTATTCGCTGCAATTCTTCTTTTTACCCCGTGCTTTTCCCATTGTCTTTTTACAGAATGCAAAACATAAGGGGCTATTTATATTGATTTGCATATTCAAAGAGGCGTAATTCTGGCAGGAGACAGGATGAGGTGGCAGGCACATGCACGATCGCTATTTTTCATGCTGACCAGGATTTATGAAGCAGAAGAACATGGATTTATACATCTGGATTTTTTTGTGCATATGCATATTTCAACTTTTGTCTGCGTTATGCATGAGGCCCCTGGAGTGTTCTGATTTAGCTTCTACTCTTTACTATATATGAAACTAGTTTATTACACTCCCTAGCCATGCATTGTGGTTCACAATTGGACTTAATCTAATTTCCCCATCTACCCTGCCTCTTTCCATCCTGAAAATTAAGCATCATGTTTGTAAATTCAAAACTTTGTGTAGATGTGAAAGATATTTAGGTCACACTGAATGTCATATCCTAAAATTGTTAATTTTATATTAAAATGGCTGTACATTTTTTCTTTTTTACATTGGAAATAAACAACATGAGTAGGGTAAAAAGAAATTTAATATAAATAACCCAAAGGACTATGACAAAAGTATTATAAATCAAATGCTTATTAACATGATGTGTCAGAATTAGGAAATTGTATCATGGAAATTAGTACATCCAACTCTGAACCTTTTCCAATTGCAAACATAATAAATACTGTAAATTTGTATGCAGTGTGTAATGCTCTTTCGCCCTATTATTATTACCAGCCTCAGGGAAATACATGCTGCCTATGGAATCCTGAAGTTTTTGTGTCTCTTATTTTAATGCTTGATTTATGCTGGTGAATGGCAATCAGATACAGTGATTTTTGATAGCAGGAATTACTTAATGTACATCGCTTCAAGATATGCACCTATCCATCAAGTATCTACATTTACTTTCATATGCTGTGTTGGATTGATTGCTACATTTAAATAATTCAGGATCTCAAAATGTAGCAAAAAATATATATTATATGTTATACTTTTGTGAAAGTATTTGATATTTGAACTTCAGTCTTCACACATTATACATTTCACGGCATCATTTTATTAATTTTTACTGTAACATGAAAAAAGTTTCTGTTTTGGTTAAGTGTGAAACATTTCTTGCCTCGCATTTCCTGCCATCCTACATTCATCCAGATCGTTGTAGACACAGAACACACATGAAATGTATGTACTCCAAATAACGATATACTATTTACCCTGTACAACTCTAGGCACCTCACACCCAGAAAAACAGACTTGAGCTTGGAGAACTTCAGCTGCCTTGGAGGAGGATGGGATAGCAGGCTGCTTGCTGCCACTGCTGACTGACACATTTGTAAAACAAAGATGCTGATGGAGAGGTGCAAAGGAATTTAAGGTGGCCCAGCATTACAACTTTTATTGTAAATATATACTGTCACACACATGCGCTTAAGGGACAGCCAAAGGGTCCAATCCGGGCCATGTTTGTTCTAATGTGAAATAACAGGTACAAGTTTCAGCTCTACATCACTTAGGAAAGACTGATCATCTTTCCCTACTCCTGACCCCAGTGTATAGCCCTCTCATTAGAAAAACAAACCAGCTATCAAGATTATTAAGACCTCACCACAGGAGGCTTCTTCCCAACTGCAAGACTGCTTTGAATAAAGACCTGTTTTTACACCAGTACTTAGATGAATATGTCTCCACATTACTATTATTTACAGTACTGTTCTATAGTAAGAAATGTGTTGACAATGTAACAATTGATAAACTCATTTGTGTTTTCTCCTAAAAAGGCATAAAGAAAGCCAAGATGGCTTACAAACAGACGTCTGAGGACCATTTTACTAGTTCAGACCTTAGATGCACCTGGCACAGCATCATGCACATTACCAGTTAGAAAAAGAGTATTATCTTACTCACTAGCAGCAATATTTCATTGGCAGAGGAGCTTACTACTTATTTGCTTGCTTTGAAGTGAAAGGTATAGAAACTGCATTAAATCCCCTACGACCTTGCAGTTGCCAAGTGCTCACTGTACAGACAAAGGATGTGTGACACATGCTTAGGGTTGTGAATACATAGAAGGCTACTGGCCCAAATGGAATACAAGGCAGGGTGTTCAGAGACTGTGCTAACCAATTAGTAGGGATTTTTACTAACATTTTTAACCTTTTGCTGTCACAGTCTATTGTTCCCATCTACCTGAAATCAACAACTATCATACCAGTGTCAAAGCAGACAGCTAACAACAATTTAAATAATTATAAACCTGTTGTTTGAGGATGCGAAAGGTGCTATATAAATAAAATGTATTGTTATAAATATTATAATAACTTACACCCATTATCATGTTTTGACATAAGATATATCAGATCTTCCCTGACACCAGCCTTGGATGAACGTCAGTATGCATACAGGACCAAAAGATAATTACCATTTCCACTGCATTCCAAACAACACTGACCCACCTTGAATATCAGAGGTCATATGTAAGAATGCTTTATAGTGATTACAGCTCTGTTTTCAACACAAATGTGCCCAGTAGAATGGTCAGTAAACTTCTTGACTTGGACCTCAACCGAATCTATAATTAATCAAGTGTTGGCAGACAGTAATTTTTCAATTGTCCTTCACTTTGGCATTCACAAAGCTGTGGGGCAAATAATCTAATTTATGCCCTCTAACACATATAACTGTGTCCCCAACCATTCCTCCAAAGAGGGCACAGCCACTTCATTACTTTTTGTGTTCGTCTGTCATTGCTCAACAGATAGTGAGTTAGGCTAAATGTTCTGCAGCTGATATGAGGGCCATTGACATGGCTCAGAAGATCACTGGTCCCAATTGCTCTCTCTGTAGGAAATATTCTATACCCATTGCCTTTGTAGGGTAGCCAGTATCCTGAAGGATTCATAACATATTAGTCATCATTTGTTTGCCCGGCTGCCTTCCGGTAGGCACTATAGGACCATTAAATACCATACATCTAGACTCAAATACAGCTCTTTGCCCAGTGTTATTACTGAGCTTAACACTGCCCTATACTGCTGTTTGACCTCCCACCCCAAATCAAGTCTTCAGTTTTACTTCAAAAATGTGCATGTGAATAACACCAATGTGTAATAATAGACATGATGTCTAATGTTGATAACACCAATATACAATAATTGCTAAATGTGCAATAACATATTTGGTGTCTTAATATCATTTGTAAGTTAGTTGAATACCAATGCTATAAGCTGTATCCAGAGTAACCATTAGCGTAATTGAGTGTATAGAGTTTGCAAGAATGTACAGCAGGGTTCAAAGTTAATTTAGTTTGTTTGCATATATGTATGGTGTGGCTGATACAGGGCACTCCAACCGCCCCAACCCAACACAGACAGACACAGGAGGCATAAGTCCAAACACACAGATTTTATTTTTCTTTTTCCCTTGTGGGACACAGTTCCAGTTCTTTTTCTTTCCTTTCCTTTCATTTCCTTTCTCTTCCTTTCTCCTCCACTCTTCCCCGGCAAACTTGTCTCCCTCCTCCTGACTCTGGCACACCGAGTAGTATCTGCTTTCTGTTACCTGTCCATTGGACCTTACTTTTATTCTATGTTAATTAGTGTTCCCTTATTTTAATTTTTACTTTTTTTGTCTTTTTTCTCTTTCTTCATCATGTAAAGCACTTTGAGCTGCATTATTTGTATGAAAATGTGCTATATAAATAAATGTTGTTGTTGCTGGCCCCCTATATAAGGCACCCGGAAATACTCCAGGTGCTCAGTGATGGACTTCTGGTAGCACTTCCGAGTGTGGCGGAAGTGCTGTGCTCCAGGGCTCAGCGCCTGCTGCAGCACCATCCAGCGGGGCCCAAGGACCCCTACAGGGTTGTATCAAACTTCAAGTCCCATGTAGCCCTGAGGGAGTCCGAGGCACCACTGTCATCCAGGGCAGCTGCTACTTAGCGTTCTGGGGGGACACATGAAGGCATCCTGGCTGGGCAAGGGCCCCGGCCATGCAAGACAATGGGTAGAGGAGACACACTAAGAATTTTGGTTTGTCCTTTTCTATACAATAGCTGTCCTGTTAAATCTGGCACCTTAGCAGGCGAGCAAATAGTAGCACAACAAGGTTTCACATCTGAACACCATGGCTTATCAGAATATATAAACCAGTATATTTGTTCTTAGCAGACAATCATTTTCAGTCTGTGCCATAAAACAATTCATGTAATTTAGTGGCAAAGTCAGTTTGTCTAGAATCTACCATATAGACCTTAAGAGATTAATTTGCTTCTTAAATCAGCCTGAAAATTTGACGTTAGTGTAAAGAGTGAGAGGAAAGGTGGTGAGTATGGATAAGAACCACAGTAGTTGAGGATCACCTGGAAGACTTCCTCTTCTTACACACCTTGTTTGGACCTGATGCATTGTCCGTAAATAGTTGGCTGAGGTTGTATGTAATAGTTCTGTATTTATTGAGTGAGATGATCTATTCTTGCATTTTGCCTAGTTTTTATTATTGTATTGTATTCCTGAGGTGATGGTAGATTAGCCATCTAGTTCTGTGAAGAGGATTACTAGTGTTCTGTTTTGTGTATTGATTGTATTAACCCAAATTCTTGACATCCATTACATGCCCAATCTACCTGGAAAGAGGTCTATCTCTAAATTGCCTTTACCAAGATTTCTTCCATTTTTTCCCTACAAGGGCCTATTTGTTTGAGGTTTTTCTTGTCTTCTTAGGGAGTGAAGGCTGGGGGCTGTCAAAAACAGGCCTTTAAAGTCCATTGCTTCACTCCTTGTGTGATTCTGGGATATATAAGAAATAAATGGTTGTTGTTGTTCCTGATCACAAAAAAATGGGTATATTAGGTATATGAAAGAATGGATGCACTTGTTATATTGATTTGAAAGTAGTGTACATGACATAAATTAAGACTGCTTTCAAAATCTTCCTTCTTTTGTATAATGTATTGCATGGCCTACTTACTTATTACTTACAAACAGAAGCACACATAACACTTTTAACATTTTGGCCTACTAAAGGTTTCAATAATTAATTAAAAAAACAGTGGGAGGTCAGACTTTTAGCTAGAAGGCCATTAAGGTATAGAATGATCTGCCTGCTTTTGTCAAAATTTCAATCTAACATATGTTAATTACTGCTATTGATTAACTGTTCTTTTTGTATCTTATTTGTTAGTTATGTTTATTTGAAATTTGAATGTTCTCTCCATATTATTTAGCTCTTTTCTTAGGACTCTGGTTTTCTGCACAGTCTTAGCACTTTAAATTGGCCTGTTGTGACTTAGGTCTGTGAATTAGTGTATTATGCAATAATCTGGTTTCATTCTTGCTTTGTCCTCTGATTTCTGTAATTGATGTAAAAAACAAATTAAACAATACATTGATGTATGGATACTTTTTATTTTACGGTGCACTGTACAATATTTAAAGAATAAACAGAATAAATAAAGTTTGAACATTTCTTAAAATGTTATTCCTAACAGTACAACTGTAGATCTTTAAATTTTGTAATGCATCTTGTGATGCAGTTTATCCCAAACCAAAGATTCTTCTATTACACACCCTGCCTAAAAATCAGCCTTGCATTATTTAACTTCCCCACTGAATAGAAACTGAACTCATTAATCTGTAAAGCAAAATCTGCAGTCTGTTGATTAGACCCCATACTGATGGAACTGCTAAGATATTCTGTAATACTTTTTGGTTTGGTTGCCACAATGATAGTAAATATAACTTAGTTTCCTTTTATTAAGGCATGATGTTGAATTCGTTTTATGTTTTAATAATGAGATTTTATATATATTGTAATGAGACAAAAACAAAGAAGAAGGTTTGGGGATCCACCCCATATATTATCGCCAAAAAAACAGAATCAAATGAATAGTCATAAAAGACTGAGTCAGAATGTGACTGAGTTGGTGAGTGGAATGCTTGGGCTTTATATTGGTGGGATTGGACTGGAAGTGAAGTTTTCAGGAGGGTGTGGTCTTGCAGTGGAAGTGGGCGGAGCTTTATTTGGTGTTCCCTTCTGGTGGTCTTTGGAAGAGGGAGAAAAGGCATTAGTGTAGTTCATCAACCCCCAACTCTGCATCTTACCTTCAGTTAGACAGCCTCCCATGTGTTGGTGTGTGGCAATATATACTGTATATAATATATATAATCCCAATTAATAGGGTGATAGTTGCTCTTAGTTTTGGAGTTCAAAATAAACATAAAAATGAGGACCATTTAGTACTCAACAGAATGGAAGGCTACTTTTCCAGTAAAGAGGATTCTAAATATGTTTCTGTTCTTTGATTAAGCTGGTCCAGTAATTAATAGCAATTTCTGGTGGGTTGTTTCCTTAAACACTTGCCAGACCAGAAAGGGGAATAACTTCAGGGCATCTGACAGAAGTGACATCATAGTATTTCAGTAGCATCTCCTTCATTCTAGAGGCAAGGGTAGAAGAAATGAGAGAAAATGTAAAAAACTGTATTACACTCTTGTCCTGCCCCCGTTTCTTACCTGTGCAGAGCCTGCTCACGTGTTCATCACGTGTTGATATATATATATATATATATATATATATACACAGGGTGGTCCAGATCTAATTATGCAGATCCAGATCATCTGGATGACTTTGATTTATGTGGAGACGATTCCAGTTCGGCACGAAGACGATTCTTCATGTCGTCAGTTCGCATACTTCTCAATGGTCTGGGGTTTTTTTGAGGGATTTTCTATGTAATAAACTTAATAAGTTATAGCATAAAGAAAATTGCATAATTAGATCTGGACCATCCTATATATTATACACGTCAGTCACTGTCTTGCACCCAAGAGAAAACACTGAGTTCAAAGTCTTCAACAAAACCAACTTTATTCCAGTCAAAACAGGAACAGGTAGGGTAGTTATTCAAATGAGAGCAACCACTTCAATACACACAGACATAGCAAACAAGCAGTGATGGGGCCAGGCGACAGGCATGTTAAGTGATGAGGCTGAGAACATGCAGTTTCTTCGGTGTTACAGCGAACCTGCAATTGCCTCAGCGACAGACAAGCAATCCTCAACAAAATGCGTCAACTGCGTTGTGGCATGAAGCACAGTTGGGGAAGGTCTCAAAACTCTCACTATATATACACACACACACATATATATATATATATATATATATATATATATACATATATATATATATATTCGACCGCTGTTGCCACTCTGTTAAAACACAGCTGCCCTTTAGAAACTCCCTCTGCAGGCTTACTGCGCGGCATGCTTCTCGCTCAAGGTTTTAAAAGACCAAGACACAGCCGATCCAATTGCTCAATCTACTGTCATCTCTCCTTCAGACTGCCTCTGCTTCAGTTGCTGCTTCCGAGCCGTTGAACTCGCTTGATGGGGAGGACTTTGTGTTCTTTTGACCTGGAGATGAGAACTGAAATGCCACATTGGACAGCTGCTTCCTGTGTACTTTTCTGCTGTTGACAAACTCCTTCTGTATAAGGTCTTGTGTTTATACCAGCCAGTTCAGAAATAGAAAGATTTTATTTCTTGGAAACCTGTTCCCTTTTTTAGTCTCCTGTGCATGTGGTACCAGAAGTGGGGTGTTGCACAGATGGATCCTGTAAACATTCCCTTTCCAGTAGACCCAGAGGATGTGCTGGCTCCACCCACTGCCCTTCCCAGGGACTTGCTTGTGAAGATGGCTCTGTGACCAGACTGGACATCTGGCTAGGGAGTTCCACCTCTCCCCTGCTCAGTCCATGGAGATCAGCTTAGTGGAGGTGTATTGCTCTCAGGTCTAAAACCTTGTTGCTCTCTCCTCTAAAACCTTGAAGAAAGATGGTTTTATCGTCTTTGTCGCCTTGGCCGGGCACGAAAGGGAAGGGAAGGGGCTGGTAGCTCACAGTATTGGCCAGGAAAATGGCTTGGAAATTGAACCCGATCTGTCCAGTGAGGATGTCGGGCACTCCTCCTAGGATTTCCTCAAGCAGGGAGCCATTGCTCTGGCCCTTCCAGAGGTATTGGCTAGTTAGCAGATGGAGTTTGTGTGCTTGCAATAAGCCGACAGATCCTTAGAGTTTGCATTTAAACAAGCTTATACCGCCAATGAATCCTACTATGAGCATGACCCCCAGCTTCAAGACTCCACACTTTCTGGTTAAAAGTGGCTTCCTTTATTGGGTGATTTCCGATCGTATAGGTGGCAGTTTCATTGAACAGCTGGTCATCCCAGCTGAACATAGAGAGCTTGTATTGAACATTGCTCACACACACATCTTGGGCAATCATCTCACTGCTGAGAAAACTAGGGACTGTGTCTCAAAACGGCTCTTTTGGGTGAAAATGGGCAGACTTTTTTCTTCCAAAAAAACATAAAGTTGATTTTTGAAAGTTGCTAAAATCTTACTGTCTACCACACTACATGGTAGCTTATTCCAAGTGTCCATCGTTCTTTGTGTAAAGAAAAACTTCCTAATGTGTGTGCAGAATTTACCCTTAACAAGTTTCCAACTGTGTCCATGTACTCTTGATGAACTCATTTTAAAGTAACAGTCTCGATTTACTGTACTAATTCCCTTCATAATTTTAAACACTTCAATCATGTCACCTCTTAATCTTCTTTTGCTTAAACTGTATAGGCTCAGCTCTTTTAATCTATCCTCATATTTCTGCCCCTGTAGCCCTGGAATCAGCTTAGACTCTCTTCTCTGGACCCTTTCTAGTGCTGCTATGTCCTTTTTGTAGCCTGGAGACCAAAACTGCACTCACTACTGCATTATAAATATTATTATTGATCATAACCTCCTTGGACTTGTACTCCACACATTGTGTTATATAACCTTCCAATCTGTTAGCCTTCTTAATGGCTTCTGAATCTTGGGTCACAAATCTGCCCAAGCCTGTATGCTGTCCATGTCCTTCTGTAAATACAGTATATAATGGATTCCAAATTATCTGCTAATCTACCTATCTTGGTATCATCTGCAAACTTAACCAGCTTGTTACTTCTAAAATAAGACCTCTTTCCCTAATATTTTCCAGGCAAAGCCACATGATGAGGCTCATCGTCCAACTTTAGAGGACTTACATTTAAATTCTGCTTGGCATAAACAGCTACCCCACCTCTTTTTCTGTTCTGTCTATCCTTTCTAAAAAATGTGTATCCCTCTATGTTACACTCATACCCATCTTTGTTATTTAGCCAGGTTTCCATTATTGCTATAATATCATAATTAAGCTCTGGTACATACAGCTCCAACTCACTGACCTTATTTTTGATACTTCTAGCATTAAGACAAGCTATTTTTAATGTGTTACTCCTTCTACATTTAAATGCTTGGTTAGAGCTTACATTACTATGCATTTTTATTTCTACACCATTATTTGTTCCTCCATGTATAGATCTAAACCTGCCCTGTCCTAATTTTCCTGCCCCTCATTCCCTAGTTTAAACAATTTTTGACTAGCCTACTGATATGCCTCCCCAATACATTGGTGCCCCTCCAGTTCAGATGTAACCCATCATGGCGGAACAGGTCCCATCTGTTCCAAAAGGAGCATTAAAAATTCCCACATGGTTCCTTAGCGGCAACCAAAACCCAGGTTTTTAAAAGCAAAGTGTATTTTTATTTAACTCTCACAGCACAGAAAACACCAAAAACTCTCAGCTTCCTCTATCGTTTGCAAAGTACACGTCAGCATGCCTCAAGCCTCAGCCTCAGCAGATGATCGGGCATGTGTCTCATGATGACCCGACATCCTGCGACTCTGTTCCTCGTGTATGCGATTCGAGAATCCCCTCTGGCTTCTACCAGCTTAAGCCCATTTGAGTTACTGTTTGGCAGGCGTCTGCAGGGTGTCTTGGATATTTTATGTGAGGAGTGGACGGGTGTGCAGACTAATTCTCACAGTTTAAAGTTTGTAGATTGGGTCATTTCACTGCAGAAACAAATTCCTAAACTGCCCTCTATCAGCAACATGAGCAGGATACCCAAAAACGTAATTATGATAAGAAAAGCAAACTCAGTGAATTCAAAAAGGGCGATCGGGTTCTTCTTCTAATTCCATCTGACCCACATAAGTTCCTGACGAAATGGCAGGATTCTGCTGTAGTAGAAGAGTGTATGGTTCCAATAAATTACAAAGTTAGAATACCGGGCAAATTTTACATACTGTATTAATCTTGTAAAAGAATGTCATGAACCGCAGGAGGTGTTAATGTCTGTTGCTGCAGTCTCCCAGACTAGCATTACTATTGGGGACAATTTGACTGATGTCTTTTTCTTGCTGCCTAGCCTTACTAAACTTGCGGAACATAAAATCGTAACAGAGGTTAGTGTTAAACTGCTAATGCACCATTATCAGATACTGGAGGTGAGGAAGAATGTAGTGTGCAATGAGGTCAGACAGATGCTAGAATTAGGTGTAATTCGCGAGAGTAAAACCGAACAGTTTTACATCGGTTCTATATCAATTTTATAAGCCTAAATAAGGTTTCCAAATTTGATGCTTACCCAATTGATGAATTACTGGAGAAACTGGGTCAGGCGTCATATATATCTTTATGTTTGATCTTACAAAGGGGTACTGGCAGGTACCTCTTGAGGTTTCTAGTTGCAAAAAGATAGCGTTCGCCACCCCTGACAGGTTATTCAAATTTACTAGGCCCCCATTTGGTCTGCATAGCATGCCTCTAACTTTCCAGCATATAATGGATCCAATTTTGTGCCCCCATTGCAAATATTCTGGGGGGGGGGTATATTGACAATATCATCAATTTCAATAATGATTGGCAGCTTGAGGCAGGCCGGGTTGACAGCTAACCCTAAACAATGTAAATCGGGTATGTCTGAAGTGGATTATTTGGGATATTCTGTGGGGAAGGGTTTGATTAGACCTCAGTTGAAGGAGGTAGGTGAGGTGCTTGCAGATCCCTGTCCAGAAATGCAAAGTAGGTTTGTGCCTTTCTGGGTCTTGCTAGTAATTATAGTGGATTCATCCCAGATTTTGCAAATAGAGCTGCTCCTCTAACTGATCTTACAAAAGGCAGAAAGAACTGCTGCATTGTCTGGTCCGATGATTGTGAATGGTCCTTCTCTGATTTGAAGACTTGTTTGTCGTCATACTCAGTTTTAAGGAATCCCAACTTCTCTAAGGAATTCATCCTGCAGACAGACGCTGGTGTATTTGGTTTGGGGGCTGTCCTGTCTCAGGTTTTTAATGGTATTTGAGTAGAAAACTGCTTCCCAGGGAGCATAATTACTCAGTCATTGAGAAAGAGTGTTTGGTGATTAAATGGGTGGGGGTAGAGCTCTAGATCCTACAATGGCTCTAAAGACAGAAAGATACAAACTCCTGACTCACAAGGTGGTCCATTAGCTTAAAGCTGTTTAATTTTATTGTCTGTCATCGTCCTGGCTCTGTGCAAGTCAATGCTGATGTCCTCTTTCAGCTAGCAGAGCCTGGTTTGAAATGTCGCTTAGTGGTGTGAATAAAGCTGAGTGAGGGGATGTGACCACTGTCACCGCTCTGTTGAAACACAGCTACTCTTCAGAAACTCCCCCTTAAACAGTATTTCAATGAGAAACAAACACGTTTTTACCCATCCCCATTGCAGGATCAGCGCAGGCTTACTGCGCAACATGTTTCTCGCATGATGTTTGGAACTTTTAAAAGACCGAGCCCTGGCCAACCTAACGGCTCACTCTCCTGTCCCTTCTCCCTCAGAGTGCCACTGCTCCAGTCGCTGCTTCCAAGCCGTTGAACTTGATTAATGGGGACTACTTTGTGTTCTTTTGACATGATGATGGGAGCTGAACCACCACGTTTGGCAGAGGCAGTTATATAGCGGGAGACTGACAGATCAGACTATGCACAAATTGTTGTGGAGGGGAGCACAGAACATCTGTAGACCAGTTACAACAGGTCTGGATTGGTTTTGGCATTTAGTACTGTTTTAATTACCATTTGAGTTAGATATGTGCATATTCATTCAGCGCAATATTGCAGTTCGAACATGGTGCTAACATCAAGTTCATGTGCAAATTGGTGACTCATATGCTAAAGGCACTGCAGCACTTGTCTATCTGAAGCTGATTTCCCCAATTTGCACAGTAATTCACCCCCTTGGAAGTTTTCATATTGTTTTCATATACAGTGTTTTTTTTGTTTTTTACTTTCCCTTTGTTTTCTCTGGATTGATTTGAAGCAAATAATTTTTGTTATATTAAAAAGACTCTTTAATGTCAAAGTGGAAACAGATCTCTAACTAGTGCTTTAAATTAATTATAAATATAAAAGCAGACAATAATTAATCACATTAGTCGTCACCCTTTTAAATATAAAACATTAAAATTATAGATGGTGCATTCAATTGGTTTTAGAAGACACATTATTAGCTAAGTGGAGATCAGCTGTCTGTAGTCAAAGGGTTTCAATTGAGTATGTATAACTGAAACTATATCTGGGAGGTCCAACATGTAGTGAGTCAGTATTGTAGCCTAACTTATATAATGAAGACAAAAAAACACTCCAGGCAACTCCATGTAAAGTTGATCGAAGAGCACAAATCAGAAGATAAAGACAAGAAAATGTCCAAGTCACACATTATCCCCTGGTGTACAGTTAAGTCAATCATTATTAAAATCTTCCAGAGTAGCTGTCGACCAACAACTACTTTGATACTTTACTAGTATTTTTTTTGGCTATTTGTACTTTACATCAGAAAATTTCATTTTTTTTTAACTTTTTACTAGTTTTCACTTTTACTCCACTATATTTTTAGCTCAAATAGAATATTTTTACTTCATTACAATGTCCAGCAAGTTCTCATTACTCATTACACAGATCAAAGTATTTTAAATTGTCACAGGTGGCTTGGGGGTTGACCCGCCCAGGATGCCCCGGAGGACCGGAGGAGGGCTTACGCCTCCCACAGACCATGTGGGGGCAACCGCCCTGCTGGCTATGGGGACCACGGGTACAGCTCAGCCCTGTAGGAGCCCATGGTCACCGCCAGGGGCGCCCCAATGCCTTTGGAGCCCTGGACCTCAGCACTTCCGCCACACACGGAAGTGCTGGGGGAAAGAGGATCAAGGACACCCGGAGTGCTTCCGACTGTGCAGCCGGCACTTCCGGCCCTCTGGGGAGTGCCGGAGGAAGATTGTCGGGAGGCTCCTGGAGCACATCCGGGTGATTATAAAAGGGGCCGCCTCTCTCCTTTCGACAGCTGGAGTCAGGTAAGGAGAAAGACAAGGTCTTGGAGAGGCAAGGAGGCGGCCTGAAGAAAGTGAGGCATTTGATAGTTGGCATGCACTTTTGGGGATTATGGGGTTTGTGTGTCACTTGTAAATATGTAAAATAAACGTGTTGTGGGTGACTTAAATGTGTCCGCCTTTCTGTGTTCAGGCTGGCTGCCACAAAATCAAATTATTGCAATTTCATAAAAGACACTTATAAGTTCAGTGTTGCTCAGACACAGCCAATAGAATGCTATATATCATTCAAAAATAAAACTGCAATAGCACACCTTCCACTGTTCATTGTGCACTTTTCCTCATGGTCATTTGAAAACAGCACCTAAAGAATCTCTGATTTCAAGAATTTGCCTTGAAATTTAAAGAAGCATATGGAAATAGGTGTTTTCTTCCTCTTCCTATGGTATCTTATATGGAGCTTTTGAAGTCCAAAAAAAGCAGTGTCTTTTTAAAAAAAGATTTTATGGGTGCAAGTAATATCTTGAGACCACTAGTTATACTGTATAGTACAGTATATTGTCCGAACAAAATTCATATGTTATGGATTATTACAAGACAAATTATTGAAACATCAGGGACCTCATGTAGAAACGGTGCGTATGCACAAAAATGTTGCGTACGGCCGTTTCCATGCTCACATCATGATATATAAAAACTAAACTTGCCGTAAAGCCACGCACATTTTCATGCTAGCTCAATCCCTGGCGTACGTAAGTTCTCTGCTCGGTTTTGCAAAGTGGTGTTACCAAGCATCAAACTGTTCCCATGTGGTTTCCCTTTCTTTTTTAGATCCACTTAACTGATGCGGCTTTATCAGATACAACTAAATTAATTGCATATCATTTAAGCCACCTGATTGTAATCAACCCGTAAATATATAACGGTGGACAGAACGGCCAAACTCTTTCAAATACCATCACTGCTTTAGTGTTGTAACTCTCAGTGCACCCCTTGAAGTATTTAACCCACTGTATCTGAGTGTGGAATCACAGCTCTTCAGCAGTTGATCAGAATGAGGATTATTGGTATACAGCATCAAGGACACACTGCCTCAGCCATGCACACTGTCTATTGAACTGCTCTCATACGACAAATGCTTCAGAGCCTTTCCTGTAGGGACATCGTGGTTCAGAAACAGTTTCATCCCAAGAGCTCTAAATGCACTCAATCAGTCCATCAAGTGCTTCTGATAGAACTGTTTATGATTATAAGTACAATTACCTCACTGTAAACTTGCGATACAGTTATAATATCGCACAACCTGAGCCACTTTATAAAGTGCGTATTTACATATGATGACGACTGGCTTCTAAGTCGATTTAGATTTCCAAGCACTATCTTCTTGGAGGTCTTGATATAATTTTTAAGATGAAATGCAGCAAAGTATGTTTATTACATTATACCGATAAAATTTTAACATTGTTTAAATAATCTATATTGTAAATAATTAAACATGTGAGGACATGGTGTTGCAGCGCTAGCGATGAGCTGGCACCCCGTTCAGGGATTTTTCCTGCCTCGTGCTGTATGCTTGTTGGGATTGGCGCAACCGCAGATGGATAGATGAATGGAATAAATAAACATGTACTACGAAGATATTTTGGCGTTCTAAGCTTACAGATGGCTTGACATTTATTATAGAGTTGATTGTGTAGCGGTTAGTTTCTTGGAGAAAGAAAAGTAAGGACAGGAATCGGGGGTTAGTATGTTTGAGAGAGACAGTACTGCTGCAATAAATTATTTCATCAAAGGACGCACATGGCACAGCAATCATTTTGCGGAAGGCAGGAACAATCTCTGGATGGGACGCCAGCTTGTCACTATCACTGCGCCACCATGTCCCCATGTTTAATACATGCTTTAATTCCTATCATTATGAAAATGATATCAAGTATACATCTTAGTATTTAAATTATTCGGAGAGTTGTGATATCATGAATATAAGATATCATGAATGTAATGGATTCTGTGTCCTATCGAAGGAAGAGAAAGCCCGTTTAAGAAGCACATAGTGATTCACACACATAGAGCACATGGAAGAACACATAAAAAACAAAACACTTAACGCGCTACTTTAGTTACGATGGGATTTGGGAAAGTAGTACATTAAACAATTGTAAGATTAAGTTTATGACGTTCTACTTTAATGACAAAATAAACTACATGATTAAAGTGGAAATTTCAAGATTAAAGTTGACATTTCAAGCATTTTTCCCACTGTATCCCTATTTTTTTCTTTTCTCTGTACTCTAATAAGCTTCCATATGACACTCAGACGGTGGGCTACAACACTTTGATATCTGACCACTTCTTTTTTTTCGGGCACTGTGACTTTGTGAACTTGAACTTTTGAGTTTCTCTGCCTCTTCTTCACTTGATCAACTTGTTTTTGTTGTTTATATCACTGTTTAAACTAACAAATATAAGTTTTTCTTTGCCTCCACTTGGTATTGGCTGAAATTCTTCTGTTTTCCGCTGTGCTTTTGCCATTGTCTTTTCACAGAACGCTGAGCTCAAGGGCTATTTTTATTGATTTGCATATTCAAAGAGGCGTAATTCTGGGAGAAGACGGGGTGGTACAGCAGGCACGTGCACGAGCGTTACATTTCACGCTGACTGGGATTTATGTAGCGGAAGAACGTGGAAGTTGACGTACGCACAGATTTATTCATCTGGATTTTTTTGTGCATACGCACATTTCCGCTTTTGTCTGTATGCCATGTTTTAGTGTGAATTCTATGCACGGTGTTATGCATGAGGCCCCAGGTGAGCCTTCCCGTAAATGTCACAGGTTAACTGGAGAACACAGACTCAGGGTTCTACTGAGATTCCATGACCTGTGAAGGGTGCAGGGAATGATGCTAAGGTCTTGGTGTCCCTTGTTATTTGATAACTAATAAAAATGGTGTCAGCTTTCCTTTAAGCAGAGGTAAGTATTTTGGTTATTACCTTATTGAATTTATGCTCAGGGAAAGCTAACAGAACACCCCACCCCACCCAACCAGAATCAGCTGAAGTCACAATGACTAAGGAAAATATAAATGGCTTATTAAGTTAACATTCTAGTTTATCTGCAAGGGTGAACTTTGAGTAGTGATATATTTTGTCTCAGTAAATTATTAGATTATTCCTGCACAACTGTTATTCTGTCTTCCACTTACCTGCAAAGTATATTATTTATGTTTTCTCTGAGCTGTACTTTAAATTAGTTCCTTATATGATTCAGGAGAAAGTATTAAAATGTAACAGAATTGAACCATGTCCAGAGCATTTTTTCAGTAGAACACTGATTCTCAGATTTGTAATCAGCCAATTCTGATAGTGTTCCTCACACCATAACCCTCTGCTTCCTGTGTTTGAGCCAATTCTGCACCTGTCTATAAACAACACCCTGAAATCACACTTCTTTTGGTTTGATGCCCAACCTCTCATGTGGCACATTATTAAATGCTTTCTGAAAGTCAAGATAAATAATGCCATATGCTTTACTTTGATCATATATGTTTGTTGTCTCTTCATAGAATTCCAGCATGTTGGTAAAACATGACCTCCCACTTCAGAACCCATGCTGACTGTTCAGTAAAACTCCTGTTCCTGCCATGTGTTTCTCAGTCTTTCCCTGAATAATTCTTTCCTTTAATTTACCAGCAATGCATGTTAAGCTTACTGGCCTATAGTTGCTTAGATCGGCCTTGTCACCCTTTATATAACATGATAATATTTGACATTTTTCAGTATTTCCCCAGTGCATAGTGACTTCCTAAAAATATGCGTCATGTTTATATATGTACTAAAAAGGCATCCTAAATATTTTGTCCCACCTGTACTCAGCCCGGCAACCACACCTGGTGAGTCACCGTACTACAGACTGTCGAAAAACTTCAAAATCTCTCAGTTCACTTCTTGAAATGTCCACACACTCAATGATTCCACCACTGCCAACTGACCACCTTAGAGAACTGCCCTTGCAGCCCCAGAGCCTCAATGTTATAAGGTGGACATCTGCACCCTCGCTGATGAAGGATTCTTCACTGAAGCCACAGTCAGATATACATTCCTCTGGATCCATGGATTTGGCCAAAATGCTGGAGTCCCCTGTAAGCATCAGGTTGCTCTTAATGACCTTGCAATATTCCATTGTCAAAAAGCTCCCATATGACAAACATTAGCGCTCATGCTCCCAAGCTAGATTATGCAGAGGAAGAAAAGGATGACTTCAGTGTTTCCTTTGACAAAGTAGTCTGGAACGTTCCTGCCTCAGACAAGATAACTTTACTTGAAGACCTTAACACACGAGTTGGAAGGAGCTCAGATATCTGGAATGATGTGATTGGGAAATACAGAACCAGAAACATGAATGCTAATGGACTCTGTCTCTTGTCCTTCTGCATGGGGCACCATCTGTCCATTACCAACTCAATGTTTCATCTCCCTGACAAATTTAAGATGACATGGATGCATCCTCAATCCAAGAAGTGGCACTTTATGAACTATAGCTTTGTTTTTACATTTAGTTTTCTATTACACTGTGCATTCTATGGTATAATGAACTATTTTGTGCTTAAAAATCTTTAAAAAATATATATTTACATACAGCTCATCGGTCCAGAATGGATTAATTGTATTTACATACAATCCTATGGGGGAAATGACTTTGGGTCACGACCAAATCGAGTTGAGACCAGTTCACAAAAAAATAGAGGAAAGTTTGGTATTACAAAAGGAAATGTTCTTCTTTAATAAAAGTTCTGTTTAAGGCTTATATATCATGTTTAATTTCTCTACGTTTGGTCATATAGTCGTACTTGAGGCATGTTAAGCAAGTTAAACACATTATACACATAAGCACAGTCAGAAAATTATATGCCATCTCCTATTTGCAATATATTTATTAGTCCATGGTAGCAGTAATACTATTTCCTAACTGGCTTAATTAACACTCTCTTCTACAGGTATGGCTAAGAAAGTTCTATCTCATGTCAACTTATAGAGGGTAAAAGGCTATGCCATATTCTAGGTAGCTATAAGGAACTGATATTATATTATTGAAATTAAGCAAACACTATGTGAATTTAACATCAAACATTATCTTTCTAAGATTGGCTCTTACACCATAAATCCTAGACAACATATCAAAATATATTGACACTAATATAGGCTAGCATTTGTGATTGTGAGAAATAAGTGATTAAGTAGGTGTATAACAGACAAATGTTATCTGAACATTTCAAAGCCAGTTTGGATGAAAAATGCCATCTTCTGGACCACTTGTCTCATATTTGGGGGTGACTGGTGAGAACCATTGCTCTAATGTAACAAACTGTGCCCTGCTTTGTGCCTCTGCTCCATTTCTCACCCACTACCCACCAAATATAACATCTTGCTGCGTATGGGGTAAACAATTTGTGCATTAAAACAGATTGATTATACTGCACAGAATTTCTATTTAGAATGCATGTTCCAAAATACACTCCAAAATGGTGTAATTTTGCTTAAGCTCGTTCATGTTACTGGGCTCCCAACTAGTGAAGTGGATACACATACATTAAAAAAGCAGATGGACCACACTAAAAGTTAAGGCAGCTCATCAAATAACTAGTGCTGTAGGCCTGCAGCTGATGATTGTAGACAAGCATGGATTCTGCATCATAGATCTATTGATACAATCTGGAAAAATCTACCCTGCTGCCTCAGTTCCATTTTCATTGACTTTCTAAGAATTATCCAACTCTTCGGAAAAGTGTATTTCGAAGGACAAATGCCATACATTACAGATCCTCATAATATACCATATTATGTTTATGAAACACAGGATATATAACCTGTGAATTTTTTGTTGTATCCCTAGACAGGGAGATATTATTCAATAGCAGCATAAACATGTTTCAATATTCCTCATCTACTATTTCTCCTTTATATGCAACAGAGTATAGTTGAATTTCTGCTGCTGCTACAATTATTGATTTTAACTATCAGGTAGCAACTGTGCTTTTGATTTTGTGATATTGTGAAATTAATCTTGTAGTTGCCTCTAGTATGTTTGTATCTTAAATAATTGTTTTTATCCATTTATCCATTTCAAAGACTGCTTAATCTGGTTCAGAATCTGAGATAATCCCAGCAACACTAGCAGCAATGTAACACAAGTTTATCATAGGACAATCCAAAATGATTATTTGCTCCCTTCTATTATTTTCATGAGTATGTCTGCTTTCTTCTGCTTAATAGTATCATTGGTGTACAAAACTGACTACATAATTTACAGAAATGTATACAGTGCTTTGTGTACTTTTCCTCATTTTATGACGCAACTGTTGATTTTCACACTTTGAATCTAATATCTCTGCTCATTAATCAAAAGGTGCATTTTCATACTGACTTGTGTTTTGCTGAGGGTCCATAAGAGCTAGAGCCTCTCTGAGTATAAATGAGTGAAAGACAGAAAAATGTCCCGTGCATGACACCTTTTGTAGCACATTATCAAATTATTGTAGTGACATTGTGATGAAATTAGAAACCCATGTGTAAGAGTTGTCACTCTAGAAAGCCTTTTTGTAAGTTTGCCTGACAATAAGTTACATAATGTGATAATCAATTCCACTTTATCACCATCTGAAATAATGCAGCAGCCAGTTTAGTGTGGTATTGCTCAGTCTTGATGATCCAAATATTCAAGGTTTTGCCACTTTTACTGTTTCTTTAGTTGAGTTCTTAACACATTATCCTGCTTTTTGACAATGACTTGGTGTTGCTAATGTTTGTCTAATTCCTTACCTGCGTAAAAATTCATGCTTACTTATTCTGATCCATATGGTATTACTCTCAGCATTTTCTGCTGTTTTCAGATTTTATTTATTTGGCCCCTCATCCACCTATCATCTTCCATGACAGCACTTTCTACTGTGCATTATTCAGTATTCATTGATTTCAATGTTGACACACAAACATACACATTAAATAATTTCTAAACAATCTAACATTTAAAGATTTCTGCAAAAGAGAAATTACAGTTCAAAGAAGGCTAATTAATACTGTATTTTTATCAGTATTTTTTCACTAACTTATGCAGATGAGCACATTAAACATTTTTGCAGCTTAATGTTAAATGCTTTTTTAGTTTTGCAATTTACTAATAGTTTCAAAATGCTGAATTAAGAAAATACACTCATTAAAAAAACAGAAAAATATATTTTTGAAGTAAAAATGGCATATAGCTGAAAGGAGGAAACATGCACAGCTAAGCAAAATATATATTCACAAAATCTTACACTTAACCTGTTAGTAGTTCATCCTGCAATAAACTTGTGGATATGTGACTTCCTTTTCAGATCTTGACTTGAAATTATGCAATAGGTATATCCTAGGCATAGGGGCTGGTTTAAGAAGGGCTGCATTTGATCCTGTGAAAAATTTTACCCATGTGTTTCACATCGCTTACTGGCAGATGGCTGATATAGTTTAAACCTAAAGAGGGCTTGCAATATTACAGCAGATGCTTTCTCATAATTGATGTTTGCACCTGAAAATTGCTCTGACGTCAAAGCCCCTAAGTTGAGATCTGTAAGATGCACGTGCAAAACTACGCAGGCGGCAACACAATGTGAGGAGACAGTGACCGGAGGAAGACTGCGTGGGGGTAAATTTCAGCTAAGACTTTCCCAAAATACTTACAGACAGAATCACACTGCATTATTAATAAGCATTCAATTTAATTATGCATCCCATTTGAATCTTGTACTGGCTTGCCAATATAAGACCAAACTTACTTGCTGAAAATCTTTCTCCATTCTCTGTATCCTTCAGTTTGGCCAAGTACAGCAAATGCACAGTCCTTTTTTTAAGATGCAACATATATATTTATAAAGAGGAAAGGAGCAAAAATGCTAAAATATACTCAGTGCAGCACTGATGTTTTTGTGTTTTTGAGCCTACAGACTTTCTGTTTCACAAGAAATTAAGATCTGAGTTCCTTTAGATACATACAGAGGCATTTAGAATTTGAAAACAGACTTTGGCCACTATGCTTTCTGTTTCTCATGATTTGTCCATTGGTCATACAATTTCTTTGTTCATGACCAGTAGCATTTATTATGAGCATGAAGTTAGCTTTCATAAATATTTTTAAACTATCAGAATTCCCCCTGACAGTCAATTTTAAGTCTGGTTCAGCTGTATATCAAAATATTACAATCCTTAGGCTATTTTTAATAAAACTTCCTTCCTTCACCTTTCTTGGTTTAATACCAATGACCTCTTTTTCTGTTACCTAATGCACATCATTGATATTTTAATAATAACAACATTTTATGCTTAGAAAAAAATGTATTTATTATACTGTGTGGATTTTTTATTTTGAAAATAAATAAATAAATTTTGACTTCTCCAGTTAATAAGACATTTTAACCCATTACTCTTTTGGTTTTTGTGTATAATTTACTATCTTTGAATAAAATGAAATTTGTAAAATTTTATGTCTTAACCAAACTTAAAGAATGAAACAACATGCAAAGGTTCAGAGTTTTCTATAGTAGTTCTTGATGCAAAAGGGTACTTCAATAATGGGGGTGCCTACTTCATGTCCAATACCTCTAAGTAAACATTCAAATGTTATAACTTTATTTTACATCTTTCTCTTTTTTATATATTTTTACTGAATTTCTAAAACCATACTGCACATGGCTATTCTGCTAGAACTGAAATGACTCTGCACATATCTGATTGATGCTTTTGTCTTAGACAAACATCAGAGTTAACCCTATAGTGGGAATGGGAATGGGTTTATATGAGTGGTCCTGCTGGAAAAATCATTAGATGTTCACAACCCAGAAGTGGATAAGCAGTTTAGAAAATGGATGGATGGGCAGCGGGATAGAAGATTTTGGAGTAGACTGTAGTCAGTATTGCTGGCTCATGGGTCTGGACATTCATTCTATCTACATCACAGAGGGTTTCCTCCAGGTACTCGGTGTTCTTTCTACCAAAGTACTTCATCTTCTGCTTCCAGTTCTATTGTGGTTGGCTCCATGTGCCCAGGACTCATTATAGACTAAATCCTTTTGGAATGTTACTGAATTAAATTGTTTCACCAGGATAGATTTACCTGATCTATATAGAATAATTTCTAAACTGAGAACCTCTACCTACATCCTTGACTTCAAAGAAATATCCGGCATGCTAATTGATAGTGTGCTTGACATAGTAAATTCATCATTAGATACAGGGGTCTTCCCAGACTGTCTTAACACTGCTGTTGTTAAACCCCTGCTCAAGAAAAATAATTTTGGCTCCTCTGTTTTTGACAATTTTAGACCTATTTCTAACCTGCCTTTCTTAAGCAAAATCCTAGAAAAGGCAGTCATTACGCAGCTAAATGATCACTTGAATAAATATTCTATTCTTGACAAGTTTCAGTCAGGTTTTAGAACAAATCACAGTACAGAAACTGCACTTGTTAAAATAGTAAATGACTTGGGGGTTAATGCAGATAGAGGCCATTTATCTATTTTCATCCTCTTAGATCTGAATGCAGCATTTGATACCATTGATCACAGTATTTTTATAAATCACCTTAGTCAATGGGTGGGCCTCTCTGGCAATGTCTTAAATAGGTTTGAGTCTTACTTAATAGGTAGAAAAATCTTTGTTAGTTATGGTAATTATACTTCAAAGACACATGATATTCTATATGGTGTTCCACAAGGATCTATCCTGGATCCACCGCTCTTTTCGATCTACATGCTTCCTTTAGGTCAGATTATCTCAAGGCATAACATAAGCTAGCACAGGTATGCTGATGATACACAACTGAATTTATCAATAGCACTTGATGACCCTGACTCTCTTGGTTCACTGACCCAATGTCTTACTTGTGTTTCTGAATGGATGAGTAGTAATTTTCTCAAACTGAATAAGGAGAAAACAGAAATCTTAGTTATTGACAAAAATTAATTTAGTGAGGGTATTAGAAATAAACTTGATCCATTAAGCTTCAAATTCAAGACAGATGTAAAGAATTTAGGGTAATTATTGACTCTGACCTGAATTTTAAATTACATATTAATCAGATTAACAGGACATGTTTTCCCTTAAGAAATATAACAAAAGTTATATCCCTTATAACTTTGCACAATGCTGAAAAATGTGTTTTTGTTTTCAGTCAACTAGATTACTGTAACACACCCCTCTCAGGAATACCCAAAAGCGCCATCAATCGGTTGCAACTAGTGCAGAAATCATCTGCCAGAATCCTAACTAGGAAAAGAAAATCCAATCGCATCTCTCCAGTTTTGATGTCACTACATTGGTTACCTGTGCCACTCAGAATTTAATTTAAAATACAGCTTTTGGTTTACAAAGCCATAAGTAATCTTGCTCCATGTTAAATATCGGAATGCCTTTCATGTTACACTCCAAATTGTAACCTTAGATCTTCTAACGAGTGTCTGTTTATGATTCAAAGAGCTAAAATTAAAAGAAGTGGTGAGGCAGCCTTCTGCTGTTATGCACCTAAAATCTGACAGGGTAATGATTATGAAGATGGAAATTGGAGGTGTGAACATGAATGTTGTTAGTGCATATGCCGTGCAAGTTGGGTGTATGATGGATGAGAAAGAAGATTTCCGGAGTGAGTTGGAAAAAGCAATGGACAGTGTTCCCTAGAGACAAAAAGTTGTGACTGGGAACAGAGGAGATGAGGAGGTGATAAGTAGGTATGGTGTCAAGGAGAGGAATGAAGAAAGTCAGATGATAGTGGATTTTTCAAAAAGGATAGGCATGACTATGGTTAATACATATTTTAAAAAGTGGGAGGAACACAGGGTGACATACAAGAGTGGAGGAAGATGCATAAAGGTTGATCATATCCCATGCAGAAGAGTCAATCTGAAGGAGATTGAAGACTGCAAAGTGGTGTCTAGAGAAAGTGTTGTTAGGCAACATAGAATGGTAGTCTGTTGGATGACGTTGGAAATCAAGAAGGAGAGTGAGGGTAGAGCCAAGGATCAAATGGTGGAAGTTGATAAAGAAAGACTGCAAGGTTGAGTTTAGGGAGGAGTTAAGACAGGCACTGGGTAGCAGTGAAGAGCTGCCAGACAGCTGGGCAACTACAGCAGAAGTAGTAAGGCTGGCAACAAGAAGGGTGCTTTGCATGATATCTGGACAGAGGCAGAAGGAAAAAGAAGCATGGTGGTGGAATGGGGAGGTACAGGAGAGTATACAGAGGAACAGGATGGTGAAGACGAAGTGTGATAGTCAGAAACATGCAGAAAGTAGACAAGAGTACAAGGAGATAAGGTGCAAGATGAAGAGAGAGGTGGCAAAGGGTAAAGAAAAGGTGAATGATGAGTTGTATGAGAGGCTGGACATTAAGGAGGGAGAAAAGGACCTGTACTGATTGGCTAGACAGAGGGACAGAGCTAGGAAAGATGTGCAGCAGGTTAGGGCGATAATGGATAAAGATAGCAATCTACTCACAAGTGAGGAGGATGTGTTGAACAGATGGAAAGAGTACTTTGAGAGGCTGATGAATGAAGAGAATGAGAGAGAGAGAAGGTTGGATGATGCGAATCAGGAAGTGCAACAGATTAGCAAGGAGGAAGTAAGGACGGCTATGAAGCAGATGAAAATGTAAAGTCCGTTGGTCCAGATGACATACCACTGGAAGCATGGAGGTGTTTAGGAGAGATGGCAGTGGAGTTTTTAACCAGATTGTTAAATGGAATCTTGGAAAGTGAGAGGATGCCTGAAGAGTGGAGAAAAAGTGTTCTGGCACAGATTTTAAAGAATAATGGGGATGTGCAGAGCTGTAGTAACTACAGGTGGACAAAACTGATGAGCCACAACATGAAGTTATAGAAAAGAGTAGTATGAGCTAGGTTAACAAAGGAAATGATGATTGTTGAGCAGCAGTATGGTTTCATGCCAAGAAAGAGCACCACTGATGCAATGTTTGCTCTGAGGGTGTTGATGGAGAAGTACAGATAAGGTCAGAAGGAGTTGCATTGTGTCTTTGTGGACCTGGAGAAAGCATAAGACAGGGTGCCTCGAGAAGTGTTGTGGTATTGTATGAGGAACTCGGGAGAGGCAGAGAAGTATGTAAGAGTTGTACAGGATATCTACGAGGGATGTGTGACAGTGCTGAGGACTGCAGTTGGAGTGACGGATGCATTTAGTGTGGAGGTGGGATTACATCAGGGATCGGCTCTGAGCCCTTTCTTACTTGCAATATTGATGGACAGGTTGACAGTCTAGTTTAGACAGGAGTCCATGGACTATGATGTTTGCTGATGACATTGTGATCTGTAGCAAGAGTAGGGTGCAGGTTGAGGAGACCCTGAAGAGGTGGAGATATGCTCTAGAGAGGAGAGGAATGAAGGTCAGTAGGAAAAAGACAGAATACATATGTGTAAATGAGAGGGATGTCGGTGGAATGGTGAGGATACAAGGAGCAGAGTTGGCAAAGGTGGATGAATTTGAATACTTGGGATCAACAGTACAGAGTAACAGGGATTGTGGAAGAGAGGTGAAAAAGAGAGTGCAGGCAGGGTGGAATGGGTGGAGAAGAGTGTCAGGAATAACTTGTGACAGACGGGTATCAGCAGGAGTGAAAGGGAAGGTCTACAGGACAGTAGCAAGACCAGCTATGTTATATGGCTTGGAGATGGTGGCCCTGACCAGAAAGCAGGAGACAGTGCTGGAGGTGGTATAATCAAAGATGTTAAGATTTACATTGGGTGTGATAAGGATGGACAGGATTAGAAATTAGTTCATTAGAGGGTCAGCTCAGGTTGGAAGGTTGGGAGACAAAGTCAGAAAGGCGAGATTGTATTAGTTTGGACATGAGCAGAGGAGAGATGCTGGGCATATTGGGAAAAGAATGTTAAAGATAGAGCTGCCAAGCAAGAGAAAAAGAGGAAGGCCTATGAGAAGGTTTATGGATGTAGTAAGAGAGGACATGCAGGTGATGAGTGTAACAGAGCAAGATGCAGAAGACAGGAAGATATGGAAAACAGGAGGAGCCAAAAGAAGAAGAAGAAGAAGTTGTTGTTGCTGTGGCTAGAGCTCTGTAACAGTCTAGACGATAATAGGCCATTTAGCCCTATCTACTTAACTCTTCCAATATAACATCAAGTCTAGTTTGGAAGGTTCCTAAACCACACTCCTTGGTAACTTATTTGATGTGTCTTTGGTTATCTGTGTTAAGAAAAACCACTTAATATTTGTGCATAATGTACCCTTAAGAAGTTTCCAAATGTGTCCCTGTGTTCTTTCTGAACTGATTTTAAAATAATAGTTTTCATCCACTGTACTAATTGTCTTTATAATTTTAAACACTTCAATCATGTTTCCTCTTAGACCAGATTTATACTTCATGTGACGTGTCACATGCTTCCGCGGACGCTCCTGCTATGCAAGCGTTTTACTATTTATGCTTGCGAGCGTACTTTACGCAAATCTGGAAGAATCCACCAGGTGGCAGTGTGAGATATCATCACGGTGAGAACAGGTTCAACTTCGCTGTGTTGTGAATTGCCTGGAACATCCATTAAATTCTGAGGACACCTTACCGCAATACAGTGGAACCTCGAGTCACGACCGTAATTCGTTCCAAAACTCTGGTTGCAACCTGATTTGGTCGTGACCCGAAGTAATTTCCCCCATAGGATTGTATGTAAATACAATTAATTCGTTCCGGACTGTACGAGCTGTATGTAAATATATTTTTGTTTAAATATTTTTAAGCACAAAAATAGTGAATTATACCATAGAATGCACAGTGTAATAGTAAACTAAATGTAAAATCATTGAATAACACTGAGAATACCTTGAACAGAGAAAACTAACATTGCAAGAGTTCACGCTATAGCCTTACGGACCGCTCTCTATAAACACTTTTTTTAATGAGTTTTAAGCACAGGGAAAAAAATGAACATTTGAAAAATCCGTAATTTATACAAAAACTAACCATAAACAACCAAGAAAACTAACCTTGCATGAGTTGAGTTCTGGCATGAAGGAAGTGAGGAGGAACTGGGTGGAGAGGAGATTACAGGTTTGAGGTAAAGTCTGTGACGATGCGGGTTCGCTGCATGCTCCCATCTCGCTTCCAGGAACCCTTAAACCCGTCACCGTCAGTAATGTTACTGATGAGCATGACAGTGAGGCACTACAATGGAGCAATCAGAAGTGCTTTTATTAAAATCAACAAAACAACAATCAAAAACAAAGTCCAAATTAAATAAAGTGCAGTGCTTTCAGAATCCTTCAATAAATAAATGATCCCATTAAAGCAGAAGTGAAGTGGAGGTTAAAATCCAATAGAAAAAAGTCTTCATTAAATACGAGATTAAAACAATGCTCGAAGCAGTCTCTTTAAAAACATGCCAGGTGCATTCTTTAACTGCCTTCTCGGCCTTATTGCCTTCTTTAACTGCCTTCTTGCGCTCGCTCACTTGCGCTCTCTCTCTCTCTCTCTCTTGCTCACGCTCTCTCTCTCGCTGGCTGCACAGGGAATGCACAAGGAGAGACTGAACACATGTGGAAATCATCGGTGTGTACGAACCGGAAGAGAAACTGGCTTGTTCGTCACCCGAGTGTGTGGTCGTAGCAGATGCAAAAGTTTGGCAAACCTTTTGGTCGTAACCTGATTTGTACGTGGTCCGAGACGTTCGTGACCCGAGGTTCCACTGTATCTCTGAAAAGGATCTTTAATGATTAAATCCATCAATCAGGGGATGTGCCCATTCCAGCTAGCATTGGACACGAAGCAGAAATAATCCCTGGATGGGGCATCAGCTTATTGCAAGGTGAATACAAGCACTCACACACACTGGCATCATTTTAGTGTCACCATATCTGCATATCTTTGGAAGGAAACTGGAGCACACTGAGGAAACCCAGCAGGAAAACATGTAAACTCCAGGCAGGGAATACCAGCAACGTGACTGCCTGCGAGACAGCAGTGCTACCGCTCCACCACCGTGTTACCCCCATTTGTGTAATTATTAACAGTATTCATTATTTAAACAAAATTAACGACTTATCTGTAAAATGTAACATACATACTTTAATGCATTTCATCATGAAAGTGATATCAAGTTTAAATCTAAGGATTCTAAATGTGCAGAGAGTTGGAATATCATACATTTAATGTGCTCTGTGAGACTTTTAAAATGTATCGTGTCATTACGATTGGGAATATGCGACGCTTGAATATAAAAGCACCACGAATGCATCTGTATGTCGGCATTTCACTTCACCACATCAAACCATTCATCAAACATCGAAGCGTGCACATAGATCCTGTAGGATCCTCATAGAGGCCTCCTGTCACATGTAGATAGTAAACAGAGACTCTGATGTCACATTCCAACTTTTATCACACTGTGCTCCCAACTTTTTGCTGGTACTGCAACTCGCGTATGCGTCTGTGGACCTGCTCAGAGGACACATCAAATGAATGCTGGGAACGCGTGGCAGCTATGATGCATGTGCGTCTGCGTTTTGAGCATGAAGTATAAACGAGCCTTTAGTGTTCAAGGCAGACTGGCTCCTCCAACCCATCCTCCAAAAAGTCCAAAATCCAACAGGGCTTTTCACTGGCCTCATTTTTAAAATTTGACTTTGGATTACTAAAACTGGTCAACATTTTTTTATTCAATTTAAATAATTTAACTTAAAACTGAAAAATGAATTGGTTAAAGAACTATATACTACAGTTATTTTACTCCGGATCCCTTAAGCTCCTGTAATATTCTTCCCCTTGACTACCAGCTGTTTTTCTTTCTTTGAGATTAACTTAATTTTTTTCCAATTCTCCAAGCTTTTCTCCCCTCTTATTGCTTCCTTACTTAGAAGCTCTCCATTCAGACTGTTTGCATTCCTTCACATTAATGAAACCTTACACTGTTGCTCTGTTATTTGCTCTACTTTCCTGACTGCTAAGAACTGTTCTATTCAGTAAACTTTTTATATATGTCTACCTTCTTACAAAGAAAACTCACTTACTGAATATCCGCCGCTAGTTATTTCCTTATTCTCTTGTCTGTTTCTACAGCTGCTTGTGCCTGATCGGTGCCTTCTCACTGTCTACATACAACAGAGCAATACTTATAATGGCCCTGAAGTCAGCCATCCACCTGTACTTAAAATAAATGTTTTCTTACTTATGAATACTTTAATTTCTAAAAATATATTCAATACTCATTTTCTACTAGGTGTTAATACTTAACTGTATGAGTGCTACAGTATATGGTGCTCTGTTAAATTATTCTTTATATCCCTTGAATTTATCCTACTAAAGAATCATTACTTTTAACTATTTGTCACTATGATGTCATTTATTTATTTACAGATGTGCCATTTTCAGCTGCCGCTTAATACCTTGCCTTACCAATGCTAGTTTGAAATAAAAATAACAAGAACAAGTATAAGTAACAAGTAACTTTCTAAATGCTTTGCCAAACCCTAAGCTACTTTTTGCTCCTGTAAGATCAAAAAAATGCAAAAAGCTTTAAGAATTCTTACATGGCTACTTAGTGGTAACCAAACAATGAAGTTTTTATTAGAATCAGCTTTTGTCTTTTAATTAACTCTCACACCTCAGACCACTTCCACTCATAGGGATGACAGCAGCCTGTCAGTACATCTAAATCTCCAAACCTCCAATGAAGAGATGGATGGGCATATTTAACCATATCTAAATATGGGTGGAGTGGTGGCTCTGAAGCTAGGGATGTGCTTCAGTAACTGGAAGTTTGCTGGTTCAAATCCTGTAAACACCAGAAGTGACTTTACTCTATTGGGTCCTTGAGCAAGCTTCATCCTGGGTATGATGTTAATCTGCATCCAGCCCTGCAAGCAGGTCCTCCAACTGATAGGCAAAACTTAGAGGTTGCTGGCAGGATTCACATTCTAGCCTCTGTGAAAAAATCTCACACTGTTCCAGTGTGGTGTTGAGGATTGGGAAAAACCAATTAAATGAATCACTGCAAATGGACCAAGCTTTGCCTCTTTTGATGCAATCACTTGTTACAAATAATCATTTTATTAATTTATATTTTGATTCCCTTATAGAAAGGGGTGGGGTGGTGTCTCTGAGGCTAGGGATCTGCGCTGGCAGTTGGTAGGTGGCTGGTTCAAATCCCGTAAACACCAAAAGTGACTATATTGGGCCCTTGAGCAAGGCTCTTAATCTGAAATTGCTTTGTCCTGGGTATGATGTTAGCCTCCAAATTGCAGGAAAAATTCAAGTGTTGGGGTCAGTGTGGTGCTGAGGTGTCACCCATTGCACAGCTGCACATGGGTCCCAATCCAGGGGATTGGTCATGTGGTGGGTGCGCCAATGCACTGTATCAGCACATGGCACCAATCCTCTCATACTCCCACTACTAATTTGATAACGCAGACTTCTATGTTGCTGGGTGACAACTCCAGACATCCTCCAAATAACCACATGGGTTTGGTGAGGAAACTTCTCAAACAGCTACAGAGGTGTCCTTAACACTGGAATCCCTGAAGCCTACGAATAAAGACTTAGTCTGGGGCCACCTTAAATTCCTTCACACCTCCTCATCAGCGTCTTTGTTTTGTGTCAATCAGCACTGGCAGAAAACAGTATGCTATCCCATCCCAAGTTTTATTCTTGTTTCGCTATACTTTTGCAAAATTGTTAATTTTATATTCCAGTAATTACTTGAATGACATCATATCTGCCTCTGCCTCTCTCGCTTGATTATTAAAATAACAGTGGGAGGTCAAGCTTTTAGTTGTAGGGCCTAAAGCTATGAAATCATCTGCCTGCTAATATAAGAGATGCCCCTTCAGTCTCAGCTTTTGAATCCAGCCTGAAAATTCTTTCTTTAGATTAGCACACCCTGATTAGACCTGCTGATTAGTTGTGCATAATGTCTTTTTGTTATTTTTTTCAAAAACATAAACTCTTAGTAACCCTATACCACTGCCCCGGGAGAACAACTAAACCCCGGGTTGCCACATAATTAGAAAACCGCTGGAGCAAAGCAGTTCAATATCAAAAATCTATTGGGGCAACGTGACCAACGCTCGTTCTTTTATTTGACCCCTCACCACATGTCCCAGCTCAGCATTAAACTACAAGCAATATCACAAATAAAGAAGAGGAAAAAAATTACACATATATATTTTACATATAGACAAAAAAACAAACAAACAAGTACATAACATAACAATCAAAGCCACCTTTTCCGGTTCGGGAGCGAGATGTTCATGTTTAGGAGAAACCAGTTTTCCAAATAGGTTTACTGTCTTTACTGTTTATGGCAAAGAGAAAGCCTCCCGGAATACGCCAGCCGCCATGCCGATAACAAAAAAGTTCAGTCCTAACAGTCCAAAGAATTGTCAGCGAAACCAAAGAAAAAAAAAGGAGTCTGTCTTCAGAGACGCGTCTCCCTTGTGTCGCTGAGTGAACAAAAAAAAACTTTTTCCAGCAGGTGTATTTCTTGGTGCTAGGTCGTCGCTTCCCTTTGCTCCACCACAAGATGTTTCCCTTTCTCCCCTTCTTTTCTGGTTTTAAAGTCTTTAGCACCAACCATCCTGTCTGTGTTACGACCTCCCCCTTAAAGGTGTATTTACAGTATCCACTTTTCCTGAAATGCACTCTAAGGAGCAGCAAACTGCCAACAGGACAATAGCACATGTGGCACCCGCTACAACCTACTATATTCTGTTTCTCTTCTCGATCTCAGATATTGGGACCCTTGGAATTATCAGATGGAAAGATTTTAGTTGGCCTAGGTCTCTGCTACTGCGACTGTGTCTGATTTTGTCTTTGATTCTGTCTCTTTCCATTGATTATGGACCCTGCCAAAGGTTTGTTTTCTAAAATGATGCTGCTGAAAGGATTCTTGTTTTCTTCTCCTCCATTATCAACTAAATATAGTTCAACAAATAATTAATGGATAGATATGGTTGGTTTTCATTTGTGTTAAGCAGTTTAAGAGTACTCTGTTTTCCTGTCACTCAGGAATGGTCATGGTCACTCAGTCAGAGTGAACCAATCAATGGGTGTTTGCTGATGGGGGCCATTTCACGAAGACAGCAGCAAATTAAATGATGATAAGATAATAGCTTCAGACTGTTGCAGAATGCTATATAAAACATAGCATGCACTGCACATGCCTCAAAAAGATTTATTCTTTAATATCAGTGTACCTGCTGTGTGTGGTTTGATAGGCATCGGGCATTTTGTCTGTTTTCTGAATGGAAGTGGTCAACCATCTTGGCCGTAGTCCAAGAAGGGTGGCCATTTTAGTTATCATTCGAAAAGGGGCGGGCAGCTTTGGATGCCGAGGACAACCTTGGGTCTGTAAGGAAGCAAAGTAAGTCAGCTGTGAGGTGAAGCAGGCATCCTAGTCCTAGGTGAGTACAGCACATGCATGCACAGACAATGCAGAAGGCAAGAATGATAGACTCAGAGAGAGGATGCACAAGAAGACTTTAAAGAGAATTTATTACACTCCCAAGGAGCTTGCCAGTTTTTATGGCATTAAAAGCTTCTTGAGAAATGTATCAGGTCGTGGAGAAAATGTAAAGTGAGAAAATGTGGTGGAATGGAGGAGGGGACAATATACCTACAGTGTGCAGAAACTAGCATGACTGAGGTTCAAAAGAAACAGAACAATTGTTTCAACAGTCAATGACAAGTGGCAAGCAGATTTGGTAGAGATCTCTTATTCCTCAAAATTCAATGATGGATATAAATTTATCCTCACATGTATCGATGTGCTCTCAAAATATGCTTTGGCTGTGCCATTAAAGGACAAGACAGGGAAAGAAGTTTCTTGGGGTTTTAGTTTGATTTTTAGACAAGGTAGAGTTCCTAAGAAACTACAAACAAACTAAAACAGAGAATTTCATAACACATTGATGCAAAAACTACTGAAACAGAACATTATTGTAGATTTTGTCACGAACAATGATGTAAAAGCAAGTACAGTAGAATGATTCAGTAGGACCTTAAAGTCCAAAATGTGAACTTTACATATGCAAATACTTTTAGGTATATAGGGTTAGGGTTAGACTTTTTGCAGAGTTACAGTCACAGTTTTCATTCCACAATTAAAACAAGACCTGTAGATATTATCCCAGAAAATGTTCTCATTGTTTGGAAAACAGTCTATGGCACGGCTGACCAAAGAAAACCTACTCTGTGCACTTTGAAAATAGGTGATCAGAGTATCAAAATTAAAGGTGTATTTGAAAAGGGATATGAACAGACATTTACAGACAAAATATTTATTATTGTGGACTTCTTTAAACAACACAAGACTGTATATAAACTAACAAATTATGCAGGTGATGAAATCCAAAGAACATTTTACGTAGAAGAATTATAAAAAATAAACTGATGCTAACAAAGTGTTCTGCATCCAGAAAAGTCAAGCCACTCGTGGTAAAATGACTTGGTTGGGGTCAAGAAATTTAACCGTTGGGTAAAGGCTTCAGAAGTGAGGAGTTGACAAAAGCAACAAAATGTCTAAAGTCAGCAATGGATTTTATGTAACACTGCCGAGTAATTCATCTGCCAAGATTTTTCCTAACAACACGATAGCATCATTCACCGTTCAGTTAGCCAAGACAATAGAACTGTCCAGTGATTGGGAAGTGACATTGGTGGAACTGACACACCCAAAAACATTTGATTCCATCACCCAGGAAGCACAATTTACGCTAATGGAAAAAAGATCAACAAATTTGACATACACCTTAAATAAAGCCTATTTCAAGAATATAGAAGCATAGTTGGCAGAAATGAATCATGTCATTAATACTAACCCAACTTCTTCTAAATCAACACTTGGATACAATCCAATAAGTAGAACTGTTCGCCTCATTGGAGATAAAAACATCATGTTCCATTTGACTGGGGAACTGGCTTACATTCTGGGATTTGATTCAGAGACACCATCTAAAAAGTCACCTCATTCAACTGATATCACAGGTGGGTTTTCCACCATGTTCATGTATACTGATATAATCGAACCACAGCTCGTTGGAGATGTGCATGAGCCGCTGCTGAAATGTGTAAACATAAAAGGTGAAGACTGTTCATATGTCGTTTTTTGAAAAGCCGCACTGCATGCCTCTTGCAGTACAAAGCTTCAATACTATAAGAACTGAAATAAACACAGGACAGAATAAACTAGTTATGTTCTGGTACACTGTTTAGGCGAGAGCTAGAAATTGCCAGACCTCATGTGAAGTCTGCAGTGAAAAGCATTGCTAATGATGTCATGAGTCATGTGGCAGGTACTGTAATGAATAAAGTTGCAACACCCAAACAAGAAGGTTCGGGCATGATTGTTATAAAGAGAGGTAATAAAACAAAAAGATGCACACCACATCTAGCACTGCTGGGACCACCTGTACCACCAAGGAAGAGGGAAAAGAGGAAAAAAGGTCCCCACTCTGCCAAAAGAAAAGAAAGTCAGCAAAGAGAAGATCCCCAACCAAGCGAAATTCATGTGATATATTCTAAACATGGCTTTTGTACACTGGGTGAGATGAATGTGCAAAATTGGGACTGGACATATTTCAGCTTGCACCAACACAAACCAGCATTGAAAAAACTTACAAAGTCCCACCTCTCACAGCTTTGTCAGAAAGTGCTCTACTTGAGTTTTCTATTGCCAGAGACAATCAATACCTGGATCTCAACAACACCCTACTGTACCTGAGCTGTAAAATAATTAGAAATGATGGAGCAAATATTGTTGCAGATGCACATGTAGCCCTTGTAAATTGCCCAATTGCTTCCCTGTTCAGTTAGGTGGACATCTCCGTGAGAGACAGATTGATCAGTCAGAGCAATAACTGATAACCATATCGAGCATTTATTGAAGCAGTGCTAAATTATGGGGATGAGACCCTGAAGACACAATTTTCAACAGGGTTTTTCTATAAAAACACAACCAGTCATCACAAAGTAATTACTCTTACTCCTAAATTTAGGATTCAGAAAAAGGGCTGCTTACTTGGCCAGAAGCAGTAGCGTTGATTTATTCGGTCATATCCATGCATATCTGTACTTTCAAAAGAAATTATTAATTAATGGGGTTGATGTAAAAATAAAGCTGGTATGAAATAAGGATGCCTTTTTTCTGATGAGCAATGGTGATGAATTTAAGGTCAGCTTATCATCAGCATTATTGTTTGTGAAAAGAGTTCAAGTGGAGTCAGACTGGGCCATAGTGAGGCACTGATGACCAGCAATACAAAATACCCAATCAACAGGGTTCAAATGAAGGCGTTCAGCATACCTACTGGTAGTTGTGGCTGAAACCAGAAAAAACTGTTTTTGGGACAGCTGACAAAACTGGTTGTTTTGAAATTTGTTGACAATGCAGCCTTCAGCGGCAACTTTACACAAAACCCCTATAACTTTAAGCATAACAACATCAATTCTATGTCTCTTTACCTGGATGGAGAGTAGATACTCACCAAGCCTCTGCAGCCTGATTTTGTAAATGGCCACTGTGCTAGAGAATATTTACAGCTAAAGGAAACCGCAGACAAGAGGATGAAAGACAAAGCACTTTTAGTCGATTGTAAAGAGTTTGCTAGAGGGTATTCACTTTTTGCATTCAACCTAAGCCTTGATATGGAATCAACCGAACATTATTCACTTATAAAAACAGGCAACCTCAGGGCTGAAATAAGATTTGCTGAACTGCTGCAACATACATTGAATATGATTGTGTTTGCAGTGTTTGACAACATTGTTGAAATTAACATCCATTATCAAGTTATTTCCGACTACAGTTAAGCTGTAGACAAGCTCAGATATGTAGCCGCTGGACACTGAGGTACTCAGGACTACTCTTGCAGTGGGGCCACTGACATGTGTCCATTTTCTGGATGTATTCTCTTCAGATAAACTGCCCAAGGAGAAGTTGACTGCCAGACCTTTGTTTATGATCCATGACAAAGAAAAAAAAAACATTATTAAGTGTAATGATTCTAAGTATTTACCTCACAATACTGTATTTTGTATTAATCATTCTTCAGAGAGCTATATGATTTATTACTTCTGTATGATTTGTAATTCATTTAGGTAGAAAAGAATTAAGCTTGTGCACAGAATTATTAGATAACTTGCATTCTTTTATGAGAAAATGCTGATCTCTTGATACTAATAGAACACCCTGTGATATTATAAATCAATGTGATAGTTTCTGAATTCTTGTATTAAAACAATAAGAAGCGTGTTCCTTATGGATTAATAAATAAGGATTTATTAATCTAACCAAACAAAATCTAATGAAGATATTAAAACTATAAGAATGTAATTTCTTTGTAACTAATGTACTATAAGAAACTGCTTTACACTGGTCTTGTGTGCGTGTGCTGATAAGAGCGTATTTCTTAGGAACGTGAACGCCCTAATGGATCTCTATTTGGATAAGAAATTCTGTGCACTTGTGCATGTAATAATCAGGATATAATTTAATTTACAGCAATTTAAGTATGACCTTAAAATAAACTGTCATGTGTTTTTTGTTTGGCTAATGAATAAGCTAGATAATAAAAAGAAAGGAATTTCTCTTTGAGGAGGCTGTCTGATCTGACCAGGCTGACTCAGCTGGGAGTCTGTAGTCTCTTTAAAACTCACCAAGAATAAAGAAATTGTTTTTTATTTTAAATTGGTATTTTGTCTCCTATCGTTTTTTCGACTTCAGCGTTCTCCTATCGTTTTTTCGACTTCAGCATTCAGCGTCATGTTCAGCATGACAAACCCGGAAAGCACAGGATTGCAATTTACCTTGCTGCTCATGGAAAAGCTAAATGTTTTTGATTCATATGGAATTCTCCCAGATTCTGAAATATTTTCTGAAGTTATTATGAAATTTTTGAAGATTAATGCTGACTGTGTCACATATAACAGCATTAAGTTACAGGATTTTTTTATCCACCACATATGGACACAACTGTATTTTCTACTTGAATCAAAAAACAAAGGACTTACCATGAAACATATATTGGCTTTGTTCCTAGGCAGTGTTCGACCAAATGACTTAATGGTTGTTAGATATTTTCATCAAATAAAAATGGGACAAACTGGAAACATGAAACTGGATATGTTTAACCACAAATCAGAAACAAGTCAGTCATGTGTTTGCTTTTGCTGAATATTATATGCAGAAAAATGTAAGGACAAATATATGGAAAAAAAGATGTTGTAACTCTATATATTCACTTGCTTACAAAAAAATGAAATTTTAACCAATGTAAATGTGTCTGTGGTTATTATAGTGAATAATCCAATAATCAGATGGAGACAAATAGGGTCTGTATATTTTTTAATGTTCTCACCACAATAACACATAGCATAAAACTGTTTCACAGAGTTAACATAGTCTTGATATAATCAAACAACAGAAATGATCTAAATGAAAAATAATGCACACTAATCAACACACTATACTAAAAGAAGCTGTTTCCTTCATTTTCAAAACAGTAACAAATAGTGTAAAACTATTATGCAGAGTTAACATAGTTTTGATCATAATTCAAAATCAATTGAAATGATCGAAATGAAACAATAAAACACTAATAAGCACGCTATATAAAAACAAGTAGTTTTCTTCATTTTCAAAATAGTGTAATTCATATACTGAGCTACATAGGTTTTGAAAACAGCTGTTTTTTTCTTACTTGTGTTATCAAGCTTGGTGTTTTTGACAGGGAAACAGAAATGTCTGCTGATAAACCCTTTTAATTTTTTGTAACAAAAGCTGCATGATCATATTTAGAAAAAGCGAACTGGTCATGTTAATCTTGGCCATAGCATTAAAGAATAAATCCCATCCTTTCATTTTTCCACCTGTGTTTAAAGTTCATGTTTGCACAGCAAACTTGACCAGATCAACCATATTACATCCGGTAACAGGGTTGTCTTTATATACAATTTCCCATTTTTCATTCCAGGACGATGTGGACAGATTTTGAGTCATTTTCTGTAGCAGCATTTCCGTAATATTTTCCAACATGCATCTCCCCTCCGGGTTGTGGTGCATGCTGAATGTCAATTTTTTCTTCGGATTCCAAATACATGAGCCATTGAATGAACAGGGTCGAGTGTCTCTTTTGTTGCCTGTGATAGCCGTCTTGTAATGGCAAAGATATATAGTTTGCTCACACAAACATTTAAGTCTAAACATAGCCAAACAAACGCTCATTAAAGTAACATGTTGAAAAAGATCAATAAATGCTTTGTATTTGACTTGCAATTGCTCGTCTACATACATGCATGTCGTTTTGGTTAGTTCTATAACCTCTTGCCTGAACAAGATACATGCCAACCATAAACTCTTTACATCTAACTCACAGTATGTTTTTAATTCCTTTTGAAAATCAAATATATCACTCTTGTGCTTAGAATATCATAAGAGAAATTCATTCTTTTCTTCTGGCATAATATTCTACAGCTGGTCTAGGCCCAATATAATTTTGATATTCAGCAGTGTTAAAAAATGAATAAGGTACCCTTTCACACCTTTAAATCCCGAAGCATCTGGTAATTTACACAATTTTGATATTAAAAAGTTCAAAGAGTCAATGATTCTGATTTTCAAACTTTTCACATGATTTTTCCACCAAGAGTTAACAATTCAATTTTAATTTTTTCTTTTATGAATAGACTGATTACAAAATAACAGTCATAGGATTTTGTATTATGTGTAATAAATGTGTAATTTTTAAACTTTCCATATATAAACGTCGATATAAATCTCTCAACACAATTGTTTCCAGCAACCTTCCAGCTCCTGTTAACATCCATTTGTAAAGTGTAAATGTAATCCAATTAATGTATGCCGGAATCTTGATGACATTCAA
>JANRMT010062815.1:11736089-11758774 GCA_026402145.1 Polypterus bichir lapradei | reverse complement strand
TACACACACACACCTGCATGTTACAGCATTTTTGAAAACTGTTTGCCCTGGCCTGCCTTACCAACTTCTAGGCATATCATAAATTAAATTAGTGTGTAATCAGAATGACAACAAATCCTTAAAGTATTCCATCTTAAAATTTAGCTTATGGTCCTATAATAGAACCTCATACACTAATGTATAATCATAATAATATATACACTCACTTTTGCTCTTCTCCCAGGACGCAAAACCTGCTTTCCTCATTCGAAGTCAGCATCCATATGTATGTGTTACTGTAAGTTCTTATGGTAAAACTGTTTTCATTTACTCCTGTTCATAGATTTTTAATCGCAATATCTTGCCTTTAGCCATATACTCTTCACATTCCCGCAGCCTGGTGTGTAACCTTATCGGCTGTTCTGAGCACGGGAAGTGCTCGATGTACTCAGTGCACACCCCACCAGCATAATGTCATGCCATTGGTTAGCTTAACATCAGGCATGTGTTCATTGATTGGTTAAAAAATATGTTGCCGGGTTACCTTAAAAATCTTATCTTAAAAAGTTATGATTGGCCCCTATGTTTTAAAGGTGCTCTTGACTTTCAAATATTCATTAATGTTTGATATTAGTACGAATTTCAACCTTTGCTGTTACTTCTATTGTATTCCTTTGGCTATTTGTGAAGCACTTTGAGCATTCAAAAGCTGCTATATAAGTAAAATGTAATATTATTATTACACAGTAACACAAGTTCAGGTTTGATTGCTGACCTGGTCAGTGTCTATATGGAGTTTCCATGTTCTCCCCATGTGTATATGGATATAGTGTGCTTAACTTCAATTATTGTTTTATTGCTGGATATTAGAAGTTTACCATTAAGCACTCTCAACTGCCAAAATCTGATTATTCTTACTTGTGTGATTAAACATCATCATTCTTACTTGTGTGATTAAACATCATCATTCTTACTTGTGTGATTAAACATCATCCTCCCAGTTTAGGCTCACAAGGAGTGAGAAAGAATAATTTAGAGGTAACAATAGTTAAGTATTTTGGTTGACAGTGCACATTGAAATATATAAGCATCTGTTTTAGAAAAGACATGAAGAGAATGACTGAAATAACAACAACAATATTTATTTATATAGCACATTTTCATACTAATGACGTAGCTCAAAGTTCTTTACAGGATGAAGAAAAAGCAAAAAGACAAAATACTAAAAATAAAATTAGGCAATGGCAATACTAATTAACATAGAATAAAAGTAAGGTCTGATGGCCAGAGAGGACAGAAAAAAAAAAAAAACTCCACATGGCTGGAGGAAAAAAAAAAAAAACTAAATATGCAGGGGTTCCAGGCCACGAGACCACCCAATCCCCCTCTAGGGGTTCTACCTAATATAAAAGAATAAATGATTCAAGTAAATAAAAGACAAAAATGTACTAGGAGAATGATTGATGTAATACACAAAATGTACTAGTAAATGGATTAAGAAATTAGCATATATGCTCTAAAAGCAAGACGTGGTGGTTATTACATACACAGAAATTTCAAGGGTAATAGCTGAACCTAAGAGATATAAGAAGAACAAGAGTGTAGCTGAATAGCCTTTTATTTGGATTTGTTATTTGAGTTTAAGCCAACAAACCTACCAGAGTAATTGCCAAGATTAATTCAGCACTGTTATGTAAATTCAGATGTCTATAAATCTGAACCCTGTCTTTGCTACTTTGGTCATTCTATAACAGACTACTGTCTATTGAATGCTTCCTTTTAAGCATTTGCTGAAGAGAAATAAAAGACACAATGAACACACTTCCTCCTGCTGGGTTCCCGACTCAAAGAGGTCCTTTGAGTTATATTATAATATATTTCAAATTTAATTTCCATCACAGGTGCTCCACAGGTTTTGCATGTTGCTCACTAAGGGAATGATCTAAGATGTTGCTATAACTTAATGTAAATGGTATGCTTGTACAAATGTAGTATATTGAACATGGAAAATCTCCGTTTTTGTTATTACTGTTATTAACATAGTTCAAGTAGTGACTTCAATGGTATTTCAAAAAATAAACAAAATAAGAATTCCCTGAAAAAAGGGATAAAAAAATATACTTTTGAAATGGGTAGGTGACATATAATCTGTATTAAGAGATATCAATAATAAATATAAAATAATATTTTTGTGCGATGATCTTACTGCTTGCAACTGGAATCTGAAAAAAGAAAAAAGAAGCCATTTTTGAAATGAAATTACCATTTGTTTAAATTTGTTGCAGGTTAATGTAACAAATGACATCAGAGCACACTTGTTGTTTGATTACTGCATTTTTTGAGTATACTGGAAGCCTTGAACTGTCACAATATCAGGAGAAAATGGAGTTTTGTCATAGACACTAAAATTGTGTGGATTAAGTTGATATAGGTACAACATGAATGATATGTTTTGACTATAAAGAAAATTGTGTTTTACATTTGCAAAACTGTGTCTGTGTTGACATTTTTGGTAAAACAAATCTAATAAAAATGTAGCAAAAACTAAAAGCTAATTGCCGAAAACTAAAACTACATAAAATAAAACTGAAAACTAAAATTAGAAAATGGTGAAAAACTAAAACTAAATAAAAACTAAAAAATGAATGAAACACAAAATTTAACATTAGAAAATGGAGAAAAACCTACACTTAATAAAAATAAAAGTAAAATCAAAAACTTCATAAAAGCTAAAATTAAAAAAATCTTAAAACTAGAAAAACACTATTATTTATTGATTTCATCCTTTTAAAGTTTTAGGAACATGAAATACAAATTTAAGCAGACTCAGGAAACAGACAACTTTTAATGTACAGAGTCATAATTCATGTAAAATTTTGTATATCATTTTATTAGCCAGTTACAAGCATATTGAAATAAAGATCACTAGAACCTAGAAAGAAATCGACTGCCCTTGTAAAAAGGTTGAGCATGTGCTGATTATAGCACATTGCTGCACCCACCACATAACGAACCACCTGGATTGGGACCCAAGTGCAGCCTTGCATTGGGTGAGACCTCAGCACCACACTGACCCCAGGCCCTGAGTTTTCCCTGCAAGTTGGAGGTTAATGTCATACCCAGGACAAAGCAATTGCAGATTAAGGGCCTTGCTCAAGGGCCCAATGGAGCAGAGTCACTTCTGACTTGTACAGGATTTGAACCAGCAACCTTCCAATTGCCGGCACAGATCCCTAGCCACAGAGCCACCACTCTGCTCCTTTGTAAAAGGGATTAAAAAAATAAATACATAAAATAATTATATGTAACAAGTGATTGCACCAAAATGGGTGAAGCAAGACCAGTTTGCAGTGATTCATTTAATTGGCTTTTCCCAAAGTATTATTTATAAAATCACCAATAAAACAAATACCCCAGAATTATAATCAAGTCATGCCTGAAACAATGCAAAAATAACCAGTTAATTACTCAAAGGCTTCAAAGGAGGTTGGGAGCATCCGTTGATTGCAGCATGCTGCCGCATACATCACACAATGGACAGCTGTGAATTTTTAAGTACTGTAAGATTAATGCTCCATTTTGTAACAATCTAGTTTGCTTTGTTAGGCTCATCCAACCTGTCACATTTCCCTTGAAGGGCCAAGTATTCCTTCCTGTCTTATTCTGATAATGATCTGAATTAATATTGGGATATATTTGCTCAACTCTCTTTCTGTGAACTTCAGCCAACGTGTATGTTTTCTTTTGTTATCAAGGAGAAAACACTTGATTTAATTTTTAAAACTTTGTATTTTTAATGTTGTCAGTAGAAATTTATACAATTTCAGGATAATGGTACAACCAATCGAAACAAGGATCAATGATTCTCCAGAGTGGCCTTTAGTGTTGTGATATATGGTGAAAACAGAAAGATGAATACATTGTGATGTACGTCCAGCGTTTCAGTCTGGCTGGGATGTCCCTCAACAGAAAGAAGGAGGAAGAGCAGCCTTTTCAGGGCACTACATCCCCCGGGACGCTAGATGGCAGCTCCCCTGGACGGAAATGGTTCGCCGGATTCCCTCAGATCATCATGGGACATGGAGTCCGGTTCTTCAGCCCTGTTGGGTGCTGTGGGTGCCACCAGGGGGAACTCACAAGGAACCTGGGAACTCCTACTGTCATTACGACCCGGAAGTAGTTTGGAGGCACGAGGACGGAAGCCCACAGTACTTCCAGGCTACTTGAGGAAGGAGGATGTGGCATTTGACCCGGAGAAAGAAAACTTACGGGTCAAGGACTATTTAAAGGACTGGATGAGACCCTGCAAGCTGAGCCGGAGTTGGGTGGTAGAGTGACAGAGCTGCTGGGTGGAGAGGAGGATTATTGTGATTATTGATTATTGTTTATTATTATTGATTGGAGAATTGTGGAGTGTGCGGTGCTTTGTGTATTTTATTGAAGGAATTATTAAAGAATTATTCTTGGTGCTTTTAAACGTGTGTCCAGGACGTCTGTCTGGTGGGTTTAGCAGGGCAACAGCGCCTCTAGCGTCCACAACATCTATTAAAAAGAAAAGAGCTTTTGTCTTTCTGTCTATTTAAAAACTTGATGTAAAGACTATAGTAGCCAATTGCTAGTTCCAGATATAATAATTGCCAATTGCTGGTTACATTCATTGAACAGTGATGATTACTGAGCATACAAACAGTTATTTTGCAGTGATGTCACAAATTGCATATATACTTGACGTACCATTTGAAAATTGACTCGTGTTAATGTTAGGCACTCAGTTTTACAATTTAAAAGCATAATTAATGTTAGAAATTATGAATATATTCATTGTTTTATTATGAATGACATGGTTGCACAGAGATGAGTGCTACTACCTGAGCTCAGCTAGTGACCCAATCACCTGTGTGATGCGTGCACATTCTCCATGAATCTGCATGGCTGCTGTACAGGTAGTTCAGTTTTCTCCTAGATCCTTAAGGTGTGTGTGATAAATTAAAAGAACATATTAAAATTTTTTTGGTGTGAATGTGGGCATGTGAGTGCTTTGAGATTGGATAGCATCCTAATACTGCATGTTTAGGCTCCGAAGTTTGAAAGTCCCAAAATGTTTCAGAATGTGGCCAGATAGATTGACTATATTGTGCTGAAAAAGGGAAAACATTGTTATGAGAATAGAAAAGCTGCCTAGCCCAATGAGGAATATCCTAAAAAACATAATTCCCTTCACTCTGGCAAAATACCTAGTCATAAATGTTTCATATACTTTCCCCATTTATTGTATCCATCAATTCCTCTACTGTTTTGCATTTTGGCCAGTACTTTGCTTTTTTATAGCACTAGTAACAGATGCAGAAAAGAGGGAAAGGGCCTGGAAGTGTGTGAACAGTATAGTTACAAAGAAAAGTTCAAAGGAGAGATAATTAAGCAATCAAAGTTTAAAGCAAAAAACTCAAAAGAATATTTATGCCAGGAAATTTGAAAATAACACAAACTAAAGTTTCTTTAGTATATCCATGAAGTAGGACAGTGATAAAATTGGTGGTGATTCAGAAAAGTTAAATTAAGTTAAATAAGAAGTGTTAGAAAAGTCAAGAGTTAGGCTACATTTACAAGATTTGGCAGACACTTGTAAGGCAACTTAATGTGATTCCTATATAGTCATATAGGTAAATATTTCAAGTGTACTGCCAAATATAGACCAGCGTTGCTAACAAACTAGATCCCTAGCTAAAAACAAAGCTAAAACAAAGGCAAAACTCAGATAAGTTTTTTTTTCTTTTTCTGAAGTGAACTACTGCAAGTAGTGCAATGTTGTAGGCAATGATACCCCAAGGCATAAATTGTTATTAAGTTTTGCTGCAATCTGAAATGTAGTGTTATAGGCTAGGGGCTCAAGTAAATCAATATTTTCCTATATAACTTGTAGACAACCCAGCATGCAACATTTAGATAGATATAAATTGGAGCTAACATACAGTCCATATTCATCAATGGTAATAAAACTTGCAAATGTTGTTTTGGTTTGTGTAAATGTAACTTCAATCAGGATTGCAACTTGCTCTGTTTTTCTCATCTTGCTTCTGGCATTTTCAGAAAATGCTATAATAGGTGACACACACATTGATCACGCTACAGGGATGTGCAGAAGGCTGGTGGAAATATTTCTCCCACAGATGGAAAAAAGAAATTGGCACTGAAGACTGCACAGAGGGAAGTAAATTTAGCTGAGCATGGTCTGATTATAGAGTGCCCAACATGATGGGGCACAAGGCAGAAAATGGCTGAGCACATCCTAGAGCAACAACAGGTTCATCCAAGTCCTCTCTGATGACAGAAAGACACGTTATCTGGTTCCAACATGGCAGATATAGAAGTCCTAGAGACAGTGAATAAGGCTCTGATGTCACTTCATGAATTTACAACGGCACTGTCTGGAGGGGACTATATTAGTGTGTCTTATGTGCAATCAGTACTTTATCTGTTGAAGATGAAAAGACTTGCAGCACATGAGGGGGATACTGATGTGTTCCACTCAATCACAGTTGGGAGAGTGAGATTACATGGGGAGAAAATACAAGGATCCCACTACCCAGACCTGTTTCGACACCACTACTTTTCTTCATCCACGATTCTAGGCAACCTATAGGTGCCCTGAAAATATCACAGACATTAACACATATGGTCTGTGATGACTATGGCATAAAAGGTAATTTTTTAATCATTTTGTAATGATTGATGGGTGAAGAGATTTAAATATAATTTACATGTATTTAAAATATTTACATGCTCAAGTCATCTCTCTCTGTTACAGCAGCAGCAGCACCAGAGGCTGGGCCTCAACACAGCCACATAGTTACAGCCCACCACAGTAAGAAGAGGCTGAAAATGACTCTGGGCAGTCTTTTGCATGCATCAGTTGTGACAATACCTTCCCTTGCAGCTGCTGAGGAAGCTGAACTTAATAGCTACCTTCCAACTCCCACAATAGACAGTGAGGGAGATCCTTTGCCTTGGTGGAATATCTACCAGGTTAACTTTCCTCAATTAAGCAAGCTGCTTAAGAAGAATCTGTGTGTGTCTGCCACAAGTGCACCTTCTGAAAAGCTTCTTATTGCACTAACAAATCTTGTGACATGTCAGCATTCATCTTTAAAGTTAAGCAAACTGAACATGCTGGTGTTCTTGAACAAAACTGTGAGATGTTTTTAGATTCAATACTGTTATGTTACTGCCTATGGCACAAATGTAATTTAAGAAAAGAGCAAGAGGAATTAACAGGTGAGTTACAAAGTTCTATTCTCTTTTCCAATATGTTTAGTTTTACATGCTCTTATTTATGAAGACAGTTTCATATTATTAATAATCTGCAGGTCTTAAGTAAGATGTAACCCAAACATCTGTTAGATTTTCACTATTGCTGGAAACAACTTTTTACAGAATTACTTTTGTACATATTTTACAGCATGTTTGCACAAAACATTTGTTTACTTTTTTGCATTATTAATTATTGACTGTAATTTTTGTGCTTAAACAAACACATACAGCTAACAACCTCAGTTTATTGTTTGTATTTACAGCATGTACAATTGGTGATACTGCACAGTGCCCAACCTTAATCTCTGATGTATCAAATCATTAATCATCATCAGGTTTATTTTGTCACAGCCATCCTTTCACGCTGAAAATATGTGTGAAGGGTTTATATGTGTATTGACTAACCTCCTTAAGAACTTGAGGATAAACATTACCTGGTCCTGGTGATTTTTTGGATTTCAGCCTATTTAACCTAAGCAGTACTTCTCCCTCTATAATTTCCAAATTACTCAGTGTTTCCTTGGTCATCCCTCATGTAGTTGATTACATGTGAAAACCTCAGAAAAAAATCTGCTATTTCACTGTCTGTATTTTTTAATTCTCCTTAACTCTTCCTGATGCACTTCATTTCCTCCTTGGATGTTCTTTTGCTACTAAAAAATAATCTCTTTAGGGTCATCTTTTTGCTTATCTGTTATATTCCTCTCTAACTGCCTTTAAGCTTCCCTAATATACTGCTTAATGGTTTCCTCATGTTCTCATTTGCCCAGTGATACACATTGGAGTTATTATTCTTATATACAGTACCTTATATAGCTCTTTATTAACCCACTGCAGACTTTTTAAAAATTCATACTAATTCCAAATTTAGGTATGTATCTATCCTGCATTATATGTAAAATGTTTTTAAACCTGTACCACTGCTCCTCAACTGCCTATACACTTAAGAGTATCCAGGTCCATCCTCCTTAGACCTTGCCACATCTGCTCAAAATTTGCCCTACCAAACTTAAACTGAACAGCTTTAGTCTTTGCATCTGTGCTCTTCCAAAACACAGAGAATTGTGTTATATTATGGTCACTTGACCATAGTGATTCAATCACTTGAGGTCTATGGCCGGCTTGTCATCCCGGCCAATACCCCCAGGCCGCCAGATGGAACCCTCCCTGCAGCATGGAGGTGCCCCGAAGACCAGCAGGGAATTCTGGACAATGGAGTTTTCATCCACAGCCCTGCTGGATACCACAGGGGCCGCTAGATGGAGCAGCAGGGAGGAGCAAAGAATATTATTCACCCTACACCCCGAAAGTACGTCCGAGTCACGTGGACAAGAGGAATGACGTGCTTTCGGGTTGAAGAAAAAGAAGAGTTTTGATCTGACCCAGAAGTGCTAAGAAGTTACATGGACTGAGGGTTCAGAAGCACTTCCGGGTCACAGACTATAAAAGGACTGTGGCAGCTTCCAGACGGCGGGCTGAGCTGGGTGGAAGGGTGGCAAAGCGTCTGGGAGTGGAGGATTGTTTATTGAGTATTGTATTTGTGTTTATTTGATGAGTATAGTGGAGAGGAGGGTGCTTTGTGCACTGTGCTGTATTAATAAAGTCTACTTTTGGACTTTTATCTGGTGTCTGACGTCTTGGACAAGGGTTCAAGGGAGCGACAGCGCCCCCTATCTGTCACACACTTCTACACCCACAATTCTATCCTGATTGTTACAAAATACTAAATACAATATAATAACACAATACAATTTATTTTTGAATAGCCCAAAATCACACAAGAAATGCCACAATGGGCTTTAATAAGCCCTGCCTTTTGAAAGCCCCCCAACCTTGACTCTCTAAGAAGACAAGGAAAAACTCCCAAAAAGCTCTTGTAGGAAAAAAATGGAAGAAATCTTGGGAAAGGCAGTTTAAAGAGAGACCCCTTTCCAGGTAAGTTGGGCGGGCAGTGGGTGTCAAAAAAGGGGGTTAAATACAATACAATACACAGAACAGAACACAAGTAATCCTCAATACAATATAATAGTGCAATAGAAACATTACAAATACAAAGCAGAATTCAACAGTAGATGATATTACATAATACGATTTGGATTTGTTCAGGGTTCTGGAGACCTCGGCCACCAAGCTCTCTCACCCTATTGGCCATTCCACAGCTGACTCACTGCTGGGCCAGCCAACTGGATGACAAGACCCCTTCTACTTGATGATTCCTGCAGTCCTCCATCAGAGATGACTTTACCTTAGGCAGGCAAAACAACTTGGCAGGTGGGCAGTGGCACCATGTGCCATATTTGAGTACCAAGAAGAGAAACAGAATATGTAAGAGTTAGTAACAAATTATAACTATCATGTTACTTATGTTTTAATGCTGATGACTAACAACCAGAGATGTAGTCTGTACAGCTAATCAGCAGTTTTAGGGGTTTGAAAATTGAGACTGAAGAGGCATCTCTTATAGTATCAGATAGAGCATTCCACAGTTTAGGGGCCCTGTAACTAAAAGCTCGACCTCCCACTGTTATTTTATTAATCCTTGGAATCATAAGCAGACCGGCATCTTGAGATCTTAATGTACGTTCTGGTTTGTAAGTTATGATAAGTTCAGACAAGTAAGCCGGAGCTTATTTAAGGCTTTATATGTTAAAAGGAGGATTTTGAAATCTGCCCTGAACTTAACTGGGAGCTAGTGTAAGGATTTAAGAAGTGGGGTTATGTGTTCGTATTTTCTTGTTCTTGTAATAATTCTTGCATCAGCATTTTGGATGAACACAGCATTGCAGTAGTCAATCCTACTAAAAATAAATGGATGAATTAATTTCTCATAATCCTGCTTATTTATAAAATGCCTTAATTTCCCAGCATTGTTAAGATGGAAGAAACATGATTGGACAACTTTTAATGTGCTCTTTAAATGACATGGTAGAATCAAGGATAACTCACAGATTGTGGGCAGATTCATTAAAATTAATGGTGATTACAACTGAGTTAAATAATGACAAACATCTCTGTTTTATCAGAGTTTAAAGACAAGTGGTTCTCATACATCCACTAATTAATTCCCTCATACAACTAATTAAAGGCAACATCAGAGAAACTTCATTTGGTCTAAAAGAAAGGTATAACTGAGAGTCATCTGCATACAAGTGAAAATTAACATGATGTTTCCTACTGACAGATCCCAGTGGAAGCACGTAAAGTGATAACAGTAAAGGTCCCAGTACTGAGCCCTGCGGGACACCATATCTCACTTCTGTGTATAATGTTGGAGTACTGTCAGCACATTTCTGTACATACTGGAATCAATTTGATAAATAAGAATTAAACCAGACAAGACCCTGTAAGCCCAATGTTATTTTCTAGCCTGTGCAGTAAAATAGAATGGTCAATGGTTTCAAACGCTGTGCTTAAGTCAAACAACATAATTACAGTGGAGTTTCCTTCATCAGAGGATATAAGAATGTCATTTACAACACGCCATTAGTGTAATTTCTGTACTATGACAGAATCTAAACAGGCTTCACCCTGCGTTGGTGCTTTAACATACTGTGTGTAAAAAACAGTCACTGATTACTTCTACACACTTCTGCCATTGTACTCCTCTGTAAACTTGTCTCTTTAATATTACTAAAAAAGATGCATTGAAATTACTGTCTGCATTGGGCGGACTATAGCACACTCCTAACAAAAATCCTCTTTCCCAAATGCTTTCCAGACAAAATCACATTCCCTTACTAAGATGGGGTTCATTGTCCAACTGAAGAGGACCTGTATTTAAATTCTGTTTGACATAAACAACCCATCCTTTATGTCCTGTCTATCTTTCCTAAAAAATATCGATATCTCAATATTATACTCAACTTTTTTACTTAACCAGGTTTCTGTTATTGTTATAATATCATAATTATGCTCAGCTACATACAATTCCAACTCACTTGTTTTATTTTAACATTAAGGTAAACTATTTCCAATGTGTTACTCATTTTACTTTTGCATTTAAATTTTAGATTAGAATTTACCTTACTATGCATTTGTATTATTATATTATTGTTTGTTCCTACATGTACAGTTCAAAACCTGACCTGACCTAACTTCCTGCACCCCCCATACCCATACAATCCAAGACTACCTGCTAGAAGTAGTGAGTCAACAAAAGGCTGGGGCTGAGAGTCGGAGGAGGACAAGGAACTATTTACTCTAAGCCCAGAATATGACCAGAATATAAACAGAATGATGGAATTGTTTACTGTGAGGAAAACTGCAGCCACCAGGAGAAGAAAGCAGGATGTGGAGCAAACACATGGCATAGATTGATTGCATGATGTTTTTGATGTTTTCTCCTTATAAGCAAGGGAATAAGGAGGGAGCAATTTAACATAGAGGCTAAACAAGCACAGAAGTGCTGCACCACAGGTGTTTAACCCAGTGCCCAGAGATAATATTAGTGATTGGATAAAACAGGTGTAGAGGGATGGTAGGGTGAATTATACCCCTAAGCTAGAAGGTATCAAATTGTCAGAACCCAGACACTTCCATTTTACCCCTCCTAACAATTCAAAACATTGACTATGCCACCCCAAATTTGTCAGTGGTATTCCACATTAATTCGCCCCCACTGCTCAGATACTTTTTATTCCAGAGCTGTTGTTGCACAATAAATTTAAGACACCAATGTAACAACTCTTTTGATCTTTACTATGAAAATAATCCATACATCCAACCCGCTATATCCTAACACAGGGTCACGGGGATCTGCTGGAGCCAATCCCAGCCAACACAGGGCACAAGGCAGGAACAAACCCTAGGCAGGGCGCCAGCCCACCACAGGGCACCCACACCCACACACCAAGCACACACTAGGGACAATTTAGGACTGCCAGTGCACCTAACCTGCATGTCTTTGGACTGTGGTAGGAAACCGGAGCACCTGGAGAAAACCCACGCAGACACGGGGAGAACATGCAAACTCCACGCAGGGAGGACCCAGGAAGCAAACCCTGGTCTCCTTACTGTGAGGCAGCAGCACTACCACTGCACCACCGTGCCGCCCTAGTAAAATAATCAAAAATATAAAAGATAAAACCAATAATTAAAGTATTCAGAACCTTCTTGTATCTCAATCAATACCACAGAACAAAAATCATGTAAATTGCTTCCTCAAAAAAAAAAAACAAGAGATAAGAGAACAAAATTTTCCTCAGAGTGTTGTCTTAAGTGATCCCTGCCCTAACACCATGTATACACTCGCCATCCCTAAGTCAGCAGCCTGGTGTCTTCACGTACACCCTCCTTCAGCACGGCAACTACAAGAAAATGCACGCTGGGCAGCACTCCACATGTAGCATCCCACTGTTATACATAAATCCAATACACCACAAAAAATGGGGCTATTCACACTGTGTCTGGGCCGTGGATCCCTACCACGCATGCAGACCCCGTCACTTGTGCCTTGTGGTGTTAAGCCGAATTGGACACTATTATCCGGTTGCCTTGGACAGCAACGATACTCCGCTCTCCGCAGACACTCCCTCTCATTCTCCTGCATTCCTCCATGATGCACATCAATGCAATGGAAAAAGGATCCTGTAGCATTCAGCCAAAACAACAATCACCTGTGAGCCCGTCAGTCTTTACAATGCTTCCCCTTTCTCTGTTACCTCACCGTGCGTCTCTTCACACATTTAGGGCACAGCTGCATCGCTTAAAAACTTACAGGCCCCCCCCCCCACCAATACATTGTTGGCCTAAAATCCACATCATTCGGCCTCCATAGGTGAATCCAACAGTCAATCAAAACATTTACATACAAATATCCAGGTGTAGAAAATTCGCTTGAATGAAAGAGAAAAAAACTAACCTCCAACCAATAACATTGACACACAATTACAATAATCAAAATATATAAAAATACTCCACTCTATACAACACACATACAGTATTAAAAAAAAGTGCTCAATTCAAGTACAAACAAAAGAAAAAAGGTGTTCAAATCGAACAATGTCAATTCTACCCTGTAATACAGACAGCTGGATACTTAGTGTGTGGTTTTATGAGAGGGGTTTGAAAAATTGCAGGAAGACCCAGAGGTAAAGACAGAGAAGTGTAACAATAGAATTGTAAGAGATGACAAAAACAGCTAATAAGATTAAAGTAAGAATAGTTGATAGGGATGCTAAAAGTTTTTTTTTTTTTTACTTTTGTTTTGGTGGCATCTCTTAATGCTCTAACAGTAGAAAGGGAAGGATTTGGAGCTGCAAGGAAATAATGTATATGGCCTTGAAAAATCCTGTGTGTGCTGTGTTTTCATTCTGATGCCTGTCACAATACATATACTGTACATTATATAATGGGTATCTATCTATTTATTATTAAAGCAACCAATGATCTCATAGCAATTTCATGAACTGTTTTAATTGAAATGTAATGTGATACATTAGATAAATAATACCATTTGCCTCATTTCTTCACGGAATAAGCTTCAGATGATATTCAGACCTTGAGAAAATGAATTTCTAATGAGAAATCTGAACAATGTGAGTTAAGCAGAATGAAGATGTAATTTTATTCTCATTGATGCTTGAATTACAAAACAGGTCATACTTAAGAGATGAGAAGATTTTTATTAATGCCACATTTATTTAATAAATTTGGCACTGCATTTAATTGGATTGTATTGAAATTCCTGAATTTCAAATTGCAGAACTCTATGATCATTCATTACTCTGCAATAAGTGTTCAGCATGCATTAAATGACTACTTTATAAACTATGGGGTATGACAGATTTTGTGTTGTTAAAATGTCATATGTGTCAATACTTTAAGATATCAAAATTAGGGTCAGCTTTTATTTGTAAGTTTTTCCACAAAAAAGTTCATTAATCTGAATAAATATAGGTTTGGATGAAAAGTCTTGCAAAGTGTTTTTACTTCATTCTTCATTTTTTATTGTTTTATCAGATGACCTGTGACATGCACCTAACATGGAAGGTATCAACAAACCTCTTATGGTATTTTCTTAATGAGGCAAAACCAGATGTACAACTGTTACTCACTTACTGAACACTAGGGCTACTCAGTTACTGTAATTGGCTACTAAGTTACTGTAATTCACTCTGTCTCTTTCAGGCCCCACCTTTTCGGAGTAGCAGAGAGCTGAAGCACAGAGCAGCAGCGTCTCCCACAGGCACGTAGTTCTTCGCAAACACCTAAGTAATTTCAACTGGAATAAAGCCGACAGCCGACCAGGAGAAATATACAGCAGTGATAAATCAAATTCGATCACTCAGCGAGTGGTGGACACTTAAAGCTGATGGTCTCTTAGTGATTAAGCTGAATGTGAAAAGTGCCGAAAGCACCAAAGTTACTGCAATAACAGACAAGATGATATCAGCGCTAAACGTAAGTTCCATCTGTTCTCTGCCCATCGAGGGCACATTTATATGTTGTGTGTCCTGTGGAATGTACAGTTCAGGTTTTCCAGCCGACAATGTAGACAGCTCCACCTGCTAAAAGTGTTTAGTTAATTTAGAGCTGGTCAGGGAAATTGGAATCGGCAGCGCACCTGTGGATACTGAGAATAAGAAAATGCTCATAATTGGCTATTCCATGTATGTTAGAATTCCAAAGTATGTTGAACCTGCAGTTAATGTTAAATGCTTTGCAGGGGCCAAGATTTCTGACATAGAAGCCGCCTTGGGTCATGTCACCGACAAAGTATCTACCTTATTGCTGCATGTCGGCACTAATGATATTTATTTATAGCAATCTGAGGTATTAAAGAGGAACATCATCTCTCTGTGCACCAAAGCTAAAAGGAAATGTCAGAATTTAGTTGTATCTGGCCCCTTACCAAGATTATATAGAGGGGATGTGATTAATAGCAGATTGCGTTCCCTTCACTGATGGCTAGAAATCTGGTGTGCAAATAAAAGCATAGCCTTTCTGAACAATTGGGATGATTTTTGGGAAAGGCCTGGATTTTTCAAAAGAGATGGTCTTCATCCTAACTGGAGGGTATCTTATGTATTATCCCAAAATATGGCAGCAAAACTGCTAGGCGGACTGATTAGAGCAGTATCCAGGCCGCAGTCATGTGATCTTAAATCACAGGCTGTTGTTTATCCCACCTGTTACTTTCCTGAAGCTGTTACCCATAATCCCTGTTGTGTGGCATCCAGTAAATTTAGTCATGATACAGACCTTAAGTTACATGATAACCAAAAAATAAGGTGTACTGTATAATTAGACCAAGAGATAAAATCAGACCCTCCACCAGGGGCATCTGTAATAGAAACTTACTTCAAATTAAAACAAAAAATATATCACCAGTTTAGAAAGAAACATGCAATTTTAAATGCTACTTATTGAACATTCGCTCTCTTGGAAAATGATATTATATTAAGTACAAAATCTGATCTGTGTATTCTTGCTGAAACCTGGCTTAGCAAATCTGATACCGTTCCCCTAGCTGAGGTTTCACCAGATGGACACACATTCCTTCATGAGTCTAGAGATTCTGGTCGAGTCCTTAGAATAATTCATTGAAACAAAATGCAAATCAAGTCTAAAAATGTAGGTGACTTCACATCCTTTGAGGCATTCATTTTATTTATTAAAAGAGATTCCAACACAATTATAGTGCTAGTCTACAGACCACCAGGGCCATATTCATTGTTCATGACAGAATTTAACAACCTTTTATCTGATATGGCTATAAATTATGATCACATAGTGATGGGTGAGTTTAATGTACACATAGATGTGGAAACTGCCACTTTTAGCAAATGTTTTACTTATTTGTTAAATTCAGTAGGATTTTGTCAGATTGTCAAAGGTCCAACGCATAATCATAACCACACATTGTGGTAATGAGACCTACTGGCATTACCAGTAATTAAAGAAAATGTGTTTAGTGTCCTCTGTAGTGTTAAGAAGGAGGCTTTGATTTGGTAAAAAAGGAAAAAAAGGTATAAAGCAAGAAACTTGCCTTTTTTATTTATATAGTGTAGAGAGACGTCTTCAATGACGATATGCGCGCCTTTTGGGGAGCGTTGCGGCGGGTCTCATTTGGACTGGAGAGACAGCCTTACCATTGACCAGCCAGGATGGCATTGTCGGTCCTCCACTCCTGCAAGCATTTCCCGCGACCTCATTAACACTAAAAGTGCAAAAGAAAGTGCGAAGCGCCTTAATATTGGTTTACTGCGGTCTAGCAAAAGGGATCCCGTGTTCACAGTTGTCTGAGCTGTAGCTCAGGGGAAGTAGGAAAAAAAATAGAAAGTGCTTACTTTCACCTAAGGCATGAAGTGTAATCCGCGTCTGAAAAGCCGGCACAGCTATGCATGCGGGTGTGCGCCGGCTGCTCGACTTTTTATAGTAATTTATGTGAGATAGTAGACGCTGCTTTTCGCAAACGCATTCACGTCATCACGTACCCCGGGAGGGATGATGTATGGTGGTTTAATTGACCAGCGTAGGGGCGTCGAATACAAAAGGGAATCATGGCCTCTAGAGGGGGTTCTTTCTGACTAGTTCGTCTTGGAGAAAGGTACTTGGTAGATCTTCGTTTTGGAAGTTACCAAGCATTACGGCTTGTGCTTTGTTTTCGTAAGTATTTTTTCATATATATATATATATATATATATATATATATATATATATAAATATCTCTCGATTAACTTTGGTGGAGGTATTTATTGGGTTGTGGTTATTGGAGCACAGTTTATTTTTGTATATACACTTTATTTTTCAAAAAACCCAACCCTTTTTGTGTCCGTGTCTCCCTGTCTTACACCATCATCCTAGTCACGCTCGGTCCCACATACTAGACACCTAGAGTGTAGGCTGGTGATTCCAATTCCCACTACATGGGGTGTCAAACCCATTAGATTTAATTATAACTTACAAAGTTGAAATTCTAAATATTACTCCATTAAATTAAGTTATTTCCGATCACTAGTTAATTACATTTGATTTAGTACTGCCCTTACCAATACAGTCACAGATTAAAATAAAAACAGTGTGACATCTAGATTCTAATTCTGTTCAAATTTTATAGATACCTTGAGTAAGTCGAGTGTAATTGTGGAAAGCCATTTAGATCAGTTAACATCAAATGTAAACGTGGAATACAATTTAGATCAGCTAACATCACATTATAATGTGACCTTGAGAGATGCTCTGAACGCAGTGGCTCCCCATAAAACAAAAGTGATCAAAGCACATAGAAACTCTCCCTGTTTTAATGAAAACACTGGAGCTCTTAAATTAGAGTGTCAAAAACTGGAGCACAGATGGAGAACAACAAAGCTGCTGGTCTTTCAAACTGCATGGACAGAGAGTGTTAAAAATATAAAAAAGCTCTCGTTATAGCTCATTCAAAATACTATTCTATAATAAAAAATAGCAATAATAAAAATGCTTGGGTACTGTTTAGAACAGTGGATAAATTAAAAAATGGGAATTCAGATCTACAGTGCAAAATACCAACAGATATTAGCAGTACAGTATAGACTTTATGAACTTCTTTAATGAGAAAATTAAAAAATATAAGATCCCAGGTCTCAGCATCACAGTGCAAACCACATACTAGCTTGACAGGCCAAGTCTCACCTGGCATTCAACACTTTAGAACTTTTAATCCTGTAACTGAGCAGGATGTCTTAACTTTAATTTCTACAATGAAACCTACTACTTGTTCCCTAAATCCAGAGCCAACAAAACTAATAAAAAGTAAAATGGATGTTCTAGCAGTTCCTATTCTTAGCATTATCAACATTCATTATTGCATGGCACAGTACCTGATGCACTAAAAGCGTCAGTCATTAAACCATTACTTAAAAAGTCAGACCTAGAAATTCTTAATAACTATAGACCCATTTCAAATTTACCCTTTCTCTCCAAAATACTAGAAAAAGTAGTCGCCAATCAGCTTCAGTCACACCTTATGCATTACAATTTATTTTGAGAAATTCCAGTCTGGTTTCCGCACTGGTCATAGTACAGAAACAGCACTAACGTGGATTATAAATGACATTATGATATCCTTTGATGAAGGAAACTTCACTGTAATTATGTTGTTAGACTTAAGCCCAGCATTTGACACCATTGACCATTCTATTTTACTGCACAGGCTAGAAAATGATGTTGGGCTTACAGGCACTGTCCTCACTTGGCTTAGTTCTTATTTATCAAATCGATTCCAATAAATGCAGAAATGTGCTGATAGTACTCTCATCATTATACACAGAAGTGAGATATCACTGTTATTGGGTCACTGTGTTGCTTCCACTCCTGAATCAGCCAAGCACAACTCCCTCCCTCGGTTGTCCTCTCACCTTCCTTCATGCTTGCTTCAGTGCACCTCGGATCCCTGGAGAAGACAACACCTTGATTGCACCCACTCCTTTACACTTGAGTAGGAATGATCCGTCCCTAGAGCTTTGATCCCTCTCTCCATCACAGGACCACTGACCGCACTGCCTTTTCTCACGCTAGCTGGCTTGTTGTCTCTCTCTACCCCAATGCTGCACTCTCCTTCTCTGACTCTCTCCTTGTTTTTTTTCTTTTTTTTTCTCTCTTGCACTTGTGCTTCCCCTTTTAAAATGGGGACATGGCACAGCTGTTACGATTAGTAGCTCCTGACACCAATTAGGATCATGGACGATCCTACACCTGTGCACTTAGTGTAGAACCGCCCTCTCCAGCTTTGTGCCCGGGAACCACTTTCACCACACTGCCACGCCCCATCCTACCAAGATGCAAGTGCGGCGATTAGTTATTTAAAAAGTTGCCAATCAGCCGTGGACATCACTTTACTACAGCTGGATGGTTCATGCAGTCTTTATTCAATAGACTCTGATGACATTTCCCAGATGACCCCATTCCTTAGTTACAGATTATATATCCTAAATGAAAAAAATGAAAAGAAAAATTTCTTGCCAGAGACAGAGTTTCTTTCCAAGTGTCCAGCAGCTATACAGACAGCAAGGTCCCTTTTTAAATGTCCATAGCATCAAATGAACTATAACCTCAATTTTTGAAACAAAGCACCAACTAGATTGAAATGCAAGAACTCTTTTTGAAAATGTCTAATAAAACACAGCCACTCTCTTCCCCTTCTTCTAAGCCACATTAAGCACACAAACACCTGGCTTTGTTTCAGCTACACAGAAGGATGATTTCTCAAAACATGGAAAACAGTACTAATTCATTATCATACAATCCTAAGGTCAATTCCCATGTAAATAAAAACTTGCTTTCTAGCTGAAAAAATATTGCCAAGAATACACTGCACTTATGTTCTGCATGAAAATCTCTCAAGCTTAGGCCTTCTCCCTGAAATCTGTCACCTGCAAAGTATATCACCTATATCACTTATAAGCAATTTGGTAAATTGTTTTTTTATTTATCCTCTTGCTTGTTGCTTTTAATTTTTGAGGGTTGCTCTGTTGCTTTCTCTTCTCATTCACCTTTTTTGGTTCCTGGCTGTACATGACTCTCCCTCTTTTGGAAAGAGGGAACTTCATGATTTTGAAAGTTTGAGCTGAGTATAGAAGAAATTAAGTGGCTGACATCACTTTAAAAGTAGTATTTATATACTGTATAAAATCTGGTAGTGAAGGAAAAAACATGGTTGAAACTAGGACATTTAGTAGGACAGTGTAACAAGAACAATAAAAAAGATGAATGTCAGTTACAGGCTGTGGGCAGACAGCTTACAAGGGGTGGCATGATCTACAGCTGACATTAGATGTTTTCAGAAAGTCAAAGAAATTTTAAATGTCAGGTTGTGGCTTTAATTGAGTTTGATGTCAATGGTTCTATTTTCTATATTCAGTATACTAAGTCAAAGTCTTTTGTTGTCTAAAATTGGAAACAGCTTAACTAAGGCTAAGAAGAAGTTAAACATTGCATGTAAACAGCAAAGATGTAAATGAAAAAAATCTTAAGAATGTGTGGTTTTTGACTAGGCATTCACAAAATGTAAATATTTTGGTAGTACCTTGAGTTTTTACATTTAGATGAAAGGAAAGGAGAAATACAAGCACAAATATGATTTTCACTTAGCATTCAGAAAATCAATCTTTGCCTCTGAAACACTAAATCTTAAATTGGATTGATTCATTAACCCACAAAGCAGTAGAAATCTTCTTACTGTTATAGTAGTTAGTTGTTTTATTCTTCACCTACATTTTTAAATAAAAACAACTCAGACATAACTCAATACTGATCTGTAATGGGTTAACTTAAAGAAAATGTAAACACTTTTTGGAGGCAAAACCCCAAGGTGGTACTAATATTCAATGTGGGTATGCAAAGTCAATTGAACAATAAATATCTTCTCAGTTTATTATACAACTATTTAAAGTGGAATATGTGCACATTTATCACTGTTGAATTATTGCAATAAATCTTTCTTCACATCTCTGATCTCTTTATATCAAGAATGTTATTTATAGCCTGTGTTAATTAGATGTTTCATGAAGTATCAGTAGATTTCCTCCACATTATGTGAATCATCTTCTGTCCTGTTGATTCTATTTTAATAAGGAATTATGTAATATTTCACTACTAATATCCTGTTTACATTATTGCAATATATGTTTTAAAAATGTATTAACTTTCTCTCTACAATGAAATTTTATACTTTTACTTCAGTTTATGATGACCTCTATGATTCTCCACATCTTGCTGTGGTAAATACTTAACATTTAATAATTTACAAGCTCTTTGTTATCACTTTTGGAAAACTATTTATTTAGTGTTACAACTTATTAATTGAACTGTTATGTTTTCATAATTTTGAAGACTTTCTGAATTATTTCACTTATTGTTCCTTCTTTTGGTGTTTAAATCTAGGAACTCTTTTCCTTATATGTTTAAGTACTATATGTAACTATACTCAGCAAAAAAAGAAACGTCCCTTTTTCAGGACTGTGTATTTCAACAATAATGTTTTAAAAATCCAAATAACTTTACAGATCTTCATTGTAAATTGTTTAAACAATGTTTTCCATGCATGTTCAATTAACCATAATCAATTAATTAACATGCACCTGTGGAATGGTCGTTAAGACCTTAACAGCTTACAGAAAGTAAGCATTTAAGGTCACAGTTCTAAAAACGCAGGACACTAAAGAGACTTGTCTACCGACTGTGAAAAACACCCAAAGAAAGATGCCCAGGGTCCCTGCTCATCTGCGTGAACGTGCATTAGGCATGCTGCAGGGAGGCATGAGGACTGCTGATGTGGCTAGGGCAATAAATTGCCATGTCCACACTGTGAGACGCCTAAGACAGCGCTACAAGGAGACAGGAAGGACAGCTGATCATCCTCGCAGTGGAAGACCACGTGTAACAACACCTGCACAGGATCGGTACAGCCGAATATCACACCTGCGTGACAGGTACAGGATGGCCACAACAACTGCCCGAGTCACACCAGGAACACACAATCCCTCCATCAGTGCTCAGACTGTCCGCAATAGGCTGAGAGAGGCTGGACTGAGGGCTTGCAGGCCTGTTGTAAGGCAGGTCCTTACCAGACATCACCAGCAACAACACCGCCTATGGGCACAAACCCACCTTCGCTGGACCAGACAGGAGTGGCAAAAAGTGCGTGAGTTTCTGCATGACAGCAATGTCAGTGTTCTGCCATGGCCAGCGAAGAGCCCAGATCTCAATCCCATTGAGCACGTCTGGGACCTGTTGGATCGCAGGGTGAGGGCTAGGGCCATTCCCCCCAGAAATGTCCAGGAACTTGCAGGTGCCTTGGTGGAAGAGTGGGGTAACATCTCACAGCAAGAACTGACAAATCTGGTCCAGTCCATGAGGAGGAGATGCACTGCAGTACTTCAAGCAGCTGGTGGCCACACCAGATACTGACTGGTACTTTTGATTTTGAGCCTCCCTTCATTCAGGGACACATTGTGAAACATTTTTAGTTTATGTCTTATGGTGTTGACTCTTTTAGTGTTCATACAAATATTTACACATTAAGTCTACTGAAAGTAAAAACAGTTGAAAGTCAGGGGACGTTTCTTTTTTTGCTGAGTATATAATTCTTTTTTTGTTATTCCTAATTATTAATATTCTTTCAGTTAGATATGGGCATGGGCTTTGAAAATGATTCCTCCCTTTATGTTCTGCATACCCTTATCCCTATCACCTAGTTATGTTACCTGAAAACTAATTATCAGAAATAAAATGGTGGCATGTACAAAGTAAAAGGAAGTACTTTGCGTTATGTCTCTGCCAGTCTTTTAATGTGCTCTAGGATATTGCCTTTGTTTGTAAAAACATCTTCAGTTTTGTTTGCTTCATTGTTGTTTGTCTTTCTCTTTCTGCTGTGACAGATTTAGGGTTTTTCTCGCACCCTTGTACCCTCGGACCAC
>JANRMT010062815.1:11687681-11736079 GCA_026402145.1 Polypterus bichir lapradei | reverse complement strand
CACCAGATAAAAGTCCAAATAATTATTTATTATAATAATAACGTGCACAAAGCACGCTCCACTCCCAAATACTCCAATAATAAATCACAAAAATACAATAAACCACAATAAACAATCCTCCAACTCCCAGACGCGTTGCCACCCTTCCACCCAGCTCAGCTCGTTGTCTGGGAGTTCCCACAGTCCTTTTATATCCCCCGACCCGGAAGTGTTCCCAATCCAACAGTCCACAAATCCTTATTCCTTCCGGGTCAGGGTAAACAATGCTTTTTCTCACCCCGGAAGCCCGTCGCTCTTCCTATGACGAACTTCCGGGTCATAGGGCACAAAGAACTCTTCGGTCCTCCCTGCAGCTCCCTCTCGTGGCCCCCATGGCATCCAGCAGGGCGGTGCATAAAAACTCCATTGTCCATGATGCCCTGCTGGTCTTCTGGGGACCTCCATGCTGCAAGGAGGGCTCCACCTGGCGGCTTGGGTGTATTGGCCGGGATAAACAGCCGGCCATCCTCCACACTGCTTATGTTTTCTTATTTTTTGAATGATGATTCTGTCCTAATTCTGACCTAAAAATATTACTAAACTCTATATCTTTTTTTAAGTTATTAATTCAGTCTCCATGGCTGTTCTTCCAAATTCAACCACTGCAACATGCTTAGAGAAAATTTGGGTCTCTCTACTCTTATTTAGCAAAATATCCTAAGATTAGCAGAATTCAGGTGTTTAGCATGAACTTGCCATCACTATGGCTGACTGAGGTCTTTCTGGTCATCTTTATGAAAAAAATCATAATTCATTATTAATGAACTGCTGATAAATACTGTACTATAATGCTCCTTTATTGGAACAAGAACATTAGACCATCTAGATGAGAACAGGCCATTCAGCCAAACTTAATTCTTCCAAAATAACATCAAGTCTAGTTTTGAAGATCCCTAAAGTTCTACTGTCTACCATATTATTGGATTACTTATTCAATGGGTCTATGGTCTGCAGTGTTAAGGAAAACTTCCTAATGCCTGTACAAAATTTACCCTTAACAGGTTTTCAACTGTGTCTCCGTGTTCTTGTCTCCAATTATGTCTCCTCTTAATCTTCTGTTACTTAAACTGAAAAGTAGGCTGCTTGCTGATCGATACATTTACAACACAAAAGACGCTGATGGAGAGGTGCAAAGGGATTTAAGGTGGGCTGGTATTGCAAGTTTTTTCGTAAGCTTCGAAAATTCTAGTGTTAAGGAACATTGAAATATCTGTCATATTACATGTTGAATTATTCCATCCATCTGTCTATACAGGGTCATGCCAGTCCCAGCAAGCATACAGCATGAGGTAGGAACAATCTCTGGATGGGGCACCAGCGCATTGCTACTGCTGTGCTACTGTACCCACATGTTTAATTACTAACAGTATACATTATTTAAATAAAGTAAAAAATTTACCTATATAATATAATGTATATACTTTTATGCATTTCATCTTAAAAATGTTATCAACAGCTCCAAGAAGATGGCTTTTGGAAATCTAAATCGACTTAGAAGCCAGTCGTCATCATCTGTAAATACGCGTTCTATTGAATTAAATTGATTTCCATTATTGGTATTGTATGGTACAATGAGATTCAATATGCAAATCTACTATAAATTTATTTTCCTATAAAATGTTAAAATAACAACAATAATAATGATAATAACAATCTATACATATAAAAGGCAAAGCCCTCACTGACTTACCACTAATTCTCCCACTTTCCATATAGGTGGGAAGCTGAAATTTTGCATGATCATTCCTTGCAGTGTACTTACAAAAGTTAGGTATGTTTCATATCCTGTTGCCACACTCAAAGGGGGGGCAATGGGTGAACCCCATAAACTGTATATATAGATAGGGGAAACCCCTTCTAACTATTTCTGCGACTTTCAATATACGTAAGAAGCCCAAATTTCCCATGGTCATCCTTTACACTGTACTTACAAACATTAAGTATGTTTCATTTTGCACTGTGCCCTGTAACAAACTTTCGAAAATAACGTCTTCTTTTTGGCGGTTCTCACCATTATGCTGTAAGGAACTTTCGGAACTGACCTCTCCTTTTGGCGGTTTCATTTCTTATTTCCGTTAACAGAGTATTTATTTCACGGCAGAGACGTACAAGGGCCGCCCCCAGTCCCCCTTCCTTTTTTCGCATGGCCACTGTCTGCGCACCTACCACGTGGTTGGCTCCCTGCCTATATACATTAACGACATCCTGCGCTTATGTGCCTACTCACTCGCTTCCTTACTTTCCTTAGCTGTTCATCGTGCTCAATGCTCCCTTCTTCTTTACTCCACCGCTTTTAGCCTGTTATTGTTCGCCTTGCTTCACATCTTCCTGCTGGTGACTCCTGCCTTTTCATTTAGTTTCTTCACACTCTTAATCCTCCAGGCATGCCTCCACATACTCTACATTTAAAGGTCAGCGCACCAATTATGTTACTGCGAAACTTACAACCACCAAAACTTTGTAACGGCACCAGGCTTCAGATTAGATCTCTGCACAAGAACCTCATTGAGGCAACTGTCTTCAATGGAATTGGCCCAGGGAAGACTGTATTTATTCCTCGCATCCCTCTCATACCCTCTGACCTCCCATTCCAATTCAAGCGCTTCCAGTTTCCAGTAAGGGTCTGCTTCACTATGACAATAAATAATTCACAGGACCACACTCTAAAAAAGGTCGGCATTGATTTGAAACAAGATTGCTTCTCATATGACCAACTGTACATTGCATGCTCAAGAGTAAGCTCAGCAGACAGCCTGGTCATTTTACAGCCCAAGGGCAGAACTGCAAACGTCGTTTACAAAGAGATCCTTACATCCTAAAAATGTGCATTTTTCATACACAACATTTACATTCATAAATTAAACTCTTTACAATAATTAATTCACTCTCAATACTAAAATTAGCCTACGACAATTACATTGACAATCATGTCACGTTATGTTTAAAATGTTTCCTTTTTTTTTCATAACTTCTTTAACATACTACTTCTCCGCTGTGAAGCATGGGTATTTTGATAGTAATGTGATAAAAATAATGAAAAATACACAATATGAAAGCATAAGTACAATATCCATCCATCCATTATCCAACCCGCTACATCCTAACACAGGGTCACAGGGGTCTGCTAGAGCCAATCCAGGGCGCAAAGCAGGAACAAACCCCGGGCAGGGCACACACACCAGGGACTATTTAGAATCGCCAATGCACCTGACCTGCATGTCTTTGGACGGAAACTGGAGCACCCAGAGGAAACCCATGCAGACACGGGGAGAACATGCAAACTCCACGCAGGGAGGACCTGGGAAGCGAACCCAGGTCTCCTAACTGCGAGGCAGCAGCACTACCACTGCGCCACCATGCACCCTGAATACAATCAGATGTCTTAAATTTATAAATGATATACAGTTATTTTCAATGTATTTAATAAAGCCACATCAGGGATGTGAATCTAAAAAATAAAGGACATTACGTCAAGTTTAGTTTTTATACATTGCGATGTACGCAACATTTTTGTGCATATGCACCGTTTATACTTGAGGCCCCAGGTGAGGTCTAAGCAGTGAATTATTAAGCTTCAGCATAACCTTCATGGACTAGTACTCTACACATCATGTTATATAACATAAAATTCTGTTAGCCTTCTTAATGGCTTCTGAACACTGTCTCCCACTTGATAATGTTGAGTACATTATGACTCCTAAATTCTTCTCATAATGTGTACTTTCAATTTTCAGACCTCCCTTTGTGTATTCGAACCTATTACTTCCTACATGTAACACTTTACATTTACATTAAATCTCATTTGCCACAAATCTGCCCAAACCTTTATGCTGTCTAAGTCCCTCTGTAAAGATTCAAGAGGTTCAAGGTTATTCTGCCAATCCACCTAGCTTGGTATCATCTGTAAACTTAACCAGTTTGATACTTATATTCTTATCCAAATTATATATATATAATAGTTATATATATATATATAACTGCTAAAATAGCAGTTGCCCTAGCACTGACCCAAATGTGGAACACCACTCTCAACAACAGCCAATTTTGATAGGGTTCTTCACACCATAACACTCTTCTTTCTGTGTCCAAGCTAATTTTGCATCCATCTACACAAAACACTGTGAAATCCCACTTTTTATTTTGATGCACAGCCTTCTCATGGGGCACTTTAGCAAATGCTTTCTGAAAGTCAAGATAAAAAATATCATATGCACCACTTAAATCATATTCTTTTGTTGCTTCCTCAAAGAATTCCAGCATGTTGTTAAAACATGATGTCTCTCTTCTGAACCATGCTGACTGTTCAGTAAAACTCCTAATCTTGCCATGTGTTACTGTGTATTTTCCTTAATAATGCCTTTGATTACTTTATTTATAATGCACATTAAGCTTACTGACCTACAGCTGCTTGGATCTGCCTGATCACCCTTTTTATAACAGGATAATATTTGCCAATTTTCAGTCATTTTTGGATTTCTCCAGTGCGCAGTGGCTTTCTAAAAATATGTGTCAAGGATTTATACTGTACATGTAGTCGCTAACATCCTTAAAAACTTGAGGATAAATATTATCTGGTCCTGGTGATTTGTCTAATTTCAGTCTATTAAATCTAAGCAATACTATTCCCTCCACAATATGAAAATCATTCAGCACCTACTTAATTGTCCCATTTACCACTGGGAGATTAGAGTTTAGAGTATCCCCTATTTCACTGTCAGTATTTTTTAATGCCCCTTTACTATTCCTGATGCACTTCATCTCCTCCGTTACAATTCTTTTACTACTTAAATACTGAAAGCATCTTTATGAGTTATCTTTTGCAGCATCTGCTTAAAATTTGCCATACCAAAGCTAAACTTAACAGTTTTAGTTTTTGCATTCATGCTCTTCCAAAACACCAAGAACTACAATATATTATGTTATGGTCACTTGACAAATTACAAACAAAATTTTGCTGCCTACATACACATATCTTGAACCTGTGTCTATATAGCTGATTGGCTTGGCCAAATTTCCACCTCAAAAGCAACACAAATCACTCTCTTTTATCCATTGTATCCCTTTCCCTTTGTCTATCACACCAGTAAGCTTTTTTCCATAACTCTTCTTCTGATTCCAGAATAAATCAAAGTTTTGCAGTGATCTGACTTTTAGTCCTTGCTCCAGGTTACCTACAAGCAAGCCCCTAAATCACAGCTGAAGTAGTGGATGGGTCTATAAAGTCTATGGAGGTTTTTGAGACTTCTTTCCTCCAATTCCATTCTTTAAACAGTTACACTTTTGTCACCAAGTGACCTTCAGAAAAATGATTAGCTTCCTACAGCTTAAAAAAGGGCAATATGGTCCTACATTTCCCATCCTCAAACCAAGGATTACCATTTGTTAGTATGTTAGTACAACCTATTGTGCATTGTCTTTTCTAGCTAGCAGCATTCCACACCTCATACCACCTACATGCTCATCTGCCATTTAGTATCCTAAGTGAACATTACCAATTTCCTCCTTGAGCACAGTACTCTCAGCTTCATCACTGCCTTTGTTTGTTGCCATTGTTGGAAAACCCAGTTCACTTATAGAGATTGCAACCATCTGGCCTTTATTCCAAACTTGCATATTGCTTTGCATCCTCACTACCAGATTAGGTTTTTCTTTTTCTCCTTGTAAACTTACTGGTCCGAGTTTTTTGTCACTTTTTCTTCCCTGCAACTAGCATCAGTATCAGGGACAAGGCAGAAACCAGCTCTGAATAGTATGGTAGGCACACATACTTACACAGCCAAATCAAAGTCACTGATAAACCTAACAATGCTTGTTTCAAGTCTGGGTGGTGACTGCAGCTGGCAATGACTCAGATAGCTGTCCTACTATAATTACATCAACATCAACCTTATGCATCTTAGTGTGGTGCTATAAAGCTGCATAATTAATGTGTCTCCGTGGATACTGGCCTTAAAACAGGAGTACAACATGGTAAATGTGAATGACTGGAAAATATTATAGGGAACCCAAACTTTACTTCACTGATTAGCTCTGGTACCCTCTTGGTTTTCAATTTACTTTTGTGGGAAAGATATGAGATAATCTGTCCTCTTAAGAAAGCCTTCAGGGTATTCCTGCAGAAACATCAGAGGATGTATTTGTCTCTAAAAAACATCGATTTGCTTGAATATAAATTCTGTACAGTTCTCGTCTGCTAATAAAAGTGGGTTAAGACGCCAGGTGCAAGCTGAGTATGTGGGACATAATGATTTTAGCTCCATGATCAAAGGGGTGTGATCGGATATAGAAATAGCATCGTACTTACAAGATTTAATCATAGGCAAGAAATTGTTATCTGTAAAGGAATAATCAATTCTTGAATCACAGCGATGCACTGGTGAGTAGAAGGAATATGCTCTTGAGTTTGGGTTTAGAAGTCTCCAGGGTTCTGATAAGTTGTGATCGGTTATAAACTGTGTAATTGTCTTTACAGTGTTACATACTGCAAACGGGTCTTTCAGTCAATGCTAGCAGTGTTCCTATTCCAAAAACTGACTTGATTAACACACTGTATTACAGATATAACTAAGAAAGTTCTATTTCATATTAACCACAGGGGACTGAGGCTATGCCATATTCTAGATAGCTATAAGAAAGGAATGTTCTATAGGAATCAAACAAACACTATATGAATTTAACTTAAAGCATTGACTTTCTAAGATTGGCTCTTACACTTCATATGAGAGGATTTGATTAAGTTGGTCTCATGGATAGCTAGGACATCTACCTTCATTCCATCATCACAGGTGGCTGCATTGTTCCACTGTCAGGTGAAGAACCAGAAAAGAAAACAGAGATTAGTAGAGATCAGTAAAGATTGTAGATTCCTGAAGAATATAATAATTTTATGCACAGCTGGTCTATTACCAGCCCATTCAAATGGGGAACCACAGACAACATGTGGCCCAAACACAACCTCTGAGTGGCCCAGCCTGTAGTCCCACCACAAATGTAGAGAAAAACCGAGAAAAACACATTTTGACATGTGACCCAGAAAAAACCTGTGAGTGGCCCATCCAGTGCTGCCGCTGGAAATGCAGAAAAAAACAAGAAAAACACATTTCACAAGCCTTCAGAAATGACTACATAAATTCCTAGAGTAGCACAGACCATGAATGCAACACTCTATGTAGCCTTGCAACATTCAACCCACAATGCACCACATTGTCTGTCTAGAAACGGTGTTGTAGTCTATGATATTGTTTTTTTTTTTTTTTTGTGATGTTATGCATTGGTGCATTGTACCCGCACCTCAGCCGTGACAGCTGGTTGTGGCACGGACTACATATTAAATGATTGTATAACCATTTGTGTGAGGAATCTTAGTTGTATTCCAGTTTCATCAAGTGAGTGTGAACATGGGTTTTCACAAATTAATCTACTTGTTACTCTAGTGACAGCCTCGTTACTGAAAAGCACTGTCTCCGTACCTCTCTTCATACTATTAGTTGGCCCTCCACTCACATGCTTTGATCCTTCTGATTCATTGCTGTTACAAGGACAATGATCAGCCATTGACACTCAAAGCAAAACACAAATTAGGTTTGATTTTTTGTTTTGAACATTTGATGAAAACAAGAAAAAAGTTTGGAATTTTCTTTAAAGCTCAAATTAAGCATTGATTGCTTTCCAGGAACACATAATAACTTTTTTGTAGATTGTAGAGCTTATTATTAACCTGTGGTTAATATTCATCAATTTTGGAAACTATGCATTTGTAATTTTAAACTATCTAGCACAATATGTTGTAGTATGGTATACCTATACCTAAGCTACCAAGTAGTGTGGTAGACAGTAAAACGTTAGGGACTTTCAAAACTCGACTTGATGTTTTCTTGGAGGAAACAAGTGGATAGGACTGGCGAGCTTTGTTGGGCTGAATGGCCTGTTCTCGTCTAGAGTGTTCTAATGTTCTAATGTTCTATGTAGGTTGTATAAATGGTAGCACAGCTGCCTTGCAATAAGGAGATCATGGGTTTGCATTCCTGGTCCTCCCTGTGTCGAGTTTGCAAAGTGCTCTGAGTAGTGAGTAAAGTGCTATATAAATGTAAAGAATTATTATTATACTTGACGATTTGTCAATTACAAATTTTAAATATTATGTTTTTTCACCAAATATATAAAATACACAAAAGCGCGAGGACTCTAGGCCTCTATATGCTTTCACAGTTCCTCAAACTTCATCCAAACATAAAGTTTGTTTACGAAAAAGGCACTGCTAATCACACATGTGGTGATTTAAAATGAACCTATGTTCCCTCAGTGTGCAGTAGATATTGTACAGTATTTGTGTGCTAGTTAATGTTATCACTTGTTATGGGTTTGTGCACTAATAGCTTTGATAGCATTGATAGTTCTTTTTAGTTCTCTTAAATGCACTTTATGCCTGGGTCATATATGACCAAAATATTTAGTTTATTTCAAAAGGTAAACAAATGTTATTGCCAATATTGCTCACTTTTTTGATTTTATGCACTTTGAGATATGCCTGGGTCATATACGACCAAAATATTTATTTTATTTTGTTTTATTTCAAAAGGGAAAAAAATGTTATGGCTAATACTGTGCACTATTTTGTTTTATGCACTTTCAAATGTACCTAGGTCAGATATGACCAAAAGTTTTATTTTTTATTTCAAAAGAGAAAAAAAGTATTGCTTCTACCTCAGATTTTTTCTGTTATAGCTTTTTTATTGCTTTTTGTATGCACTTTTTGATGTACAGGTGTCAGATGTGACCAAATTTAAAAGGAAAACATTGAGTAAATATTACTTATTTTTCAATAAATTCATTTGTGTTGGTTTAAAATTTGTTATTACCTGCTGTTTACCAGTCACTGAAAATGTCTGGCCCAGATAAATTTCTTGGTATGAAAATCTGGCTCAACTGAATTTGTAATTGAATAACCCTGGTCTATTGGATGTACAACTAAAATGTAGCTACGAAAAAGCCAAATTAAACTAATGGATTTTTAGCAGTTTTTTAAAAATGTTCCACAGTATTAGCCTGGTTAATTTCTATTTTTAAAGTATTCCAGATGTTAGGTGCACAACCATTTCTTTTAGGTTTGATTCTTGGAATTATAAGCAGACCAACATTAGAAGATCTAAGGTTACAACTTGGAATGTAGGGGGACAGGCATTCCAAGATATAGGATGGAGCAAGACTATTTAAAGCTTTATACACCATTACTAGTATTTTAAATTCAACTCTAAATGACACAGGTAACCAATGTAACAATGTTAAAACTGGAGGGATGTGCTCATATTTTCTTTTTCTAATTAAGATTCTGGCTGCTGCATTCTGCACTAATTCCAACCGATTGTTGTATTTCTTAGGTAGTCATGTTAGGAGTGCATTATAGTAATCTACAAACAAAAGTTAAAAACAAAAGTGTGAACTAATGTTTCAGCAACTTATTAAGTTATAAGAGGTCTGATGTTTGCTATATACCTTAAGTAAAAAGAGTTCTAGTAATTTGGTTAATATGTGATTTAAAATTTAGGTCAGAGTCAATGATTCCCCTTAAATTCTGTACCTCCACCTTGACTTTTAAACCTAAGGGATCAAGTGTATTTCTAATACCCTCGCTATGTACATGTTTTCCAAACACAACTGTTTTTTCTTATTTAGTTTGAGAAAGTTTCTACCCATCCAATCATAAATACTGCTAAGACATTTGGTTCAGATAGCCAAGAGCATCAGGTTCATCAGGTGCTCTCAATAAATAATGCTGTGTGTCATCTGCATAGCTATGGTAACTTATCTTGTGTTTTGAGATAATTGGACCTAATAAAAGCAAGTAGATTGAAAAAAGCTAAAGACCCATAATAGATCCTTGTAGTACACCATATACAATATCATGGGTTTCCAAAGTACAATCACCACAACTAACATTTTCTACCTGTTCAGTAATACTGAAATCAATTTAAGATGGTACCGGAGACGCCCATCCATTGTATAAGGCGATTTATAAGAATACTGTGGTCTAAGGTGCCAAATGCTGCACTCAAGTCTAAGAGAATAAGAACAGATATATAGACTCTGTCCACATGAACTTACAAATCATTTACTACTTTAACCAGTGCAGTTTATTTAATATTATTTGTTCTAAAATCTGACTGAAACTTGTCAATAATAGAATGTTTATTCAAGTGATCATTTAGTTACTTAAAACCTGCCTTTTCTAGAATTTTACTTAAGAAAGGCGGCTGTGGGGCATCTGATGGTGAAGAGAAATTCTCCGATCTTCACGGAGTCAATGAAGGATCTGATTGGGGCTCTCGAGAGACTGAGTGAGGAGTCTGAATGTCTGTGCTTGCAAGTGTCCTGGATAAAAACCAAGATCCAAGCCTTTAATGATTTCTTGGGCACAGGCATCAGTAGTGTGACTGTCTGCAGAGAGAGGGTTGACCTTGCTGAGAAGTTTACATTCTTGTCTCTGGTGACTATTCTAATGAACTCAGTAGATGGATTAGGAGAGCATGGGGGGTCATGACTTTGCTGGAAAGGGGTGTATGGAGCTCCCAATTTCTTTTCAAAATGCCGAAAGTCCAAGTCTAGAATCCTTGTGCTTCCTGTTTTGCTATATGGTTGCAAGACATGGACGTTATCTAGTGATCTCAGATGAAGACTGCCCTCCTTCGGTACTGTGTCTCTTCAGAGAATCCCTTGGATACCACTGGTTTGACTTTGCGTTGAATGAGCGGTTGCTCATGGAGTTACGAATGAGGCATATTACCTACATCAATTTCGGCACTACAGGTATGTGGCGCAATTCCCCAAGGGTGATCCAGCTAGCAGGATCCTCATTGTTTAGGACCTGAGCGGCTGTACCAGGCCAAGGGGACACCCACGTAACACCTGGCTGCAGCAGATAGATGGTAATTTCTGGAGTGTGGGACTGGACCGTGTGTCTGCTGGGGGGGCAACCAGGATCTCAAGCTTTTTTTGTTGTGTGGTGGGTGCGGCAATGCGCTGTATCAGAGTATACTCTCCAAACTGACTTGACCTGAAAAGCAAGTTAGGAATTGGTCTAAAGTTGTCAAAGATGGAATAGTCAAGATTATTTTTCTTGAGCAATAGTTTAACAAATGCAGTCTTTATACAGTCAGGGAAGATTCCCATATCTAATGGCAAGTTCACTATGTCAAGTACACTTTCAATTAGAAAAACCAAAGACTTCTTTGAAAAAGCCTGCTGGTACTTTTTCAATAAAGCAGGTGGAGGGTTTCAGCTGAGAAATTATTCTACATATTTCAGGTAGATCTATTTCAGTGAAAAAAATATAACTCGCTTAAAAGGGAATGCTGGTGTTCGTCAGGATTAACTATGGGGGATGTACTCTATTATTTCTAATATAATTTATTTTGTGTTTAAAAAAATAGCAAAAGTCTCACAAGTTTCACTAGTATATTTTAGGATGCATTTCTTTGACTGAGCTGGTTTTAGAAGATAATCAGTACTTGAGAACAAAACTCTTGGATTACCAGCATTATCATTTATTATGCTCAGCTCACAGGCGTGTTCTCTTTAAATCAGATACTCTTTGGTCTCTTCCAAGGTATGATAGTGCTAGAGGATTTCTTAACAGTGTTCTCAGGCCCACTATGTCAGCTGCAGCTCTCATCTTAGCATTAAAATGTGGAAGAATAATTTTGGGGGAACATAGCATTCATCTTAAAGAAACAGCATAAAGGGTTAATACGTGTCAGAAACTGTTTAGGCATATCAGGAAACTAGGTAAAGGTCAAGTGAACAACAGAGACCATAATTTAATACAAAAAATGTACTGAAAGGTGACTAAGAGATCAGATGACCTGTATTCAACAAGATTGGACAGATGGTTATATACACAGAAATTTCAAGGGTGGTGGTTCAACCCAAATATTATAAGAAGAACATCAATGTATCAACATAGAATTTAATTTTATATAGATCATCTGGGTGTAAACCAATGAACCAACCAAAGTAAATGTGTGCGTTGATTGACAGTGATATGTAAATTCAGTTGTTTATAAAATACACCTACATCTTTAATATGGGACCATTCCAATCATGCTGTAGAAATATACTCCCTGTTAAAGAATTAACTGAAGAGTAATAAATGACACAGATGGACAACCTTTTCTAATGCCTGATTACTGATTGGTCTTGTTAGAGGACACATTTTTTTTCTGCGCATCACCAATGGAGTATACCCAATTTGCCAAAACATACCGTATGATATAGATGGCAAGGGGAAGATGGTCACAATGGTTTAATGGCTGAAAGCATAAAAAGGCCCCAGGAGCATCTATTTTTTCTTTTAGCATACAGTGGAAGAATGAGACATTGTACAAAGGTACTCCCAATCAGTGCATCATGGAGAGGATCGGCAGGATTAGTCATGATGGCCTTTAATTGCCATAGTCATATTTTTCCTACAGTCTTTAGTGAGTCTATTGTTAATCCTATGTTGCAGCTCGTCTTCTTGATCAGTTGATTCTGGTGTTTGGCAGCCCTGAGCTGGCATTACTCATCATCAGAGGGGTGTCAGCAGTCTACTCTTCAACCAACCAATGTTTATGTTCATCCCAGACTTCTGTGACACGCTTATATCTTTCTATACTACTCTAGTTGCAAGAACTTTCAAAACTATGCTTTGAATTTTAAAATCAGGCAAAATTAATTTGGGGTCAGTTTTTCTAAATATGTCTGCATTGTATCTCCATGTTGTGCAATTCCTGACACTTCATCCACCTGTGGATAATTGCTAAGGTTCCAACAACCCTTCAGCCAATTCTGGTGTCAAGTTTCTTTCTCAGCACATCATTTTCATGTACTCAAACTTTACTCTGCAGTTCTTTATTTAGCTCCACCTACACTATAGTGTCTTAAGTCTTCTACAAATTGATAAGCTGAATAAAGCTTTAGTAAGGAATTGGTCTTGTCCATTGTAATTGGTCTTGTCGGTTATGGGAGATGGATATCTGAAGTGGAACTCCGTTAGCAGCGGTGTGATTTTATGTCTTTTTTTTTTATCATTCAGAGGTATTGTGTATTTACTGAACCCGAGGGGGTTCAATTACAGCATATGCAAGCATATATAAATATGAGTGGCAGAAAAAAGACTCAGAAAGAAATAGAAAAGACAGCTAAAGCTTCATCCAAGACAAAACAGGCATCAAGTTCAAGTTCAAGGAACAGCCTGCCAGAGACTGACCTGGAACAGATAAGCAAAGGCATAGATTTTCTGGGACCTGGAACTGCTGCATTATCTCCAGCCGAGAGTGAAAATCTGAGCGAATGTGAAAGCAAATCGGGCCAGGATAACTCCTCGATTTCAGAAGGTTCATTGAAACTGAAAATAACCTTACCTTCTGCATTGTCAACTACCCATCGCGAGCCAGCAGCAACAACTCCAACTGGGCTTGGTACTTCACCGGCGGAACATGGAGAAGACCAAAACAATTTGTTTGAGCTGAAGGCAATGATTGGCACAATGGCCACCACTTCAAGATATTAAAAACCAGGAAAAATGTTTAAGTAATTGCTTTGAGGCAACTTTTAAAGGAATGCTAGAAAAAATTGAGGAAAAAATATAGAAAAATTTGTCTAAGTTTGAGAATAAATTTAGAGATTTTGCTGCTCAGTTTGAAGATGTTAAGTGAACGTTCACGACTCGCATTGAAATAGCTGAAAAACTGGCATCTACTACTGATGGAAAAGCAAAGGCTGCAAATTCCAAATGCAAAGTGCTTGGAGACAGACTAGCTGCACTGGAAGATGGATGCAGAAGGAATAATATCAGAATTGAAGGTCTCCCTGAAAATCGTGAAAGTCCAAACCCAGAGAAATTTGTAGCTGAACTATTCTCTAAAATAATTGGAGAGGACTTCAAATCAGACACTGCGATAGTAGCAGCTTAACTCATAAGTGGATTGAATATGTCTAAACCTAGGACTCTCATGGTGTGCTTTGAAAAATTAGAATTTAAATTACATATAATTTTACTTCTCAGACAGAAACAAGAGATTATATTTGAAAATAACCACATTCGTATTTTCCCTGATTTCACATCTCAACTGCTAAATGTGCTGCATTTTATGGCATTAAACAGCACTTATGGAAAGCCGAGCTCAGATACAGCCTCTGCTATCCTGCCAAACTTAAAGTGGACATGAAAGGCAAGTTGGAGGAAGCAGAAAAAGAGCTAAAAACACTGATACTGACACTTTCTTAAATACAATGTGAGTCACGTCGGGCCCTGGCATGGCAAAGAAGATCTTACCTGCTGTTTGATCTGCTCACAATGATACTGGTCCCGTTGTGTTTTAAATCCAGACCTAGATAGGTCTCCTGCGATGACATCTTACACTGCAAAAACAATTACACAGTTTATTACCAATCACAACTTTCAGACCCCTGGAGATTTCTATACCCAAATTCAAGAGCATATTCCTTCTACTCACCAGTGCATCACTACAAGGTATTACTCAAGAATTGACTATTTCTTTATAGATAACAATTTCTTGCCTCCGATTAAATCTTGTAAGTACAATGCCATTGCTATTTCCTTTAATCATGGGGCTTAAATCACTATGCCCCACATACTCATCTCGCAGCTGGCGTCTTAATCCACTTTTATTAGCAGATGAGAATTGTACAGAATTTATATCCAAGCAAATTGGTTCTTATTTAGAGACAAATACAGCCTCAGCGGTCTCTGCAGGAATACTCTGGGAAACCCTGAAGACTTTCTTAACAGAACAGATTATTTCATATATTTCATACAAAAATAAATCAGAAACCAAAAAGGTATCATAGCTAATCAGTGAAATTGTCAGAATAGATCAAGAACATGCCAGGAGTCCGAATGTGGCACTTCATAGGAAAAGACAGGCTTTACATACACAACTCAACCTCTCAACAACTAAAGAAATAGAACAACTCATTTTTAAATTAAGACATCATTAATATAAACATGAAGAGAAGGCTAATAAGATTTTAGTTCAACAAATCCACAAGCAATAAGTTTGCAGTACAATACCAGTATTTACCAACACAGATGGAGACAAAGTCATTGACCAAAAAAATATAACGCACACATTTAGAGACTACTATAAGTCCTTATATTTTTTAGTTTAAAGAAGACAAGGCATAACCTAATGTGTTTTTGGATGCATTACAGTTACCACAACTACCACAACTCTCAGTGCTGAGGAATTGGATAAACCTCTAGCACTATCAGAATTACTAGATGCTATAAATTCACTTCAGAGTGGGAAAGCAGGAGGCCCTGATATGGTGAATTAAAAAAAAAATTCTCAATTAAGTTAGCCTGTTTAATGTAATATATTCACCCACAAAGTCTAACACCCCGGAGATATCATCATCGTTGGATGCAGAAAAAGAATTTATATGGTTGAATGGAACTATCTTTTCACTACATTGGAGAAATCTGGATTTGGCCCAAACATATTGCATGGATCAAGCTACTATATACCAGTCCAGAAACTTCAGTTTGTATTAACAACATTATTTCAGTCTACTTCAAACAAGAACGTGGTAATAGAAAAGGATGCCCCTTGTCACCACTGCTTTTTGCAATTGAGCCATTGGCAGTTCACTGTTGAAATGCTTATGAGATAATCAGAGAAGGACTTGAACTGAAAATTTCACTATATGCAGATGATATGGTACTATATCTAACAGATCCATAAAATACTGTGTCTGCAGTCCTAACAGCATTAACAGAATTTCAAAAGATTTCTGGTCTCTGAATTAATTTGAATAAAAGTGTTCTCTTTCCAATTAACTCTCTAGAACACAATACTAGATTGGACACCTTCCATTTTATCATCACAGATCAGACCTTGGGGTAAACATGACAAGTAAACATAAAGCTCCTTATAAACAAAATTTTGCTGTCTACATGGAAAAACCTTTAGCAAGACTTGCATAGTTGGTCTACCCTACTTCTCTCTTTAGCTGGGAGAATTAACACTGTCAAGATGAACATCCTTCCTAAGCTTCTTTTTCTATTTCAAAGCATTCCAATATACATCAATAAATGATTTTTTAAGAAGTTAGAAAGAAGATTTCTGGAGTAAGTTGGATGAAATGATGGACAGTGTACCCAAGGGAAAGAAAGTGGTGATTGGAGCGGATTTCAATAGGCATGTTGGTGAAGGGAACAGAGGAGATGAGGTGGTATGGGGTAGGAATGGTGTTAAGGAAAGGAATGAAGAAGGTCAGATGATATTGGATTTTGCAAAAAGGATGGGCATGGCTGTGGTGAATATATATTTTAAGAAGAAGGAGGAACATAGGGTAATGTACAAGAGTGGAGGAAGATGCTCACAGGTAGATTATATCCTTTGCAGAAGAATCAATCTAAAGGAGATAAACTGCAAAGTGATGGTGGTCTGTAGGATGATGTTGGAAATCAAGAAGAAGAGGAAAAGAGTGAGGGTAGTGCGAAAGATCAAATGGTGGAAGTTGAAAAAGGAAGACTGCAAGGTTGAGTTTAGGGAGGAAGTAAGACAGGCAGTGGGTAGCGGTGAAGACTTACTGGAGAGCTTGGCAACTACAGCAGAAATAGTAAGAGTGACAGCTAGAAGGGTGCTTGGCGTGACATCTAGATAGAGGAAGGAGGAAAAGGAATCCTGGTGGTGGAATGAGGAAGCACAGGAGAGTATACAGAGGATGGCAAAGAAAAAGTGGGATAAGTCAGAGAGATACAGAAAGTAGACAAGAGTATAAAGAGATAAGGTGCAAGGTAAAGGGAGAGGTGACGAAGGCTAAAGAAAAGTCGTATGATGATGTGTATGAGAGGTTGGACACTAAGGAGGGAGAAAAAGACCTGTACCAATTGGCTAGGAGAGAGACCAAGCTGAGAAAGATGTGCAGCAGGTTAGGGTGATAAAGGATAAACCTGGAAACATACCCATAAGCGAGGAGGGTGTGTTGAGCAGATGGAAAGAGTACTTTGAGAGGTTGATAAATGAAGAGAATGAGAGAGAGAGAAGGTTGGATGATGTGGCGATAGTGAATCAGGAAGTGCAAGGAATTAGCATTTTGGAAGTAAGGACAGCTATGAAGAGGATGAATAATGGAAAGACCATTGGTCCAGATGACATACCTGTGGAAGCATGGAGGTGTTCAGGACAGAGGGCAGTGGAGTTTTTAACCAGATTGTTTAATGGAATCTTGGAAAGTGAGAGGATGTCTGAGGAATCAAGAAAAAGTGTACTGGTAATGATTTTTAAGAATAAGGGGGATGTGCAGAGCTGTAGTAACTACAGGGGGATAAAACTGATGAGCCACAGCATGATGTTATGGGAAAGAGTAGTGGAAGCATGGTTAAGAAGGAAGGTGATGACTAGTGAGCAGCAGTATGGTTTCATGCCAAGAAAGAGCACTACAGATGCAATGTTTGCTCTGAGGGTGTTGATAGAGAAGTATAGAGAAGGCCAGAAGGAGTTGCATTGCATCTTTTTTTTGGAGAAAGCATACGTTAGGGTGCCTCGAGAGGAGTTGTTGTATTATATGCGGAAGTCAGGAGTGGCAGAGAAGTATGTAAGAGTTGTACAGGATATGTACAAGGGAATTGTTACAGTGGTGAAGTCTCCGTTAGGAGTGACAGATGCATTCAACCTGGAGATGGGATTACATCAGGGATCAGCTCTGGGCCCTTTTTTATTTGCAATGTTGATGGACAGGTTTATTGACGAGATTAGACAGGAGTCCCCGTGGACTACGATGTTTGCTGATGACATTGTGATCTGTAGCGAGAGTAGGGAACAGGATGAGGAGACCCTGGAGAGGCGGAGATGTGATCTAGAGACGAAAAGGACGAAGGTCAGTAGGAACAAGACATAATACATGTGTGTAAATGAGAGAGAGGTCAGTGGAATTGTGAGGATGCAGGGAGTAGAGTTGGCGAACGTGGATGAGTTTAAATACCTGGGATCAAAAGTACAGAATAATAGGGATTGTGGAAGAGAAGTGAAAAAGAGAGTGTAGGCAGGGTGGAATGGGTGAAGAAGAGTGTCATGAGTAATTTGTGAGAGACGGGTATCAGCAACAGTGAAAGGGAAGGTCTAGAGGACAGTAGTGAGACCAGCTATGTTATATGTGGCACTGACCAGAAAGCAGGAGACAGAGCTGGAGGTGGCAGAGTTAAAGATAGTAAGATTTGCATTTAGTGTGACGAGGAAGGTCAGGATTAGAAACAAGTACATTAGAGGGTCAGCTCAAGTTGGAAGGTTGGGAGACAAAGTCAGAGAGCCAAGATTGCGTTGGTGTGGACATGTGCAGGGGAGAGATGCTGGGTATATTGAGAAAATGATGTTAAGGATAGAGCTGCCAGGCAAGAAGAAAAAAGGAAGGCCTAAGAGAAGGTTTATGGATGTGGTGAGAGAAGACATGCAGGAGATGGGTGTAACAGAACAAGATGCAGAAGACAGGAAGATATGGCCTAGCTCGTTTTCTCATTTTTGGGGGTTGATTTAGTTCTGTAAAATTTTACTTGCTTGTATGGAATATTACTTGCTTTTAATAAAATCAATAAAATGTTAAAAAAGATGTAATATGACCAACCTGCATCCCTGTTTATGCTTTCATTCCATATCTAGGATCTTTGTCAGAGCTTAGGAGAAAAGCATCTTGGGTTTCATTACATATGGCTCTATAACTCTCATGAAACTGTCTAAACAGGAGCTCTATAATGAACTCAAACCACAACATATTTCCTGTACTATCCAAATGAGTTGCTTTCATCTTCAAATGAAGAAGCACTTCTATAATGTGGACTTAAATTGGTTCTGAAACAATTTAGGCACTAGATGCTTTAGGCTGACATTGTCAAGACATCTGGTGCCACCAACATCTACTTTTCAGTGCATCTCTTTGTTACTTTAAGAATTATAGTTAAATATTTTCTGCAACAATGTCCACAATGTTCTCAAGCTGGAGTCCAACACCTGCACTGAATGGTTTTGACTTAATACCATGCATACATACATAACTTTCACTCTGTAAATAAAGGGATGAAATGGTACACAGCAGTGATCTCAGAACCCCATACTCTTGTAGCACATTCAACTTGATATCACATTATATGTTTTTACCAGGTGCAAAGGAAATATACCAGGATTTTCAAAATCCCATAACACCTCAAATATCTGTGCAGAGACAAAAATATGAACCATGGTAATTTGACTCTCTTCAAGCGGCTTTTGCCGAGGACACCATTTAAAGGTTTGGCTGTGCATTACTTTCATTATGGCTTGATTTTATTTTAATTGAAACAACCATAATAGCCAATTTTAATTCCACAAAGTGTAAAAAAGCCAATTAAGTATAGATTTTATCCAAAGACTGCACATACAATCACAATTGACTGTTTACAGTGAGCTAGCTTTCTAAACTCATTTCACATATTTTTAGAAGGCTGTATCAAACCTATATGAAACTAAATCAAAAACTTTAAGTATTGATCAGTCTGAAGCAAGGATTTATTGGTTGATACACACAAATGCCAGACATGCTGCTAGGGTCCTGCTACAGCTACTAAAATGCATGTATGCTTGTTGCATTGAGCAGGCTGTCTTTATAAGTTCACAAATATGTCATCATTTATTTTGTATCAAGTGTCAGGGGGAACTTACTCATGGGGTTCTGCTGGAGCCTATCCCAGAGAACATAGGATGCATGGCAGGAACAAACCATGGATAGGGCACCAGTCACAGGGTAAACACACGCATGCATCCACACATACCAACCACACACTAGGGCCAATTTAGGATCCATCAGTTCACCTAACTTGCATGTCTTTGGACTGAGGGAAGAAACCAGAGCATCCAGAGGAAACTCACACAGACATGGGGAGAGCATGCAAACTCGATGCGAGAAGGACCCGGGGCATGAACCCTGGTCTCCTTACTGCGAGGCAGCGGTGCTACTACTGTACCACTGTGCCACCCCAAGAGTCATTTCTCTGAAAGAACAAAATGATCTTAAAAACTAATAGGAAGGCTAATTTTGAAACAAGCTTTATAGGCAGCTTTGCTAATACAAACCACAGAAAGACTTAAAGAGTCTTAACATTGTTGCTGCATTATTTGTCATAAGTCAATGTGTAAGTTAATGCAATGGACAGAAATAAGCAAACATGGGTTAAAAGAAGTTATGAACTAATACAAATATGGGCCCAAATAAAATATAAGTCAAGACTGCTGCATGGTTAGAAAAACAATTTAACCCTTAACGCAATCATTCAAGATTATAACACCCCAGAACTTCTATGTAACACCCTACATATTGATAAGGTATGAAGGGGTACCCAGCTGGCAGATGGTTCAAGGGGCAAATGCATCAGCAAGATAACAAAGAGAATGCAGAACTGGCAGTGGTGCAAAACAGGGCTGCTGGTTAGGCACTTTGCTTGTGCAGAGACTCCACAGGATGCAAGCCAAATAAGGCCAAATAATCAAGCAGCTGACTAGAATGCCTGATTCTGTAACTAAAAAGAGAGCAAGGCCAGGGGTACAAGAATAATAGGAGCTGCTAGGGATAAAGTTCATGCTTGGTGTTCCTGGAGAAAATGAAAATGAGCCTGGTCCTTTACCAGAAGTGACCCAAGATGGGACATAAAACTGCCTCATATAGCTAAAGAAAAAGGTAAGTGCAGACTTGGGGAAAAAAAATGTAAGAATACTCAACTAATGTTAGAAAGAGAAGCTGGGGTCTAAAGAGAGAGAGAAAAGAAACTGTAAAAAAGAGACTTGGAGGGAGATAGATAGGTGGTAAATTTAGCACTCCTGTGGTATTCTGAGAAGATGCATTAACGACTGGCATATGTGGGCAGCCTGATTGCCTTATTATCAGCCCAGGGCAGCAATCCGCCAATCACACCTGCAACAGCTCCCCATCCTATAAAGGGAGCACAAAAATAAGAAGGGAAAGGAAAAAGTAAAGGAGGAGTCAGGAAAAGAGAAAAGGAAAAGAAAAGAGAGGTTAAAAGATGGGAGAAGAAGCAAGAAGGAGAAACAGATGAAACAAGCTGGTTAACAGAGTGGATGTTATGCTCTGGAGGAGCTCTCGCTGGGAGGAGCCTTTGAGACGGCAGCAGCGGGCGTACAGAGAGCCTGCACCGGGTGGAGCCTGGATTGGCAGCGGTTCGGGTGGAGCAGGGCTTGGTGGGATTGGCGGCGGGGGACACGTGCCGGATGAGATGGATGTCTGTACCTGCTGGTCAACGTCCCTCTGGGCTGTGAGGTCCATATAGGATAAGCCAGAGAGGAGTCAGTTTTAAGGGAAGGCACTAGCGCTTATGGATTTTAAAATGAGTTTCCTGCACTGCATTGTTTTAACTTATTTTTCTATTTATTGATTTTAACCTCCACTTTCACTTCTTTTTATGGATTATTTATTTATTGACAGTTTTGAGCACTGCACTTTATATATATTTGTACAACTGAAGCATAGGTAAGATAAGTTATTTGCTTATAGTCGTACAGTGAGTCATATACAAGAAATAAACCAGCAGACATTATGGTTTCGAGACCACTACACTTATTCACTAGAAATGGCTGTGCATGCTTAAGATTGTCAATGACAAACAGCTGAAACATGCATATATTATGTATTTTTGCAAAGAAAAACAGTGTCAACTCCATTTATAATAACAATTACCACAAATACTAAAGGATAAGTTCATCCATGAATAAGCTCAGCCTCAAATTTTTAAATAAACTACCATGAAAAACTTGTCACCTACAAATAATCCCAATTTCAAAATTTAAAACAAAATTGATTCTGTGAAAAATAAAATTAGTTTTTAATGTAACAAGTAGTCTAACATAATACTTATTCTACTGAAGTAAAAATATATTCTACTGTGGACTATGGAAGGTAATTCCTACCACCCAAATAAATAAATAACTAAATATTGCATTATTTTGCACAAGTATTAACCTTTTAAGACATTGTATAAAATCTGTATAAAATCCCACTTTAAGCCCTGATCTTCAGTAAAAAAAGAGTTGTTTTTCCTAATTAAGAAATCACTTGGCCACAAGGTACAGAAAGTGCGCATTGAAAGATGTTAGCAGTTTCTTCCATGCTATATTCGTTTGGAGTGTCATCAAGATATCTTTGCAGGTTTTTCACAGATCTGATATGAGATCTCTCACAATATGTATGATGTAGAGCTTATGCTCTATTGTGAAGGCTGCATTTAGACGAGACATGCTTTACAAATATTGTCCAGCCTCTAACTAGGTATTTTATATGCTTTGGTGACTGTTGGATTAATTTAGTATTTAGGGAAAGCTTGATGCATAATGAATGACATCTCTTCTGTATTATCCACATAATTAGGAAATGAGTTCCAGTGAGAGAATTATGCTTCATAAACGATTCTACTAATGTATAACTCTTGTCGTCATTACTTTCCGTACAGGGATTTCAGGGCCTTTCAAGGCACTCAAATTGAATAACATTTAAAAAAAAGCACACAGTACACTGTGGAAATCACGGTTTAATGCAATTATATTAATAGTTTGATCTATTATTTTAACTGCAATGCATTTTGGTTTGCATAGTACATTGTGATTGGTATTTGAGATATTTTTCTATTATAGTTTCAAGTCATTTTACATGTCTTTAAATTATTCTAAGAACTGTTACAATTCATTATATCCATAGTCAAGTTTTTTTTCTACATTTCAGAGACATTGAACAAACTTTTGATATGTTCAGTACATTGACAAAGCTTTGTTTTAGTGTGTGTACTACTGCTGTGTTGTAACAGAGAGGCTGTGCTTGTTCTTAAGGTTCTGCATGATATTTCTCTCTTGACACAACACTCAATATAAAATAAAAATGTTGATTGTTTGTTCATTGTTTGGATTATTATTGTGAGCTCAAAGACTTGTACTAGTAAAGCCCTTGCAAGGAGAAGGGAGCATAAAAATGTACAATACATTAAATGCATTGCAATGCAATGATTCTTAAACCTTTTACTTCTCATTTCAAATGCATAGGTGTCACATTAACCAAACAGCACTGTATACAATGAAATGAAACAGAGGAAAGAAAAAACATAGAATTTAAAATGTCTCATTCTGCATGAATGTGCTATATGCAGCTGTGCACTTTCATTAGTCTGTTCTTCTTGAATACTGCACAATTTACAAAGAGAAAATAACAAACTACAACGCAACTATATGGCAGTACTCAGTATAAAGAAAGATTATTATCACAGATGCTTTCACATGTTGGGCAATCCAGCAATTAACTAAAAATCTCACCTTAATTCTTCTACTTACTAGCATGAAATTCAGAAAAATACCATTGTAGATTTCCTTTTATATGATACATATGGCCTGCTATTTCAGACACGCAACTTGGAGTAGGAAAGTTCTCTTGTGGATATCTTTGTGATCAGCCTTGGTAAACTTCTGTATGTTTAGGAGAACTGACATTATTGTCAATGTCATTGTACCCTCTTTGGTGAGTGTAGGGGGTGGAGAGGTCTTTTAGCAGTACTTCTTTTATTTTTTCACAGAAATAACAGTGCTTTCAACAGATAATTTAGTTCTCCCTCAAGAAGAAATGTTTGGATACACCTAGACAAAACACATTATTAACAATAGTCTCTTTCTTTCTTTCTTTGAACAAATATCTGTCCTTTATGTCCCACAAAGTTTACTATACAAACCTGTCAGTTTATTGTTATAGAGTGCCAAGGTCTATCCTAGTATTATTAGACATAAAGCAGGAAGAAACTCTGGACCAGGTCCCATTTGGTTGTAGGCCATACTTATTGTAGCTATTAATCCTTGGTGATAACAAATTATATTTTGCTTCTCGGGAGCAGTACCACCTTAGGTCAACAAAACAAAATGTTTCTTTCTCTGAAGACTGTTAATGATTGTAAAATAATTCCACCGTACAAAAAGATTTTACTTCCTAAATACTTTTGGATGTATCATAAGGATTGTAGTCTATTGATCAGAAAAATCACCAATTTTTGTATCATGTATGTTTTTGTTACAATTGCCTATTTTCTGATTTCCTCTCATAACAACTACAACTAGAACTTCTGCAGTGATCTACAGGTAGGCAGTGCTACTAAGAATGCAGAATTATCAAGCACTGTTTCATTGTGAACAGGACAGCCATAATAAAGAGTTTCCTTTATTATATTTAAGTACATTAAAAGAATTGGCTGTTATGTAAACATTTGATTCCTGGGCAGAACACTGTGGCACACTAATCACTTGTCAACCCAAGCAAGGTCTTTTTGCCTCTTCTTCATATAGAACCTGGACTGATTAAAGCATTGTGAAAGCAATGAACAAGGAAGCTGAATGAGTTCAAAATCTAAAATATGTGTTACCACAAATAACTGATGCCAAAATTAAGGAATGTATTTTTATTGGTCAACAAATTAGACATGTCATCAATGACAAATAGTTTAAAGGTCTGCTAGTGGAGCCGGAGGAATTGCTTCAAACTTCTAAAAATATAGAGTGCAACTAAAATGTCACTAAAATGTATTTTCTTCTTTCAAACTTGGACTTCTTCCCTGCTAATTTTGGTGCAGTGACGAACATGGTGAAAGGTTTCACCAGAACATTGCAACAATGGAAAAGCGATGTCCTGCGGTGGGCTGGCACACTGCCTGGGGTTTGTTTGTTGTTGTGTTGGCTGGGATTGGCTCCAGCAGACCCCCATGACCCTGTAGTTAGGATATAGCGTGTTGGATAATGGATGGATGGATGAATGAAAAGCGATGTCAATGTGAGTGGAATCCATGACTACTGTTGGACACTGAAATAAGAAGCATTAAATTCTGATTACAAATGAAAATCAGCTACAAAACATTTTTAGCTTAAATGAACTAATGCAATGTGGCAGGATAATTAAGCAATTAAACACATTAAACTTGATAACAGTTAATTTCATGTTTCTCCAAATTCCTATGTGATGCAGTCAATCTAATTTTTTTTAAACTTTTAGTAACATTTTTGTCCAGTGTTTTATCCAAGATGTTACCCTTGTACAGTAATTTAAAATCCAAGGTAAATTTGTAAGTAAATGATGTTGCTTAAAGGCGAAGAAAGAATAAAGTTGTTATTTTAATGCAAAGTTTAATTAATTTGATGATGAAATAGGGCTCAGGTTTCTCAACCTATGATGTTTTTAAGGGATATTTTCAATATGAAATGAATAGTTTTTGCTTAGTGAATGGCTGAGTTACTGTAAGATATGCCAGATATAAGTGTGGAAATGTGGAGTATGGATGATTAATAAAGCAGAAAAACAAGACAAAAAAACTTCAAGTGGAGCTGTTAAGGAGAAGTACACTAAAATAAGTATTTTTACTTCTTCTTTAAATTAACCAGTTGTATCCCAACAGTAGCTTTTATTCAGAGGGCCCCTGAGTAATGCTGCATACATCAAAATAAATACACCCTGATGTCTTTCCATTTTTCTTAGCATCATTGCCAAACAGCAGGGGCAATGTCATTATCAAAAAAAACCCTAGTCTCCACTGGGCAGTGATATGGTTTGGTCACTAAGGAGATGTAGTTTCAATCAAGCTGCCCTGCCCCTTCACTTTGTAATAATGTGTTTACCCTGGCATTGCATTTGGTTAGAGTGTAATTAAGTACTTATTGGTTATACTCATTAAATTATGTTAAAAACATTCATTAGATAAAAGTTGAACATTGGTCTACTTGAACCACAAAATCGATTCTGTGACACAATAGCTCACAATGGACAGAATGAAATGACTTTAGCACTTGCCCACAAAACTGTTGCTGAATTCCTTGGCAGTCTACCAGCTTGAAACAATTATGGGAGAAAACTGATGTTCTGAAGGTGTCAGAGTTGGCGGTGGACAAACATTCTTCCTTGCTGCATAGTATAATAAAAAAAAACAATGAGAAAAAAGGAAGGTTATTTTCACTACTTCATACCGCAAACGTAAGCAAATGCAGGCAATGGAAAATCTGAATGGTTGTGTTTAATTAGCAACTTGTTTTTTTTTAGTCCTCCCATCTGTTTTTTACAATCAGGTGTCAGCATTATCAGTTTGATGACAGAGATCTGCGTGAGTAGCTAAATTCTTTCTGTGCATGTCAGCATATGCTCGTGGAGGAGGGGGCAATTGAAAGTTGTGACAGTACAAGGGAAATCTTGTTAACCTATGCTACTATTTGTAAATGTATAAGGCTTTTTTAACACATTTTTTTGCACCTAATGTGAAAGAAACAAATACTGTGTAGTAATGCCTACAATTCTATGCACAGTAAAATAGTTTATACGGCACTGACAAAATGTGGGATAGGAATCTTGACTTGTTTCAGTGGTGGGGGGGGGGGGGTATTATTTCTCTGAGGATTCCTTGCAACTTTCAGGTGGCCCTTCAACAAAGCAACACTCTTAGATTGAAAAAAGTATTTTTTTACAAAGCTGAAGTTCAATGCATCACTTTAAAACATTGTTTTTATGGTTGCCCACCCATACTATAATTCTGTAAATAATAATAATAATATATCTAAGCATCTAAGTAGCTTTCATGTATAATTTGTCTACATTTTGTGAGACACTGAATGATCCTAGGAATCCTATGTGTTCAGTGGTTAACATCTCTGCCTCACATTTCCAGTTCAAGTCATGCACAAACTCATATTCTCTTACCACTGGTCAATTTAATTTGACAATCATTCTCACCAGGGATGTGATTGGAAAACCAAAGAACAACAAATACATATATCAGGATGTGCTAATCCCAGAAAGATTTAAATCCAGTCTCATAAAAGTGTGGGGTGGCAGTTCTAATCACTGTACCTCTGTACTGCTCACTTGGAAAAATAATTAATTATTTTTTTCTTTTTTTCTAAACTTATGCATTCTTCTTTACATAATGTCTCTGAACCACATAATATTAAACATGTCACTACCATCTTAATAATCTTTTCATGACTTATCTGTATAAGCTCTTACTTAATAGCTGTATATTCCAGGATATGTGAAACTTCATGTCTGCTTTCAAATTAATCTAAATAATAAAACTGCTTCTCCTGCTCTACTATGATGCTTCACATTTCCTGTTTTTCTTTTGCTGTCTATCTATGAATGTCTATGACTTTATTCATCTTCCCATTGATAATCATGACTGAACATGTTGAATACATCACTCTTCTTGTGTGATCCTCTGAGTGATGGCTTAGTTCGCTGGCAAATTTATTTTCCTTGTGTAGTTGACCTCATTCTCTCACTCTTTTCTGCATATCATCATTTCAATTTTCAAATATATCAACAAGAGTCATGGTGAAAGCAATCATCCCTGTCTCATATTATTTCTGACCCTTGTTTTTATGTCCTAAACACTGCTTTCTGCTGTAAATGTAACTACGCTGATAAATGTAAAGTCAATAACAAAGCCTAATCCTTGCTTTTTTTATTCAATACAAAATCTAACATCCAACTCCTTTCTTGAACACTCGGGCAAACTGGAAGGTCGACAAAGCCAGTATTTCCCTCATTCAGCCTTTACCTCACTGGCACATTATTCTTTTCAGTTCTTCTGTCCGCCAACATCCGTAAATATGTTTTGACAGCAGAGGTTACCTTGAACAGGCTCATGTACCTGGGGCTGTATGTCTTCATTTAACACTGAATTTGCAGATGCCAGCTGCACACAAAAAGTTATTTCTGCCTATGGCCAATAGGGAAGGCAGAAGCTAATGATGTTGGCAACACTGAAGGCTTCTGTACTCCCAGAATGGAGTGCATCAATAGGAGAGGAGAAGAGGAATTTGTATTAGATGTAAGGTTTTGCAGAAAATGAGCAGTCACAGCTGTGTCTTATATATGTGAATTCCAGGTTTGATTCACACATTTCATTGCCCATTAAATATGGTTTAAGGGTTCATTTTTTTTTAAAACCTTTTTTAACAACAGGATGTCTTTAATTGCAAATTGAAGAGTTAAGACAGGTATTGTCATTTATCTGACTGAGTGTAAGAGGTAGCTCAATTGGGTACTTATTGTGTGTTAAATGATTTTACGCAATCTGATTGTGACAGTGATTTGCTGAGAGAGTGGATAAACAATGCTTAAATGCCTTAGATCGATAAAATCAAAATTGCTGTACAGTCTAACAAATGAAACACAAAAATTTCAGTAGCCTTAAATTATAGAACACAATTGGTCTGACCTTGGAAGTTCAACATGACAGCATTTGACATGTGATTGATCTCAACACGATGTGGACTGAGCATATCACATAGTTTCACACTCTGAATTGGTTGTATTCAGCTTATTTTTGTTACAGTTGACTTTTTTATAACTGTACAAGCTTCACTAATAAGTGTCTGCATTCTTTACCTTCCCACATAATACCAGGATGTTGCTGATTAGACCCAACAGTCCTCATTATTATAGTGAACTTTGACCTCCTGAGCTGTAATATGGTTAACTTCATGATAATAACAAGAAAGAGCACTTTAATTATCCACATTATTACTGTCTGCTAAATCACATGAGCCTGAGTGATTACTCAGTTGTTTTAAACTCTTGTAGTGTTTTGCCTCTAACATCAGTTAAGGATAGATTTGCAGGTATTTCTGAACTATGGTACCTCTTACAAATTGCAGCAATGAACAATATACAGTAAATGAAAATTTGCATACACTTCCACTGTCACTATTTTAGATGTTTTATTAAGAATAAAATGCACATAAGCAAAGAACATATTTCTGTTTATTTCATTATAAGTGAAATGGATAAAGAGGAGATAGCTAGTCAGAGATTAATAAAATACTGTCATTTAAGTGGCTGTTATTTACCTTATAAAATTTTAACAAAAAATGGCTGGGCTAGTTACCTCTCAAGAAGATTTTTAAAACAACATTTATAGTGGGATGTACATCATTACATTAAAAATGTGGTATACTCCTTGACTCTCCAAAGGGATTTGTCGCAGTGAAATGAATATACATAAGATACTTTACTAAGCACTAGTGTAATATTTCAAAGTTTGAAAGTCAAGAGTGCTTATAAACTGTTACTAATCCTCCCCTATTCTGCTTGTCTTCTTGGTATTCTCATGTGGCACTTGATGCCACTGCTCCAATGGAAAGTTATTTGCCTGCTATGGAAAAGTCATCTCAAATAAAGGAGAACTGTAATCATCTTATAGAAGGAGTCCTTTAACCACACTGGCTGGCCCAGCACTGACTCATTTGCAACTGACCAATATGGTGTAGGCCAGGCATGTCAAACTCACTACCATTGGTGGGCCGCTTCAACTGCCATATGTGCGTCAGCAGGCCGCACTGTAACAAATTCTATTATACTATTATACAAAGTTACTGTAGCTTTCTTTCCAGTACTGAAAACTTTAAAAAATGTAACACTTAAAGTTTAAAGTTTAAAGAAAAGCAATTTATTTCCATACACTCTTCGTACAACAGCATATAATTAGAGTCTTAGCCTCTTAGCTAGGTCCTTATATTATTATTATATTCATTATATTATATTCATTGTTTATATAGGAGTCTTACAGTGTGAGATCTATTTCTTTTGTCCCGACACTTGGCATCTCTTGTTAGTAACCAGTTCATCAATATCAGGCTTAAATTCTTGTGCAGCTGCAACTTTTATGAGGGATGAAAGGTGCTCGACAGTAAGTCTTGAGCGATGTGGGGTTTTGGTGTCTTTCATTAACGAAAACAATTGCTCACAAAGGTAAGTGCTTCTGAACAAAGACAGTACTCTCAATGCCAAATTATGGATCTGTACATATGAGGGTGGCAGGTAAGCATACAAGCCTGGCACACCAACTTCGTTGTATTTTGCCTTCAGAATCGAATCTGACTGCAGTTCAATATTTGGATATTCTCAGGCGCATTCTCAACGTTGTAAGAGAACAGCGCAAAGTCCTGTTTGTGTGAACTGAAATCACGAAAACGCTCACTGAATTCATTCCTCAGTAAGTCAAGTTGGAAAACAAATCCTCCAAAAATCAAATTTTACTTTACTAAGTTTACTTCAAAGGTTATATTGTAAAATAAGCCGATATGCAAAAAGCCACCTGACCTACACTAATTTTACAAACTCAAAAATCACAAAAATATATTGTTAAACAACTCACCAACTTCTCGCGTCCACTTCAGATCTTCAGCTGTAGTCTGCACTAACTGTTCGTTACAATACTAGCACAAAATTACATAAAACTAGAGCAAAAAAAAGTGAAAATATGCAAGCTATTACTACTCGTGATGGTCAGTTCTGCTCAGTGGCCAGTCTCAGCAGCCCAGCTAGTAGTGTAGCCTAGCAGGGGCGGCTCTAAGCTCGTGGCGGCCGTGGGCAGAGAAAGAATGTCAATATGGTATCTTATGCATGGAGGATGGCCAAGTCCATTGCAGACACTGCATAGCTGCCTCGTGCTCATGACACGCTTCTATATGCGCTTGTCCGTAACTTGAAAACCAAGTGGCGGCCCATGATATTCTCGTTACGGCAGAACATTATAATACTACATATAGCTTACTGCTTCGACTCTAGCGACATCAGTAAATACAGCGTACTAATTAACAAGAAACACAATGTTTTTCGGCCACATTGCCATCAGCTGTGTCGTTATTTTCTCTTTCTGTTTTATATTCAATATATATTGGCGTGGTGGCCCTGTGCAGGTGCATAGTTTGCACATACCTAAGGCCACGCCTGCTGCCCGCTGCAGCAGCCTAGCACTTCAGTTGTGACGTTGCAGCTCATTAACTTTGGTCAAGGCTCGTGGCTATACTAGCAGATGATGTTTCCGGTACCGTAATGCCATGGGAAGGCGCTCTTTTGTCAGAAGGCAAAAATGATTCAATCACAAACGACAGTAATCATTTTGTACAAGTTCAGTGCTAACTAGGATCTGTCATGTGGGCCGTACAGATTTGTGTTGCGGCCCGCATGTGGCCCGGGGGCCGCGTGTTTGACATGCCTGGTGTAGGCAGCTTGTTGAACTAGGTCTCCAGGACTCTGACTGTGTCTGACTTATCCGATTCCTTTCCTGCAATCTGGAAGTGGTTCTGCAATTATCTGATGGACAGATATTGATGTTTATTAGTTTTATTTTTTTTCTATGTTGTTTTGATGTATTTAAACAGATTTGTATCTTTACATGTGATAGTTTTTAGTGAGTGGTATAATTTATTCTTGCATTTTGCCTTGAGAGTTGTTGCAGCACCTTGCATCTACACATGGTGAGAAGTGCCATGTATTGTATTTCTGAGGTGGCAATAATAGATTGGCCATCTAGCTCTGTGATGAGGATTACTTATGTTCTGCTGTGTCATTGTATTTACCTTATATTTTGATACACATTGGATGCCTAACCAACAAGGAAGGGGGTCTCTCTCTGAATTGCCTTTCCCAAGACTTCTCCCATTTCTTTTCCCCAAAGCGTTTTTTAAGAGTTTTTTTTTTCCTTAGGTAGTCAAGACTGGAGATTTGCCAAAAAACATGGCTTGTTAAAGCCCATAAAGGCATTTCTTGTGTGATTTTGGTCTATACAAGAAATAAATCATTATTGTAGATTTGAGTGTTTCAAGGTGAATATATACAACAACAACATTTATTTATATAGCACATTTTCATACAAAAAATGTTGTTCAAAGTGCCTTACATAATGAAGAACAGAAAAATAAAAGACACAGTAAGAAAATAAAATAAGTCAACATTAATTAACATAGAATAAGAGTAAGGTCCGATGGCCAGGGTGGACAGAAAAAACATAAAAAACTCCAGACGGCTGGAGAAAAAAATTAAATCTGCAGGGATTCCAGACCATGAGACCGCCCAGTCCCCTCTGGGCATTCTACCTAACATAAATGAAACAGTCATCTTTGTATTTAGAGTTCTCACGGAAGGACTTGATGATAATGGTCATGTAGACTTCTGGCTTTTAGTCCATCAATGTTGGAGCATCATGATGCTTTGAGGCTACGCCACCACCACAAAGAAACCGGAAAAAGAAACAGAAGAGAGAGTATGGGGTCAGTAAGGATTTTAGAGCCACCATGAATAGTTATTATGATGAATTGAACATACAGAGTATCAGGATTAAATTAAGGTGAAGTTATGAGAAGGCCATGTTAAAGTAATGTGTTTTCAGCAGTGTTTTAAAATGCTCCACTGTATTAGCCTGGTGAATTCCTATTGGCAGGCTAGTCCAGATTTTAGGTGCATAACAGCAGAAGGCCGCCTCACCACTTCTTTTAAGTTTTGCTTTTGGAATTCTAAGGAGACACTCATTTGAGGATCTAAGGTTAGATCTAGAATGTTACTATAGATTCCATAGCTTTTTGGTAGCTAGCATTTAGCGTTTTTGCCTATTATTAGGTTTGTTTGCATATAATGCAAAAAGCACCTGGAGTGATTGCTTCTGCCTATCTGTATGAAAAAAACTGGCTATCAATGGGCAGATTTTGCTGAAATTTGGCATACTTTTTACTCAAGAAAATTTGTGAAGAAAGTTAATTTTGTTGAAATATCTTGAATAGTGTACATTATACACATTATCAAAAAATTAACATCTCTGTGATGATGTGGGTCCTGCTCCATGCTACGCTTTCTCTCTGCAAGCCTTTCTCTTTCTCTCTCTTTTGTGTTTCCACCTCTCTCCTTCTCCCTCTTTCATTTTTCACATCTCCTGTGCCAGCCTGTACTTATACAGCTCCGTGGGCGCTGTGTCTGAATCAGGCACCACAGAAAGCTGATGAAACAATTGAGAAAGATAGTACTTTCACGTGTAGGTGCGTCTCACATCAATTACCTCATCAACTCCCCACGGTTACGCGAGCATGCCCGCGGAGACTGACACGGCCAAACAGATTATTTAAAAACCCAACCACTTGCTGAGAGCCACAGATTTGCTATATTACATTCCTCCCCCATTAAGCCACCAATTGCAATGGAAGGCTCAATGCCTCTACCAACCCAGTGCAATTGGTGGCCTCGGTTCACAGCTTGGCCCTGACACTGCACTAAAAACAATAAAAGCACTAAAACAACCCCACACTAAAACCAGCCCAAGCCCCCTTATAAAAACAAGGACATTAAAAGAATAAGAACTTTAAAAAGACAATTAAAATAATCAATAAATAAATGTCCATTAAAAAGTTAAGTCTCTAAAACATCCTCCTCTAGCTTGGGTCTGTGGTTTCTTTCAAACAGTCAGGCACCTATCCCGCTTGCTGGTCTGTCTCTTTCTTCAGTCCCCATCGCCAGTCCATCCCATTGTTGCCACCATTTTTGATGGTGCGGGTCCTGCTCCATGCTGCACCCTTGTTCTGTAAGCCTTTCTCTTTCTCTCTCTTTTGTTTTTCCTCCTATCTCCTTTTCCCTCCTTCATTATTCCCATGTTCTGTGCTGGTCCAAACTTATATGGCTCCGTGGGCGCAGCGTCTCAATCATGCACCACAGGAAGCCGATGAAGCAATTGAGAACTATAGCACCTTCACATGTAGGTGCATCTTACCCCAATTACCTCATCAACTCCCCACGGTTGTGCAAGCACACCCACAGAGAGTGACACAGCCAAATAGAAACTGCTTATATCACAGCTCATTGCTGCATAAGATAAGTTAACCACGAAAGTGGAAAATACTTAAAAAGACACTTATGTAGAAATTAATGTAACAGGAAAGAAATTATGTAAGCATCACTCAGTAAGCACAGAGTGAACAAATAAGTATTTAGTGTTTATTCTACACTAAAAACAGCCCCACAGCTGCATTATCTATTCATTATGATGAATCAGTACTTTCTCTGACATTTATTCTCCATTACAGTATGAAGTAGCCAACAATTTTATCTTGAGATTTCAAAAGAGATCTAAGAAATCACAAACTACAAGTAGTCACAGCTAATAACAAGAAATCTTTCAATGCCAGTTTTACATCCCAATAAAATGTTATAATTGACTCTTCTGACAAAGTTAGTAAAACATGTAAAATACTTAAGTTTCAATCAGCTAATCACTGAATGCACTCAAATGTTACATTAAGCATATGTAAGAGCCATTTGCTAGTTATTTAGGTTATATTAAGCTGATAGAAGTACTGCGGTGGGCTGGCGCCCTGCCCGGGGTTTGTTTCCTGCCTTGCGCCCTGTGTTGGCTGGGATTGGCTCCAGCAGACCCCCATGACCCTGTAGTTAGGATATAGCGGGTTGGATAATGGAAGGATGGATGGGTGGATAGAAGTATTTTCTTAGTTATGTTAACTCGTTGCCTATATATTAGTGCATAATCTATGGGAGGTTCTATTTTAACCTCCCACAAGCTGAACTGAAATTAAATATTCTATTTCTTGTTCCTCTGACTACAGTTAGTGACCTGCCTTGCCGTAAGTAAGGCTTGGAGGACACACAGTTTCAAACCGTGCCCAGTTGTATATAACGTAACGTGCTCTATTGAACATGCAGCGGCGTATGTATAGAACATACTGATTGTGAACTAAAGCATGGAGAAATAAGTATAGTAAACAACTGAAGTATAACAAGAGAAGATTAAGTTTAAAGAAGAAACATTTTCCTTTTTGCCTAATCTAAGTGTGTAACAATGTTTCTCTATTTTTGTGTGAACTGTTTGCCTTGAATTTTCACTACACATTTTTAAAGACAAACTTTTTTGGACTGAGAATTTTTTTTGGTATGCATTTCATTTATTCTTGATACTGCCTTACCTACTTAGCAGCTACACTATATGATAGAAAATTTTAAAAAAGTATTAGGAAGACAAAGTTGAGGTTATAAACATTTTGTAAATTTAAAGATGGAAGCTTATTACTTACTGTATTTTGCACAACATATTAATGCAGGAACGCCACTGGTAATTGAAAACAAAATAATGCCATTACAGCTATGGCACAAGAGCATGAGGAACACTCATACTATACAGCAGCTTTTCTCAACCAGGGTTCCATGTAACCCTAGACATTGCTAGGGGTTCCGTGAGAAATGGTAGTGAATAGCAGTGGCAAACAAATAAAGTTGAAAAGTGGAAGAAAATAATAAATCTTCTCTAAAAGCAATAAATTTGAGTTCTCATTAGTTGTATTAACAGCCACTACAATGACCGGCAATGCTGTCTGTGGTTCACTTATCATACAGCAAATAGCGCTAGTTTTACTTATGAGTTAACTTGTGCTGGTTAGTGCAAGCTGGTGCAAGCAAGAAACATGAGAAGCTCAGTCAGTTTCTTATCAATCACATGTTTTTTCTAGCATGCAGGTATGTATTCACTCATTAAAATGAAAAGTTTGCATGTTTTTCCTCTCTACCCATTTTCCAATGCATTTCTTTTGTTTGCTTTTATGTAGGCCATATTTTTAAATCACTCGATCAACAGTTTGAGTATTCAATCTTAAAAAATGTCATTCTTAAATACAATTTGAGCTAATAAGCATGCATTGTAAAAGTGCTTGAGCAGGTGTTTGAACACAATTTTTATTCACCTAATCGCGAGGTGGTGCTGCTAGAGTACATACGAAACTTAACCTTTGTGGAAAGCGTACCCCCAGACACAGACAGATCGACACCAGGATGTCCAAAACACACTTCTTTATTTATATTTTCTGCACCACAATGTCTTCAAGCACCAACTCTCTTCTTCTTTTTCTGCTTCTCTTCTCTTTCTCTTTCCTTGACCTCCTCTCTCCTCTCACAAGCTTCGTCTTCTTCCTCCCAACTCTGGCTCGTCTACTGGAGGGAGGCTTCCCCTTTTATTATGACCCGGATGAGCCCCAGGTGCTCCCCTTGATGTCACTTCCTGGTGTGGTGGAAGTGTCAGGAAAGCACCTGGAAGCACTCCGGGTGTCCTCGTAATTACTTCCGGCAGTACTTCCTGGTGTGGCGGAAGTGCTGCCATCCAGGCTTCTCCAATTGTCCGGGCACCTCCTGGCGGTGGCCACGTCCTCTCATACAGAGCGTCCCAGCTCCATCCATGTGGCCCCCAAATAGCCCCGGGCGGCTGCTCTCTCGTGGCCTAGGAGAAGTATTGTCCAACTCGGGGACTATCCAGGCGTCCCGGCCGAGTAGTGTCCCCGGTCATCTGTGACACCTTATAAATTCTTTACTCTCTGAACATAATGCCAAAAGTGTATTATCCAACCGTTGGTTTTCACAGTTTTTAACCATGTTGACAAGACTTCCTCTTCTTCTTAAATCCTTTGGCCTAGGTATGTGGATCTGCTCATGGACTTTAGGAAAGTGTGTGAAGACATTGTTACCTCTGACTATCCTCCAATAAACCTCACATGAAAAAGCAAGGGTGAAAGAAACACTGTATTTCAAAATGTACTATCCTACCAGCACAAGTAATAAAATATGAGCTGAATACTCCCATAAACAAATCTCACAAAATTAAGATCTGTCAACATAAGTGCATTCAGCAAAGGTATTACAAGATATCAAATCATCATCATCAAATACATCAATAACATTAAAATCAGAAACATAAATGAATATTCATAAATTTCAAGTTTGTTTCAGTAGGTAAAGTGCTAAATTGTACTGTGCATAAGTAATAAATGTGATTTGTGATACAGATGATGATTATTCACACATTCCTTTAATTACTTGACAAAAAAAAATCAAGCAATGGGTCACTTTAAAAGGCTTTCATCATTTAAGCCCAAGTCAAAATGGAAAAATTCAGTCTGCATGGTCCAAGCATTTGCCCAAACAATCTGGAAGCAGTATAGTGGTATTTATACAGTATGTACAAACATTTATACATATATTGTGGCAGACAGCTGGGGGTTATACACAGCTGGACGCCTGGAAGGACCGGGAGAAGGACCATACCTTCCCTGGGCCATCAGAGGGCAGCTGCCCAGGTCTTTGTGGGGGCCACGGGATCCGAGCATCGAAGCTCAACCCTATTGGGGTCCGTGGCCACCACAAGGCGGCACCCAGAGAATTGTGGAGCCCTGGATGGCAGCACTTCCGCCCCACCCAGAAGTGCTGCCGGAAGGAATTCCAGGGACACCCAGAGTGCTTCCGGGTGCTAATGCGGCACTTCCGCCACACCAGGAAGTGCCACCGGAAGATCATCACAGAGCACCTGGGGCACATCCAGGTGATTATAAAAAAGGTTGCCTCCCTCCAGTAGACAAGCCAGTGTCACGAGGAAGGAGACGGAGCTTGTGAGGAGGGGAGTAGAGGCAAGAGAAGAGAAAGAGAAGAGAGACTATTGGGATTTGTCCACTATATTGTGGGTGCAGGTGTGTTCAGAAGAAATAAACGTGTGTGTTTTTGGACATTTGGTGTCTGTCTGTCTGTGCCCAGGGGCTGTCTTTCCACAATATATATATATATGTATATTTAATATACTGTATATACAGTATATATTGTTTTTTCTACATAACATGCAGTGATGCCACTGATTTTCATTAGTCAATATTAATGAGTAGTTTCTTTATCTTTATTTTTCATATTTTAATTTATAAAAAAAAAACAAACATATAAACAAAATACAAAGGAATCAAAAGGGTAAACATAATATGTTTTTGAGACAATACATGGACCTTACTAACACTTAGGTGATAACAGAGACTGTTTTAAAGTGTTTTTTCATGTAGAATGTAAGAATGTAGAATGTAAGAAAAGAAATACAATGAAAAGTTTCAGCATAGTCTCTGCATAGTTATTTTACATTTATAATTATGAATGCTTTGCAAATTCTGAAAAGTGTCTGAACTTGTTTTCAAAGGAGAATTGCATTTTTTAATTTGAGATGATGCAGGGATATCTCATTTATTTATCAAAAGTGGATTTGGATACTTGCAGTTGAGCTGTAGCAATTTTGCAGTTATGGTAGTATAAGATATCACAGCAAGTTTTTCATAACAGAATGTTATATCACTTGGTATTACTCAGAATATTGCTGTTAATTAGCTGTTTCTTACAGTGAAGTGTTAAATATGACAATGGGGGAGTCTTAAGATGATTCTGTTACAGAAATATGTTTTCCAATTAGTTTTTACTGATGTCCGACATTTAAAATCCCCTGTATGAAAAATTGGGAAAGTTGTTTAGGTCAGAACATTAAGGATATACATAGAATGCCTATGATAAACATAGATTGTAGAAAGCTGAAATGTTAAAATTGATCAATGTGGTCTGAAACTCAAACAGTGAAGTTCATTCCTTGTAAATGCCATTTTTGATGTCCTCCATATAAGCAGCATATACTGTACTTCACTTAATTAACAATAAATACTGCATTATTATTGCAGAAAAAATTGCAGTGCCAAAAGTTATTCTAGCAATACTAAAATTTTAACTGTCTCTGCTGTCTGGCTAAAATACAGCAAATGTGATCCTTCTGCTAAAATACTTTGTGCCTTATTCCTCCAAACTTTTATTGCTCATCACTTCTCAACTATACTGTCTAAAACTCAGTGCCAGAACTGTACTGTCCTTCACCTCAGCCTAACTTTCACATTATTCATACTTTAAACTCAATTTCTGCATTCAGATGTCCTCTTGCCTACCTCAGCTGCCTAGCTGTCTAGATGTTTTAGGCACAAACCTGTCATTCAGATGTTGGCATTGACTCATAGAAATGATTGAATCTCAGATTATGTACAAAACGTGTTGTACAAATAAGTTGTGAATGGGATCATACAAGTTATTTAGGAAAGTAAAACACTGTACCCCAGACAGCTGAATGAAAGAAACCTTGGAAAATCATTGATTGCTAATTATAGCACTTTAGGATATTTCTGTTAACTAAAGACCTAAAACCAAATTTTTAAACCCCTATATGAATTATCATTGCTAACACATGGTGTATTGTCTGCATGTACATTTTATTGTTGATCATTAGGAATAAAAAATCAGGAAACAACTCTGAACTGGACTTTAATCCATTGTAAGGCAATTTCATTTTCATGTCCACACTCATTCATGCAAGACCAGAGTGACAAATCAACCTAAACAACATGAAAATTGGAGCACTCATGATTTGCCATACATACTAAAAAACCTACAGAAAACTAACCAAATAAAAGAAAAAAATACAGAAATGCAAAAGGGGTTGGGAAATGCACATAGGATCTACTTAGTCATGATGGAACATACATTTTCTGTGAATGTAACAAAATCAAAATTCAATCTTAATGTTGAGAGTAGGTGATTTTCCATGTACTCTCAGAGGAACTGGTCCACTATGTCCATCTAAAGCTCTGTAAACTAAGTAACTAAAATGTTCTTTAGATAGATTCCAAAGTTTCAGAACCAACAGTGCAGAACAACTTTAAACTTGGAGGAATTTAACTTGTCCTGTAAGAGGATCAGTGGAACTAAACCATGCACCTCACATCATCACAGAAACACCAGAATCACTCACTGTGACGAACATGCATTTTGGACCAAACCTTTTTTTAGTTTGCACCAGGCAGGTTCTTGTTTGTTTGTTGAGAAACAGATGAAAGGGTGATTTCCCTTTGCATTCACTGGGAATGCTTCCACCATGAAAGAAAGTACAGTGTCAGGTGCTCCCTCAGTGTAATAGGATGATTGAATATTGCGTGGAACTGACCTCTCTGTACTATTCTGTCCTCTATATTTCCTGGAGTACAAAAGAAACACCACCATGCACCAAAATGTGGAGACTGGGCAAGATTGGAAAAAAAAAACGCAGTAAATAATTAAAACTGCATTAAGGTATGCAAATGAATATGAATAATATGAAAAATGTTGCATTAGTACAACAATGTTTTCTGAAATGTACTATACAGGTCATAAAATGAATTACACTATACCCCAGCGAAGATGCGGTTCAGGGTTTGCGGATTTTTCCTTAGAACCTAACTAATAATTGTTAGTGGAAACCGCAAATATCCTCCGCAATTTTTTACGGCTTTTTTTGTGGCAATACTGCACTGTAGAGAGAACAGAAAGCAATCGTACAGGAAAATGCAGCTTGGGATGGTGAAAGTAGCCAATCCAAGAGCGTTGTACTCTACTAGAATTTGAAACTATAACTCCCAGCAATCCCGGCAGTGGCTCTGATTGGTCTTCTGCTAAGGGTGCAGGGGCTGTTGGGGTCAAAGGATGTCAGCGCGGCTTTTAAAAAGAGGGCCGCTGACCAAAAGAAAAAATAAGTTTTTGTAATTTGTGTTTCAAGTTCCTGTCTCTCTGCCTGCCTTCTGTTGGGTTACCTGCACTTATTCGTTTTGTCCTGGATTGTTTAGTGGTTGGGGTCTAGATTGTCTGCCGTATGCCTGTGTACATGAGGACTGTAAGTGGATTCATTGCCATCCTGTGAAGAAAGGCACACTCCTGAACCCGTTTATCTGTCTTCACCATGTCAGGAACTACTGGTAGGACTATCTTTACATTCCCATTCAACGTGCTGATCTCTGGACTATCTATTTTCATTATTACATTTAACCCGTTGCCATTTTTCATGGACTTTACTGTGTGTGTGTTGTTGATGCTTTGTTATATTTAATGTATAATTGCCTTAAGGGGAACAGGGGTGGTATTGTTGTTTTCATTACATTCTTTATTTGCTGTTTGATTACCGGTTTGCTTTTTTTTGTCTCTGTTTGTGAGTGCGTGTGGGTCAGGTCAAGGCTAGGTGCATCCCTGAAATCTCCACCATAAAAATAAATAAATCAACATCTTCTCTACAGTGTGAATCTTAGTAGCACCGGACCACTACAACGTTATTCATTTCTCCTTGCTGATTGACTGCTACCCTGAGACACATCTCCAGCTGAGTGTTCTCGTGTTTTCCATTTTGTTCTTCTTAATTCTTAATCCTTAGACCGCCGCAACCAGCTATAGTCATTTCCCAATGCCATTTGGCAGCACGTAGGAGCCGAGTATATTCTGCGACGTACATTCATTGAACACCGCAACCAGCTATTGCTGGTTCCCAGTGCAATTTACCAGCACGTCGTAGATGATCAGTCAGTGCTGTACATTCGTTGAGCAGCCAGCTCATGACCACTTCCGGCTCCAGCAGAACTGCAGCATTACTGTCTCTGGGATTCAGCCGCTGCACTAGACTAGCCTGCAAGTATCACCGTTTACCTCTGTGTGCTTGTGTGCAGCCAGTTCAAGCACAGTTGGCTCGGTGATTTACTGAATTTCATCAATGGCGTTAGTTGCACCTTGTACATATTGTTCCAGTAGTTTTTTAATAGTTTTTACAGTTCATTAGCAGTGTGTAAAATGATCAGTGTTGCAGTGATTGTGATGCTCTTTGCATGAAAAAAAAATGTTTTCCATTAAAATTTCACTTTTTCTTTGTGAATTGTGATGTTTACTTAAAAAGTGCAGCAAAAAAGTATTTGACGTCCAGAGATGCATTAACCCCCAAATATGTGGCAGTTTAAGGGTTAAAGCCCCAAGATGCCACCGAAATGCACTGCACCTTCTAAGGCTTCTGGTAATGAAAATGCACTTGCATGAATTACAGTACATATAGCAGTAACATTGGTATTTTACATTCTAGCACTGCGGGAGACATAGCAGTACAGTACTGTACAGTATACGGGTTTACCTTTACATTCTTTTTTTTAGGTAATGTATTAAGCTGAGGTTGATATATTAAAGTGTTTTGGGGGCATATTTAGGGTTTAAACTATAAAAATAGGTATTTTTTTAACCACATCCATAATTTGCGTTTTTTTACAAATTTTGGGGATGTACTGTATTCCAAATGTCATATATACCTATGTCTCTCTTTTTTGTCAGTGCGGCTTTGACATCATGGAGCAGAAGGTGCATACTAATTCAGTGTGAGCAGGAACACTCAAGAATAAAACTGAATAAAAAAAAATCACATCCACAATCAGCCACGCACACCCTCACACCCACAGTTTTCCCAGTCCCAGTCTTGTTCATGCACAAGATCTGACACTGTTTTCAAATAAAGAGGTGGTATAACAAAACAAATTAAGAATCTGAAAACAGCATCAGATTGGGGATTTGGGGGGGTGGGGGATTTGTGGGAGTGTGAACGTGACTGAGAGAAGAAAACTACGCTAAGTTTTAAAAGTACTATAAATTTACACCGGCTGTTACAGATGCAAATCAAATGTATGTTTTTATTTTATAATATTAACAATAACAGCAACTCAATAACTCAAAACAGTAAATTTGGCAGGCAACTGGGATCAGACCAGCGACCTTTGATTACAAGTCAGCAGTTCTTACTGCTGCACCATGGAAGATATCGTATCAATAGCTTACCCTAATGCGCTTTCTTTTTCTTTGGTTATATTGTTGAATAAAAGCGCACTTGTTTTGTTATACTTGTTCCTTTTGTGAAAGTGATTATTTGATATTTGGACTTCAGGCTTTACACATTATACACTTCATGTGTACATTTTGTCATTTATTGCTAAAACATGAAAAACAGTTCTGTTTAAACAATGTGTTTACCTAGACTGTTGTAGATACGGAACACACATGAAATGTATGTATTCCGAATGACAATATATTATTTACCCTATACAACTCCAGGCATTTCACTCCAAGATAAACACTGAGCACTGAGAACCTTCTTTGCGAAATGAGATGTGGTGGTGGGCGGTGAGATGAGATAGCAGGCTGCTTGCTGGTTGTGCTGATCAACATATTTACAACACAAAAGACGCTGACAGAGAGGAGCGAAGAGATTTAAGGTGGGCCAGGATTACGAGTTCTTTTGTAAACTTCAGGAACTCTAGTGTTAATATACTTTCAATATTGCTGCACATTTTCTATGATGTTTAATTTTTTTGTAAGCTAGGAAAAAATCATTTAGTCAAACTAATGAAGCTGTATATTGCATAAGCTACAGGGTGGTAAAGAATCACATTAAAAGCCTTGGAAATGAAGGAAACATCAAATTTCCTAGTACTTCAGACCAAAGTTTGATTATCAATCCTACCTTGAACAGTGTAGGCATTTTCTTTGCTGTAATTTATTTCTTTAAACCATGATACAACATGTTGTCACTGTTCCTTTGCCCCATCTAAACCAGTATCTTACTTCACTTATAAATCAATTTTATGCTTGGTACTATTTCTAAAGGTGTTTTATTAAACATTTGGACATTCTGCTAAGCTGGGAAATCAGTTCAAGTTAGGTGAATGAGTCACTCTAGTTTGGATTGCACAGCAAGTATGAACATATATGCACTTAAATGCTTTAGCTGTTTCTGAGTCTAAAAATGAATTAATTCAACAAAACAGTATCATCTCTTGAATTTATCCAATGACAACATAAACCCTACAAATATTAGGACCATATTATTGATACTGAACAACAAGTCTCTCATTGAATATCTTTGAAAATTCTAAATGGCAGTTGTCCATGAACATTAGAATATTAGAACAATCTAGATGAGAACAGGCCATTCAGTCCAACAAAGCCTGACAGTCCTATCCATTTAATTCTAAAAAAATCAAATCTAGTTTTTAAAATCCCTAAAGTCTTACAACCTACCACTCCAAGTGTCTATGGTTCTATATGTAAGGAAAAATTTCCAAATGTCTGAGCGAAATTTACTCTTAACAAGTTTCCAACTGTGATCTTGATGAAGTCATTTTGAAGTAACAGTCTTGAAACAGTCTTGATCCACTGTACTAATTCCCTTCATAATTTTAAACATTTTAGTCATGTCACCTCTTAATTCAGCTAATTCATCAGCTAATTCTGATAAGGTTCCTTGCACCATTACCCTCTGCTTCCTGTGTCTGAGCCAATTCTGCATCCATCTACAAACATCACCCTGAACATAAACTTCTTTCAGTTTGATGCCCAACCTCTCATGTGGCACCATATAAAATGCTTTCTGAAAGTCAAGAAAAATAATATTTTATGTTACAATTTGATCATATCCTTTTGTTGGGTCCTCATAGAATTTCAACATGTTAGTAAAACATGAGCTCCCTCTTTTGAACCCATGCTGACTGTTCAGAAAAACTCCTGCAACATGCCTTGTGCTGCTCAATCTTATCCTTAATAATCCCTTCCATTAATTTTCCTGTGATGCACGTTAAGCTTACTGGCCTATACCTACTTGGATCTGCCTGATCACCCTTTTTATATAATATGATAACATTTGCCATTTTCCAGTCATTGGGAATCTCCCCAGTGCACAGTGACTTCCTAAAAATATGTGTCAAGAGTTTATATATGTACTTGCTAGTGTCCTTGAAAACTCTAGGGTAAATATAACCTGGTCCTAGTGATTTCTGCCTATTTAACCTGATCAGTACCTCTCCCTCTGAAATTTCCAAATCACTCAGCACCTGTAAGAATATCCACTTCCTCACATGTGAAGACAGGATGCAAGTTTAGAGTCTGCTATTTTACTGTCTGTATTTTTTAATTCCCATTTACTATTCCTGATGCACTTCACCTCCTCTTTAACTGTTCTTTTCTACTAAAATATTGAAAGAATCTCTTTGGGTTGTCTTTCCCCTTATCTGTTACATTCCTCTGTAACTGCCTTTTAGCTTCCCTAATATCCTTCTTAATCCTTCCTCATGTTCTCATATGCCCTACAATTCACATTGGAATTGTTAGTCTTATATCCCTTTTACAGCTTTTTTTCCTTCGCAGCTCCTATTTCAACTCTTTATTAACCCACTGCAGAGTTTTTTTTAAATGTCCTACTAAATCCAAAATGTCCTGGATTATATGTGAAGTGTTTCTAAACCTTTTCAACTGCTCCTTGACTGTCTCTGCACTTAAATGCTTTTCCCAGTCTGTCCTCCTTAGACTTTGCAGCATCTGCTCAAAATTTGCACTACCAAAGTTAAACTGAACAATTTTAGTCTTAAAATGCATACTCTTCCAAAACACTGTATTATATTATGGTCAGTTGACCTTAGTGGTCACACCCGCAATTCTATCCTGATTATTAAAATACTAAATCCAGATATGCATCACCTCGTGTTGGTGCTTTAACATACTGTGTTAAAAAAACAGTTACTGTTTACTTATAAAAACTTCTGCTCTTGTGCTCTGCTATTTGCAAGGTTATTCCAGTTAATATTCAGGTAGTTAAAGCACCTCATTAATATAATCTCCCCCTGTAAACTTGCCTTTTTAATACTACCAGAAGGATTTGCATTGAAATTATTGTCTGCATTGGGCAATGTATAACGCACTTGTAATATAAAATAAGGTCTTTTTCACTGGTGCTTTCCAGACAAAGTCACATGTCCTCACTAAGATGGGGTTCATCGTCCAACTGAACAGGACTTGTGTTTAAATTCTGTTTGACATAAAAAGCTACCCCCCAACCACCCTTTTCTGTTCTTTCCATCCTTCCTAAAATTGCATATCCCTCTGTTATACTTATCCCCATCTTTGTTTCTATTCAGTCACTCATCTGATTTTTCACTTGTGGTGAACAAGTTCTTAGATCTTCAAAGTCAAATTTAAATGGTCACACTTCGGAAATGGCAGTAAAACATATTAAAATGAGGTAGTACAATATTAAGTGCTTCTGCCTCACAGATCCACAGTCCTGTGTTCAAATTGGGTCTTGGGTAATGCCAGTGTGAAGTTTTCATGGCTTCCCTATGCACATTAGTTTTCCTTAAGTGCTCTGGATACACCGGGACATGTGTTGTCACCTAAAACAGTGTTAGTAAAATGTGGGTGTATGTAAACATATGCTGTGATAGATTGGTGACCAATGCTGCTGGGTTAAACATGGGCTCCCTGCAACCTCCCACTGGATACATAAATATGAAAAAGGATGGATAGAGAAATGAAAATAATTGCATTTTATTAATAATTATTATTTGAAATCAAATTTTATAATAAAATGGTCCAAAATTGTGCTTGAGGTGTAAATCTCATATTAAAATAATCACTAATTGAAAAGCACTGTATAAAATTCGACAAACTTTCCAAATACTAACTTGAGCAATGGTTGCTCATAATATCATTCCCTATTAACTGGGTTATTGTTTATCAATTAAACAAACATTAAACTACCCATACTCATTTAGGTGTTGTGTTCTGTTTATTGCTGTGTAAAAAAATGACACATACAGATCACAATGGCAGTTTGAACTTTTCAAAATGGCATCATTCCCTTTTCACAAGCAGACATTCTCATAAGGCTGGGTGCAGAAGATCAGCACATCTGCTTTGAAGCACACCTGAGAAAGATGGTAGTTGAAGGTGTAGCGCCACTGCCCCTCTGGACTTGCATCAGCGTCTGCCACTAAACAAGTAGGGAGCACTACCACTTAACACTAGAATTACCAGAGCCTATGAAAAAACTCGTATATCCGTCCCACCTTAAATCGCTTCTTAAATCCCTTCACACCTCTCCGCCAGCGTCCTTTGTCCTCTAAATGTGCTGATAAAGAGAAGCTTAAAGCAGCCGGCTATTCCATCCCCCCACCAATTTAGAACGTGCACGAACTTCTCTCAGCTCATGCCTTGATTGAGTATCTGGGAGTGAAGTGAAGTTTTAGAGTGGAAATAATAGATCGTTATTTGGAACACACGCATTTCATGTCTGTTCCATTTCTACAGTAATCTGTGTAAACACATTGTTAAAACAGAAACTTTTTTTATATTCTAGTAGTAGATGACAAAATGTAGGCATAAACTATATAATGTATGAAGCCTGAAGTCCAAATATCAAAGAAACATTTTCACAAAAGGTACAAATATAACACAACAATTGCACTTTTATTCAAAAATATAACTGCAGAAACAAAAAGCCGCCTTAACATGCGACATTGACACCCGTTTATTATGACTGCCTCTGTGGCGCAATAGAATCAGCTGCTGACTGGGAATCAAAAGGTCACGAGTTCGAACCTGCACCACTCTGTTTTGAGAAGTAAACTGCTCTTAGTCTTACTATTTTAGAATAAAAGCATAAATTTGATTTCAGTCTGTAACAGCCGGTGTAATTTATGATCCTTGTAAAGGTTAGCTTTGTTTTTTTTTTTAAAATTCACTTTTCATTCTCTCAGTCGCGTTCAGAATCAATCCATACAACCCCATCTGACACGGCTGTTTTCACATAAAGACGCGCTATAGCTCTGCAGTGTACTTGTGACTGCATTCTCGTACCAATGTTTGCGAAATGAAGTGTCTGCGTGCACTTTTCGTGGCAATACACGTGTATTTTTTGAGCATGCCCCTTTGAGCATGCTCAAACACAGGAACATATGTTGGTGTAAAAGTATAACAAAACAAGTGCACTTTTATTCAAGACTACCTGTATAACCGAAGAAAAAAGAAAGCAAGTTACAGTAGGTAATTGATACAACAGCTTGCATGGTGCAATGCTAAGAAGTGCTGATTTCCATTCCGTGCTATATAAAATCATCACATTCAAATATTAACAGTTCCCACACACCCAAGGACCGTCCTTCCTACATTTACGACACGTGTACTTGTTGCAGTGTACACACCTCTCTGTGCTATGGTTCCTATTACACTGAATGAGCACATGACACTGTACTTTCTTCCCTGGGGGAAGGTCCCACATCAGAGAATTTCCAGTTCCTGCATAAATTCACACCCGATCTGACACTGTTCGTTTTCAAATGATATTGCATTAGTGCGATTATGTTTTCACATATATTGTCTCTTTCTTTCAGGTGTGTAATAGAAACCACATCATAGAGAGAAGTGTGTACATTGCTTCTTACAGGAAATACTTTTACACCAACATATGTTCCTGTGCTCTAATGCAATATTATTTAAAAACGAACAGCGTCAGATCGGGTGTCAATTTATTTCTTTTTTATTGTTTGTGATTTCATTTTTTTTATTTTCATTTCCATTATTTTTTGCTTGTTTTGTGTTTTTTTTAATATATTGTAATAAAACGAGACAAAGACAGATAAAGGTTTGGGGCAGCCACCCGTATAATGTGGTATCCTGGCTGCAAAAGTCGTTTTCAACAAATAACCAGCACTGAAGTGCAATCAACTGAGTCCAAAACAAGACTGAGGAAACAAAGGAAAAGGGGCAGGTTTTAAAGGGGAAGACAGGAAGTGAGGTCATATGGATCTGGCACATGGTCTTCCACCATTGGTTCATAGCCGGATGTGACATCAGAGGGACTGGAGCTGGTGTGGCCGACTTCCATTGGCTCGGTCCCGGAAGTGATGTCAGGAGAGCCAGGTGAAATCCCCCGGGAATGGTCTACAGGCAAGGGAGAAAAAGAGTCAGTGCACTCTGCCACACCCCGGCATGCCTCCGAACTGCCTTCACTCAAGCCCTTTAGCTGCCTCCCATGCGCACGTGTGTGACAA
>JANRMT010062815.1:11669833-11687671 GCA_026402145.1 Polypterus bichir lapradei | reverse complement strand
CTTCACTCAAGCCCTTTAGCTGCCTCCCATGCGCACGTGTGTGACAATATATAAATGATGTAGATAGGAATATAAGTAACAAGCTGGTTAAGTTTGCAAATGATGCCAAGATAGGTGGATTGGCAGATAATTTGGAATCTGCTAAATCATTACAGAAGGGCTTGGACAGCATACAGGCTTGGGCAGATTTTTGACAGATGAAATTTAATGTCAGTAAATGTAAAGTATTACACATAGGAAGTAAAAATGTTAGGTTTGAACACACAATGGGAGGCCCGAAAATCGAGAGTACACCTTATGAGAAGGATTTAGGAGTCATAGTGGACTCTAAGCTATTGACTTCCCAACAGGAAATATTTAAAAAGGTGAGACTTTTCAGTTTAAGCAAAAGAAGATTAAGAGGTGACATGATTGAAGTTTAAAATTAGGAAGGGAATTAGTACAGTGGATGGAGACTGTTATTTTAAAATGAGTTCATCAAGAACATAGGGACACAGCTGGAAACATGTTAAGGGTAAATTTCACACAAACATTAGGAAGTTTTTCTTAACACAGAGAACCATAGACTCTTGGAATAAGCTACCAAGTAGAGCGGTAGACAATAAAACTTTAGGGACTTTCAAAAGTACACTTAATGTTTTTTAGAAGAATTAAATGGATTAGACTGGTGAGCTTTGTTGAGCTGAATGGCTTGTTCTCGTCTAAATTGTTCTAATGTTCTAATTATTATCATAATAGATGTATCTATCATATTTTGAAATTCCAGGCACACGTATGAGCAACATGAATGAAAATGAATATGCTACAAAGCAACATCTCATCATACAGTAGACAAGTAAACAAGCAATATCTGAAAATCAAACAGAATTTTTCAGTTATGAAATTCTGTGATTGTGAGCTAAGGCTTTTAGAATGTTGAGAGAAACACCATATTGGCTACCAAAAGTGTGCATTTTTATTCAAGTACACCCTCACGTGCTGTTCTTCGGCTATCTGCTTGTGTCTCTGAAGCAGACTTACTGTATGTATTCACAGCAACTTCATGTCTTCCCATGTGATTAATGTACCAGGAGAAACTTTCAAACCATAAAAAAATCAACATTGAAAGAAATTTCAGAAAGTAACATTTATTGTTCATTGAAAAGTATCCTGCTGGAGTTGCTAGTAAAGCTCCAATCATTGAATTGTAGGTAAAAGCTGAGCAGAGTAAGGTGGTACTATCAAGCTGGAGAAAATCTTCAAGTAGCCCAGTTGCTGCCAGTTTAGTAGTGTCATAACACAATGGAAGCCCTTCACCAATGCTGAATATATTAAGGAGTGTTTTATCAAAGAAGCAGAGTATCTTTTTGATGAGTTTAAAAATAAAAACTATATCATTGATAAAATTAAGGGCATACCATTTTTTTGCAAAGACAGTCAGAGACAGGACTATGAAAATGGCGAAAAATATCAGCAGTCAGCAAGTAAAAGATTTACAGTAATCCCTCCTCGATCGCGGGGGTTGCATTCCAGACCCCCCCGCGATAAGTGAAAATCCGCGAAGTAGAAACCATATGTTTGTATGGTTATTTTTATATATTTTAAGCCCTTATAAACTCTCCCACACTGTTTATAAATATTCCCCGCAGTTATACAGCATAATCCCTTTGTATTCTCTTAGATATTAGGTAAGATTCATTGAAATTATGTATATAAACACACTGTTTATATACAGTAAAACCTAAATATTATTTTAAAGATATTGAGTGTCTCCGATATCACATATGTTACAGCCATTACGATAGACAGGCCACCAGCAATAAATACGTACAATGCAAGAAAAATAGTATACAGTAAATGTGTGTACAGTGACACTAAACGTACGTACATGTACTAAGCACTGTAAGAAGAAAATTAATTATGGTTACTCACCAACAATGACACGATGACTTGTCCGATAACAATGAGTTTAATTTTACTGCACAACAAAGGAGAGCGTTACAGCCCTTGTAAAGGAGCCACTTCAGGCGATTGTGTAGCACTGCCGTTGTTGTTCTTCTGGCAGTCTTCAATCCAAATCCCTAAAGCAGATTCCATCCAGACTACTGCCTTATTACATCCACTTACAACTCGTTTTGCACACTGGTTAAAGGGACACTGCGGCCGTAGATCTTATATTCCTTTCCTACTTTTTAAATAAAAAGAATTGTAGCCTTCAACAAATCCAAACTGTTTACCTTTTCGGCAATCGTTAACATCTTCTTCTTGCGCTTGGGCACGGCCCCTGAAGCAGTAGCAGATTGTTTTGGAGCCATAATGAAGGGCTTGACTATGCACAAAGATAAACACAAAAGAGCCCAACTCTTTACACAGCAAAACACGTTGATGCTGAATGAGCGAGACGAGACTTCCTGGTTAACACTGCATTCAGCGTGCAGGAACTCAACTGCGTGCTCTGATTGGTTAGCTTCTCAGTCAGGAGAACTTAACTGCGTGCTCTGATTGGTTAGCTTCTCAGCCATCCGCCAATAGCGTCCCTTGTATGAAATCAACTGGGCAAACCAACTGAGGAAGCATGTACAGGAAGTAAAAAGACACATTGTCTGCAGAACCCGCGAAGCAGCGAAAAATCCGCGTTATATATTTAGTTATGCTTTCATATAAAATCCGCGATAGAGTGAAGCTGCGAAAGTCGAAGCGTGATATAGCGAGGGATTACTGTATAGTAGTCTCCATATTTCTCTATTGTGTGTGATAAGTCATGCAATGTAGAAGACACTGCAATGCCCTTCCTTGTTCATATGTCAACTCTAAAGGCCCCCCAAGAAGAACATCTCGAACTGCCCCCCTAAAAGTCCAAACACAGGGAGAACAAGTACTCAAGGCTGTGGTTGACTGTTTGGGAGCCAAAAATATAAATAACAAAAATCGAATTTCTGTTGTAACTGGTGATACATGAAGTACAGTATGAAAGGATCACAAAAGGGATTTGCAACATTCTTGAAAAATATAGTAGAACACAATATTATGTATTTTCATTGCATGGTTCATGAAGAGTTGTCATGTGCCCAAATATTTCTGGCCGAGTTTCTTGATCTGATGAAAGATATTGTACAGATTTTAAACAAAATTATAGCAATGGAATTAAACTACAAACAAGTCTGTGAATTACTTGATTATATAAGCAGGACATATTCTACCTAGCAGAATTTGATGGCTTTCCAAAGGAAAGATTCTGAAAAGTTTTGCAGTCTGCTTACAGCATGTTAAAGCTTTTCTATACAAGAGGGTTACCCCTTAACTCAACTCGATAATCCATTTTTGCTTGAGAAGTTTTACTTTTTGGTTGATATAACATCACACTTTAAATGGCCTTCATTTAAAAGTACAAGAGAAGGGAAACATGACTATTTCCTTTTTAGAAGAGTTTTTCATGCTTGAGTGCAAGCTTTCATTGTTAAAAAGAGACAGTCACTTTCCTTCACTGAAGCAGTTTAAAGAGCAGTCAAATGAACACAATCAATACAAATAAAATGAATGAAACCATTGATGATGACGGAATTCTTTACCTCATGAATTCTGAAATTCAGGAAAGAAAAATGTACATTTTCCTTCATCTTTATGCCATTTAATGCAGACATGCTCGATTTAAACATCGATGCTTTCATAGAAATTAATCAACCGTGTACTGAAATTGAACTGATGGATCTACAGAAATGAAGGTACTTAAAAAAACAAAACCAACTTGTCTTTGATGCATGGGTCTCTTTACTTGATGGTACAGAATTTTAATCAAAATTAATTAATTAATTAATTAATTAATTAATTAATTAATTAATTAATTAATTAATTAAATTGATCAATACATGATACAATTTTACAATTTAATACAAGTACAGAGTGAGTCAAAATTATATTAACATTTGAATTTATTCAAAAAAACATACTTCATATGTGCAAGAGGATTTACAGGAATGTCTCAACCTGTTCACCATCATGTTCAATGCACAAAAACCAACGAGCAACAGTACCATTTAAAGCCCGGACACACATTTCGCAGGAAACAGATAATACCACAGTCCGTATTCTGTCCTTCAGGTATGATATCACAAACTTTCCTGCTATACACTCGCTCCTTCACCATATCCCATAAACAGAAATCACAGAATGTGGGGCTGTGTGACTAGTTCAGGGACTGGGGCACTTGTTAAAGTTCAGGGTTGGATGAATTTAACCCAATATCAACAAATTCTTCAGGATAATGTTCAAGTATCAGTCAAAAAGATGAAGTTATGCAGGGGTTGGATATTCCAACAAGACAATGACCCAAAATAAAGTTCGAAATCTACAAAGGCATTCATGCAGAGGGAGAAGTACAATGTTCTGGAATGGCCGTCACAGTCCCCTGACTTGAATATCATCGAAAATCTATAGGAATTTGTTTCTTCCAACAATTTAACTTGCATGTCAATTAGATAATATTCTAGCAAAATTCCACCATTTCTATCCACAGATAAAAACCCCCCACCAGGGGAATGACTACAGAAAAAAGGGCCCCATTAGAGGGGTTAACCCTTCACATTAAATCTGCTTTTTTGCAGGTTAGTTTCAGAGTATTGGTTGCTCCAATAACTGTGCTAGTTTGATTAAAGCTGTCTTTCTGGAACAGACAAATCCTGAGCCTGCTCCAAAATGCAGGGGTAGCGAGTTATACACATTTTTGGAATCATGGGCCATGCAAATCTGGCTTAATCCGTCCCAGAAATGCAGGTTTGGCTTAATCTAGGTCTTCTGGAATGGAATTATCCTGATTTCTGTGAATCACCACTTCCTTAAATTAAATTTCACACTAACCCTGCTTTCTGGAACAGACCTCAGTAATGGAAGATAAAGTGCAGCTTGTTTTGGGTAAAGGAAAGCTAGCTGCTTTAAGTGAATGAGTTTTGAGTCTCACAGAACATCAGATTAATCAATAACTTTATACAGAAATGGCCGAACTATGAGTGCTGCACTTAATGGGGGTAATCCATCTTGACCCTAAGTCCTTTAATGATGCTCTTGGTTTTACTAGTTCAGCCACCTTTTTCATCTTAATCCATCTTTACAAGGTTTTTGCAGTGAAGGGAAGAATTATGTCAGGAGCACTTGTTGCCAAAATGAGTTTCTGCTGCAGTTTTCTTGGGCCCAGTCTCTGCAATAAGAAGATGCACTTGACAATTTATTGTAGAACCAGCTGCTCTTCAGCAGTGACAGGAAATTTCATGGGCCTCCCACGGTAGGTGTATTGGGCATGTGTCACTATGGGGGGAATATGGTGGAGGAATTGTAACTCTCAGTTGTGAAATGACTTAGATTTTCAGTAGCTGGATGAGTGTTATATGGATTATGGTGGAGTCTGGTCTAACCTTCTCTTCTTTTTGCCACCAGGAGCCTCATTAAGGAAATAGATATATAAAATGAAATGATATATGATGATTTGATAACTATCAAAGACTGCTGAAGAAAGGAGTTGAAAGAGTATTTATATAAGACACAAAATAACTTAAGAGGCTTTTTACACAAAAAAATATCTGGACTTAATTGTGAGCTTAGCTGATAGTGTGATTTCCTAATCTTAAACCAATAAAATCATTATAATGACATGGTTATTCCTAATTAATAAAAGCTCAAAGTTTAAAAGATTAGGATGTCATTGTGGTTGTTTGATTGTTCTCAACACTGTTGTTTTTTTCTCCCACACCCCAAAATATATGCTTGTTACATTGATAGACAACTTTTAATTGGTCCAGTGTAAATTTGGTTGTGGGTTTGCCCTTGCATGAGTATGCAGGGTGATGGACTACTTCTTATCTAGGGTTAGTTACTGGCTTGACAGTGGTATACAAAATTAAAAAAAATAAAAAATCCAAATCACATTTTGTTTCATAAGATTAACTTTAATTTGTTATGAAAAGGTCTTATACCCTAGAAACTGACATTCTTTCCAAAGCACTTTTGCTCTTGAAAAGATAAGTGGGCAACTCCTCAATTGGAAATTTGATTATTTGTCCAATTTTTATTGAGAGAAAAAGCTGAGCAAAACTACATAACTCACAAAATGTGCAGTTAATAATCATGTCATATTTTTACTACAAATTTGAATACACATTCACCAAGATAACAAACAAAATATTTGTCAGCAGATAAAAAACATCCCTTACTTTCCAATTTATTAAAGTGTCATGAATTACCGCATTTTTAGAAAATCAAACTCTTGTTTATCAATCCCAGGAATCATTATACTGAAATGTGATATACTTATTTTTCTGCTCTGCTGTGTTTTGCCATCTGTTTTCAATTCTGCTTTCTTCCTGCTGAGCTCTGCCTGTGTTTCTAAAGTCCCTGTCAGATTGACATCTTCACTTTAATGAGATTTGTCACTCCATTTCTGTACATTATGAGAACAGTATAAAATGTCAAAGGTCCTTGTTAACCAGTCATTATAACTGGTTTCTTGTTCTTTAACCTGTAAACATTTTTCCTTTTATGGGTATATAAAATAAATTTGCTTTGAAACTGTATAATATTCTTCATTCTAAGGTACTAGAAACTGTTCACAGGGGAGCAACAGTCAGAGTTTGAAGGTAGTGAAACACATATATTGGCATTATATTTTTGAAATATAAAAATAAAGTAACCAAAGTTTGGCCACATTGCATTAAAAAGAATTAGTAACAAGAATACGTTTACATTGGCAAAAACATTTCATACAAGGCATCAATAGGAACTTTTTAAAATACTTGTTAAATGAGTTTTAGCTAGCTTATTTAAAATTGTTAGCAAAGCTAAATGTCACAATAGATAAAGGCCTGCTCAGAGTGAAGTCAAACTAATAATCAAACTAATAATAATAGGTATAAGCAGCAGTTAACATAGAGTAAATATAGAGTAACATAAAGTAACATAAGTAATAGTACTATATCAATCAAAATCATATATTTAAGGTAGTTAACAAAAACACAAAATATTTAAGACATACATAAGGTGAATACAGTAATCTTAATCCAATGAAGTAAATGTGTATAAACATAATAAGTGAAAAAAATAAAAATAAAAAATGAAACAATAGTACAAAAATATGAGAAACACTATTAATATATATAATACATATCTTCATATACAATACACTACCGTGGCTGTTCGTTTGCCTGTCCAGGATTTTAAATCACCTGTAGCTTGCAAACCGTTTGAACTATTGACCTGAAATTTGGTACACATATACTACGTGACATCTACTATCCACTTTTGGTTTGATTGACCTCCAAGGTTATTCCTCTTTTTATTTTTATTTTATTGTTATTGTAGAATCAACTCTCAGCAGCAGCCAGCAGGGCGGCCATGCGGCACATGCGTACAGGTGCCGTTCTAATTCTTTACCACCTTCTCCATCACTTCCCCTACCTCTCCATAGCTTAAATCATTCTTGAGGAAGATTGAAGACTTAAGTGCCAGCTTAAGTGAAAAATTAAGGAAAACGTACTTGCAGCACAAACACTGACTTAATCAGTTTTAACATGAAAAGATGTCGACTAAAGAAGAGGGCTGCTAGGATGGAGAAAAGAAGAGCTTCTCACGAAGCAGCAAGCGCATCAGCCTATGACCAAATGAATGCTAAACGTACAGAGAAAGAGTATGAAAACTATGAATACTTAAGTCAAGTGTATTCACTGCACATTATCGTGCAGTGCGCTGTTACTGGTCCCTATATACTTTAATACTAGGTAGCACATGCTACATGAATGATTATGATAAACAGGTATGTTATGAATGTTATAAACAGCTGAACAGCACATAACCAAATTTTCAAACATTTTTAAAATTGCATTAAAATGACCATGTGATATATTATCCCAAATTGCAACTGTTCAGCACTCAGTCAGGGACTGGTGGTTATTTCCATGCTCTACTGAGGCCATTTTTGTGGAGGAACTTAAAAATAGTAGAGAAACAACCTTGAATTAATCAGGCAGATCAAACACATTTTCTTTTTTAAAAAATAGTTTCTGTCATTCAATAAAGAATTAGGATTACGGCTAGTTACTTATTTTGTTAGTTACTTATTCCTGTTAATGTACTTTGTAAGTAGAGTTTAGATAAGCTTTAATCATATATAAATGTAACAAATGTATTCAATCCACTTTTAATTCACACTACCTTTAAAAGCTGCCTTTTACATAGTAACAGAATGAAGCATGGCATCCAAATTATTATCTTCAATGCAAGAGTACTTCCAGGAGGTGATCATACAAATTTATTATATGCAAGGGGATAAGTAAGTTTTATGAAGGATTAAAAATGACATCACATTTAATCATTTTACAATTTTAGCTATATCACATATCAGGTGACAGTCATAACAAGGCTATAACCTTGCATTGATTATATGGCTTGAAGGATTTGATATGACAAAAAAAATTATAACAAACGATCAAAAGAAATTTAAATGAAAGTTTAATTTCTGAAATAAATCAGATTTAGTAATAATAAACCCATTTCTGCTTCCTTTTACTGTATTCCATTTCATTTTACTAATAACATTTGATCATAAAAAATGATTAACCCATTTGCAAATGTACAGTATTCAAACCCCATAAAATTTCTGATCAGTATTTTACCTCAGCAATTGTTAAATGTTACTTGGGACTGATTTTGCTGACCTATAGTGGGTGTGAGGTGGGCTGCTGTTATCCTTTTTTTAATAATGAGGTTGTATTGCTCTTGATTTTATCCATATTCAGGTTTAATTGTATTTGAAGCATTTGTTCCTAAAACCTTATTTTTGTTAGGCAGAAAAGGCCATGCAGTATATTTTTACAAGTTTCTTTTTCCCTCCCTGTATGGAGCTTGCAAGTTCTCCACATGCCTACATGGGTATCCTACTGGTGTTATACAGTAGTTTCTTCCCACAGTCCAATGACATGCAGTGTAGGTGAATTGGTGTTGCTAAATTGGCCATAGTGCATATGTGTGCCTGTGTGTTCACCCTGCGATGGACTGGTATCCTGCCCAGGGATTGTTCCTGCCTTGCACCCTATATTTGCTGGGATAGGCTCCAGCTTCCCCACAAAGCTGCTCAGGATAAGGTAGGTTTGGAAGATGAATGGATGAATGATGTTTGTTTTCCTTTAGAAGGTTTTTTTTACTTGCATAGGAGAAACTTTAAGTATACAGTATAACTGGAAGCTGCTGATTGGATTTTGTTCTTTACTTTGTAGCACAGGCAGGAGAAGATAATGAAGGCAGAAGTAGACATGATGGGGGTCATATGGCAGAACAATAAGACCTGCAATTCAGTGGTATCCTAGGCACTTATTCTAAAAAAAAAATTAAAAAGTGTGAATCCATAGAAAACACAGAAAGTAGAAAAGAATACTGGATAAATCAGTTGCTGTAAAGTCTGAGAGCATCTACAGGTTGAAAGGAGTGAGATTAAAGTGCACTTTCTAACAGGGGAGGGACATTTACTCATGACTGTGTAATATATGTGCCAGAAAAAAAGAAAGCAAGGTGACAGCTAGACAGTGAAACACTGTCACAGAATGTGTTGAACAGGATGATCCAGGTGTTTACAGCAGGTCCATTGTAGTTGTCAGAACTTGCTACAAGCAGACCTATTTCTGTGAGAAATCCACTACCTGTGTTACAAATACAGAATTTGAAGGACTCATCGAAGTGTTCCTTAGGGAAATAGTGTGCACCCCAGTGTGGTAGGGGAGGTGAATCCAGTTCAGAGTAGTAAAGAAAGGTTAGGTGCATAGATGGGAGAAATTTGTGGGTGTTCTGACAGACAAATCTAAAGAGCTACAAAAGGTGCTAAGCTGAAGAGCACAACGGACAAGGTGGTCCTCTCTAAAGGTCTGCCTGTGCCAAGTGTGAGGCCAGATAACACTGTAAAGATCAGAAGGTTTAATGTGTGGTTCATATCTAGAGTTGAATAGAGTGGTATAGGTTTATAGGACATCTGGGTTTGTTTTGGAACGTAAGGGACATGTACCAGCAAGGATGGATTACATTTGAACAGCAGGGGCACTTACTGTATGTATTGAACAGATGTATGAGTAGATTAGTTGAGGACTGTTTAAACTAGGGAATTGAGGGCAGGGTGTGTATTGTAGGACAAGCCAGGTATGAAAATTCATATAAAAACTAGCTTTGAAATTAACAGTCTTCACATATTAATGCAAATATTGCAATAAAATTCATTGCCTTAAGGCTAGTGTTAGTATTAAAACAAAATAAATGAAGTTATGAAATTATATTTTTGATGCAAATAAGTACAGTATAATGTTATAGGCGTACCAGAATTCTGACTAAATCCTAAAGGTAGGATACTAATATACTGTATACCAATCAGCCACTATGAATAAGTAAATAACATTGGCTATCTTGTTAAAGTGGCACCACCCAAGGTGTGGGAAATATTAGGCTGCAAGAGAACAGTCTGTACTTGAGGGTGATGTGTTGGAAGCAGGAAAAATGGCCAAGCTTAAGAAACTGAGCGACTTTGATGAGACCCAAATTGTGAAAAAGAAAACTGGGTCAAAGAATCTTGAAAATAGCAGGTCTTGTGGGGTGTTTCCATTTGTCACGCATGTGCGTCTGAGGATCTCCTTGAAGGCTCATTCGAGGTAAATGGTAACCCTCCAGGGTGAGATGGGGCGCTGTCACTAAACTTGTTCCCTTTGTTCCCCACAGCTCCCAGAAACCTCCCTGTGAAGGAAACTAGCTCCACTCTTCCCATTTTCCCATTATAAAAGGACCAGGTGCCTCCATTAAGTTGTCTTTTGATGAGACTTTGATGAGGTTGAAAGCTCTGAGGACCCACTCTGTTATTACGCTTGCTTACCTGGCACTATTGTAATTTTGATTTTGTTTTGCTTGCCTATGTTCCCTATTAGAGGACGGCACCTGTTAACGTCTGTAAAGTTGAAAGGAATTAAAAGAGACTACCCGGCTGGAGTCCCAAACCTTTTTGAATTGATCCGGCTCTTCTTGAACTTGTGTTGACCGGTCCGGCCCAATTGCTGCGTCCCATGCGTCCTGAGACAATGAGGAAACTTATTTACTGGTGTTCGAGAGGACGGCCACCAGGCAGAGATAGCACCTTTTTTTACGGGAGAGGCGCAACACGCCTACTATGTTCTCAGCCCTTCGATTTGTGGGGAGAGCTAACGCGCTGGTTGCGTCCCGCCGAAAATTCTCCCAAACGCATTGTGGAAGAAGTAGCGATTGACTGAGGCCCGTACGGCGACAACAGTGGAACAACATGGAAGGTCCTGTCAAACACATAGAGCGGCATCGAGCCATTAGCCTTTTGGAGAGACCAGACGAGCGAAGATGTACGTGGCCCACCTGGCTTACGAGACAAGAACCCGCACCTTCGGAAACACGGAAGGCGAATCCGTGAAGTCGTGAAAGGTCTCCTATACCCCCACGTTGCTATTGTTGTGTAGATCCAGGAAACACGATTGCCTTTTTCCCTGTAGACGGACGAATCCATGGAGTGTGCCTGGGCTCAGGGAAAAAGGTACTGTTTTGCGATGATACGATTGAATGGTCAGGCGGCCAGTGCTCTATATGACTCTGGCAGCAACATTACCATTGTTGCCCGTCGTTTCGTCCAGTCGGAACAATATGATGGTATGCGGGTCGGTCTAATTTGTATTCAATGCAAGAGGTGGGAGCAGCATACCACCACTTGCTGGATTTTGGCTCAGGGCCTACTCCGACACCTCCGCGTGGTGGTTTTACCTGCACCTCCATACGCCGTGATACTGGGAAGAGTGGCCCCAAAGAAACTCCGACATGGACTCGTCGTACCGGCCTGAACTGAAGAGCCTAGCCATGGAAGGTGACACCCCCTTTCGAGGAGGATTCGAGCCATGCAATTGAGAATGTAAAAGGGTGGTGACCCGGTCGGACTGGGCCGGCATGGATCTTCCAGAGGACCCGGCTCTCCCAGAACCCTCCAGGAGATAGCCACATCGGCCCGAGCTGGCTGGGGATGCACCTGATCCACTCGCCTCGCTACAGCTTCAAATCCTTTCCCTGCACTCCTCCTTTAAACGAGAGCAGTGGAACGATGACTCCTTAAAGCACACGAAAAATGCAGTCTCCACTGTAAATGGCCACCCCGCCCCTACTGCCACATCATCTGGCCCTACCTTTGTCTTAACACTAGAATTACCAGAGCCTACGAAAAAACTCGTAAATCCGTCCCACCTTAAATCGCTTCTTAAAATCGTTCACAGCTCTCCACCAGCGTCTTTTGTCATCTAAATGTGCTGATAAAAATCAGGCTGCAAGCAGCGAACTATTCCATCCCCCCACCGACTTAGAACGTGCACAAACTTCTCCCAGCTCATGCGTTGATTGATTTTCTGGGAGTGAAGTGGAGTTTTAGAGTGGAAATAATAGATCGTTGTTTGGAACACACGCATTTCATGTCTGTTCCGTTTCTACAGTAATCTGTGTAAACACATTGTTAAAACAGAAACGTTTTTTATATACTACTAGTAGATGACAAAATGTAGGCATAAACTATATAATGTATGAAGCCTGAAGTATCAAAGAAATACTTTCACAAAAGATACAAATCTAACACAACAATTGCGCTTTTATTCAAAAATATAACTGCAGAAACAAAAAGCCGCCTTAACATGCGACATTGACACCCATTTATTATGACTGCCTCTGTGGTGCAATAGAATCAGCTGCTGACTGGGAATCAAGAGGTTGTGAGTTCAATCCTGCACTATACCGTTTTGAGAAATAAATTGCTCTTAGTCTTACTATTTTAGAATAAAAACAAACATTTGATTTCAGTCTGTAACAGCTGGTGTAATTTATGATACTTGGAAAGGTTTTTTTTTTTTAGTCAGTTTTATTATCTCAGCCGCGTTCACGAGCCCAAACACACCCCACCCCCGCATCTGACACTGCTGTTTTCACATAGACGCGCTGTAACAGAGGTAAACTCTGTTCCCTTCTACATTGGAGCAAGAATGCACATACCATTGCTTGCATACTAAAGTGTCAGCAGGCACTTTTCGTGGCATTACACACATTTTTGAGCATGCCCTCTGCACACTACTTGTGACTTTAGGCTTTAGGAAGTAAGTAAATAAATAAAGGTAAATCGTGTCATAAAATGATTTCTTCAAAACGTCGAATGTTATTTAAACTGAGCGATCGGGAGAGAAGGGCCTTTGTCAGGGAGGTAACCAAGAACCCAATGGTAATCCTGTCAGAGCTCCAGAGGTCCTCTATGGAGAGAGGAGAACCTTCCAGAAGGACAACCATCTCTGCAGCAATCCACCAATCAGGCTATGGTAGAGTGGCAAGATAGAAGCCACTCCTTAGTAAAAGGCACATGGCAGCCCGCCTGGAGTTTGCCGAAAGGCACCTGAAGGACTCTCAGACCATGAGAAACAAAATTCTCTGGTCTGATGAGACAAAGATTGAACTCTTTGGTGTGAATGCCAGGCGTCACGTTTGGAGGAAACCAGGCAACGCTCATCACCGGGCCAATACCATCCCTACAGTGAAGCATGGTGGTGGCAGCATCATGCTGTGGGGATGTTTTTCAGCGGCAGGAACTGGGAGACTAGTCAGGATAAAGGGAAAGATGACTGCAGCAATGTACAAAGACATCCTGGATGAAAACCTGCTCCAGAGCACTGTTGACCTCAGACTGGGGCGACGGTTCATCTTTTAGCTGGACAACGACCCTAAGCACACATGCCAGGATATCAAAGGAATAGCTTCAGGACAACTCTGTGAATGTCCTTGAGTGGCCCAGTCAGAGCCCAGACTTGAATCCGATTGAACATCTCTGGAGAGATCTTAAAATGGCTGTGCACCGACGCTTCCCGTCCAACCTGATGGAGCTTGAGAGGTGCTGCAAAGAGGAATGGGGGCGAAACTGGCCAAGGATAGGTGTGCCAAACTTGTGGCATCATATTCAAAAAGACTTGAGGCTGTAGTTGCTGCCAAAGGTGCATCAACAAAGTATTGATCAAAGGCTGTGAATACTTATGTAGATGTGATTTCTCAGTTTTTTATTTTTAATAAATTTGCAAAAACCTCAAGTAAACTTTTTTCATGTTGTCATTATGGGGTGTTGTGCGTAGAATTCTGAGGAAAAAAATGAATTCAATCCATTTTGGAATAAAGCTGTAATATAACAAAATGTGGTAAAAGTGATGCGCTGTGAATACTTTCCAGATGCACTGTACATCTGACAGAGGTCCTTCAGTCCATCCGCAAAGCCGGCCTCCGGATCAACCCCAACAAATGCTATTTTGAGCTGACGGAAGCTAATTATTTAGGCTATGTGGCAGGCGGAGGACATGTTAAACCGCAGTGGTCCAAAGTTGCCATTCGTGACTGGCCCCAGCCGCGATCCAAGAGGCAGGTGCAGGCTTTCTTGGGATTGGCAGGGTACTACTGAAGGTTCGTTCCTCGTTTCTCAGAGAGGGCCACGGCTCTCACACAACTGACAAGGAAGGCAGCCCCGAATGCGGTGACATGGACCCCAACAGTGCAGGCTGCATTTAGTGACTTGAAAACGGCCCTCATGTTGGCTCCCATATTACTAACTTCTAATTTCTCTCTGCCCTTTCTTCTCCAGACCGACGCCTCGGACACTGGCCTTGGTGCCATGTTAAGTAAAGTCGTCGATGCAGCCGATCACCCTGTTATGTACCTCAGCCGTAAACTGCTGGACTGGGAGGTGAAGTACGCAGCAATTAAGCGGGAAGCCCTCGCCATCACCTGGGCAATCAAACAGCTCCACTATTACCTCCTGGGACGGGAATTCTCGTTGGTGACTGATCATGCCCCTCTGCAGTGGCTGTCAGCCCACTGGGACTCCAATCCTCATGTAACTCGCTGGTTCTTGGCTTTACAGCCCTATAAATTCAACGTGGTGCATCGGCGAGGCTCCCACCATGCAAACGCTGACGCTCTCTCCCAGGCTCACGACTTCATGGCCAGGTCCGCTCGTACCTCTATGGATGAGCTAAGGGGGGGGGGGCATGTCACGCATGTGCGTTTGAGGATCTCTTTGAAGGTTAATTTGAGGTAAATGGTAACCCTCGAGGGTGAGAAGGAGCGATGTCGCTAAACTTGTTCCCTTTGTTCCCCACAGCTTCCAGAAACCTCCGAGTGAAGGAAGCTAGCTCCACCCTTCCCATTATGAAAGGACCGGGTGCCTCCATTAAGTTGTCTTTTGATGAGACCAGTGCTGGAGGGTGAAATCTCTGAGAACCCGTTCTGTTATTACGCTTGCTTACCTGGCACTATTGTAATTTTGAGTTTGTTTTGCTTGTCTATGTTCCCTATTTGAGGATGGCACCTGTTTACGTTTGTAAAATTGAAAGGAATTAAAAGGGACTACCCAGCTGGAGTCCCAAACCTTTTTGAATTAATCCAGCTCTTCTTGAAGCCGTGTTCGGCCCCTCACACAGTATACAGGGATACTGTATTCAAAGTCTCTAAAGATGTGCATGATAATAAGGTCAGATAATCAGGAGGAAAGTAAAAACAAAACAAAAAAAAAGTTAAACTGTTATGATTTAAGCTTAATGTTATGTATTAATGTTTGCTATTTTTTGTTTTTTATGATTAGTTATATGTTTATTTTCATGCATTTTCTGTTTGCGCTTTAATTATGTACTGTCCCTAAAAAACGCCTCCATTCCTTGTTCCTTGTGGGTGAAGCCACAGGAAGTGGGACCACCCTGATGTCACAGCTGCTGGGTACTACTCCTAGTTTTACCTTCAGAGCCTGAAGTAGCAGTTGAGCATTCATTTTTGGTTAAAGTGTTGTGATTATTACGTTTTCTATGTTGAATTTCTGGTTATTTTTGGTTCTCTTACTTTTTTCTAAAAAAAATTGATTCAAACTGTGTATTGGAACTTTGTTTTAGGCAAATTCCTTTGTCCATTTCTGGCTCTGTTTGAACATTTTGCTTTTTTCTATTTTATGAATAAATCCTTGATTTACAAAGATTCTTTGTTTCCGTTTTGTGGCCAAGCCAAGGCTTACAGTTATCCTCCTACTTGTGAGATTTTTGAAACATTTCTGTGACTTTTAAAGGCTTAAATCCCTTCTGGGCCTGCTACACCTAAAGCAGAGCAGATAGATTTGGGTTAACACTAGTATTCCTGAAGCCTACTAAGATATTCATAATGCCAGGCACCCTTAAATTCATTCTCACCTCTCCATGCTGCCTTATAAACTAAAGGTCCCAGGTTCAAGACCGGGCACTTCGTATTTTGAGTAGTGAGCTGCTATTATTATTGCTATAATAAAAACATATATATGATTTGATTCTGTAATACCCAGGGTAAATTTTGGCTACTTGTAAAAGTTAGCGCTTGTTTTTTTATTATTCAGTTTTATTTTGTCGGTGACATTCACGCGGTACAACAAACTTGCCTCTCCCTCTTTGAGTTGATGGCATAGATCTCCATTCTTTTCACAAGAGCAGTGATGACCATAGTTGGTGCTGTGATTGATGCCTGCTCAGAACTATTTGTTATACTGGCGATCAAAGATACAATATCCTGTGACCGCTATCAGACTACCATGCGGGATTTGTGCTTTGACAACAGACACCCGTGCCGAACGTGTAAAAAATGACAGATTTGCTGTGATCTCGGACATCTGGAAAAGTTCTGTTGAGAACTGTGTTTTGAGTTACAACTCGAGGCAAAGACTTTCCAAGTTTGTGGTCATAAGGCTTATGGAGCTGTTTCTGGACAAAGGCAGAACCGTAACAACAGACAGCTTCTTCACAGCGCTTTTGCTGGCTAACAGGCTGCTGCACTGCAACATAACTCTGCTTGGCACCATAAGTAAAATGGGACTTCCACCTGCAGATAAAGTCACTTCAGTATGTTAGCAATTTGCCATGCTAGTGTTTAGATCTGGCAGTGTTGTGCTGATGGTGCATGCGCCTAAAAAGAAGCCTTTGATTTCAGTCTATAACAGCTGGTGTAAAGTTTTGCTACCTGTAAAAGATTTTGCTGAAGAGATATAAGCCGACACACAAACGCTGGTGAATCATGTCTTCTTGGTATCTTGTTGTCACTTGAATTTTTTGTTATTCGGTTTTATTCTTGAATAAAAACACACTTGTTTCATTATACCTTTGCAAAAGTGTTTATTTTATATTCCAGTAACCACCTGAATGAGATCAAAAGTGTCTCGCGCATGCACACACGCATTCAAACATAAAAACGCTATTATTTGAAAACACTAAGCCATTTGAACATGAGTTGTCATTTGAACATGTTTTTTTTTCAATCTTGCCTATACTTCGCAGTATGGTGCATTATACTGAAAATGCAGCACTCCACTTGAATACAGAGAAACAACAGCAGCAACTCCAAACAACATCTTTAAAGACTTGGTATTGTATGCCTGTTTATTTGTACAAAGATAAATTAGAAATCTAAACAGCCAGCCTCGTCTGTGTTATATGTTTGTTTGTCTTGTCTGTTTTGCATCGTCTTCTATGTCAATATATGTGCAATTTTCATGTTTCTATAATCTTTGTTTATCGATAAATTGTATTATCTGTTTCTTAAAGCAAGTGTGCTTCCATTTCTTTGATATAACTCTAAGCAGATTCTCTCCCCATTTCTTTTTCTTCTCCATTTACCTTTATTCACTTATTAATTCATCTATTTACTTATTTTTACTAGTTTTAAATTTTATTCTGCTGCACATGCTCTTTTTCTCAGGGGTGGGGATTGATTTATTTTCAATCCTATTTTTGTAAAATTGATCTATTTGTATGGAATGATGTG
>JANRMT010062815.1:11625352-11669733 GCA_026402145.1 Polypterus bichir lapradei | reverse complement strand
AATAAAATCAATAAAATTATATATATATATATATATATATATATATATATATATATATATATATATATAAATATAAATATATATATATATATATTGTGACAGATTTAGGGTTCGCTCGCACCCTTGTACCCTCAGACTACACGTCAGACACCAGATAAAAGTCCAAATATTATTTATTATAATAATAAAGTGCACAAAGCACGCTCCACTCCCAAATACTCCAATAATGAATCACAAAAATACAATAAACAATCCTCCAGCTCCCAGACGCGTTGCCACCCTTCCACCCAGCTCAGCTCGCCGTCTGGGAGCTCCCACAGTCCTTTTATATCTCCTGACCCGGAAGTGTTTCTGCCCAACAGTCCACAAATCCTTATTCCTTCCGGGTCAGGGTAAACAATGTTTTTTCTCACCCCGGAAGCCCGTCGCTCTTCCTATGACGAACTTCCGGGTCATAGGGCACGAAGAACTCTTCGGTCCTCCGTGCAGCTCCCTCTCGTGGCCCCCATGGCATCCAGCAGGGCGGTGCATAAAAACTCCATTGTCCATGATGCCCTGCTGGTCTTCTGGGGACCTCCATGCTGCAAGGAGGGCTCCACCTGGCGGCTTGGGGTATTGGCCGGGATACATAGCCGGCCATATCTTACAATATATATATATATATATATATATATATATATATATATATATATATATATACATATACAGTGGCTTGCAAAAGTATTCGGCCCCCTTGAACTTTTCCACATTTTATCACATTACAGCCACAAACATGAATCAATTTCATTGGAATTCCACGTGAAAGACCAATACAAAGTGGTGTACACTTGAAAAGTGGAACAAAAATCATACATGATTCCAAACATATTTTACAAATAAATAACTGTAAAGTGGGGTGTGCGTAATTATTCAGCCCCCTTTGGTCTGAGTGCAGTCAGTTGCCCATAGACATTGCCTGATGAGTGCTAATGACTAAATAGAGTGCACCTGTGTGTAATCTAATGTCAGTACAAATACAGCTGCTCTGTGACTGCCTCAGAGGTTGTCTAAGAGAATATTGGGAGCAACAACACCATGAAGTCCAAAGAACACACCAGACAGGTCAGGGATAAAGTTATTGAGAAATTTAAAGCAGGTTTAGGCTACAAAAAGATTTCCAAAGCCTTGAACATCCCACGGAGCACTGTTCAAGCGATCATTCAGAAATGGAAGGAGTATGGCACAACTGTAAACCTACCAAGACAAGGCCGTCCACCTAAACTCACAGGCCGAACAAGGAGAACGCTGATCAGAAATGCAGCCAAGAGGCCCATGATGGCTCTGGACGAGCTGCGGAGATCTACAGTTCAGGTGGGTGAATCTGTCCATAGGACAACTATTAGTCGTGCACTGCACAAAGTTGGCCTTTATGGAAGAGTGGCAAGAAGAAAGCCATTGTTAACAGAAAACCATAAGAAGTCCCGTTTGCAGTTTGCCACAAGCCATGTGGGGGACACAGCAAACATGTGGAAGAAGGTGCTCTGGTCAGATGAGACCAAAATGGAACTTTTTGGCCAAAATGCAAAACTCTATGTGTGGCGGAAAACTAACACTGCACATCACTCTGAACACACCATCCCCACTGTCAAATATGGTGGTGGCAGCATCATGCTCTGGGGGTGCTTCTCTTCAGCAGGGACAGGGAAGCTGGTCAGAGTTGATGGGAAGATGGATGGAGCCAAATACAGGGCAATCTTGGAAGAAAACCTCTTGGAGTCTGCAAAAGACTTGAGACTGGGGCGGAGGTTCACCTTCCAGCAGGACAACGACCCTAAACATAAAGCCAGGGCAACAATGGAATGGTTTAAAACAAAACATATCCATGTGTTAGAATGGCCCAGTCAAAGTCCAGATCTAAATCCAATCGAGAATCTGTGGCAAGATCTGAAAACTGCTGTTCACAAACGCTGTCCATCTAATCTGACTGAGCTGGAGCTGTTTTGCAAAGAAGAATGGGCAAGGATTTCAGTCTCTAGATGTGCAAAGCTGGTAGAGACATACCCTAAAAGACTGGCAGCTGTAATTGCAGCAAAAGGTGGTTCTACAAAGTATTGACTCAGGGGGCTGAATAATTACGCACACCACACTTTTCAGTTATTTATTTGTAAAAAATGTTTGGAATCATGTATGATTTTCGTTCCACTTCTCACGTGTACACCACTTTGTATTGGTCTTTCACGTGGAATTCCAATAAAATTGATTCATGTTTGTGGCTGTAATGTGACAAAATGTGGAAAAGTTCAATGGGGCTGAATACTTTTGCAAGCCACTGTATATATATATATATATATAAAAGATATAACTCTAACGGCCAAAAAAAACCTCCTACAGAGAAAGGTAAGGAAAATAAAGTGGGAACCTTACCTAATTATTTAATTAAATTACCAACTTTGCTAAACACATATTGAAATTCAAAAAATCTATAGGGAATTTCAGAACTTCCTAAGCTATGCTTTGTCTTTATTTTATGCAATACATGCACAGAGTTCTCCATCGTAATTGTGTTTTACAGTGAAACAAGAACATACTTGAGTTGAGAGTATAGCAGAATCAAGAAAGCAGTTAGTGAAGAAGAACCTTTTAGTTGATTAGAATTCCAGTCTATTTCATACATGCACAAATACACAAACACACAATGGATTTCAAATGTTTTTGGTTTTTGTTTTCATTTTTTTCCTTGACCCAGAAATGACCACATTTTTATTTAAGTATTGTTGGATGGAAAGTTGTATTAAAATTGGAAAATAAGTCTCACACATGTAATTCTTCATTAACAAGTATGACACTTAAATAAAAATTTATAGACTTATTAGATCCACTATATTTCTTCGTATAGCAGGAAAAAATGTAAGAAGTACTACTTGTGGTTCAAAAAAATGTAAGCATACATTACAAAACTACATGTGAAGCACAGATTTGTGTGACACATTGGTTCGCATGCTAATGTTTGCTGTGTTGTTAAACTTGGTGGTAAAGGTATTAGTTGAAGGAGTCCAGTGAATTTCCTTTTAATGCTGAGCAGCATCTAGATATGTGATCACTGATTGCATATACAGTAGAGTCTCGCTTATCCGACATAAACGGGCTGGCCAAACGTCGGATAAGCAAAAATGTTGGATAATGGCAGGTGTTAAGAAAAAACCTATTAAACGTCAAACTATGTTATAATTTTACACATTACGAACCTAATAATCATGTTTTTCAACAAAACAACAGAATAAATTAACTGAAAAAATGAACTTACAGTTACAGAATTGTCTGACGTTAAATACAGTATGTACAGTACTTAAAAAGTACAGTCCTGTGATGATTTAAAGACATTTTTGATCGTAGTCTGCTTTCCTGACGAGTGCCGTTTCTTTGCTGTGAAGTCTCACCATCTTTGCAGCATCATTATGTCGATTCCTGTAGCTTCTTCTTGTTGCTCAATGTAATTAATTGCAGTTTCTAGCCTTAACTTCGTCACTAATATAGTCAACATCCATACGAGCGTATACTGTTTACTACAGCATTGTGACTGCGTGTTTGTGCTGTGACGTGCGAGTCCCTGTCTTGCACCCAAAAACTGAAAGCTGAGTCTCAGTACTTTTAGCAACACCAGCTTTATTAAGCTTGAAACAGCAACAGCAAGGTTATTTACTGTAGCGGGATCTTTCATTCTCCTATACACAGACACAGCAGTCAGGCAGGGGCGGGGGGAAAGTAATACTGAGCCCAGTGCATTTATAATGTCCCTTGTTCCTTGTATCACCCATCAACAGCAGGCGCTTATAGCATGTCCGTGATCTTTTCGGATTGGCTTTTTCATCGAACTGCTACAGCGCTGGGAGACTGCGATTGATTTGGGACGCTCTTCCGCGTGTCGTCCCGTTGGGTGGAATCCCACAAGTGTTTAGAAACTCACTCACACCAGCCATGATTCTTTTCAAAGGTAAAGTGCAGGTTAATTTGCTTTATGTATTTTTACTTTATATTTTGTATTAATCATTTTTATATGAATAGTTTTGGGTTGTGGAATGAATCATCTGAGTTTCCATTATTTCTTATGGGGAAATTCGCATTGATATACCGTACGAGTGCTTTGGACTGCAAGCACATTCCCAGAACGAATTATGCTCGCAAACCGAGGTTCCACTGTAATTAGCTGCGGCAGAGTCAGGAGCAACAAAAAATAGACTACGCTCACGCTCACAACTTGCAGTTCTTGTTGCTGATTGATGCATATGTTTTTTTTTTTGTTTGTTTTTTTTTTGCAGTGGGACGTCGGATAATATGGAATGTTGGATAAGCAAAGGTAGGATAAGCGAGACTCTACTGTATTGTTGTTGTCTCTTCTGAGAAATTCATATAGATCACAGTGTTAGGCCCTCCAACATATTTGTTGTTAAAACAACTTGTTTCTGTTTGTACTTTGAGTGTGTAGATGAGATGCATTTCCAAAATTACAGATTTACCCAAAGACCTTTCTAATGCTTCAGAAAGATAACAATATCACTGGTTGTTTGAATACTCTTAAATATTTTACAGTTTTACAAACTCACACTTTAACTTTTTTCAGTTCTTTGGTAGTACATGTGCTATTAATATTGCATTATTTTCCCTTGCAGAATATGTTAATGTGTCCGTACATGCATTCATCCCAACATGTGCTTCATTTAACACTTTCTAATGTTAAGTCCAGGCCACTCAATAGTCACTCCATTATTTCATTAGCACATTTATTTGTTTTAGAGAGTTTTAAATTCTAAGAGTTTAATTGGAATTACTGTGTAAGCACCCATTTTCATATTTCGGTTACACTATTGCTTACAAAGTATTTCCAGATTAATGTTTTTTAATCTCTCGATCTGGTTCCTGTTATCTCTGTAAGGAAGCATATACATGTCTGCCAAAAACATAGCCTCATAGCAATTTTGCCAAAAAAGGAAAGGCCTGCAAAATATGTCATAAAGTCTATAATCAACTGCATACATTTCATTCAATAAAAAAAACACTATAACAACTTTTTATATCAGTGCATATATTGTATATAGTGTAGAGAAGAAAAAGGCAAACAAAACTATGTTGGATAAAGATTGACCTTGGTACTGTCATTGCTCCTGTTGCAGAATATTCTCCCAAGCCAGGAATTCACACAGCCTTCTGGTTTCAGTTAGACTTTATTAATAGATAATAAAGCTGTGCTTGGTCTGTGGAGAAAGATGCTATTCCTGGGTATGGAGACATCTTTTTATAAAACTTAACAAAGATAAGGTACTTAGACACTCCTACTTATGCTGATGCACAACACCTTTTGGTATTTCACCTCTATTGTTTCTTAATTTTTCAATCATGCCTACTTTCCAAATCCATTTACTACCCAATCTTTGGCTCAGCTTTCAGGGTTTTATTTTATATTGGTGTAGTAGTCACATGCTAGATATTGTGCATATCAGTGCAATTCAGTGCTTAAACCATATTGGTGATGAAATTATAATATAAATTAAAAATAAATTCTTAAAAGGTGCAGAACCACATAGTAAAATTAGTACTTAGCCATATTATAAATTATAATTTCTGTGCAGCATTATCCTGTGTGTGATTTTATAAAAATTTACAGTAAATATTTGTATAGATATATTTCCATATCCTTGACATTTATAAGTGCAACCACTAGAGAAATACACAAGACAGAAAGAGGCAGCTGTCATTGAAAATAATGGTCAACAGCTCTCCAAGGAAGCTAAAGCATAGCTATTTGGGGGTTTGGCCAGCTGAACTAAAACATAGGACTGTTCTCTCTCATCAGATGTGCATTATGGCTATAACATAAGATTCCCAGAAAATTTGCTATCTGGCGAAAAGGACTAGAATGCCATTGATATGCACCACATCACGGATTCAGGACAACACAACAGTAATTGTGTGACGTCCAGGGCAAAAAAAAAAAACTCAAACGAAACAGACTCTTGTATACTGAGAATGAGACAGGGAGAAATTTTACTGATTAGGAAATGAAACATAGTTTAAAAATCAAGCTGAAGTCCTAAATGTCCAAGTTATCTGCCATCAAGAGTATAATGTAAATGGCAACCAAATATCAAAATATCAAAGTCTTAAATCCCATGGTCAAATATGGTGGCCCTAAAGTGAAGTGCACACAAACAAATTAAATTATACAAAGCAAATCACAAAAACAAATTGGTAAATTCGAAAATCCAACAACAAATTGGAAATGCAAAAAACTATAAATCAGAAAACAAATTGAATGCACTCAAGTCAGCAAACTGAAAACCAAACTAGAAATGCAGAAAGAAATTATAAAACAGAAAAACAAACTGAAAATTGTGAATACACAAAAAAAAGAAAATCAGTAAACTGAAAGACAAAATGAAAAATGCAAAACAAACTGGAAATTCAAAAACTAATCATAAAACACAAAAACAAACTGAATATGCAAAAAACAAATCAGAAAACAGAAAAAAGAAAAAATGTTAAAACAAATCAGGAAACACAAAAAGAAATTGGAAATACAAGAACAAATTATAAAACTCAAAATAAATATGCAAAAGCATAAACCATAACTATATATTATATTTCATTTTTTTTTACTTTATTTTATATTTTACCTCTTTTTGGCCATTCCTCTCCTCCTTTTTTTAATTAAACTGTAATTATTATATTGATATTTCTTTCATTAGTTATATGCACATTTGGGCCACTTATGGCTACATTTTAGCTAACTGGTTACTAAAAAGTAAACCGTTATTTTTAAGCTTCAGTTATTGTATTGAAATTTCTTTCATTAATTATATGCATACTTTGGCTACCGCAAAGTACCAAGCTAAAGTTTTGTTAAGCTTTATTTAAGTAACCAGTAATTTGCAGTTTTTTTTCTTTAATATCAAACCCATGGTCAATTATATTTGGACTGTTTTAGATTATATCATTAGTCTATTGTATTTGGACTGAATCTTCACAAGATATCTTAGTGTTCACCTTCTTCACACTGCTCCTGTGTTCATTTTGCTCTAGATGTGCTCCTTCTCTTGGCACATCATAGGACCGGGACTTTGCAAAGTGTGGCTTGCCTCACAAATTTTTCACTCTAGCTATAAAAAAACCAGGGTTGTGGGAATCTTAATACACATAACTATTCTATTTACAGTGTCAAATGCAGTATCTGATTCTGAAGGGTGATATGTCATGGTAATGGGCAATTTATCTGATACTGAAATAATTCTGATTAATATCTATGCACCTAACGCAGGTGATACAGCTTTCTTCCAGAATGTTTTTGCATCTACCCCTAATGTGCATCACAAATAATGGCCAGAGACTGTAATTGTGTTTTAAATCCAGACCTGGATAGATCCTCAACAACAGCAATAACATCTAATACTGCAAAGATAATTGCACAGTTTGTAATGGATCACACCTTATCTGACCCATGGAGGTTCTTAAATCCTAACCTAAGAGCATACTTCTTCTTCTCACCCATATATCATTGTTACTCAAGAACTGATTATATCCTATTAGACAATAATTTTTTCACACTATCACAACTTGCAAGTACGACACAATCGTTATTTCTGATTAAGGAGCTTAAATTACTGCATCCTACACACTCATCTCATAGCTGGAGTCTTAACTCCCTGTCATTAGCTGATGAGAACCGTACAGAATTAATATCCATGCAAATTGATTATTTTCTTGAGACAAATGCATTCTCAGAGGTCTCAGCAGGTATACTCTGGGAAATTCTGAAGGCATTTTTAATAGGATAAATTATTTCATATCTTTCTCACAAAAAAAAAAAAAACTGGAAACCAAGAAGGCATCTGAGTTAATCAGCAAAATATCAGACTAGATTTAGAATATGTCAGGTCTCCAAATGAGGCACTCTATAGGAAAAGACAGGTTTTGCAATCAGTATTTAACTTCTTGACTACTAAAGAAATGGAACAGCTTATCTTTAAACTGTGACATCATTATTATGAACACAGAGAAAAGGCCAATAAGATCTTAGCACAAAAATCCACAAGCTTGAAGTCCATAATGCAATAACAACAATTAGCAACACAGAGGGAGATAAAATTATTGACCATAAAAATATAACCAACACGTTTATAGAGTACTTTAAGTTTTTATATTCTACTCAGTTTAAAGAAGGGAAGACACAATCTAATGGGTTAATAAATGTTGTTGTTGTTGTTGTTCTTCAATCATTAGAGATACCACAACTAGATACTCTTAGTGGTGTGTAACTAGATAAACCTCTGACACTTTAAGAATTTCTACATGGTATAAACTCACTTTAAAGTGGGAAAGCAGCCAGCCCTGATGGCTACCCAGTGGATTTTTATAAACATTCTCAAATAAGTTATTATTACAATGTTTATAGAAGCTAAAGACAAAAAAATCTACCTCAAACTTTTTGCCAAGCATTAATTACCATCTTTCCTACTAGAATGTGGATCATACAGACCAATCCCTCCTTTGAATAACAATAGTAAGATAATCTTCAAAGTTCTAGCCAGAAGGATTGAAAAAGTGCTTCTTTCTGTAATATCACAAGGCCAAACAGGATTTATTAAAGGCAAGCACTTGACTTCTAACTTTCAACGTTTGTTTAATATAATATACTAACCATGTGCGCCCAACTATGTTGGGCGTGTTAAAGTTGTCTGTGAAGGGCTCCCTGTTTAAACGTGGCTGCCAGTCGTGAACTGAGCCCTTCGTCGCACAGCATTATGATTTTTTATAAGGGAAACAAAATTACAAAAGAAAACCCTTGGATATTGATTCAATAGGAATGGCCTACTCGGAATCACTGTCCGAATCATAATTATGTGGTGGTGTAGGAGCATTTCTGCTTCTGTCCGTTCACAGTCCGTCTCGTTTTCACGTCGTTTCCTCTCACGATCTCTTCTCAACCTTTCTCCAATCTCGCAGGTTGCTTTGTGGCAATCCAAAGAGTAAGGCAATATACACGGAGCAATGGTTATAAAAGGGGGACACATAGGTATCCAGGCTCTTTAAAGCATAAATAGGGATCACTTCACTGACATGTGAGAAAGCCACGGTACAACTGTGAGACAACTGTGAGCACTCACCGGCTACAACGTAACAATAATAATTTTCGGAACATGCTGTTACGTTGTCATTCATTTTACCCACTGTCTTTCTTTCATTCATATGTTACGAAGGCACGTACCTTTTATCTTCAGCAATCTCATTCTCTAACCAGGCCTCATGAGCTAACCAGCGTAACACTGTCCACCACCCCTTTCGTTATTCCGGCACATTGTTGACATCCGTGAGTAACAACAACGTACTAAACTGGAAGGTGGTCTATGCATGCGCGGAATTCGCAGACAAACAAAGATCAAGATCTAAATGAAGATCTCTTTAGTTAATTTAAAGCACAACAATTTGTTTAGTTTGAATGTCTGTGTTTTGAGGTGTGACTGGCGTACTACAGTCTTCAGTAGTATAAGCCTGGAGAAGATTCTTAATGCAATGCCTATGTTTTAGCTGTCTCTCTACTGCCATCTAGTGCTTCTTCTTCTAATTCATTCGCGGACAAACAAAGATCAAGATCTAAATGAAGATTATATATAGAGATTCACTCATTATATCTAACACCCCAGAAATCCTATTATTTTTAGATGCAGAAAAAAGCATTTGATATAGTTGAGTGGGACTGCCAGTTCAGCACATTGTACAAATTTGAGTTCGGCCCAAACATATGAGCATGGATACTAGCCCAGAAGCCTCAGTTTGTATTAACAACATTATTTCAGGTAACTTCAAACTAGAATGTGGTACTCGACAAGGATTCCCCTTATCACCTTTGCTCTTTGGAATCGCCATTGAACTATTGGCTGTATATTTTCAAAACGCATCAGAGATAAAGGGGATTCATTTCAGTGTATTTGATAAAGCCCCGAAAGGGAAACCACACAGGAACAGTAGCACTGCTTTGACACTGGGTCCCACCAGTTTGCAAAACTGAACAGAAAATGTGCGTATACAATATGTTGCACTACCATGAGAATGTTTGTGGCTTTATGCCAAGTTTAGTTTTTATACGTTGTGATGTGAGCGTGGAAACAGGCATATGCAACATTTTGTCCGTATGCACCGTTTATACATGAAACCCCTGGACATCGACACAAATTGATGAATATCCACGAGAGAGAGAGAGTGATTAGGAGCACGCACTGATAAAGGTACATTGCCGCACCCACCACATGACAATTCAACTCAGGATCCCAGATTAGGACCTGAGTACAGCCATGCAATGGATGTCACCTCAGCACCACACTAGTTCAGATGGAATGGAGCAGTGTGAGTTTTTTTAATGGTGGATGGAGTACTAATTCTGACACCAAACCCCAGGTTTTTTCCCTGCAGGTTGGAGGGCCTACATGCAGGACTGGATACAGATTGACGTCATACCCAGGATGGAGCAATTGCAGGTTAAGGGCAATGTTCAAGGGCCCAATGAAGTAGAGTCACTTTTGGCGTTTATGGCATTTGAATAGCAACCTTCCATTTACTAGTGCAGATCCCTACCTCAAAGCCACCACTCTGCCCAGTATCCACAAGCCTGGTCTGCAATAGAAATAAAATCTTGCAGTATTTCTTTATATTCCCTGCTGTGTCCTAGTCCATACAAAGTACCATCATTACACTAAAAATCCAATGACCCTTCATTCTCCCAGAATATGGGACCAATGTAGGAAAGCACTTTAAGACAGAAAATCTTTCCATGTTGCATCTCTACATAACAACCACCTTTTTCCACCCTCTCAAACATGTACACTATTCAATGTCTGGAAAATGTTTGAGATTAAAATACTTAGAGACTTGTACATAGATAATGTCTTTACATCCTGTGAACAATTATGCTTCAAATGCAACTTCTCATCAACACAATTCCTCCACTACTTTCAAGTTAGAAACTTTGCTAAACAGATCCTGCCCATTTTCTTCATCTTCCACCTTGTTCTATTCCAGAAGAATTGTTGATCAGTCTTCAAGGCTCAGATAGCATCTCTACAGTTTATAAAAATATTTTAAGTCTCTTCCTTTCAAATGCCTCAGAGTATATTGGGGAAATGATCTGTCACTTTTCAGAAAAGGAGTGGAAGGCAATTTCAGAAAAGGAGTGGAAGGCAGCCATGCACAGAATACACTACAGCTACATATGTTCAAAACATTCATTCATTCAACTTTTATCAAGCGCATTTATCTTGTTTAAAACTGTCCAAAATACAATACAATACAATTTATTTTTATATAGCCCAAAATCACACAAGAAGTGTAGCACCTAGCTTTAACAGGCCCTGCCTTTTAACAGCCCCCCAGCCTTGACTCTCAAAGAAGACAAGGAAAAACTCTTGTAGGGAAAAAAATGGAAGAAACCTTGGGAAAGGCAGTTCAAAGAGAGACCCCTTTCCAGATAGATTGGGCATGCAGAGGGTGTCAAAAAAATGGGGTATATACAATACACAGAACAGAACAGAAGTAATCCTCAATTCAATATAATAGTGCAATAGAAGTATTACAAATACAGAGCAAAATTCAACAGCAGATGATATCACATAATATGATTTGGATTTGTTCAGAGTCCTGGAGACCTCGGCCATCAAGCTCCCTTCCCCTATTGGCCATTCCACAGCTGAGACAGCACTGGGCTAGCCAATCCAATGAAAGGGCCCCTGTATCTGACGATTCCTGCAATCCCACTGTGAACTGGGGACACCAGCCTACACTCTAGGTGTCTAGTATTTGGGACCGAGCGTGACCAGGATGATGGTGTAAGACAGGGAGACACAGACACAAGAGGGGTGGGTTTTTGCATAAATAAAGTGAGATTTTATTTACAGGTGCACTTATATATATATATACAGTCCAATCCTGCAAAGGACAGACAAAATTGTAATGAAACGGAGCCCAAAATTATGACTATCTTTTACCTTTTGGTGTTCTTGCTTCCATCACACCACTTGATGAAAAGCTTTGATTGAATCGTGATGTACTTTCAGCTCTTGCTTTCTTTTCCTTATACATACAGTATTGGGATACTGTATTTGCATTTATTGTTTCTGATTTGCAGTTGCATATTTAATTTGTTTTTGTGTTTTCTGATATGTTTTTATATTCTTCATTTTTCAAATTTAATGTAAGTAAATGTAAAGTATTACACATAAGGAGGTCTGAAAGTACATTTTATGAGAAGGATTCAAGAGTCATAGTGGACTCACCACTATCAACTTCCAGACTGTGTTCAGAAGTCATTAGGAAGGCTAATAGAATGTGATGTTACATAGCATGATTGGTAGAGTACAAGTCAAAGGAGGTTATAAAACTTTATAGTGCACTGGTAAGGCCTCATCTGGAGTACTCTGGAGTGCAGTTTTGGACTCAATGTTAAAAAAAAACAAACAAATAGAAACAGTAGAAAAAGTCCAGAAAAAAGTGAGTAAACTGACTCCAGAAATACAGATAATGAGTTATGAGGAAAGATTAAACGAGCTTGAGCCTTTTCAGTGTTAGCAAACGAGATTAAGAGGTGACACAACTGAATTATTAAAGTAATTAGTACAGTGGATCGAGACTTTTATTTTAAAATTAGTTCAATGAGTACAAGGAGAGAGAGTTGGAAAATTAGGTGGAAATTTCACACAAACATTAGGAAGTTTTTCTTCACACAGAGAATCATAGACACATGAAATAATTTACCAAGTAGTGTGGCAGACAGTAGGACTTTAGGGACCTTCAAAATGACTTGATTTTATTTTGGGGGAATTAAGTGGATAGGATTGGTGAGCGTTGTTGAGCTGCATGGCCTGTTTTTGTCTAAATCTTTTTATTGTTCTACTGTTCTAATTTGTCTTTTTGCCTTTTGACTTTGCCTTTGCATATTCAGTTTGATTTCATGTTTTATAATTTGTTTTTGTATGATTTAATGTATTTTTGGATGAATTAGTTTGTTACTATGGGATATTGATGCAATTAGTCAGGAGGTAGAGGTTGCTGTGAAGAGAGGTGAGGAGGAGGAAAGGAGAAAAGAAAAAGGGGAGAATAAAGGAGGAAGAAAGACTAACAATATTGCATGATACATTTATTTCAGCTATATAACATGACGAGGATGGCAACTTTTAAACTCTCACCACCTCCTGCTTTTCTTGAAACTCCAGGTGATCCTACAATACCATTTGATTCTTGGATTAGGATGTTTGAGAAGTATATTCTAGCTCTGTTGATTCATTGCCTAGGGACTGAAGCTCAGCGTATTTTTTACACTCTTGTTGTTACTGATGATACATTTGTTGCTGCCGTTACTGCAGAAAAAGATTTTTTTATTCCATAAGTGAACATTGTCACTGAAAGATTAAGTTTCACCAAAGAGCGCAGAAGCCTAGTGAATCCACTTCGCAATATGTTGCCGCACTATGTAAACTCATTGTTAATTGTTATTTTGCCACGCTGTCAGATGACATGCTCAGAGATCAAATCATAGAGAAACCAAACATGCCTCGCATTCAAGATAAATTACTGCAAGAGACGGACCTTACACTACAAAAATCAATTTCTATTGCTGAACAAATTGAATGTGCTGGGGCTGAAGCTAAAGCCATGGCTGCTGATACTGAATTGTCTGTTAACGCTATACACACAAATTCAACATGTACAGGAAGAGTGAGGCAGGAACCTGCATTTAATATACGAACTCCTGCAAAACAAACAACAGCAGCTCAGCCTTCAACTGAGATACAACAAAAACATGTTATGTCGTGGTGCCACATCTACTTGAGCTGTACAAGAAGTTACTGGGCCTGACATTACTGATCTTAGCATTGATGTCACTAGAGCTGCACAAGGGAGGCAGGGTCTCTGGTGCACAGTGTCCCTGCAAGCTGCCGGCAGTCAACCAGTTCAAGCAGATTTACTTGTGGACACTGGCTCAGTAGTTTCAATCCTACAAGAAGAATTCTGCCTTCAGCATTTTTGTAATGTACCACTTGCCCAGTCAAAAGTGCAACTAAAGACTTATATTCAGAAACCCATTCCTGTACTGGGATGTTTTACTGTTTTTATTACAAGGGATACAAACCATACACAAGCTACATTCTACATTGTGCCATTGGGAGCAGCTCTATTAGACATGGGCTTTTTATGGCACTTATAAATCAGAAGTGGATGTATTTCAGCCGAGCAAATGCCCAATATTCAAGATGGCAGTAATGAATGTTAAGAATACTCCTGCACTAAATGTAAGTAATAGATTTATACATAAGGTTAAAATTGACATAACGTAACACATGTTCAGCAGAAATTTCGTTGTCTACCATTTTGTGTCCATGAGGCTGTCTCTAAAGAGTTAAAGAGACTGGAACACGAAGGCATTATAGATAGAATTGATTCTTCGCCTTGGGTGTCACCATTAGTAGTAATCCAGAAAAAGTCAGGTGAAATACGATTATGTATAGACCTACATGAGCCAAACAAAGCTGTGGTGATAGATAGCTACCCTTACCACACATTGAAGAAGTGTTTACACAGATTTGAGGAGCTAAATTGTTCTCTATCGTTGATCTTCGAAATGCTTACAATTGACTACCTTTACATAAGGATAGCAGAGATATTATAGCATTTATAATACATGATGGACTTTTTCATTTTAAAAGAGTACTCTATGGTATGCCGTCGGCTCCAACTGCATTCCAGTAAATGATGTCCCTGATACTAACAAGGCAGGATGGGGTGCAGTGCTACTTACATGGCATTATAGTCTATGAGGATACACCGTCTGTTCATGAACACAAGCAGTACTTCATTGTCTTCACGATAGTGGGCTACAGCATAACATGGAGAAATGTCAATTCAGAAAAACTGAACTTACATTTTTAGGCTATACCATTTCTTCTGCTGGCGTTCTGCCCAATATAGAACAGTAACTGAAGCTCCACCACCCCATGATGTACACTCTTTATGCTCATTTCTTTTGCTGACTGGTTGGTACTCCAAATTCATTCCAAATTATACCACTGTGGTGGAACCTCTTTGTGCATTGCTTAGGAATTCTGGAGAATGTTCTTGGACAAATGATACGCAAAAAAGCTATACAGTAATCATGTTAAGAAACTTATTGCTACCAGTCCAGTGATTACAATTTTGACCCTAAATTGCCTACAGTTGTAACTACAGATGGTTCTAATTATGGTATGGTTGTTGTTCTTACGCAAGATCATGCTGGAGTTGATAAAACGGTTGCCTTTGCATCCCGTACATTGTCAGACTGTGAAAAACAGTGCTCTAGTATTGAAAAAGAGGCTCTTGCTTGAGTGTAGGCCACAGAAAAATGGTGTACCTACTTGTGGGGACGTCATTTTACCTTATGCACTGATCATTGTCCATTAACAACACAACTCATTAGCAAGGGGCTTAGACGAGCGGGCAAGAGAATTGCAAGGCAACTTATGTCATTTAACTACACCATTGAGTATAAAACTGGGCATGAAAATGCCACTGCTGACTGCTTATCGTGCTTGCCACTGTCTGGGAACGTACATGCTTAACCTACGTATTTTACTATGAATTTGCTACATTAACAATATGTGTATAGTTGTGCAGAAAGCAGAGATTAAGAGACATCTTTAAAATATTTTATATTCTAGACGTTTTTTGCCATTTGTTGTGTAAGAGCCAATCTTAGAAAGTTAAAGTTTTGAGTTAAACTCATATTAATGTTTGCTTAATTTGAATAGAATATAAATTTCTTTCATAGTCATAACTTATGGTATAGTCTTTTCCCCCTATAAGTTAGCAAGAGATAGAACTTTCTTACTATAATAGAGATACAGTGTGATAATAAGCTTAGTTGTGGTAAGAACGAGTCCTAGTAAAGAGAGACTTGAAAGACCCATTTTTTAAGTTAGAAATGGGATAAGCATACAGTTTTCTTACCGTTTTGAAATGGTTCAGAAATGTTAAGTAAATAATAACGATTTGAGATGTAGCAAGATTAAGCTTAGAACTGAACTTTTCTTAACATTAATTTTTCCTTTTTTGCTATCTTAATTTTCCTTTTTTTGTGTGAACTGTTTTACTTCAAAACTTAACTAAACTTTCAAAAACAAAGATATTTTGTCTGTGGAATCATTTCTGCATGTCAGGCTTTTGTTGAAACCCATTTTTTGAGTTGAAGCTGCTGAATTTTGGTAATTTTGGGAAAACGCAGCTACATTTTCATCAGAAAACTTGCTATCTGAAGGCCTGAACTTGGACTGGAATCTACAATCCGAGTACGGAGGACACTTCTACTCCAGAATTCGTCAACGAGGGAAAAGAACTGAATCATTCAGAAGGTACTGTGCTCTTATCTACTACCTTCGCATGATTGTAAATGAAAGCAAGGTCGCCGTTCCTTGAGAAGATTTGAGAGACGACTGTGATAATATAAAAGGACGTCTTGGAAAAAGACATTTTAAATGTGCTTTTGCCTGAGTCATTGAAGCCTCGTTGCGAGGAAGTAATCTGCCTTGTTGGAACGTTCCTATTGTGACTAAATTGTCGTCAGGAAACATCCTGTCATTTGCTCGAACTGTTGTCATGGCAATGTCTAAACAGAGCTCAATTGAAATCGGCAGTGATCTGAGTACAGATTTGAAGTCAGAAATTATAATTAGAGATCTTAAAGATCATATAAGTCAGAGGAAAGATAAGCTTTCCCTGTTCATAACTGAAATCGAAAGTCTTAAAGACATTTCAGGAAACCGTTTAATAGTAGCAAAAAGATTTGAAGATTTTTGTGTGACGCACAGAGAGATAGAGGAGTTACATGAAAACCTAATATAAAGAGGGAGCGATTAAGAAACAGAAAACGACATTCGTGGAAAGCTCTAAGAAATGGAATGAATTTACTGTCGCTACAGCAGCATGGCTGAAAGATGCAAATAGACTGTTAACACACACATCTGATGAACAGCTAGTTAATCAATTCGAAGAGATGCAATTACAAGAACGAGATCACTCAAAGTCAAAAACCTGAAAGACGTCTCCTCAGTTAAAACGCGCTCTCGATATTAAACTTGATTCTTTAGCCCAGAAAACCGCTGCTGCATCATCATCTTCTACAGCAGTGTTGATTGAACAATTGACACTCGATAATATCCAACAAATGTTACATGAACTTAAAGCGGAAAGACAGGAACAACCCACAACTAACGCAATAACAGACATGCAGAGCTCCAGAAAATTGGATGACATACTAAATGTGCTAGCACGGAATCAAGTCGAACATCAGAAGAATCAAACTGAATGTCAAAGGGCAATTACTAAAATGGCTAGATCGTTAATTGATCAAAAAATAACACCTGCTGCAGTACCTCCAACACCTCCAGCACCTCTGGCGCCGCGTGGTGAAGTACCACACAGACAGGTCCCTTTATTTTCAGGTGACCCACTGACTTATGCAAAATTTATCCAAACCTTCGATCACGCTGTATGTGATATACAGTATTAGTAGACCCGCAAGATAAATTAGATTATTTGATTCAATATACAAGAGGACCAGCCCAAGAAATGATTGAAGGGTGTACATGATTGCCGCCAGATCAAGGATATGTAAAGGCTAGAAAGCAGCTTGAACGTTACTATGGCAACCAAGCGTTTGTAATAGATACATACGTAAGCAAATCTTTGAAGTGGCCTCAAATTAAACAAAATGATGGGGAAGCCTTCAGAGATTATGCAACCTTTCTTGATAACTGTATGGACTCCATGACTAAAGCAAAAAATCGAGCAGCATTCAATAGCAATGAAAATATCCATACTATTCTCTCAAAGCTCCCATATTCTATACGAGATAAGTGACGAGACGTAGCTTACGAAATTGAAGATGAAGAAGATAGAGAGATCGACATTCATGATCTGTCTTTTTACATAAACAGGCTAAGAAATGTATGCATCCTGTTTATGGCGATGTAGAGAAAAAAGAAAAAAACGACAAAATTAGATTTCCTCTTAAGTACGGACAGAAATCAGTAAATATTTTCACTACAAATATATCTGATGCTGCTGAAAAGGAGACTCAAGAAATCTCTGTCTTAATGACTGTTAATGATACATATACATTTGAAAAACCTTGTACCTTTAGCAGTGGCCAGCATATCCTCACCGAATGTAGAAAAATCAAAGAACTGACACATAAAGAAAGAATTGACTTTTTAAAATCTAAAGGTTTATGTTTTCGCTGTCTCAAACAGGGTCATCTAAGTAAGAACTGTAAAGAAAGAATGAAATGTCAGACATGTTCCTTACAGCACCCAGATATCCTGCACATTAAAAGGGACAGTGGAGCAGTATCTAAAGCTACAGCTAGTGTGGCAACATTTACTGAAATGGAAACCGAGACTGGAACTTGTGCCTTTACTGGGGCCGGAGAACAATGCGCACTTCAAGTAGTTCCTGTTAAGGTAAAATCTAAGAAAAGTGAAAGGTATGTAGAAACATACGCCTTTATAGACCTCGGCAGTACAGTAACAATTTGCACTGAAAGGCTCCAGAGACAATTGAGCCTTCAAGGGAGAAGGACGCAAGTATTCCTCAAAACTATGAGTAATTATGATGACGATTCAAAGATGTTAACCCAATGTTCTGTCTTATCAGATTTACAAGCCTGTGGTCTCAATGATGTTGAATATATTGATTTGCCAAAGGTCTTCACACAGGTCTCCATTCCAGTGAACAGAGAAAGTATTCCACTACAAGAAGATATCGATAAGTGGGCATATCTGAAAGAGGTACGTCTATCTCATATTGACTCTGAAGTTGATCTTTTAATAAGAATCAACTACCCAGAAATCTTCAAGCAGTCACAAATCATACCTAGCCAAGGAGGTGGACCTCACGCCATGAAGACTGCACTTGGATGGGTAGTTGGTGGACCATACAAAGAGATAGATGACCTCGCAAAACAAAGTGGTAAGATGTCTAAACATTCCATCAATCGCGTGTCAGTAACAGAGATTGAAGATATGTTGCTGCAACAGTATAATACAGATTTTCCAGAGCGCAGCTGTGAAGTTAAGGAAGAAATGTCACAGGAAGACATCAAGTTCATGCACACAGCCTCAGAATCTGCGAGACTGGTCACTATTGTTTAAATTTACCCTTGAAGGATGAAACACTTAAAATGCCGAATAACTGCTGTATTGCTGAACAGCGTGCTATTGGACTCAAAAGAAAATTGAGCAAAAATTCAGGTTTCCACGAAGACTATAAAGCCTTTATGAAAGACATTATAGACAATGGTTACGCTGTCAAGGTACCCAAAGAAAGTTTAAATTGCAATGAAGGCAGAGTGTGGTACATCCCACATCATGGTGTGTATCTGTGACGATGCGGGTTCGGCTCCACGCTCCCATCTGCTATTCGGGAGCCCTTGAACCCAACACCGTCGGTAATGTCACCGATGAGCTAGACAGTGAGACAACAATTGAGCAAGGGATGGTAAAAATGTGCAAAAGTGCTTTTATTTAAAATCCAACAAAAACAAAGTGTTCAATAAATAGTGCAGTGATTCCAAAGTCTTATAAATAAATAAACCATTAAAGAAAAACGTGGAGGTAAAAATATACAAAAAAAATAATAGTTTAAAAACGAGGTTAAAACGTTCCATGTGGAAGCAGTCTTTAAAAACAACAAGCTCGGTGCTTCTTTTAACTGGTGACTCCCCTGCATCTCCCTGTCCTGGCTTCGCAACAGGGGAGCCACTCTCTCTGCAGCCGCCCTTTTCCATTCACACACACGAGACTGGAGACCTCCCGATCCCTGGCTTCGGTCTGGCACTCATCCCAGCCTCGAGACTTGGTTCAATCCAATGGCCAGGACGCTCACATTGGACATTCCCCGACCAAGCCTCCTGACTCCCGCTGCCTTTCCGGCCTTCCGCGGCCATTCGCCTTTCCCTCGTCACTTCTGCTACCTGGTCGCTCAGCGGGAGCAACAACAACTCCAACCCCTGGGTGTAGGCCCAACACCCAGGCTCTCGCAGCTGCCTGCGAGTGCTCGTTCGCTCGCTCACCAACACGCTCTTCGTGACTGAATTCAAAATGACAGTACATCTTTTTGGTGCTACTTCTTCACCCAGTTGTGCTTCTTATGCTTTGTGTAGAACAGCCGAAGATGCCAGAGATACATTTCCTGAGGAAGCTGTTAACACCGTTCTCAACAACTTCTACGTGGATGATTGTCTAAAGTCAGTGACAACAGAAGAACAAGCAATAAAGCTGGCAAAAGACCTCCAAACTCTATGCCTCAAAGGGGGACTCCATTTGACTAAGTGGGTGAGCAACAACATAAACAGTTTTATTGTCCATACCTGAAGAAGACAGAGCTCATGAACACAAGGATTTAGATTTGAGCCACAGTCTCCTTCCCACAGAGCATGCCCTGGGCATCCAGTGGTGCACAGAAACGGACAGTTTCAAATTTCAGATTAAGTTGCAAAACAAGCTCGCTACAAGGCGTGGTATCCTGTCTGTTGTTATTTAAGTTTACAATCCACTTGGTTTTCTAGCACCTGCCTTACTGCCAGCAAAGCTTATTCTAAGAGACATATGCAAAGAGAAATTCGGGTGGGATGAGGAAATAGAAGTTAAACACATTCAGAAATGGAAAAAATGGATGGATGATTTGAAGTTACTTATAGAATATAAAGTAAACAGATGTTTCAAACCTACCGGGTTTGGAACCATAAAGACAGCACTGCACCATTTTGCAGATGCTAGTGAAGATGGATATGGCACTGTCACTTACCTTGTCTTAACCAATGAAGAGAGCAAAAAGCATTGTTCATTCCTGATGGCAAGTCAAGAGTTGCACCATTAAAGCAGGTTACGATTCCAAGAATGGAGCTGACAGCAGCCATTGTGGCAGTAAAAATGGACAAAATGCTTAAAGGTGAGCTTCAAATGTTCTTACAAGAATCTACATTTTGGACAGACAGCACCACGGTGCTAAAATACATCTCAAATGAAAGCACTTGGTTCAAGAACTTTGTTGCCAACAGAATCTCCATGATCAGAGATCATTCACAACCTTCACAGTGAAGGTATGTCACATCTGCCCTTAACCCGGCTGAACAAGCATCTAGAGGGTTAAGCATAGAAAACTTTCTCAAAAGCACCACATGGTCACATGGTCCAAGTTTCTTATTGAAGTCAGAACGTGAGTGGCCAAAAAGACCAGATCAACTGAATGATTCACTTTTTGAAGATGATCCAGAAGTTAAAACTTGTGCAGTTAACACGACAAGAATAGAGGAGACAACCGAACCCATCAACAAACTAATCACTTACTTTTCAGATTGGCATCGCTTGAAGAAAGCAGTGGCTTGGTTCCTCAAGTTTAAAGACATACTGTTACACTTAAGAAATGAAAGAAAAACATTTCAAATAGAAGCCAGTCAGACTAAAGGTAATCCAGAAGAACAAAAATCACTCATCACAAAGCACATTAAAAAGTATAAACTGACTTTAAAACCAAGTCCAATTTCTCTAGATGACTTAGTTAAAGCTGAAACAGAGCTTATCCGTCTAAGTCAACAGCAAGAATTTCCAGAAGAATTAAAAGCTCTAAAGAAAAAGACGTGTTAAAAAGAACAGTCAAATCTATAAACTCGACCCGAACATACAAGATGGAATACTAAGAGTTGGAGGAAGACTCTGCAAAGCTGCAATGCCCGAAGAAGCTAAACATCCTGCAATTCTACACAAGCATTCACATGTTGCTTCTCTCATATAAATTTCTTTCATAGTCATAACTTATGGTATAGTCTTTTCCCCCTATAAGTTAGAACTTTCTTACTATAATAGAGATACTGTGTGATAATAAGCTTAGTTGTGGTAAGAACGAGTCCTAGTAAAGAGGGACTTGAAAGACCCATTTTTTAAGTTAGAAATGGGATAAGCATACAGTTTTCTGACCGTTTTGAAATGGTTCAGAAATTTTAAGTAAATAGTAATGATTTAAGATGTAACAAGATTAAGCTTAGAACTGAACTTTTCTTAACATTCATTTTTCCTTTTTTGCTATTTTAATTTTCCTTTTTTTTGTGTGAACTGTTTTACTTCAAAACTTAACTAAACTTTCAAAAACAAAGATATTTTGTCTGTGGAATCATTTCTGCACGTCAGGCTTTTGTTGAATCCCATTTTTTGAGTTGAAGCTGCTGAACTTTGGTAATTTTGGGAAAACGCAGCTACATGTTGTTTACAATTTGCCAGCACTCAATTGCAGAGTAAATTTTACACAAATGTTAAAATATATTTCTTCATGTAGTAACATAATTGATATTTCCTTGAGTACCTTCATATGTTTGTATTGAAATTTTGATTAATGTAGCTGGCAAGCTATGTTGAGAAAAATGGCTTTTTCTCAGCACAATAGTTTTGTATCCATGATCACTGAAAATACTGCAACAATGACAATTTACATACTAGTACCATGCATCATTTGGCTAGCTCAAATATAAAATGCAATTACACAAGAGCACCTCCGATACCTTATTTCTGGGGTGTTAAACTCATTTTTCACCCCAGACATCATCAGCATTATGGTTGCCCTTAAAGGGTCGGTTGTAACTGTACAACTGTATAAATATAATTATTCCTCGACATATTGTTAGATAACTGTCTTTGTATGTATTATTATTTAATCAATTGTACAAATAAATACATTTACATGATCATAAAAATATGTTATTACATTCATCTATATTATAATAACATAAATCCCTTCAGTGTATGAGGTTAAGACATAACCCACATTACTCCATCAATCAAAGATCAAACTTTTCAAAAAAATTAAAAAGAGCAAACTTTTCAAGTGAATAACAAAGACAAATACAGTATCATTAAACGTACGTTATTTCATTAACTTTGTTCAAAATTTTTTTTGTCAGAGTTGAGAGGGGCACAAATAATTGTGAGCTGGTAAGAACATGTGTGACATTTCATAAAAAAAGATGGCGACAGAGGGCATACATCCAACTAATGAGAGATGGTTTTGATTACAGTAAACATTTGGCTGCATGAATGCATACACCTGTAAACACACTGAATACATTGCTATACATACAAAGTGGTATATGTAATTAACTCAAAACAACAATAAAGTAAGGGTTGTCTCAGTTCATAACTATACTATTGGTCAAGGTCTGGGTGAAGTTGTTGAGGTGATGGCCTTGGCCTTGAAGACACTAATTAGATTCTTGCTCTCACTATGACAACATATCACACACCATCCTCATTCATTGATTATATTCTGAAAATGACAACAAACATATTACACTGTACTTATTCTTGGTTGAAATATTATTTATTATATTTTTAATTCAGGTTTTTAAAATGCTTGCCTATTTGTTCTCTGGCTGCCAGTCTGACACTGTTTTCCTGTGGTCAGTCTGTCAATATCTGGCTTTAGGTCTTGTACTGTAGCATTCCATTAAACTGCGTGGAGGTTATTATCAGTGATGCGTGATCAGTGCTTGGTCATGTTTAGATTCATTACTGAAAACATCTGTATGCACAGGTATGTGCTCCCAAATATGGACAAAACACAGGGAACATGAAGTCAGAGCTGTGGCATCAAAGCAGGAGGCAGAAAATGATACAAGTCCTCGACTGCATCATCCTGGAACTTTGCCCTCAGGCCACTATCCTTTGAAGCTCTATTAACTCCATCTGAAGGAGATGTCGGTGATGAAATGATTAGCAAAAGTATAAAACCTTAGTGCTGCATTATAAAGTCAGAGAAGTGTCGATTGAATTCATTAATTAACTGGTTAACTTTGCTAGCCAAGTTAGAGCATGAAAAAGCTACAGGAACTGAGGCTGATATGCTCTGACAGATAGGAAAGTGGGAAAGATTGTCCTGTTCCAGTTGGGACTTCCATAGGTGAAGTTTATGCTAGAAAGCTGAGATCATGTCCAACATCTGTGTGATGACTTGTTTGCATCCCTGCAGCCTCTGATTCAGTTGGGCAAGATGCTCTGTTATGTCACACCAACACAGAAAAATCACACAGCCAGTTTGCATCTGACAGTTCGGGCTAGGGGCTTCCTTTACTTTGCATAATAAGAGCAATTTCTTCCTTAAACTCAAAAAATCGTTTGAGGTCTGCGATCCTACTCAGCCACCTTACTTCTGTATAGTATGGCACATCTCCATGCTCTGAGCTGGCATCCTTCAAAAAATCTGGAACTGGTGGTGATTCAGTGCCTGTCCCCGGATGAAGTTTACTGTTTTCATGACCATCATAATATCATCCGTTTCCATAACTTTTCCACATAGAGCTTCTTGGTGGTGTTATACTACATTTTTCTTTAATATTAATGTCACTGTCTCTATGCTCACTGGTATGGATTTATTCACATGTGCATGTTAAATTTGGCACACAGAGGCTCAGAAGTTAGAATTGCTAGCCAAGCATTGGATTAGATAGCCAAAGACAACTGGAGGATTGTATAGTCAGCTTAAACACAGAATAGTGTATTCCTGTCCTCTGTCAGTACAAAATCTTCTTTCCTTATTGGGAGAATGAGAACTGGCATGTAAGCACTATGATATTTCTGTGTTTTGTGGAGGAGGAGTTCAGTCCTTGTTTGGAGACAGAGAAGACCAGCAAGTGAAGCAAGACATTATTTAAAGGCTTGGACAACAGCCAGACCCTTTGAGGCTGAGTTTGCAAAGTTCTGAAAAACCTCCCAACGTGGGGACGAGAAATGGCAGCCTGTGTTGATCCAGATTCCCACCTGGATAAAGTCTGTCCATATGCCTCCCGTCTGTAACTGCGTTAACCGTCAGTAAATGTAAGCTAAAGTATATTTTTTCTCATGTGATTCTTGCACCTCCGTAATCACGATGGGAGGGATATCGCCTTTTCTGGTATATTACTATATTGTTTAGTTACTTAATATGCCCAATTTCAAAAGAACACATTTCCAAGAGAGCTAATGCCTCTTCAGGAAACAGGTGGATAATGCAATGGTAAGTTATTAGAGGTGTGTGAGAGTTACTTTTTTGCATTTTCTCCTTCTCTAGTCCAACCAAGCCTGTTTTTTCTCCACACATTGCGGGTGCACATTGGTAGTTAGTCCAACCAACTTTTCCCGGGGTAATTTACTTTTACTCACAGATCTCTCCACCGCATCAAAAATATCACTCCCCTTAGTCATCCCATGCATATCAACAATATCCAAAAGCTTCTCAGTGACGGCGAAGTCTGCTTTCATGCCTCTTATAAAAATGGATCAACATCAACAGCTAATGAAAAAGTCAGATAACTGCAAGTCTCTTTGGCCAGCTGTGTTGTCAGATTTCCTGCTAGTTCCTTAACTCGGTCTTCAATAGTGTTTCTTGATAAGCTGACATTTTTAAAAGTCTGTATCTGGTCGAGGCAAACCTACTCACACACCTTTAGCATGCACCACTTCAATAATGCTCCTTCTGAAAAACACTTGGAAGCTTGGGTAATTTCTTCAGCCACAGTAAAGCCAGCTTTTACTGTTGCATAATTTTTGGCTGTAACTTTTGTAAACATATTTTGTTGCGATTGCAGCCTGCCTTTTAATTCTTGGACAATTTTTTGTTTTTCTTAGTGGCTAAATTTTGCATACTTGGCTCAGTGTTTGGTGTCGAAATGCCTATATAAATTGTAGTCCTTGATTACCGACCCTGCCTCGTAACACAGAAGACAGACCGTTTTTTCTCCTTGAACCACAAACATATATTTGCTTTCCCATCTTTCATTAAATTGTCTTCCCTCCACATCAATTTTTCTCTTCATAGACATTTGGGGATATTTGTAGATTTATTTCAGCCCCATCACTTGTTAGGAAACAGTTTTAGGTAAAAGCCGGTTTCAGATCACTACAATTTAATGGCAGGATGTGTTCATTTCGCTGGTAAAAAAACAACTTCCATTGTGGGGGATGTAGTTTATTGTTACTGTATAAAGTAGCATGGACTTTTTTTAAGAAAATCAAATGCCTTTTAAGTTCTTGCGGGCTACATAAAATTACGTGGCGGGCTTAACTTTGATGCATGTGCCTTATTTCAAAGATGGGTTACACACATGATCATAATGCTGCCAACATGACCCAACCTAGTCCATTCAAAAATAATACCAGAATAATTCTTCTTCTTCTTCTTTTGGCTGCTCCTGTTAGGGGTTGCCACAGTGGATCATCTTGTTCCATATCTTCCTGTCCTCTACATCTTGCTCTGTCACACCCATCACCTGCATGTCCTCTCTCACCACATCCATAAACCTTCTCTTAGGTCTTCCTCTTTTCCTCTTGTCTGTCTTTAACATTCTTTTCCCGATATACCCAGCATCTCTCCTCCGCACATGTCCAACCCAACGCAATCTTGCCTCTCTGACTTTGTCTCCCAACCATCGAACTTGAGCCAACCCTCTAATGTACTCATTTCTAATCCTGTTACTCTGTACTGTTGATCCCAAGTATTTAAACTAATCCACCTTTGCCAGCACTAATTACTGCATCCTCACCATTCCACTGACCTTTCTCTGACTCAAACACATGTATTCTGTCTTGTTCTACTGACCTAAATTCCTCTCCTCTCTAGAGCATATCTCCACCTCTCCAGGGTCCCCTCAACCTGCTCCCTACTCTCACTACAGATCACAATGTCATCAGCAAATATCATAGTCCAAAGGGACTCCTGTCTAATCTCATCTGTCAACCTGTCCATCACCATTGAAAATAAGAAAGGGCTCAGAGCCGATCCCAGATGTAATCCCACCTCCACGTTGAATACATCCATCACTCCTACCGCAGACCTCACCACTGTCACATTTCCTTCGTACATAACCTGTACAACTCTTATATACTTCTCTGTCACTCCTGACTTCCTCATACAATTCCACAACTCCTCTCAAGGCACCCTGTTATATGCTTTCTCCAGGTCCACAAAGACACAATGCAACTCCTTCTGGCCTTCTCTATACCCACAGAGCAAACTTTGAACCAGTTGTGCAATTTCTTGGCATAAAACCATACTGCTGCTCACTAATCATCACCTCTGTTCTTAACTTAGCCTCCTCTACTCTTTCCCATAACTTCATGCTGTGCCTCATCAATTTTATCCCTGTATAGTTACTACAGCTCTGCACATCCCCTTTATTCTTAAAAATCGGTACCAGTACACTTCTCCACTTCTCAGGTATCCTGTCACTTTCTAAGATTCCATTAAACAATCTGGTTAAAAACTCCACTGCCGTCTCTCCTAAGCACCTCCATGCTTCCACAGGTATGCCATCCTTACTTCCTCCTTGCTAATCCGCTGCACTTCCTCATTCACTGTCTCCCATCATCCAACCTTCGCTCTCTCTCATTCTTTTTATTCATCAGCCTCTCGAAGTCCACTTGCTATCTGCTCAACACACCCCCCTCGCTTGTAAGTATGTTTCCATCTTTATCCTTTATGACCCTAACCTGCTGCACATCTTTACCAGCTCAGTCCCTCTTTCTAGCCAATCGGTACAAGTCCTTTTCTCTGTCCTTAGTGTCCAACCTCTCATATAACTCATCATATGCCTTTCTTTGCCTTTGCCATCTCTCTGTTCACCTTGCGCGTTATCTCCTTGTACTCTTGTCTTCTTTCTGCATCTCTCTGTCTACCCCACTTCTTCTTTGTCCTCCTCTTCCTCTGTATACTCTCCTGTACTTCCCCATTCCACCACCAGGTTTCCTTTTCCTGCTTCCTCTGTCCAGATGTCACGCCAAACACCCTTCTTGCTGTCACCCTTACTACTTCTGCTGTAATTACCCAGCTGTCTGGTAACTCTTCACTGCAACCAGTGCCTGTCTCGCCTCCTCTCTAAAATCAACCTTGCAGTCTTCCTTTTTCAACTTCCACCATTTGATCCTTGGCTCTGTCCTCACTCTCCTCCTCTTCTTGATCTTCAGCATCATCTTACAGACCATCATGCTATGCTGTCTAACTACACTTTCCCCTGCTACCACTTTGTAGTCTTTAAACTCCTTCAGATTAACTCTTCTGCATAGGATATAATCCCCCTGTGTACATCTTCCTTCACTCTTGAACGTCACCCTATGGTCCTCCCTCTTCTTAAAATATGTATTCAATACAGCCATCCCCATCCTTTTGGCAAAATCCACTATCACGTGACCTTCTTCATTCCTCTTCTTGACACCATACCTACCCATCACCTCCTCATCTCTTCTGTTCCCTTCACCAACATGCCCATTGAAATCCTCTCCAATCACCACTTTCTGTCCCTTTGATACACTGTCTATCACTTAATCTAACTCACTCCAGAAATCTTCTTTCTCATCCATCGCACACCCAACTTGCGGGACACATGCAATAACAACATTCATTATCACACCTTCCAGCTTCATAATCATTACTCTGTCTGACACTATTTTCACTTCCAAAACACTCTTGACATACTGTTCTTTCCATCAACACCATAATATAACAATTTGAATCCACCTCTGATCCACCTGGCCTTACTCCCCTTCCATTTAGTCTCTTGCACACACAATATGTCAACCTTCCTTCTCTCCATCATATCTGCTAACTCTCTCCCCTTACCAGTAATACTGCGAACATTCAAAGTTCCTACCCTCAGTTCCACTCTCTTTACCTTCCTCCTCTCCTCTGTCTCCCCCTTCTTCTTCTCTTTCTTAGACCATCAGTAGCTCAGTTTCTGCCAGAACCCTGTTGGCTAACAGTACTGGTATCGGTCATTGTTAACCCAGGACTTGATCGATCTGGTATAGAAATTTGTATTGTTGTCTACATGTTGATCTACCAAAATTTTACACCAGATGCCCTTCCTGATGTAACACTCTCCATTTATCCAGGCTTGGGACCGGCACAAAGAAACACCCTGGTTTTTGCATCCCCTGTGGCTGGATAATATATTAGAAAAACAGAATAGATAGATAGATACTTTATTAATCCCCAAGGGGAAATTCAAATACTCCAGCAGCAGCATACTAATAAAAACAATATTAATTAAAGAGCAATTAAAAAAAAAAGCAGCACAAGTTAAAAAATGCAAGGTGGAGAGTGCGAGTCAGGTTTAACAGTCTATAATCTTCCCCCGGGTGGAATTGAAGAGTTGCATAGTGTGGGGGAGGAACAATCTCCTTAGTCTGTCAGTGGTGCAGGACAGTGACAGCAGTCTGTTGCTGAAGCTGCTCCTCTGTCTGGAGATGATATTGTTCAGTAAATGCAGTGGATTCTCCATGATTGACAGGAGCCTGCTCAGCGCTGTCACTCTGCCACAGATGTCAAACTGTCCAGCTCTGTGCCTACAATAGAGCCTGCCTTCCTCACCAGTTTGTCCAGGCGTGAGGCATCCCTCTAGAAGAGGGTGCTCGCCACAACCGCCGATAGAACATCTGCAGCATCTTATTGCAGATGTTGAAGGACGCCAGCCTTCTAAGGAAGTATAGTCGGCTATGTCCTCTCTTGTACAGAGCATCAGTTTTGGCAGTCCAGTCTAATTTATCATCCACCTGCACTCCGAGGTATTTATAGGTCTGCACTCTCTGCACACAGTCACCTCTGATGATCACGGGGTCCATGAGGGGCCTGGGCCTCCTAAAATCCACCACCAGCTTCTTGGTTTTACTGGTGTTCAGTTGTAGGAACCTAATCAAGGACTTTGTTAAATGGTGTGTCTCAAACCACTTACACCTGAACAGTACTTCCTGTACTGCTCTTTTGCTGCCCTGAGCTGGACTCGGAGTTTCTTCTGCACGCGCTGCAGCTCATGCTGATCACTGCCTTTAAAAGCCCTTTTCTTCTGGTTCAAAAGGTCCTTCATGTCACTTGTAATCCATGGCTTGTTGTTAGCATTGCAGCGTACTGTCCGTACTGGAACTACAATGTCCATACAGAAGCTGATGTAGTCAGTAGTGCAGTCAACAACCTCCTCAATGTTCTCACTATGTGACCCCTGCAGGATATCCCAGTTCGTAGTTCTAAAGCAGTCTCTCAGAGCCTGCTCTGCCTCAGGGGACCACTTCCTGAGTTAATGGTTAATAATTATTATTAGAATAGTTAATAAGAGAATAATTGTGAATATTAAACAACCAGTTACTAAAATTTGATTAAATATAATTAACAAATTACAAATAACATAATCATTAAAACCTTACTAAGGAATCACTTAAAATAAAAATAAACATTTATCAAACACAATTTTACAAACAATATCAAATTTCAAAATAATCTTCCAAATTCAGCAGCCAGTTAATGTGAAGAGGGACAGTGCTGCACTACCCTATAACCCTGTCACATTTGTATATATGAAAAGACCTATCTCTAACCAGTGAACTACAAGTTTGCTTGATTAAACTTAAAACAAATGCCATCCAGGGTTTTTTCACTATTACAAAGACAAAATACTCTATAAATTGAACCTTGGTTAAGCAACCTAACCTTCCTGTCCCTTTCTTTAAAGTTCCAGCTCTCTGGTTCTAATGAGCTCTTCTCTCCAAACTACAGTAGACCTAAAAACACAAAACATGAGATCCAGTTTGTTGTGCTTATACTATCATTTACTTTTGCATCAGCAGTTTCAGTATAATATTTAGAATTTAAAATAATATATTTGCAGCCTATGCAAGTCGTACTTAGATATAGAACAGATGGAAGTGATAATTTTATGTTAGTGCAACAGCTGAAGTACTTTCTGAAAACCTTTGTTGGTTGTGCAGGTGCTGTTTTGGGCATATAAACAAAAAATGAAATTAGAGTATAGTACTGTACTTTTATTCTGCCGAGATTATGAATTTTTGGTATAGCAAGATTACATTTCAGTTAGAAGTTTTAGTTTGCATTGGATTATTTTTAGGAATTCTCGTTTCCTACAGTCAGTATTACTTGAATTAGAGACTCTAAACTCTTTAATGTTTCCCAAGTCACATTTAAGATGAAAATGATCAATTTGACCATTATACAGTATCGATGGGTGCATATAGAATGTTGTTTCCTATTTGTCATCCCTTCTATCATGATTCCAAATTCAGATTTACAGGTCTTGCTAACTGAACCCTCATCCCTCATTTTCCAGCCAATTAAAACCTGATTCTGCACAGCCTCTCATGAGATTTACTTAATGATTTGGCAATTTATCTGAATGCCGAAAGTCTAAAAGAGGAAGGCTAAACTTAGAATAAAAGCAGCATGTGATGAACTGTGATATATGAAGTCTACTGTAATTCAGTGACATTTCCTATTAGGCTCATTCTTCATCCCAGGTGGATTACATCAGCAGTGATAGCCTCACATAGGCAACCCTGTTGATAGCATATACAATATGACAGCCTCTCATTAGTTCTACTGACACTCACCTAAATGCAAATTTAATGTTTTTTAGGCACTTAACAAAATTGTAAATTATATCACATAAATGCAAACCTGTTTAATTCAATTCTGATTGGTGATTGGTGGAGCTTATTCCAGCAAAATTAGGTGAAAGGCATGAAACAGTAAAGGATACTGTGTCAGTCTCTTATAGGGACATTCATGCACACACACACACTGACACAGGGCTAGTTTGGAATCATATACAAAGTAGTAAATTACACTATACGGTGTAACAGAGAGGAAATTTCATATTCATATTATATTAGAGGCACTTTTATGTACAAAATGAAGACCAGATTTAGGTCTTTATTTTCTCTTCATTAATCTTGCCTGGTCACTGTTCTATTTTTCTCTGTTGTCTTAAGTGATTTCTTAAACTTGTATTAAATTCAGTCAACTCTACCATAACAAACAAATATAACTTTTAAGAGAATTAGTAACTATGTGCTCAACAGCTCCCTCCCTATAGCATCTGCAGGTCCTGGTCTCGTTGGAAAATGAAGAAAGTAACAACTGGCTATCTAAATGGCTGCAATAAAGGGAGAGTGTCCCACTGAGATGTTTCGTTGAAAGGTAAGCATTTTGTGGTGGAATAAACACAGGGGGAATACAGAGCTCAAAAGAATATGACATACAGTAACAAGAAAATCTGCTGTTTTTACCAGCCAGGTTTCCAGCTGTTTTTTCTTCTGCTATGTTCTTCCTATTTAAGCTTCATTCATCTCTCTGTCCCATGGGGGTTGACTTGCACCTTGCACTGATGCTGTTGTATTTCAACTTAATAAATGACTTTACCTTCAAAAAAACGTAGACATGTGCTGTTGTGATATGCAATTAAGAGACTGAAGAAACCCCTAAACATTCACTTTCAAGATTTGATAAACTGTAAGAAAATTATTTGTATTTGATGTTTAAAGGTATAGATAGGTTTGTGATATATGGTTCCTTGTTTAATTATCATCTATTTATATACATGTTGTTTAAATTAAAGTTGTTATAAAAATACTAATATAGTGGATTCAGGAGGAAGATTCTGCTTAGCACTGGAAATGATTATCCAGATTTGACAAAATGGTGGTGTTTGTCTTGCTGTTTTGGCCTATGCTACTCTAAATTGGCACTCTATTACAGAAGAGCATTTAATAAGCATTCAAACTCCAGTGATAAAGTCAAGCACAGAGTGGGTTTGACCTTTGACATCAATCCATTGTTCGTTGATGATAAAAACAAAGATCATAAATTATATTCCCAGATGGTTTCAAGGCTTGCTCCTAACACAACTTGGTATTCCTATTATGGTTGTCTTTATGTTCAGAAGATTAAGCTCTACTTAATGATATCTCTTTTGGAACTTTATGATGATGTTAAAGATGTAATTAAAAAGCTCGATTAGTCATTTGTTGTAATGAACTCGAAGGGAGGAACTAAAAGGGGAACGTTTATTGTATACATTTTTAAAGTGCTTTTGACTATGCTTGCCTGTGTAACTAAGACATTTTGTAACATTTGTACCTAGAACAGTTACCAAGGGAACAATGAGATAATGCATAAATTGTTAATATATTTTCTTTTGTTCTTAAAAATAATTTAAATGTAAGGATTCCTGTTCATTGAACTAGATACCTTGATGCCATTTACCTTGATGCTGAAGAGTTTTCAATCTGTTTAACTATTTTGGGATCATTAGATAATAGGCTACTAAGAAATAAGTGTATTAAAAGATCATCCCATTTATCTGTATGCTGATTGGTACAAACTAAAATGCTTCTTGACTGTGTTATGCAAATTAATCAATCTTATGTAAGACCACTGCTTTGTTCAGTCTTCTCATAGTGCACTGAACAGTGCAAGTGGCAGGTGGATGTACAAATATGTATGCAAGCAAATGTTATTTTCCACAGTGTTTTAATATTTATATTCATATATACTGCCTGCACTGAGAATTAGTTAGGATATTAGGAATTAGAAGGATATTTCAATATGTTATGATTTAACATATTGTTATGTTATGTTCAATATTGCAAATGGTTTTTGAATAAATATTCTTGCCGTTAGTCTTTAACCCTTGTAACATTTAACTCTAAAACAGAAAGTCTTTTACCACGAGCTGCCCGCATATATTAATCCAGTGAAAAGTGACAGACAGTGGGCGTTGACACACCATTTGCGGTGACAGAGCATGCTGAATATGGCCATGTAAAGCATGCGAAATAGAAAGCAATTTACTGTGTGATAACAGACAGTTCTTCAGGAGCTGATATTGACAGCATGATTGATTCTGGTTCAAGTGTTAGTGAAGCATACCAAGGTGATGATTTTGCCTCAAATGTGCACAGCATTTTTCAAGGAAGCCTTTCATTGGATCTCTGGGATTCAAGAGAGAAATATTAGATATAGATAATCCCTTACATAATTTCAGTCTATTCTTCATAAATGACGGTATGTTAGCCATAATTCTGACTGGGCCCAAGATACAGTATGTACACAGGAATTAATACAGAAGCATACACTAAGCTAAATTCCAGGCTGCATAAGTCTGCTGTCTGTTATAATGAGCTGCCATTTCTTTGTGCTTCTTGTATATCAAGATGTAATCTAAATGCCTGAAGTTGGAATGTGCTTGTCAACAAAACCTTTACCATATGGACAGAAAAATCACGAGTGAGTAACGTTTCAGTGACTAGATCAACATAAAAGATCAGCATATAAAAACGAAGAGATACAAACATTTTAAAGTTCCTGAATTGGCAATGTCTTTGTTGGACTACAAGTAGGTAGGGAGAAGGCAGTCTGCCCACTGGTGAAAAACTAAACCTACTAATGTGTTTTTATATTTATTATGCATTTATTTATCTTTTTAGTTTTACATTCACAACTCAAAAAAACTGATATTGTGAAAATAATGCTGTGGCAAAATGATGTTTTAAAATATTTGTCTCCCTCCTTTCAGTCTTTCTCTCTCTCTCAAAATAGATAGTTGAAATAGTTTTTGGTCTTATCATCAGCCAAGTCATACACATTGCATATACAAGTATATAGTATTATTGCAATAGTCAGGCACCCTATCCAGGGATTTTTCCTGGCTGCTGGGAAAGGCTCCAGGTCTCCTGCGATCCTACTGTGAATCAAAAGTGAGTTTAGAAAATACTGTATATATGTTGCTCCTAATCTCAGGTGCTGTTTTTGTCATTTTATGACTGTCCATACTCCTATTGCCTGCTCTTACTCTGCTCATTAAGAGTTTAATGTTCTTATGCATGAGCTATTCAAGTCTTACTACCCCTGACTTTGAAACTACCTTTTTCTTTGTTTCCCTCAATACAGCGATGTGGGGTCTGCATACTGATTCAAGCCTAAGAGCCCTGTTCTTCCTAAGCCCCTATGATTTTCATGATCACACCTGTCAGAACACAGTAGAAACTATTTTTGATTTTTGTTATATTTTCAGGCCTGCAGGTGGCAAAATTCTATCTATAAATTGTATGTGCCTGAGATGGAATCAATGTGACTGGTAAAAAATAACAAAGCCCACTATAAAAGATTTTTGAATACAATAATGAAGGAATTAATTGAAAGGAAATTGTCTTGGAGCAGGATATGTTGTGTGTTGTAGACATTTAGAATAAAAAAAACCCTCAAACCTTAAATATCACCTAAATTTCATCAAAAATTGGCACATTCTGGGCAAGAAAAGGAAAAGATTAAATGTGCCAACTGTCAGTGCACATTTGTTCAGCACAAATGACATAGAAAATATTTTAGAAAATTGTATAAAATTGTTAATGTTCAGTTTCTGGTTTTGCTTCTGATTGTTTTTATCAAACAAAAACAAAATCAGATAGTAAACCATGTAGTAAAGTAAGCTTCCACTAACATTAAACTCATATCCAAACCTGTTAAGTGTACAGTCCTATCTGATTGTGACACAAAGCTAAACTCCATATTATCTCTTTAACCATACCTTACTTACTAAAACTAAAACTGAAACTAATATATATAAAAATAAAATTGGAATGTTTTTGTGAAAAAAAAAACTAAATTAAAAATAAATATGCAAGATGAGGGAAAACTAAACTGAATTTCCAAGTAAGATCAGAAATAATATAGAAATAAAAACTAATATAAAACCATAACCTTGGTGTATAGGCTTTATAATGCCTGTCAGAGCTGCTGAGAATCAGACTTGGCATTGAAGCTACACTGCTATGAAAATGTTTTTGCAGCCTTCCTAATTTCCTCTATTATTGCACATTTTTGACACTGAATGTTTTCAAAACTTCAACCATCATCATCACCATTATTTACAACTTAATAGTCATATTTCAAATTTACCCAGATTAGTTATTTGCCCCAAATCTTACTTCTCCATTCCTCACAGTCAAGAGCATCCTATGGATTGAGACCCATTTCTGTCGCCAGTTCCAACCATGTATCCTTTGCCCCCCCCTCTTGGCCTCATCTCCACTACCTTCATCTTGGTGTACCTATTCACCCAATCATTCTCTGCTTTTCACTCCACATCTTCAAGCCACCTTATTTTTCACCTCCAAACCAAATCTTTCTCCTAATTGGACATTTTTGTTTATATCACTTGATGACAATCCACACATCCATCTAATCAATGGAAATTTCCAACAAATCGTGCATGAGATTGAGTTTTTTCTTCTTCATACATGCTGCATGATTTTAAACCCACCTATTGCATCTCCAGCCTTTGCACTGCCACCCATCATTTGGATCTTTTCTGCATTTATCTTGATGCATTACACTTTCTGACTAGATTTCAATTTTAATATCTTCACCTTCAGTTCCACTTCACTTTTTACCATCAAAATGGAATCGACATACAGAAGTTGACGTGGCAGTTCTTCACACACTACTCAGGACACTACTTCCATCACTTACAAAAAATTAACAGACTCCGAAAAGATCCCTAGTACTGTTCCACCTTCACATAAGCTTTTACTATCTCATATAATGTCCAGCCCTCAATTCATTCTTCCTCATATATTGACATCACCGCAAACAATAGCCATTCATCCACACTTAACTTTCACTATCTGTTTTGTTTTTGTTTTCGCTATATCTTTCCTAAATTTCACCTCATTTAGTATTCATCTAGTATTCAACCCATTCAGTTGTCAGAATGATTTGGACTCTGCCTTTGACTGTTTTGGTGAGACTTTGTACAGTGTTATCTCAAACTGCAGTACACATTTCGTCTCACATTGTATTCCACCAGGCATGTGTTTAAGAAGAAACACAGTTTGAACATGTTAAATCTAATATTACAGAACTAGAAAGCTTTTGGTTATGTAATATCAAAGCTGGCTCTGTGTGAAATTCCTTCAGAATATAGAGATAAGACAGAAAAGTGTCTGATTTCAAAAGAAGGGTTCAAAATAAACTTTCATTGTTTTATTCTATTATATTAAAATTTCACAGTGAAATTTTTTTCCCATTTTTTTTTTTTTACACACAAATGCCTTGTTTCCAAGTTAACAGATTGTGATAGACAACTGGGACTTCTGCCCAGCCAGAACGTCAGGAGGATAGAAGGTCCGGGAGAGAGACAGTACCTCCCCAGGGACACAAGAGGCCCCTAGTTTGCATCGGGCCACAGGATTGGAGCTTAGAAGCTCAACCCTTTTGGGGCCCGTGGCCATTGCCAGGGGGCACCCAAATGATTCCGGAGCCATGAACTGCAGCGCTTCTGCCACACCAGAAAGTGCTACCAGAACAGGATACAGGTACACCCAGAGTGCTTACAGGTGCCCATGCAGCATTTTCGCTACACCAGGAAGTGCTGCAGGAAGATCATCAACAAGCACCTGGAGCAGATCTGGGTACAATATAAAAGGGGTTGACTCATTCCATTCGGGGAGCGGTGAAAGAATAGAGAAGAAGAAAGAAAGCAAAGGAAAAGGACTGAGAGCTGTATTATTTTGTATGTGTGTATGTATTGTGGCTGTTAGTGCACTGTGTCAGGTGCTGTATAAAGAAAAAGCAACTTAAATGTGTGTGTTTTTGGGACTTGTGAGTCTGTGTGCCTGTATGTAGCCGGGGTAATTTACAAGATCAAAACACAAATTTTCAAAATAAAGAAAAAACTGGTTAAATTTAATTTTTAGGTTTAACTCGTCATCATTAAATGCCCCTTTTGAGCATCTACCACTCCTCAAACATAAAAAGATTAGCAAAAATCAGAAAATGCAAGACAATGTCAATATGTGTGACAAACTTCACTTTGAGCTGTGAGCTACATTCCCTTTAGCAACCTGATGACTGTACTTTCAAAATCTGTTACCACTTAAGACCCTATAAATTTGAACAATATGCAGGTTTAACTTAGAAGGGTATGTGATTGCTATCCTATGATCATCACCCTTTAAGAATTCAAGATAAAAAAACATATTGCATATTCAGATAAAACATATGTTCTATTAAGTTGTGACAACAAATCTACAGTTCTTGGCCATTCTTATACAGGAAGAAGTGTCATAATTAATTTCTTCCTCATGAGTATATAAAAGACCAGAAGAAGCAAATCTGGAAGATCTGATAAAGAAAAAAGAGACAAACAGTAAAATGTCTCACCAGATTATTTGCCGTATGCATTACTGGGATGAACATGTGAGATATATGTATATATAATTGCAATAAACTGTTTTGGACAATATTAATAAAGTATCTATCTATCTATCTATCTATTACAGTAAGATTGGCATCTGTGTTTAATTATATTAAGAACTATATTCCGTGTCTTATAACAAGTACAGCATGAACTGATTCTTAAAACACAAAGGTTATTTAAGTTGTTCATGACTGAGGTATAGTGATAAAAACTGCTAAGCTTGTTAAAAACTTATTTTCTTTTTAAATTGTTATGTATGAAATATTGCAAAAGATTTAATATTGTTTAATGGTATTATAGGTGAAGTAAAATAAGTAGCATTGTTAGGGAAAGATACTCTGTAAATAACCAATAGTGTGAGTTGCCATTACAAACTAATCCAAGATGGGTGTCCTTTATTATATCAGACTGAGGGGAGCTACCATGTACTCATGGTCAGATCAGCATGACAGATTAACTTCTGAGTAATATCTGTTCATGTAGGTAAATGGCGGGCAGCATTTTGGATTGAGTGTAATACATGTCTATATGGCCAGTCCAATAAAATTTTTGCAGTCTGAGCGGATCACACAACAAAAATGAGTGCATTGGATTCACTTTAGTTTTACTGCTTGTGTGTTTTGCACTACTTCAGCACATTATTTCTGTCTGTCTCTTTGACCATCTTTTGTGTCCTTTGACACTGGGCTGGCAGCTCCCATATCATTTTGTTTGCAGTTTGGTACAGAACTGTACTCAGTTTCCTAAAAGGTACGTCATTTATGGTCAAGGATCATGTTGCATCAGTTTCACAAAGAAAACATACTATTGATTCTCACCTTTGCATTCATTGTTGGTATGCATTGTCAGAAAATTTTGCAAGTGAGCCTCCATCCAATGCTGCACTCTCCACTCATGGCTACATTGCTTTGTCTGCTATGTGCTACATCATACGTTCTCCCTATCCAATGTCAGATTTATTCTGGCTGTGTACGTCATATTCATCACTATGTGAAAAACATTATAGAGTGCCTTGCCCCTACATTCCAAATCGTTACCTTAGATCTACTAATAACAGTCTTCTTATTATTCCAAGAGCCAAGCATAAAAGAAGTGGTGAGGCAATCTTTTGCTGTTATGCACCAAAAATCTTTTTAAAAAAAAAACTCACAAAAACCTGCTTTTGTAATCTTCCATTTACACAGCTAGATTTTAGTTCTACTCTAAACTAGATATGCACAGAATTATATTCTTCAAACATTATGAATCTTTACTTTTCTCTTCTGTGATGTCACTCTGCACCTGAAGAAGCAGACTGGCACGGGCACCCTTAAAGTTAATGTTAATGGTAAATTTACCTTAGTCTGCTGAGGTGGGTCGTGGTGGGTGCGTCAACGTGATGTATCAGCGCATGCTCCCAACCTCCCTCTCTCTCTGCTTAGTTTTTGAACTTGAATATATTATAGCATAACATAGACAACATAAGATTCAGTTTAACCCCCTATAAGTTATAGAAAATGCAATGTTTGTAATTTGAACTCGATGTGACAGCAGAATAGCCTTCAGTTTGAAGTCAGACAGCTGGAAAGAAACATGAATGATCATACAGATAGGCATTAAGGACATATAGTTTTTTGATTGTTACATAGAGCATTACTTAGAAACCTAAAGAAATGTAACATAGACATCTAATCCTCAAGCAAAATATTATGTTTCCCCTTTTGTCCTTTTTTCGTGTATTATCTACATTTTTTCTTTTTTTTGTGTTTTTATGAACATCACTAAAATCTTTAAAATAAAAACATTTGGACTATGGAGTCTTTTTTGTATGGCGAGTCATACTACAGCTCGAATGCTTATCTGGTAGCTCATTTGAACTATTTTGAACCATTCTGAACTACTTGGAAAACCTTGTCAAATGCAGCTACAATATTGGTTTATGGCTTTCATTAACTTGTCGGGGGACTTGAGAAATATTTCACTGCCACATGAGCCACAAGCTAGCTGTTTCTTCATCTTTGTTGACAAGTTTAAGCAAGTCACTGCAGGATCTGAAATCAGTAATTTTGTACTGGCGTCAGCTAAGTAGTCTTCAACTAAGTTGATGTACGTCACAGCAGCAGAAGCCCACAAAAGAAGCTTTTTTGCTCACTGTTCTCATTTGAGGATGGATTGTATGTGCCAGCTGCAGGTACTTTAGAAATATCCATTTTATACAGCTTTCTATCTACCTCTTAAGCCACATCTGCCTTGAGCCTGTCAGACTCTGATTGACTGAGTAATGACTTGGGCAAGCTCTTAAACCAGGGATCCAGGAGTGTGTAATGACTCAAGGGATGATCAAAGACTCTAACTGAGACTGCAATATGGTCACAAATTTAAGAGCCCCTGGTAGAACTAAAACTGCCTCATCCCTCTTTACGTTTTACACTGCAACTTTAAGACCTTGCACTCAAGTGATCACAGAGGACATAAAAGCTATATCCTGACACACAGTATATGCTGTGACATAGAGGCTGACTGCGAAGTGAGCACAGTATGTAGGTGAAGCAGTCAGCTAGTAGGTAACTACATTGGTAGAGCTCATTTAGGCTAATCCTTCCAGTCAAACAGACTCCGCTTCATATACTGCAGGTCCCATAGAAAAACAAAAGACAAGTAATGTTATAATAAACTACCTTAACAAACCAGTTAAGATTAAAAAAATAATAATAATCAAAACAAAACAGTGGCATAGCAATATACTAAATTTTGCCTTCATTTAAATCAGGCTGCACTGCTCCTTTTCAGGCTGTGCTCATTCCCTTCCACTCTGCTATTACCTTCCAGTCACTTCATTTTTTTTATTGAATTTATTATAATCAAATAACATTCCATACAAGCAAGTCAGGTTTTACAAGACTAGGCTCAAAACAACCCCGGCCCCTGAGAAAGAGAGCTATGTCAATATAATAAAACTTTTAATAGTATTCCTAAACCTAATAATTAAATACATAAATAAAAATACATAGAATAAAGAAGGCAAGAGAATCCACTTCCTCAATTTAAATGTTTATTCTAAAATGTCATTGATTAAATCCTGCCAGGTTTTCAAGAAGTTTTGTACAGATCCTCTTAGTGAGAATTTGATTTTTACCAGTTTCAAATAATATATAACATCAGTTATCTACTGACTTAAAAGAGGTGAATTAGGATTCTTCCAGTTGAGCAAGATAAGTCTATGTCCCAATAGTGTAAATAAGTAAAGGCAATTACATTTTGTTTGTCCTTCTCCACTTTAAGCCTATCTGGATGTACACCCAACACAGCTGTTGGTGGATTAGGAGGGATTGTCACTTCAAGGCTGTCTGAAAGACATTTAGAGATTTTGTCCAAAATGGTGTTAATTTGGTGTCAGTCCAAAACATATAGCCCAATGAGGCTGGAACTTGACTGCAACGTTCGCAGGTTGGATCTTACCCTGGAAACATTTTGGACAATTTTAAATGAGACAGGTGCACTCGATAAATATTATTTTAAGTTGAATAATTGTATGCTTTGCACATATAGAGCTAGAGTGAATTCTGTGCATGGCTGCATTCCAGTCCTTTTATGAAATGTTGAATAAGAAATCCATTACATGATGTTCTTTATAAAGCTCAGACTTGTGTTCCATTTTCTTATAACTTCCAAATATTATTGTCAACAACTGTTTGATCAAAGACACACTGTTCCTGTAAGCATGTGTGTTAAGCATTTATTTAATTTCCTTCCTATCCAATAAACTTTATCTATGTTAGTTCACAAAAATGTACCTAACCTTGTATCTTCATTTATGATCAGATTATTTAATAGTATCATTGGTGGAAGACACCACGAGTATTTACTTTTTACAACTTTTAAAGATCTCTAGTCTATGGTGCCAATGATGTGTACAACAATAACCAGAGACACATTCTCTATACAAATGACCATGCTCGCATCCTCATGTATTCATCCACAAAGTTGCCTCTAAATATATCCAGCTGTGGTCTTATATTAGGTCTTTCAATTACAAGCAATGAGCTATCTTGCTGAAAGTAGATGTCAATCCTCCCTTCAGAAGATGTCAGCACTACTCTCATTAATGCAAGCCACTGGCTCATGTCAAGATCACATTTAAATTGCAAGGGTTGTAACCCAAGCTTCTTGTTGATGTTAAAGTCTTCTGCCACCAGCATGGATTCTTGGTTTGCATCTGGGTTTTCAAATTTCACAAACTTCACACTCAATGCATAAGACACTCCATCTTTGTTGTGTTAAATTATGTTGTTTTGCTATCTTCTATATCACTTAGACTTAAGACGTCATTGCAATAATAGTTTGTCATGTAAGGTCACCAACTTTTTCTGTCTCTGTGGCCTAAGTATCGCATTTCTTGAAAACTTTCTTAACACTATCCCACAAAGTTAATTTCTCTTATATCTTGTTCTACAAACTCTAAAACATTAGTAATATACAATATATCTAATTTAGCATGTTTAATTCTAACACCCAATATCATACAATGTGTGTCCTAATGGTGTATCTAATCCTAATGCAAAGTTCCTAATACATTAATATTCACATTTGTTCCACCCTTTTGTATCATTTACTATTACACAATAAAATTCACAGTTTTCATGAAAAACAATAGTTAATAGTTATCAAATAAATGGTACATTTTGCTTGTTTAAAGAGACTTCTAGTTTAACACTAGAATCCCTGAAGCCTGCGAAAAACTCGTAATCCTGGGCCACCTAAACTTCATTTGCTCCTCTCAATTAGCATCTTTTGTTTTGTAAATGTGTCGATCAGCACAAGCAAGCAGTCTGCTATCCTATTCCCCCACTGCTGCTGCGCAATTCAGGCAAAAAGCTATCCCAGTTCAAGTCTTGTTTATTTGGCTGTGAGGTGCCTGGATTTGTATAGGGTAAATAATATATTGTTGTTTAGAACACATGCATTTCATGTGTGTTCTGTGTCTACAACGATCTATGTAAATGTAGGTTGACAGGAAATGTGAGAAAGGCAAGAAATGTTGAACACATACCTAAAATAGGAACTTTTTTCATGTCATAGTACTAACAACAAAATGAAATGAAGTGTATAATGAAATGAAATGTATAATGTGTGAAGACTGAAGTCCAAATATCAAATAAATACTTTCACAAAAAGGTACACCTATAACAAAACAAGTGTGCTTTTATTCAAGAATATAACCAAAGAAAAAGAAATCAGGTTAGGGTACCACACTGACACAACAGCTTAGGTGGCGCAGCGGTAAGAACTGCTAACTTATAATCAAGAGGTTGCCAGGTTGATTCTGGGTGCTTTCCAGAATTACCATTTTAAATACTGAGCTGCTCTTATTGTTAATATTATAGTATAAAAACATACATTTAATTTGAGTCTGTAACAGCCGGTATAAAGTTATGGTACTTGTAAAAGTTAGCATTTTTTTTATTCAGGTTTATTCTCTTAGTCACGTTCACTCTTCCCCCGATCTGACACTACTGTTTTCAAATAAAGACAACTTATAAAAGAGGTGAACTCAGATGAAGATGAGAGTTCTACACCGGAGAAAGAGAACAGAAGCCCTCCCCGCAAGAAACACCCACTCACACATGAGCACAGTGTAGCTGCACCAGGTATAAAGGTGAAAGATGGCACCTTTTGGATGCAGCAAGAAGTTGGGCATCATCCTTACAGTCAGTCTGCCCCACAGGTGTCCTTCAACAAAACAGCAGGGCTTAAATAGCTTGCCAAGGTATCGTTATTTACCTATACTTATTTTTCTACAGCGTAAAGTCACAAATAAAAATACACTGCAGAGCTGGGAGAACTTTTTGCCCGAGTTGAGCAACGGTAGCGGTGGGGCAGGGGGGGAGGGGGTTTAGCAGGCTGCTTGCTGCTTGCGCTGATCAACACATTTGCAAAACAAAAGATGCTTATAGAGAAGTGTGAAATAATTTAAGGTGGCCCAGAATTGCAAGCTTTTTTGTAGGCTTCAGGGATTCCAGTGCTAAACTATGTCTTCACCTTATAGCAATAGATTTGAAGATTTTGTCCTGAGTGTCTCTATACCCAACACACTTGTTATTTAAAATTACTACCATTCCTCATAGTTTGCAAATTTCCCTTCATGTTAATCTCTATTATATTAAACTAGCAAAATACCCGCGGTTCGCAGTGGCGAAGTACTGCATTAAAATTTTTATTAAGAAGAAAATGTAACCTTTTTAAACTGAGGGAAAATATGCCAATAATTATTTGTTAAGGATCTCTTTGTATACCA
>JANRMT010062815.1:11548274-11614543 GCA_026402145.1 Polypterus bichir lapradei | reverse complement strand
CGATCCCCCCCCCCCCATCTGACACTGCTGTTTTCACATAAAGACGCGCTATAGCTCAAATATGATTTATTTGGAGATGCGCTATAGCTCGAATGTTATTTATATAGGGAAGAAAGTACAATGTCAGGTGCTCATTCAGTGTAATAGGAACCATAGCACAGAGAGATGTGTGCACTGCAACAAGTACACATGTCGTAAATGTAGGAAGGGTGTGTGGGAATTGCTAATATTTGAATGTGATGATTTTATATAGCACGGATCGGAAATCAGCAGTTCTTAGCATTGCACCACGCACGCTGTCGTATCAACCACCTACTGTAACTTGCTTTATTTTTTCTTCACTTATAGTCTCGGATAAAAGTGCACTTGTTTTGTTATACTTGTACACCAACATATGTTCCTGTGTTTGAGCAACACGGGCATGCTCAAAAAATAGACGTGTAATGTCACGAAAAGTGCACGCAGGCACTTCAGTTCGCAAGCATTGGTACGAGAATGCAGTCACAAGTACGCTGCAGAGCTATAGCAAATCTTTATGTGAAACCAGCAGGGTCCGAGGGGGGGGGGGGCGGCAAGGATCCTGAACACGACTGAGAGAATGAAAAGTGAATAAAAAAAAACAAACTAACCTTTACAAGTATCATAAATTAAACACACTGAAATCAAATGTATGTTTTTATTTTAAAATAGTAAGAATAAGAGCAGTTTACTTCTCAAGACTGAATCGCACAGGATCAAACTCATGACCTTTTAATTACTAGTCAGCAGCAGATACCATTATGCTACCGTGGCAGTTATAATAAGTATGTGTCAATGTGGCATGCTAAGGCGGCTTTTTTTCTGCAGTTATATTTTTGAATAAAAGCATACTTGTTCTGTTATATTTGTACCTTTTGTGAAAGTGTTTCTTTGATATTTGGACTTCAGGCTTCATACATTATATAGTTTATGCCTACATTTTGTCATTTACTACTACAATATGAAAAACGTTTCTGTTTTAAAAATGTGTTTACACGGATTACTGTAGAAATGGAACATACGTGAAATGCGTGTATTCCAAAAAATGATCTATTATTTCCACTCTAAAACTCCACTTCACTCCCAGTTAATCAATCAAGGCATGAGCTGAGAGAAGTTTGTGCATGTTCTAAGTCGGTGGGGGATGGAATAGCCGGCTACTTGCAACTTTTCTTTATCAGCACATTTAGATTAACAAAAGACGCTGGCGGAGAGGTGAGAACGGTTTTAAGAAGGTGGGAAGGATCTACGAGTTTTTTCGTAGGCTCTGGTAATTCTAGTGTTAAACTCAACCTAGCAGTCTTCCTTTTTCAATTTCCACCATTTGATCCTTGGCTCTGTCCTCACTCTCTTCTTCTTCGTGATCGCCAACATTGTCCTACAAACCACCATCCTATGCTGCTTAACTACACTTTTCCCTGCCACCACTTTGCAGTCTTCAATCTCCTTCAGATTGACTCTTCTGCATAGGATGTTACCTACCTGTTTGCATCTTCCTCCACTCTTGTACGTCACTCTATGTTTTTCCCTCTTCTTAAAATACGTGTTCACCGCAGCCAAGTCCATCCTTTTGGCAAAATCCACTATCATCTGACCTTGTTCGTTCCCCTCCCTGACATCATACCTAGCCATCACCTCCTTGTCTCCTCAGTTCCCTTCACCAACATGTCCATTGAAATCCGCTTCAATCACCACTTTCTGTCCCTTGGGCACACTGTTCATCACTTCATCCAAATCACTCCAAAAATCTTCTTTCTCATCCATCGCACACCCAACTTGCGGGGCATATGCACTAACAACATTCATCATCACACCTCCAATTTCCAGCTTCATAATCATTACTCTGTCTGACACTCTTTTCACCTCCAAAGCACTCTTGCAATACTGTTCCTTCAGAATGACCCCTACCCCATTTCTTCTCCCATCCACACCATGATAGAACAATTTGAATCCACCTCCTATCCACCTGGCCTTACTCCCCTTCCATTTAGTCTCTTGCACGCACAATATATCAACCTTCCTTCTCTCTATCATATCTGCTAACTCTCTCCCTTTACCAGTCACACTGCCAACATTCAAAGTTCCTACCCTCAGTTCCACTCTCTTTACCCTCCTCCTCTTCTCCTGCCTCCAGACAAGTTTCCCCCCCCCCCCCCCCTTCTCCTTTTTTGGCCAACAGTAGCCCACTTTCTGCCAGCACACTGTTGGCTAACAGTACTGGTGGCAATCGTTGTTAACCTGGGACTTGACTGATCCAGTATTGAAATTTGTATTGTCTGCATAATGATTTGGCAGAATGGATGCCCTTCCTGACGTAACCGTCCCCATTTATCCGGGCTTGGGACTGGCACGAACAAACACTGGTTTGTACATCCCCCGTGGCTGGGTTTAACAGGATAATCAACAGAAAATATATTTTTATCATTTCCCTTAAATTATTTCAGTAGTTACATGGATCAGTAAAAATGTTATTAAAACACATCTATTAATATCTCTTAACATGTCTTAAAACTTAACAGTCTATTTATACACATTCCAGCTATATTTCTATCAGCTATTATTTTACCACTAATAAAATTAATAAATACATTTCTACCTTAAGCTTTAGAATTTAACAAATGTCCTGAATGTTTCACTAGATTATCATACAGTATTATAGGAAAGAAAACGAAACCTTCCATTAGGTATGTAGTCATTCAAACATCAACATTCTATTTCACAGTTAAAATATTCAAATTACTTATGGAGTGGGAAAAGAAACGAACATCTCACATGATATCAAATGCCTCATAATTTAAAATCTATTTGTATTTAAAATGTTTTCACAGTAGTTTAGTGCATTACATTATTGCATATAGTACTTTCAAGAAAATATTCTGATATATAAGATTTAGCTATGTTTAATATTGATTTCTTTTACCCATTACCTCCTGTTAAGTCTAGTTGTTCATGCACGCTTTTTCATTGTTATCCTCCTGAGATGTGTCTTCCATCTCCTCCAGAATGTTGATTCTCCAGAAAGAGCACAGTCTTACCTTTTTTGTTAGTTAACCCCCTTTTTTTAACAACTGTGGCATCCGGCCGGGATGCCCAGGAGGACCGGAGGAGGGCTTGTACTTCCTCCAGACCGCGAGGGGGCGTCCGCCCTGGTTATGTTGGGGGCCACGGGTAAAGGGCTTGGAAGCCCAGCCCTGTAGGGACCCGTGGCCACCACCAGGCGGCGCCCCGGTGCCTGAACAACCCTGGAGCCCAGCACTTCCACCACACCAGGAAGTGCTGGGGGGAAGACGACCGGGGACACCCGGACGGCTTCGGGGTGCGCAGCCGGCACTTCTGCCACACTGGGGCGTGTTTGCGGAGGAGTGCCGGGAAGCAGCTGGAGCCCATCCGGGTTCCTATTTAAGGGGCCGCCTCCCTTCAGTCGATAGCGGAAGTCGGGTGGAAGAGGACGGACCTGGAGAGAGGACTGGAGGCGGCCAGGAGAGAGGCACAAAGACTGTGGGGCCTGGACATTGGGGGAATCGGTGCTGGAGGCACTGGGGTATTTGGTGCACGTGATTTGTACATAATATTGTAAATAAACAGTGTGTGGTGGAGCCAACGATGTCTGTCTGTCTGTGTCTGGGTTCAAGTCCAATTGCTTCATCATTTCAAACAACACCACAAATGTTCACAAATTGTCTTTAACTAAACATATTCATAAACTCACTTAAATCACTTCAGATATACTTCACTCAGAGATCTCTTTCACATTGCACAATATACTCAAACTTACTTAAACTTAAACAAGTTTTATTAGTATTTAGCATCTACTATGTAAATCATTTACACACTTTTTCCCTCCCAAGCTTACATTTATTTCACTCCACACATAGAATGTATAACTCTGAACAGTCATTTCTTGTCACCAGGCAGCAATGCAAACCATTGTGCCACCATACCACCCTTCCTTAAAGTACCTAACGACACATGTAAAGCATTTAAAACAATATCCATAACATGTATATTCACTTCACATTTAGAACCTATTTAAAAGCATCACACACACACATATCAGCAGCATTTTATTCTTGAAAGAAATTGTCTCCTTTGTATTTTGATCAGGGCCTGAAGGAAAGATGTTTTATGCATTTATAAACATTTTTATAAGCAAAGTAGAGACATTTTCATTTTACCAAATATTACACATATTCAAAACTCATTTTAAACTAATTAAAGTCAGAGCTTTGGAAAACGATATCAGACATTTTGAAATATGTGTGCACAATTTATTTTTAGCAAACATGCAGTTTAATACAAATACATTTCAGACAAAGTCCCTTTCACACATCATTTTTTTAGTCATAGAACAGCATTTTCAAACATCACGGAGCATTCTTTCAAAATGTTCTAATCATTTGGAACATTTTCCTCCAACATTTCATAACATAGCATCATTTTTCATGTCATCCTCATGATCTCTCTTATTGACAACTCTGTTTCTTGCTTGCGCTGTTTCCTCACTTGTGCAATTTCGCAGCACATCTAATTCTTTTTTTTTAACTGCTTTAATCAATCCCCTCATTATGGTATATTAACAGTATCTTCAATCTCGTCATACTTTCTACTTCACCATCAGTCCACTTCCTCTCACATTCTGAACACTTTCTGTCACCATAGGTAATGCAAGTCAAAAGAAAGCAACTTTCCTCCTGTACTACAAATGCTCTGATCCATTTCCCTCCACCTTGCCCATGAATGTCAGGGAGGCCTACTGCCAGGTTCTCTGAGACTTGCATTTTTTGTAGAACATGTTGTTCTTCTGTTCAAATAATCTTATTATATCCTCTAAACTTGTACTCTGTCTCTGGACTCATGTAATTAGCGTCCATTAATCACAGAGAGTTATACTATATCTATAACCTTTTCCATCTTTTTTTATTTTTATTTTTTTAACTAGATCTACACTTCTCCTTTGAGTGACTTATTAATTATGCTTTCCCTAATTGAATGCCTCCTTTGCATTTTTGCCACCAAAGCAGACTTCTGCTACAGTCTTTCAGTGCTCCTATTAGAACCCCCTAAAGATAACTTTACTAAAGTGGGCTTACTTTCATTTTGTAGTAAGCTTCACCCCTAGGCCAGCATCTGCTCTACCAAGAATAGATATGGGGCTCGTCTTGTAGTTACCATTCAACCCTAGGTCAGTTTCCGCTAATTGGAACATTTCCTGGTTAAATGCTATTATAGCAGGTACCAAAATATAGGAATTCACCTCAAAGATAATGGAGCCCCTCCTGAGTAATCTATTACTGCAAAAAACGTTAATAAAGGATTAAACAGGAATGTGTTACCTCTAACTCAACCCATCACTAGGTTTACTGGAAGAATAAACCTACAATGAAGCGGTAACCAAAGACATTCGCCTACCTACTTGGTCCCCCAATATTACGTTTCCACTATACTGTGCAGTAGCATAAGTACTCTATAGGCTTTCCCTTATTTTCAAACCTATTTACAATAATCCCTCAATTGCTCCCTCGGTTCTGTACTTCCACTGTTCCTTCCACACTTTTTAGTTCAAAAGGAGTAGCTCCTTACTGTGTCTCCTTTAGGAGGGTGAAATCCCTTTGAAATTGGCACAAACAATTTAATAGTAAAAAGGGCACTACGATTGTGTCAGCCCTCATAGCCCCGTCCTGCTTTCTAGAGACCCAAGCCTCTTTCTTTCTCCTGGCTGGCTAGCCAAAATATGTAGTAGAAAAAGTTTGCTCTGTTTTAGAAGTCATTCATGGAGACCAGATGAAAATGCAGAACAATCCTTTTTTGTACACAGGTGTGCACAAATATCTTAGTCCATAGTGTGAGAAAAATCATGAAACAATTAATCTGCTTTTATGGTTTTCTGTTACATTACCTAATCTAATACATAACGTCATCTGATTCTTAATATGCATAATATGCATAGCTTCATCCAATCAACGAGTCCCACCAGTGTTTTGTGACTCCTATTGACTCTCCCATTAATCTGAATATTGCCTCATAATAGGGGTGATCTGTGGACTCTTCTATTGATTTTAGCACCACTTCATAGGAGGAGTGTTTGGGCTTCCCCGTTAGTTTATTCCCCCTTTCTAGAGGGGTGTTTATTACTCACCTACATCATTTTGCCTTTAGAAATTATCTTAGTGTCTCTTCTAAGATGAGGCAACAACCTCACATGCCCAGGCTTAAAAAATTTAGTTAGCCATTTAGTTACATTCAGTTCTCAACCTTATGTTTAATAATTCATTGTTATAACTTCATATAAATATATATGTGTATTACAGTATATTGTAAAATTATATCATTTATTGATTAAAAAGATTGATTAAAAATCTATGAATGGTGTGGAACCCCTGCAAATTTGGTTTTTCTCTCCAGCTTAACTAGAGTTTTTTTTTTTTCACCTTCCTGGACTCTGGTTTCAGATTTACAGACTTAAAAAGCAATTTTGTATTTAAGGACTCTACTTCTCTTAATTATATATTTGTGTTATGCAAGTGGGCATTTTTTATTTTTGGTATACATATTTATTATTGTTCTTATCTATTTTTTTTTTCTTTGCTTGTAACTATTTGATATCTTTGTAAAAGCACTTTGAACTACTTTGTATGAATTTGTCCTATAGAAATACATGTTGCTGTTGTTGCTTCTGACATGTCTTGCTGTTGGACATAATACAGGTGTGACAAATCAATATATTGTGGCAAAATAGACTGGGATTCTTTGGGATAGCCACTTATTGATTTTTATTTATGTGACTTGTTTTCATTGTAGAACTTTGAATGTGAAACTTGTTTCAATGCAGATTGTCTTTATGACTATTTTCCAAACAGACTTCAATCTCATAAGTAGAAGATAAAATGAGCAATTTTTACTTCACTCAGATCACTTTTTCTATGAATATTGAGAAAAGGCTAATAATATAATAGAACATCAACCAGACATGGAAAAAAAGAAATCTTAGAAATTAGACCTCCTCCTCAGAATTCAAAAAACAATTGAAAAATGAAAGATAAGTAGCATTTTGGCAACAATGAAAGTGAGAATCAAATACATCATTACCTCAGGCATCATACATAAACAAGCTGGTAAACTGTTAGCACTCACTGAAATCCCAGAAGCAATCAGATCTTTACAAAGTAGAACAGTTAATGGAGCAGATGGGTATCGATCAGATTTTTGCTAATGTTTTTCTTCATGTTATCACAATTAACTTTTTTATTAAAAGTGACAGACAGACATATCTATAGAAGTTGCTGAAAAAGATCAAAATAATTAAAATTGTAAATTGTATAAATAAATTTCAGTACCATATACATAAAGTTATGTTTCAAGTTTATTGCATAAACAAGTAAGATTTAAAATTTCAAATGAAGGACTGAATGTTACAACCCCTAATTTACACATCGTGGTTTGTTCACCTCCACCTCATTGAGTGTTTTGGCATTTTATTGCTCCTCCAACGCAGACCCACCACAGACCTGGGTGGGTGTATTGTGGTCAACTGATCTCCTTGGCAGTTCACAACCACTACTGCAAAACTACAACACAATATAAATAATACACACCCTGGGAAAATGATCAAAAGATAAAATAAGTAGAACCCAAAAAGAATATATATATTGTGACAGTTAGGGGCCACTCTCTCTCCCTTGAAACCCTGTCCACGACTCCAGACACCAGGTAAAAGTCCAAATAATGACTTTATTCAATTGCCACAGTGCACAAAGCACTCTCTCCTCCACTATATTCATAAACAAACACCAATACACAATAATAACAATCCTCCGACTCCCAGACGCGTTGCCACCCTTCCACCCAGCTCAGCTCGCTGTCTGGGAGCTCCCACAGTCCTTTTATATCTCCTGACCCGGAAGTGTTCTCCATCCCCATTCCATGTGACTCTCAATCATTTCCGGGTCAGGTACAAGTTCTTTTCTTCACCCCTTTATTCCTCTTGTCCACGTGTGCTTCCGGGGCATAGGGAAAATACTCGTTATTCCTCCCTGCAGCATCCTCTAGTGGCCCCCATGGCATCCAGCAGGGCTGTGCATAAAAACTACATTGTCCATGATGCCCTGCTGGTCTTCTGGGGACCTCCATACTGCAAGGAGGGCTCCACCTGGCGGCTTGGGGGCATTGGCCGGGATAAACGGCCGGCCATCCATCACAGTATTCCCCTCCCAGCGACGAATTATAATAATTCGGAGCGGCCTGCCCTGAGAGGGAAGTCTTCCTCCAAGAGGACGTTCCGGTTGAGCCTTGATTGATCTGAATATCTTGGTCCCTGGAGAACCAAAGCGGGGGATATTAGACCAATTCGACATCTTATCCCCCTCTCTCCAAGGACAGTTTCGCCAAATATGGCCCAACCTTCAGCACCCGTAACACTGCCTCTGTCCTCCTGGTATTCTCCCCCTGCGGGACTGAAAACAATTAGGAAATGTTAGGTCCGCCCTTTTCTTGCTGGGAGAGATAACCCTGCCGCCTCTAATGGTGCTTTCTCTTTTATTTCATTCTTATTAGGAGACCCCCGTTTTATTTTCGGGATCTCCTTTTTGATCTGGGGCTTGTCCACAGTCTGTCTCTCTATTAAGTAAAGAGAGACCCTTTACTGTCTGCACCCCTTTTGATTTAAAGATGACTGGTGGCAGCATCTTTAGGACCGCCTCGCTCCGGGAGCCAGCACTATCCAGCTGCCCCGGCTCGATCGATCCTTCCTCCGACCAGTCCGTTATCGTAGCACTCTCATTTGTAGGGCCCGCCGTGTACTGGCACCCGCTACTTATTAAACGCGGGCCCGGATCACACCGCGTCCCTCTATTATGTACAATACAGGTCTCGCTTACCTGTATCGACGCATTATTCATCTCGGGAGGCTCCCCACCAAATCGCCGCACGTAGGCCCTCACCTTCTCTAACAGCTCTCTGGCTGCTGCTCGCAACTCCTCAATGATATTTTCAATGGTCTTCAGGACCTGCAAGAAACTATTAACGGGCTCGACTAACCGGTTGAGTTCCCGTAAATCAATATTGTTTACTTCGGCCAGCAGGAGACTTACTTCCTTGTTCGTCTTACCTGCCAACCGGGAGCCAATGAGCATGTCCGCTTCTGGCACGTGCTCTGGAGTGTCTCGTGGAGGCTTCTGGGACTTGGAGTCCTGAGAGAGTCGGGTTGCCTCTTTCGACAGGCTGTGGTCTGTCTTATTTAATTTTGTAACATCCCGACTAGCCATTTTCCGACCCTCCTTACCTTTTAGTGGGGTGAGCGCTGCCTCGCTCGCCTCCCCCTTCCCCTTTGGAATGTCCAAGTCCGTTACTTTGGGCTCGAAGGCGCAAACAGCGGGATGCCAATCTCCTCCTTCCCAGAAAGCAGCGGGTTTGTTGCCGTGTCCCTCCTCGGCTACCGTCATGCGAAAGTCGTCTCCTAGGTGCTCTGGCTTCGACAGAAGCAGGCCGTCATCTTTGGGGCAGTTTTCTTTTTCCCTCGAAGCCTCCAGGTGATCATCTCCGAGGTACATGCAAGGAACAAAGTGAGTAATAATAAACGGATGTTCATTAACGTTCCTGGCATGTACCTCAGAGCGATCGTTGGTTCCTGGAGGTTTCTCCGGACTTGTAAGGCCGCTCCTTGACTCCTCCCAAGCGTCGGCCATTGCACCTAAGGCTCTCCCGCTGGCGTTGTCGCTCTGTTTGCCCTTCCTTTTCCCCATTTTGGACTCGGATTTTTCGGGTTTCAGAGATGTTGTGGTGATTCCTGACGCTGTTGTCTTCTCGGGGTTCTCTGTCCACAGAAAATTTTGGTACAGGTCCTCCTCAATAGACGCTGGAGTATCCTGCCGACTATGCCACTGTGACAGATGGGGGTGCTCTCGCTCCCTTGAACCCCTGTCTACGACTCCAGACACCAGGTAAAAGTCCAAATAATGACTTTATTCAATTGCCACAGTGCACAAAGCACCCTTTCCTCCACTATATTCATAAACAAACACCAATACACAATAATAACAATCCTCTGACTCCCAGACGCATTGCCACCCTTCCACCCAGCTCAGCTTGCCGTCTGGGAGCTCCCACAGTCCTTTTATATCTCCTGACCCGGAAGTGTTCTCCATCCCCTGTCTATGTAACTCTCAATCATTTCCGGGTCAGGTACAAGTTCTTTTCTTCACCCCGGAAGCACGTCATTCCTCTTGTCCACGTGTGCTTCTGGGGCATAGGGAAAATACTCGTTATTCCTCCCTGCAGCATCCCCTAGTGGCCCCCATGGCATCCAGCAGGGCTGTGCATAAAAACCATGATGCCCTGCTGGTCTTCTGGGGACCTCCATACTGCAAGGAGGGCTCCACCTGGCGGCTTGGGGGTATTGGCCGGGATAAACGGCCGGCCATCCATCACAATATATATACTCCCGTTTCCACACTCAAATCGCGATGTATAAAACCTAAACTTGCCGTAAAGCCACACACATTTTCACGCCAGCTAAATTCTCCACTCGGTTTTGCAAACTGGCAGTACCAGGCATCAAAGCAGTGCTTTTGTTCAAGTGTGGTTTCCCTTTCTTTTTTAGTTCCACATCCCTGATTCGGCTTTATCAAATGCACTGAAGTTAACCACATATTGTTTATTAGTTTAACACTAGAATTACCAAAGCCACCTTAAATCCCCTCACACCTCATCATCAGCATCTTTTGTCTTGTAAATGTGCCGATCAAGACAAGCAGCAAGCATCCTACTATTCCATCCCCCCACCGCCGCAGAATGGGCACAAAGTTCTCCCAGTTCCAGCCTTGATTATCTAGGCACAAAGTGCTGGAGTTTTAGAATGGAAATAATAGATCGTTATTTTGAATACATGCATTTCATGTGTGTTCTGTTTCTACAATAATCTGTGTAAATACATCGTTAAAACGGAAACATTTTTCATATTTTAGCAATAAATGACAAAATGTACATATAAACTATATAACGTGTGAAGCCTGAAGTCCAAAGATCAAATAAACACTTTCACAAAAGGTTCAAGGAAGATGCAACAGCTCCATGGTGTAGCAGTAAGAATTGCTAACTTGTAATAAAGAGTCCCCGGTTTGATCCTGACTGCCTCATATATTTACCGTTTTGAGTAGTGAGCTGCTCTTATTGTTAATATTATACAATAAAAACATACATTTGATTTGCATCTGGTGTAAATTGATAGTACTTCTAAAAGTTAGCGTTTTTTTTTTCACTTTTATTCTCTCAATCACGATCATGATACATACTACCACCCCCTATCCAAAGGGATTTGGCGCTGCTAGTTCTTATTTGAAACTGGGAATAACTGTAGATGTGATTGGTGTTTTGAGACAATCGAACTGGAAATTCTCTGATCTGGATGGATAAAAGCTGACACACAAACACTGGTGAATCTGCCTTCTTCTTATCTCATTGTCACGTGATTTTTTTTATTGAGTGCTCCTGCTCATGCTGAATTAGTATGCACCTTACGGTCCATGATGTCAAAGCCACACTGACAAAAAACAGAGACACAGGTATGTATATATGATATTTGGAATTATTCATTTTATGACCTGGCACTGATGTAACCTTATTCATATTCATTCGCATACCATCTTGCGGTTGTAATCAGTGACAGCGTGTTTTTTTTTTTTGATCTTGCCCAATCTCTACATTTTGGTGCATGGTGGTGTTTCTTTTGTACTCCAGGACATGTACAGGAAAGAATAGTACAGAGAGGTCTGTTCTGCACTATATACAATCATCAAATTCAAATGTTAACAGCTCCTACACACCCAAGGACCGTCTTTCCTACATTTGCAACATGTGTACCTGTTGCAATGTAAACATTTCTCTCTATGCTGTCATTCCTATTACTGACACTGACTGAGTTTGCTTTCCTGGGCGAAGCGGCTGTCTTGGAACAAAAGCTTGCCGATGTTGCATCCTCCTTTTCTTTTTCCATTGCCTTTTCTTGTAAGAGGACGAAGTTCCTCTGCAAGGTGAGCCATAAACACTCTTCTTTTCTCAGTGGACCCTGTACATGCCTTGCACAGTACATGTGCGTTGATCGCCGCCAGATCAAGCTTGTTATAGCACAAGCAACCGGCCACCCGCATGCTTTTCTGCTCGCACTGAATAAGCTCACGCCCTATGGTGCAGGATGTCAACGCAGCACCGGGCAAAATCGAATGAGACAAATATATGTGACATTTTGAAGAAGTAATTTTATGACCTGAATAGTACCAATCAGAAAACATCATCGCACTAATGCAATATTATTTGAAAATGAACAGCATCAGATTGGTGTATATTTTTGCTGGCGCTGTTAGTTAGAGTCAGATCAGGAGGGGAGGGACAGCATGAATGTGACTGAGAGAATAAAAGTGAAAAAAGCTAGCTTTTACAAGTACCATAAATTTGGTAAAATATTTGTCTTTCTTTTTTTTCTCTGGTGCTGTGTGGATATCATGCAACAGAAGGCATGAGCTTATTTAATGTGAGCAGGAGCACGCTGGTGGCCGGTTGCTTGTGCTGTAATAAGCTTGACATGGCAGCGATTAACGCACATGTACTGTGCAAGGAATGCATGGGGTCCACTGGAAAAAAAAGTAGTGTTCATGGCACACCTTGCAGAGGAACTTTCTTTCCTCTGTAGTCCTGGTGTACAAAAGAAACACCACCATGCACCCAAAAGTGGAGACTGGCAAGATTGGAAAAAAAAAACATGCGGTCACTGAGAACAACCACAAGATGGTATGCGAATGAATATGAATAATGTTACATCAGTGTCACAATTGTTTCCGAAATGTACTATACAGGTCATAAAATAAATATTTTCAAATATCATATATACTGTACATACCTGTGTCTGTTTTTTGTCAGTGTGGCTTTGACATCATGGACCATAAGGTGCAAACTAATTTAGCGTGAGCAGGAACACTCAATAAAACTGAATAAAAAAAAATCAAGAGACAATGAGATACGAAGAAGGCAGATTTACGAGCGTTTGTGTTTCAGCTTTTATCCCACCAGATCAGATAATTTCCAGTTCGATTGTCTCAAAACACCACTCACATCTACAGTTACTCCCAGTTTCAAATAAAAACTAACAGCATCAGATCCCTCGGGGTGGGGGGGGGGTTCAGTATGTATGTATCGTGATCATGATTGAGAAAAAAAAAACTAAACGCTAACTTTTACAAGTACTATCAATTAACACCGGCTTTTACAGACGCAAATCAAATGTATGTTTTTATTGTATAATATTAACAATAAGAGCAGCTCTCTACTCAAAACGGTAAACTTGAGAAGCTGCCAGCATCGAACACAGAAGCTCTTGATTGGGAGGCAGCAGTTCTTAGCATTGCAATACACAAGCTGTCATATCAACCGCCTACCATAACCTGCTTTCTTTTTTCTTCAGTTATATTTTTGAATAAAAGCGCACTTGTTTTTTTATACTTGTACTTTTTGTGAAAGTGTTTATTTGATATTTGTATTCAGGCTTCACACCTTATACACATGTCGTAAAGACAGTCCTTGGGTGTGTGTGGGAACTGTTAACATTTGAATCTGATGATTGTATATAATGCGGAACTGACCTCTCTGTACTATCCTGTCCTCTGCATCTCCTGGAGTTCAAAAGAAATACCAACATGCAGCACATGTGGACACTGGCCAAGATAGGAAAAAAACAAAACAAAAATAAAACAAATGCTGACACTGACAACATCACATAAAGGTAGCAAATGAATATAATGTTGCATTAGTGCAACAACGTTTTCCGAAATGTATAATACAGGTCATAAAATGAATTATTCCAAATGTCATATATACCTAAGTCTCTCTTTTTTGTCAGTGCTTCTTTGACATCATGGATCAGATGGTGCATACTAATTCAGCGTGAGCAGGAGCACTCAAGAATAAAACTGAATAAAAAAATTGACATCCACAGTCATTCTCAATCACGCACACCACTCACATCCACGTCCACAGTTTTCTCAGTCTCGTTCGTGCACAAGATCTGACATGGTTTTCAAATAAAGAGGGGGTGTAACAAAACAAGTTTGTTTGTCATACCATGTCTGTATATGAAAACGGCGTTCGATCCGGGGTGGAGGGGGGAATAGGGGGGGTGTGTGGGTGCTTGAACGTAAGAGAGTAAAACTGAAGAAAACCCAGGTAACTTAACTATAAATTTACAGACGCAAATCAAATGTATGTTTTTATTGTATGATATAAACAATAAGAGCCACTCACTACTCAAAATGGTAAATTTGGGAAGCAGCTGATATCGAAACTGCGACCTCTTGATTGGAAGGCAGCAGTTCTTAGCATTGCACCACGCAAGCTGTCGTATCAACTGCCTACCGTAACCTGCTTTCTTTTCTCTTTGGTTATATTCTTGAATAAAAGTGCACTTGTTTTGTGAAAGTGTTTATTTCATATTTGTATTCAGCCTTTACACATTATACATTTCATGTCTCAATTTTGTCAATTATTACTAAAACATTGTTTCCTTAGGAGACATTAGCACTCCGGAAATGTGTTCTTTTGAAATTGCGTCACATTAAATAACTAAACAATATAGTAATATGACAGAAAAGGCGATATTCCTCCCATCGTGATTACGGCGGTACAAGAATCACATGAGAAAAATATACTTTAGCTTACATTTACTGACGGTTGACGCGGTTACAGACGGGAAGCATATGACAAAGACTTTATCCAGGTGGGAATCTGGATCAACACAGTCTGCCATTTTTTGTCCCCACGCTGGGAGGGTTTTCGGAGCTTTGCCGACACGTGCTTCAAAGGGTTTGGCTGTTGTCCAGGCCTTTAAATAATGTCTGCTTCACTTGCTGGTCTTCTCTGGTTTCCACACAAGGACAGGAAAGACGAAACCCACCTCCAACAAGAATAGGACCATGCTCACACTGCAGTTCTTATTCTCCCAACAAGGAAAAAAGATTTTGTGCTGACAGAGGACAGAAATACACTATTCTGTGTTTAGGCTGACTATACAATCCTCCAGTTGTCTTTGGCTATCTAGTCTATGCTTGGCTAACAATTCTAAATGCTGAGCCCCTGTGTGCCAAACGTAGCATGCACATGTGAATGAAACTCATAACAGTATTGTCCAGATATAGTGACATAAAATGTATTATAACAAACACGAAAAACGTTTCTGTGTTAACTACATTTTACATAGAATGTTGATGACACTGAACACATATGAAATGTATGTATTCCAAATGACAATGTACTTTTTTTACCCTATAAAGCTCCAGAACTTCACTCAAAAATAAACACTGAGCACTGAGAAACCTCTTTGCGAATTGAACTGTGGAAGTGGGCGGGGGATGGGATAGCAGGCTGCTTGCTGTTATCACCACATTTACAGGACAAAAGAAGCTCACAGAGAGGTGAGAATGGATTTAAGGTGGGCAGGATTTACGAGTTTTCTTGTAGGCTCTGGTAATTCTAGTGTTAAAGGAGCCTTTTAGCTGAATGGCAATGAACATTATAGGTCCTCTCCATGTAGCAGAATGGAACTTGTTACATTCTAGTCCTAATTTATTATGTAACAAAATACCCAGAGGCATTCCTAATGAAAAAGACTAAGGCTATCCAGGTTGGCAATGCATTCTTTCAGTTGTTTTCTAAAGTTGGCATTCCATGGGAAATGTTAAAGACCAGGGAGCCAGTCTTACAGCTGGACTAATTAAACAAGTATACAGGTTGATAGGGATCCTTGGCTTGAGAACCACACCTTATCACCCGCAGATGGATGGCCTAGTTGAATGCTTCAACTCCACTCAACAAATGATAAGGACAATTATGTCTGACATTGATGCTAATTGGCATCAATGGCTGCCTTACTTACTTTTTACTTCTCTCGATCTTCCATTGGATTCTTGCCATTCAGACTGGTTGAAAGTCCCTTGGCAGTGCTGAAAGAGGCATTAGAGAATGGCTACACTCAAGAACAAATGAACGTTTTAAGTATGTTCTCTAAAAGTGAAACAGATTGTCAGCAATGTCTTAGTTGGTCAAACAGAACATGTTACAGGCCCAAAATAAGCAAAACGCCTGGTATGACCACAGTACTGGTCCAAAAAAGAATTGACAGATTTGCTTTTGTGTGGATTATGCTAAATTATCCAGAACTTTCATTTCTTCTTTTGATCCTTACCCCATGCCTAGGGTGGATGAAATGTTACAACTTTGTTTTTATCAACTATGGACTTATGTAAGGGATATTGATAGGTACCCCTACCTGTAACAGCAAAACCCATTGCTGCATTTAAGGCGCCTGATGGACTCTACCAGTTCACCATAACGCCTTTTGGATTACATGGAGCAACAGCAAATTTCCAAAGGCTTATGGATATTGTTTTACAAGAACCTGAATTTTAAGCTTGAGCATTTATTGATGACATTCTCATTTACAGTGTATCTTGGAACAATCATGTATCACATTTGATGATGTTTTAACAGGTTAAAGCAAGCAGGCCTGGTGTTAAACCCAACAAAATGTTTATTGGTAAGATCAGAGGTGCAATACCTGGAGCACACCATCATTAGAAGGATTCATAATATCACAAGAGGACAAAGTGGCTGCTATTCAAGCCCATCAGTAACATAACACCAAGAGGCAGTTCTGGTCATTGCTTGGACTACTTGGCTGGACAGTAGGTTCATTCACCAGTTTTCAGAGATTGCCATCTCACTTACCAACCTCATACAAAATGAAGAGTCCATCAAAGTGAAATGGAAAATTAAACTGTGAAAAATCTTTTGTATTTTTGAAAAATATTTGTTGGAACCCTGTTTTAAAATGTCCCAACTATAACCTACCTTAATGTTTGCAGATAGCTGCATCTGGACAGGTCTGGGTGCTGTACTGCTGCACTGCTGCAGGGTGATAGAGAGAATAGACACTCCTTTTCTACATTAGTTACAAGTTTTTCCCTAGGGTATTTAGATATTCCACCATTGAGAAGGAGGCTCTACCACATAAATGGGGAGTGGATTTGTTAAAGTATTACCAGCTAGGTTATCCATTTATTGTGCAATGGCTGGCTCAGATGCAAAACTTCAACGCCTAAATTACATAAAGTTGCAACCATACAAATTCTCCATGGTTATTCCAAAATGTGGTATTAGGATTGACAGACTTTTTATGCAAAACAAATTCAGCATTTTTCTTTTGCACAAGCGGTTCTCAAAACCTCTTGCCAAACCCGGTCCCCTGACACGTTAACTATTCTTACTTCCCCCTCGGCATTTTCTTCTTTTGGTAACAAAAGTATCAGGCTGTTAGTTGCTTTATCAGCTTTTTTTAACTAATGTTAGATATCTCTGCAAAACAGAAATGTAAAGCTTCACCTTCTTGCCAGCCCCTATGTCACAGCGTTGCAGGATGTTTCTCATTTCCTTGTCTAGCTCAGTTTCAGTGGTGTTCAAGAGATCATTCGTATTAGTGGTCTTTTGCTGGAAAAGAGACATTTGATGCTGCAGTACCAAATACATTTTCTGAACTTATTCCATGTTTATAGTCTAGACGCTAGTAAACTGGTGATGAAGGGTACGGCAGCACTTAAAACAGCCCCCAAAAAGTTTCCTTTCTAGTTCAAAAGAGCTTCTTTCTTAAGGATAGTTTTCTGTCACTTATTTTTCTAACTGATGTTTTATGATTCTTGACTTGTTTAAACTGCTTAGGTAAAAGAGGGATATTGTCTTTTAAAGTTTTACAAGCTATTTTGGACAAAGCTTTAATTAAATCATCAGAAGACGTGTTTATCAGATATTTTCGGTGACAATAATTGCAGCGGAGTAAGGCCTTGAGAGGCTGTAGGTTTCTGCTTATTCTGGCCGATATACTGACAGAATACATAACTTTGAACTAGAGCAGCTTCTTTAATCTTTTCATGGTGTACACAACATGACCGATTCTTAATCGCAGTTCATCAGGTGTCTGAGCTTTCAGATCCACTAAGAGATAACCATAAGGTGACTTTGTAGCACTATCGAAAACTTCCAAAAAGAACTTAATACATCCTGGATACATTTGATGGGCCAAGGTAGTAATCTGCAATTTGTCCTTAGGGTTTTTAAAAAGAATAGTATAATTGGCGTTCAGATTAATATTCCTGTTTTTCTTCCACTGAAAGCATAAATTTTGAACCAAGTAAATAATAGACAGATTCCAGTGATAAGTGTTTTTCGTGAAAGCTTTTTCTATCTCCTGGCTTTTGCTAGCCGATTCCAACAGATCATCTATAATGTCCAAATTTATTTTCTCAGAAGGGAGAAGTTCATTGTTACATAAAGACTTGGGGAGGCTCTCAATAAATTTTAACTGTTGAAATTTAGCTGACAGCTTGTCGTACATTTTCTGCCAGCAACTATAAAATCAAATTATATTTTGAAAAGGATGAGACACAACATAATTAGAGTGTTCCAGTAATTTTTTTACATAATAGGATTTACCAGAACAGGGCAGTCCAATAATGATTATGGCAAAGGGGTGTTGAAGTTGAACATCAAAATCTCTTTTAGTATCCATACGGCTGTGTAGTGTTGTCTTTGAGGAGACCCCTCTTGTTATACACTACTCTAAATTTCTTTCTGATTGGCCTGTTTTTTAAAGTGAAGTGTTTTTTATTTCTACAGATCTGATTACCATGAACCAATAATTTTTGAGGAGCTTCATGAGGCGTCACAAAATTCTAAACTAGTCTGGTGAATGACTTGAGGTTTACAATTTTACCCGTTTTGTGCTTAATGGTAATGCCTTTTACCTTCATACATATTTTGCCTTGCGCTTTTTTATACCTGTATGTCTTTGGATCTCCTGAAACCAATTCTGTAATATAGTCACCAGGATTTAACTCACTAGTGAGCTCTCCTAAATAGTCACCCAGAGGAGGATTGTATTGGTCAGGCTGAGAAATAAAAATAACAGAGTCAGTGTTGTGGTACAGCATCCTTTCCCCAAATCTGTCCAGTAGCTCTTACGGCTCTAACCATGGATAGGCAGTTGTGAAAGCAGCAAAATAATGACGTTAATGGTACCAGGCAGGGTGTACTTTTCAACGGCATACTTCCACTATATTTGAGCAATCTCATCGCCAATAGATTCAAAATACGAAACAGTTTCCTATTTGGACAAAATATATTACAAGAATCCCTCTCCATCCTTGACTAAGCTAGTAGTTAAATGGAGAGGCTTCTGTCCAAATTTACCCAAAAGAGAATTAAAAAAAAACCAACTTAGAAATCTGTCTCTCAGCAGGATTTATGGCAATGTTATCATGATCCTTTTGTATGCCTTCCTTCTGATAATATCTCGGGGAGCTTCATCTGTACACAAGGTAGGATAAGCTAATGCTTCCTGTTTGCCCTTTAGATGAAACTTGATATAGTACTAGAACAGTTCAGAAGTATGGTTTGGTAATGCCAAATCTTGTGTACTTTTGATACTTTATGAGCGGAGTGGTGGCTCTGAGGTAGGGATCTGCACTGGTAATTGAAAAACTTGCAGTTTCAAATCCCGTAAACAACATAAGTGACTCTACTTCGTTGGGCCTTTGAGCAAGGCCCTTAACCTGCAATTGTTCCATCCTGGGTATGACATTAATCTGCATCCAGTCCTGCATGTAGGCCCTCCAACCTGCAGTTTAAAAACCTGGGGGTTGGTGGCAGTATTGGCACTCCAGCCACCATAAAAAACCTCACGCTGTTCCATTCAATCTGAACTAGTGTGGTGCTGAGGTGTCATCCATTGCATGGCTGCAATTCAGGTCCAAATCTGGGATCCTGAGTTGATTTGTCATGTGGTGGGTGTGGCAATGTGCTGTATCAGCGCACACTCCTAACCTCTGTCTCTTTTGATATTTTATAACCTTTTTTAATGGCCTTCGCTGTTTCCACCCTGCACCAAATCCCAGTTAAAGCTCTCTCATCCTATGTATGACGACATACCACAATCTGAGCTTCTGTTTCTGCCCAGGTGTGACAGAGGGTGAACATTAATTTCCTACAAAATCTGATAGGCTGGACTGGAAAATTAAGACCATGGGGTGGCTGGACAGTGGCTTTAATTAAGCCAGAGTACTGTCTGAGATCCTCAAATTGCTGAAAAGTGATTGTGGGATGGCCAATCGGGTTCATTTTTGTTTTATTAACAAACGGGTACAAGATAGTAAAATGGTGAATCTGTTCACAGCTCCCGGCCTTCTGGTACAATTTTATGGCATTGGTATGGCTGCCGAACAAAGAAGATTTATACATTGAAGGAAACCTCAATGTTTTAAGAAAGGTTGTAGCCTAAGGTCATGTTTTTTTCATTGTCTCTCATTAATGCTCCCAAATCACATACACACTGAGCTTAAATTTGGTACGAAGTATTTCCAATTTAGGCATAACCTTTTCATACATAACTGCATAAAGTCAGGCCAGTTAAAGCACCCAGCAAATTCAAAGGCGGTTGGAACATCATTAACTCTTGCATAGCTGTCAACAAAAAAGGAGCCCTTCTTTTACTCCCCAAGGTTAGAACATGCCGAAAGTTCAATTTTTCTGTTTCACAGAGATACAATAGCCATTGAATAGAGTCATGTGAATAGTTTATCTGACTGCTAATGTAATGGTCAGAAGGAATTACTGTATACCAACAGATGTTGGTGGCATGCAGGTTTGCTTGTACATGGCCATACACAGAGAGGCTAGGGTCATACATTGAAATGGGTCAATATTGCCAATCTTGATGACCTCGTCTCTAAATTTGATGCAGGCAGCTCTAAGAATTTCGACATCAATCTAAACAAGCCAAGCTGTACCAACTTTCGGTTCATAACATGGTCTTCCAATTCATGTATTTTCCCAACAAACTCAAAATTAACTAAGCATTTTTGGTAGGTGAAACTGAAACCTGAACTGTACATGGTGCAGGACACACAAAATATAAACGTGACCTCAACGGGCAGAGAAAAGATACAACTTACATTCAGCTGAGTTCATCTTTATCCCTTTCTGCTATAGCTTCGGTGCTGTCTGTGTTCAACTGAATTACTAGGAGACCACTGTCTTTAAGCTTTCACCAATGGCTGGGTGATCAACTTTTACTTTGTACGGTTGGTTACTTCTCATTGGATGTCAGCTTTACTTTAGCTGAACTTATCTAAAGATTTGATTAGTTTTTGGCTTTTTTTTTATGGTGCTTATAAAAAGCTATGTGAGTATGTGAGATGTGTGCTCTCATGCTTCCGCTCACTGCTGCTTTTGCTGCGCTACACCAGTAAAACACCTCACAAATCCCTTAAACCAGGGGTGGGCAAAGTCATTCCTGGAGGGCCACAGTGGCTGCAGGTTTTTGTTCCAACCCAATTGCTTAATAAGAAGCACTTATTGCTCTAGAAACACTTCTGCTTCATTTTAGTTATCTCCCTCATTAAGATTTTGAACCCTTATTGCTTATTTAATTCCTAAACAGCTGCATTCTCGGTTTTTAATTGTTCCTTATTAGCAATAAGATGCAAATGACAAAAGAAACCAGCAGTTATCTATTTTGCTTGTTACCCTTTACACCTGTGTGTATTTATCATGCACTATTTGGTTTAATTAAATACTTGGAAGGAAAGAAAAGAGAAAAAAGTGAAGGATTGAGAATTACTCATCCGTTTTAAACATCAAAATATTTGGATGATATCCTTAGAATGGAAAAAAAATCTAGGATATGAGAATGACTTGACATGGCAGAGTTAAAGCACTAACAAGCCATGAAATGTAATTATGGGCAAGGATTGTTTTCTAATTAAGCAACTGGGTTGGAACAAAAACCCGCAGCCACTGCGGCCCTCCAGGAATGACTTTGCCCACCCCTGCCTTAAACTATTTAAACTAATTTAGGGGAGTTGGAACCCAGTGATTGTTAAAATAATATATATTTCTTCCTACACAAAGTTTGAAGAAAATAGATAAAATTATAGTATTATGCCATGATGCCATCTTGTCTTGTATATGGGTGCCCCCATTTTGTGAGTTCTATGGTGAGACAAGGCTCCTGGTTGCTGATGATGAGGTTGTGAAAGGTTGTGACATTTAAAGATCAACAGTGGCCGCCATGTAATATTCGAATTATGTGGATAATTTCTTTGTTAGTGTACAACTCTTTTGGTGATACTTTACTTCCTGGCTTTAGATCTCTGCTTTAGTTTTCTTGCGTCTCTTTTTGGGGTGAGCGATTTAAACTTTACATCCAATTGACTTGACTTTAGGGTTTGGATTTTAGCTTCTTCCCTGCCTATGTTCTCCTATTCTTTTTCATAGAAAAAACTTTACCGTCTCGCTCTTGGGTCAAATAGAAAGGTACCTGTAGTAGGATCATTTGGAAAAAAAATCATAACATTTTCTGTTCTGTCATTATTTCAAATTTGCTAATATCAATAGCACCAAGAGTAACAAGAAATAGTATAGTGCTACTAGGTGTGATGTTCTAAAGCTATCTGAGTGTATATTTTGCAGTCTTTGTTATTTATTGTTTTTATAATTTACTGGGTTGGTAATTAACAGTGTTCCTGACATCTAAGATGACTACTGCATAGATGGGGTCTATAGTCATAAGCAACCATTTTGAACTTAATTGAGGCAAGCCTAGAAACATAGTAAAATTGTTGCTACAGAGACTAAAGTCTTTAATAACCTTGTCATTATCTACTGGACATGTATTTGAGGTTGTTTGGTGTGTCTGTTTATTGTTCTTGTAATTCCTTATGTTTTGCCCTAGGAAGGGTTTGTTTCATTCATTCTTTCATGTTATTTTGTACTATTGTGTGGGTGATGTCAATGCATTACCATTTTATGCTTATGTCATATGTTGTGCTATTGGTACTAGTTGCATAATCAACAGTGGTGGTTGTCAGACTGTGGTATGATGGGTAGATAAATCTTATGGATTATACAAGGCTGTTAATAAGTCTTGAGATGCTATTATTATTTAGGCACCTAATTAGTTTGATTGAGTATTTATTGACAAAAAATGAAATGATCATAGTTAATTCAATTATAATCTAAAGTGGCATCATTAACAGGAGAGAATTATATTCTGAATGTTTACATAATTAAATCAGATAATTAAATCTACAGTATGTTCAAGAGTATGTATGACCACTCATAAGTGAAGAGATTCATGGAATCAATTAATGATAAAAATGTTTTGTTGAGGATATTAACTTCTATATCTATTTTAATAAAGGGCTCTCCCAAGATTAATTTATCATAACTGATAGCTAATTCATATTAAAAGGTTACTAAACAGGAATAAGAATATAGTGTTCTAAAAAATAAATAGTTGAAATATGCATAATCCAGTTTTATATCTCAAAGGTTATAATATTATTTAGACTTTAATGACATGTTAATGACATGTTCCATGCCATTTGTGTCTAATGTGTGATTAATGCAAATACATAATACAATCAGGTTAAGCCTTGACTAAAGAAACAAGGTCCTTAAAAGCCATGATTTTTAAAAGAAAACAATACTTTTTGCATAAAATAATGTAATTTACTTGAATTGTTTTTTTTCTAGGTAGAATAGGTTTAAAATAATTTTTTTGTGTTTTTTAAAAGGGAGATATTTTTCTGCTTCTGGCTTATTTGTGGCATAATAGGTACCATATTATTTTAAGGATACTGCCCTAGCAGAAGAACTGATAAAAGAAAAACAGAATTATGGACTCTGTATATTCACTATATACACACACATGCATCTTTGTTACCTTAGAGGTTTTGGATTCTTCCAGTTAAGTAGGATAATTTGACATGTGAACAATGTAGTGTAGGGTATCACAATGGATTTTTTATTGTATAATGTTATTCAATCACTTTAAAGGGGTGGGAATGATTGTCAATGCAACACTATTTGACAAATTAGCAAATATTGTTCCACAAAATGGTGGGAGTGTTGGGCAATCTCAAAGCATATCATTAAGAGTGGAATGCAGTTGATGAGAGTAGATATAGCCTGGATCTTTTCCAAGATACATTTTAGATAATTTCAAGATACAGTAGATGTGTGCTATTCAATTTTAAGATGACTTACACAGTGTAATTCTCATTAAGTAAAACTAAAATGATATAAATCATTAACAAAAAATAATCATTTAGCTAACTAAAACTAAAGTAAAAATGAAAAACTGTCTGGAAATTAGAATTAAACAAAAATGGGAAAATAAAACAAAAACAAAACTAGTTTTTGTGATTTTAATTTAATTTTTACCATGCTAGTCTTAATATACTTGTGAGCATGCAGTTGCCAGTATAGGCAGTGCAGTGCAGTGATTAAGGCTTTATATTTCAGACCATGAGGTTGTGGGTTAAAATCTCACCACTGACACTGGGTGACCCTGAGCAACTCACTTCACCTGCCTGTGCTCCAACTGGAAAAACAAAAGAAATGTAACCAATTGTATCTCAAATAAATAAATTTATATTTATTGTATATTATTTAAAACTGTGCAGTTTTAAAATTGTTTAGGAACGAGTACTGATTCATGTGCATGTGCAAGTATACCTCGTTGGTGGCATCTGAATCTGTGGATTTCATCAGTCTTTTCATCCTTCACCCAGCTTTTTCTTCTAGAACTGAGAATGAATAACCAAGAAAAGCCTCAGCACTTGTAAATAATTTATTCTGTAGATTTAAATAGCCATAATTGACTATCAGTCACAGAAGACCCATTGACTGTAAAAGGCAGCCAACTGTTACTGAACTTCAATGAAAAAGATCTTAAATTAAAGCATGCCACAGATTACTTTGGAAAATATAGCTAAATAGTTTGAAAATTAGAGACATGGAGGATTTGTCAAGTTTAAATAGACATCCTCACAGTTCAAATTCAGAGAGCATTTAGGCTGGAAAAAATGCTATCTTTATATTTCAAAGAAGGTAGTAGTTTCAGCCATTTAACCTTATTTCCTACAGATACTACTTGTGTATTGATGATACCTTTGCAGCGACAGATTAAGAGGATGCGTAGTATGCAGTCAATGTTATCAATTGAGTTGATGTTACACATACATGTTTAATTTTAATCAGGTTACTAGTACTGATGTTTTTATGTGGTGGGTATGGTGTCACAGAAAGCATTCCTGTCACACTATAATGATTCATTTCTCAGTGTTAAATGCTTCATTTATAGCAAATGGACGGACTGCAGTAATGTTAGGATATTTATGTTGATGCAGTATTGCAAAGTTTGTAGTGGCATGGAAATCTAGCAAACAAATAGGCATTGAATGATCACTATACATTGTGGAAATAATACAACTCAACACAGCAAAAAGGTTTGGGACAGCCTCCCTGTATATTAGAGGTTTGGCTGTAAAATAGGCAAAAAGGTAAATGATAGGTTGGTAGAGATACAAGTCCAAAACAGAACTGACTGGCAAAAGGAATATGGCGGTTTTTAAAGTCAGACAGGGGAAATGACGTCATCTGGACAGGAACCAGAAGTGGTGTTATTAGGCCTGGAACCAGAAGTGACATCATTGGGCCCAGAGCTAGAAGTAATATCATCGAGTTCAGGCAGGATTTCTCGTGTTTGGTCTTCAGGGACAAAAGAGAAAGGATTAGTGCACTCTGTCTTCCTCTGGTTTGGCATAGAACTATACCTTCTTTTGAGCCCTTTAGCTGCTTCCCGTGCGCATGTGTGTGACACCATCCAGTGTATAGCTGTAACCTGATAATGAAATTCATAGTCCTAATAAAATCATTGACTTTCAAATATTTATTAATGTTCAATATTAGTTTGTATCCTGTGTTATTAATGTCATCTTTGCTTTTATTTCTCTGTTGTATTTCCTTGAATATCTGTGAAGCGCTTTGAGCATTTGAAAGGTGCTATATAAATAAAATATATTATTATTATTATTACTATTACACAACGCCATGAGTTCAGATTTGATTGCTTGCTTGGCTAGTGCCTGTATGGAGCCTGCATGTTATCCCCATTTGTATGTGGATTAAGTGAGTGTAACTTCAAATATTGTTTAATAGCTGGATATTAGAAGTGTGTCATTAAGTATTCTCAAATGCCAAAATCTGTTTTGTCCAACGTGTGTTGTTAAAAAGGCATTCTCCAAGTTTAGGTTCACAGGAAGCTACCAAGGATTTGTTTGTTGCTCATTAGGTGAATGATCTGAGATGTTGCTATAAATGTTCAGTATTTAGGAGTTTGGTCTCATCTGTAGTGAGGGATGGATGTGTGGGATGGTGCTCTGCTGGCAGTGGTGTTATTTAGCTGTTTTTCTTTCTATTTGAGATTCATGCATTTAACTAACCCAAGAGTTACTGCATACAAGTATATCAAAAAATGAGAATGAAACCAAGAGGGCAGAAAGAGAAGGACGAAGAAGCTAAAGTTTCATCAAAGTCTGGGCCAGTCTCAAGTTCAGGAAACTGCCTACCACAGACTGAGCTGGAAGAGACAAGCGAAAAAATGAATAAGCCAAAGCCTCATGATGCAGTGAATGTGGGAGCAAAATGAAGTAGTCTAAGAAAATTTGCCACTTTCGAGCAGCATACTTGAACTGAGTAGGGCCTCTTTGTCTCCACTGTCAACTGCTACTAACTCCCCCTGAGTCAACAGCATCCACTCCAACTGGATATGAAACTTTGATTTCAGTGCACGGAGGTCGAGCTGTCTGAGTTGAAAGTATTGAATACCATACTTGGGGTAAATATAAATGATATAAAGAAAGATATAGTAAGAAAGATATAGTGGGAACACAAAGCAGAATAAATAAGCTGAACCAGTATATAAAAGAAATAAAAATACCCACGCTTCGCAGCGGAGAAGTAATCTGTTAAAGAAGTTATGAAAAAGAAAAGGAAACATTTTAAAAATAACGTAACATGATTGTCAATGTAATTGTTTTGTGACTGTTATGAGTGTTGCTGTCATCAAGGATTTGATTATCATTATTTGTTTCAATCAGGTTCGTATTTGGAGGATGTGTTGTGTTCAAGTTACATTCTGTGTTTGTCTAGTCTATCCCTGACCATCTCATCTTCGTTGTCAACCATTGTAAAGATAACAGGTTTCATTCATCGAAGTGATGAGTACATGCATCGAAGGTTCTCAGCTGTGCTTATGCTATCTCGTGCGATCTTGCAATGTCCACGGTTTCATTTAATGTTAGCTCAGATCTGGCACTTAAAAGTTTCTCTCGCACTTTTGCTGAGTTTGTGCCAAACACTATTCTACACCAGCAATTTTAACTCCATTACAAAGTGATCAAAAGTTTCATTTATACCCTGCGTCTTCTCATTAAACTTGTATCTCACGAATATCGTATTCGTCGTAGGCATGACAAATGCCAGCGGCAGCGTGTCTATGAACTTAATTTAAACTTAAGGTTTACACCGTGCTTTGTTTCTGCAGCAGCTGCACTTATGAATATGCTTGTATGCATCACTCGCTTCATATTCTTTTGCTGCCTTCTCAATTGTGTAATGCGTTTTTTGTTCAGCACTCTTTGGAGCTCTTGCTTGTTCTCTGCGTACTGCGTTCACAGTCAGTTCACGTGAGCCACTCGGAGTACATGCATCGAAGGTTCTCAGCTGTGCTTGTGCTATCTCGTGCATTCGTCGAATGTCCACAGCTTTATTTAATATTAGCTAAGATCCGGCACTTCAAAGTTTCTCTCGCACTTTCGCTGAGTTTGTGCCAAACACTAGTCTATCCCTGACCATCTCATCTTCGTTTGCATAAGCACAGTCCTTCACCCACGAATATTTAGCGGCAGCGTGTCTATTGGATTGCTACTGACGGACTGCCTTATATGGGCAGGCACTCAATTACGTGGGAAGCGTGATGATGGGGGACGCAACTCCGCCTCACATGTCAACCGAGCTGCAGGCTATGGCCGTATATATGTACGTAAGTAGGTTCCAGTTATGAACGTTACGCGTAGAATTTCGAAATGAAACCTGCTTAACTTTTGTAAGTAAGCTGTAAGGAATGAGCCTGCCAAATTTCAGCCTTTTACCTTCACGGGAAGTTGGAGAATTAGTGATGAGTGAGTGAGTGAGTGAGTGAGTCAGTCAGTCAGTCAGTCAGTCAGTCAGGGCTTTGCCTTTTATTAGTATAGATTAGGAGGTATGTTTAAGTAATAACTTTGATGTAAAGCTAAAACGCAAATCTAGCAAAGCTGATGGAAAAATGCAGGAAAATATTAACAAAATTGAGGATAAAATCAGAGTACTTAGTGCTCACCTGGAAAAAGATAAGCAAATGTTTACAATTTGTATTAAAGAAGTAGAATAATTGACATCCATGGCCGACAAAAAAAGCAAGGAAAGGATATTTCAATTAATATCCCAGAAAATGAGTGGAAGTGAGCCATGCATAGAATACACTGTAGCTATATGCGTAAAGCATTTAATAATTCAACTTAAAACTCTTCATCTTTCACATTGATTTCATTTACAATTGTCAAAAATGTATCCAGGGCATATCCTGGAATCAAGCTCCAGCCTCACTGGGCGACAAGTTTTGGGAGTGTATCAAGTTAACATCATTTTGGACAAAAAACTTTGAATGCTTATCAAAAAGCTTTGGTGCCACATACACTCCTAACCCATTCACAAGTGTATTTGGTGTACTCCCAAATGGGCTTAAAGTGGATAAAAACAAATTGATTGTAATTGCCTATACCACTCTACTAGCACATAGAATTAACCTGTGTAATTTGAATTATCCCAACCCACCTTTTATAAACAGTGGGTAACTGATGTTGTATACTGTTTGAAGTTTGAAATTGGAAAAAATAAAATTCTTGCTTAGTGAATCTGTTTAAATATATATATATTTTTAAACATAGTAAGTAAGATCTATCTAATAAAATTTTAGAATAAGTGTTTATATCGGGGGAACAGGGCATTTTTTCTAAAAATGTTTGCCTGTGCCTTTGGCTGTATTATCTTTCTCTTGGATGGGAGTTAATTTTTGTCCCGGCTTTCTTTCTTTAATATTCTGATTTTTTTCTTATTCTTTTTTCTAGTTTGGCTGTGAATATCATTTGTTGTATAAGTTTGACTTGATTGCATGCAATGTTATTTTCTTGAAATAAAAAATAAAAATAAAAAGTATTTAATGTATATAATGCCTAAAACTAGCCGGCAATGTATGAAACGATTCATATTTCACACATTTCCTAGGCATTCTATAGAATGGCAAATGTGAAACCGGCAAAGTATGAAATACATCTCTGATTCGTTTCGAATATCAAGTGGCAAGGCACGTGACTTTTAACGCGCGCCTCAGGTTTAGAATTTGTCAGTTGCACTTTGCGTTTTATTCGGGAGTGTCAAAATACGCAATTTTACTTAAATTTGTTCAACAAAAAATTAGTTTTTTACTGTGCTCCGTGAAAGTGATTCGCGCAATATATTGGCAGTAGTAATGAGTGTGACAGAGGATGGTTTCTACCGACTTGGAACTTCTGAAGGAATTTTAAAACAAGTATATGCGAGATCACAATTCACTTTATGCCCTAAGAACTTGCTTAGAATTGAAGATATTCCTGACCATGAAATTCCTCTCCGGTCAGTTGCAATTGCTCAGTCCAGTGGAAGCGGCCAAGGATTCGTCAAATGTATGTGTAAAACAAAGTGCCAAAATATGAAATGTCTTTGAGTGAAAAATGTAATGAAATGTAATTCAAAATGTCATTCAAGCCTACCATGTTACAACAAGTAGTTTAATTTTAATTTTTTATTTTTTATATGAAAATTTTGTTTCCCTTAATAAGAAAGGCATAAATTTTGTTTTGCACAACTTTCATTTTTCTTTACGTATTTTGAATACATTTTTTTAATGGCACTCTCATTATTTTTTTAGAATAACATTTGTATTTTTGAGGAATGCACGTCATTTACATAATAGCCTTATCAGGACCTTTTTTCATACTTTGCCTAGATAGCATTTGTCATATAGCATATTTTATATGCCTAAAAACGCCGGGCATTATATACAATGCCTAGGTATTCTATAGAATGCCGGCTTTTCATACATTGCCGGTAACATATACATAGAAAACAACTTTCATCTGTAATTCTGCTATTATTGTTATTAGTACAGTTCAAGCTATGACTTCAACAGTATTTCAAAAAATCAGCAAAGTAAGTATTCCCTGAAGAAAAGTACATTTTAAAAATTTCAAAGTGGGTAGATGACATTTAGTCTGCATCGGGAGAAAACAAAAATAAAAATAAAGTAAGAGCATATTTTTATAGTGATCTTCATTCTTGCAAAGGGTAACTCAAAAATGATACACAATTTGACAACCATAATTAAAACTGTTTTTAAACCTCCAAAACTGTGTCCTTGTGGACATTTTGGCAAGTAGTACAAAACTAATAAAAATGTAACAAAAACTAAAAGTTTAAAAGAAAAAAAATGTAAAACTAAAATTAGAAAATGGGAAAAAAGTAAAACTAAATAAAAACTAATAATAAGAACAAAAAAACTAAAATTAGAAAATGATGAAAAACAAAATACAAACTAAAACTAAATAATATCTTAAAACTAGAAAAACACTGGCGTTACACTGTTCCTTGGATATACTGAAGAAAAATGCATCTTATCAATGGCTGAATTCCATTACTTATCATCAGTTAAAGGTCTGCATCATATTTTCACATGTCTGAGGTGCTTTACCAAGCATAAAATTTGCTATTGAAAAACCCAGAAATATGACATTGTGACTTAATGATTAATGAATGAACTATTTATTTATTTTTATAAACTGTTAAGAGCTCTAATACAAACAGCCCTGCACTTGGAAAGCAAGGCATCAAGTCTATACAACATCAAAGCATCTACTGTTCAGGCTATCCTGGGATAAATGTATTAACCTACCTGAAATCATATTGTGAATTAATGATTTAAAGTGTTACAGGGAACACCTAGTTGCATTTGGAGTAATATTTTGGACAAATTCAATAAATAAATAGAAACACTATTAAATTATTATGAAATGTGACAATAAATATATAAAAACAGTGATATTTGAGCATAACTAATAGTTTAATGAACTATAAAGTAAGTGCTTTGTTGGTTATTTTTTATGTATTTATTTAATTATTTCTTTATTTCAGTGACAATACATGTAATGTGAAGTATGCATTGAAATTAAAACTGTCATTTTTGCCCATCAAACTTGAGAGAATGTGCTCTAGAGAGTACGGCTTTTTTATGTTTGGAATCATTAATGAATCATATGTTTATAACTTTGACTGTGCACAACTGTTACGAACATGAAATGAAGAAAACGTTACCAAGAGTTATACTGCAGAGCTCTTCATTCTTCATCAGAAGTCTGCATCTTAAGTATCTGCTGCAAATGTAGCTCTTGATGGATATACATTCACCCTACCAACATTTCACCAATTAAAAGACTCACTGGAGCCCATCTGCTTAACTTTGACAGGTAAAGTGACAGTTTTCATTGCCAGGTGCATTTACTGTATGTTATATGCAGTGTTGCTGAAATTAAATAAATGAGGAAATAATGAAACTAATACATATAGCATTCTGTTTCTGCCAAAATGGCCACAGTAAGATTATAGGGTGGCCAGAAGATGAAGCCTAAAACAAAGTTTAGAAAACTGCAATAAGTTTGAACTAGAATCACGAAACAAAACTAAGATATTAATCAAAAATCAAAGTAAAATAGATGATTTGCCAAGAGGTCAGAACTGAAAGAAAGTTACCCTTCTCAATATCTCTCTAAGGATCCTAAATTTTGCTCACTAACTTGGAGAATGATGGCTCTGAGCCATCGATCTACATAGGCACTTCGCTTCGATATAATGTCATAAAGAGTTGGATGTGGGAATTGCACAAGCACCACATCATCACCATGGAAATAAGTCACAGACAATTTAAAAATACACAATGGCAATGAAATGAAGAAATAAACACAAATACACAATAGCTAATCACACATTGTAAAAATCTGAACAAATATTACTTTAAAGAAGAAATGATTAAACAGTTAAAACCATTTCATTGTTTAAAAAACAGTACCAAAAATGTATTTCATCATGACACATTTAATTATTGATGTTTACATATTCCTGTGTTTTTATTTATTAATTATTACCCTTTCACAATACATTTTTTTACTTGCATATGTCTTCATTTATTTATATTTGCCCAAAATATTCCTTCATATTTGTGCATTTCTTCTCACTTGTGTGTTTTTTTTTACAACCAATTTTTATTTTTTTGTTTTATGTGTCATCTTACAACAATAAACAGAATTTCTTCTTTATACTTATTGTCCTAACATAATCCATCCATTTTCTGACAAAATAATATTGTTCTGGATTGCAGGGAACCACTGGCTTTTCATGCCGGGACATCATAGGGTCACCCAAAAATGCATTGTCATGAAAATAACATGTATGTAGTTTTCTAGCATATGAGCCTTTTTTTCCTTAAGTATAAAACGTCTACAAGGGTTGTCGCCACCAGAGTTCAAACTTGTTTTCAATGGAGACATATTATAATGCGGCCTGCACTCCATTTGAATCTTTGCTAAATAGAAACTGAACAACAGTCTTCCTTTACTTTTTTCTCTGTGTTATTCACAAAATGTTCTTCTCTATTTTATTCACACACAATCTGCTTGCAGCATCATATGCACAGACCTATACAATAAACACACACATCCACAGCACCCCTAATGCGTACATCCCTGAGACACAGAAGGTAAACCAGGGTTCCTGGAAAAAATGTAAACAGATGTTGAAAGTATGCCCATATTACAGAAAGAGAGAGACCCTGGACATTTTACTGTCTCTCATTAATACAGTACAGGCCAAAAGTTTGGACACACCACCTCATTCAATGTGTTTTCTTTATTTTCATGACTGAAGGCATCAAAACTATGAACGAACACATGTGGAGTTATGTACTTAACAAAAACAGGTGAAATAACTGAAAACATGTTATATATTCTAGTTTCTTCAAAATAGCCACCCTTTGCTCTGATTACTGCTTTGCACACTCTTGGCATTCTCTCGATGAGCTTCAACAGGTAGTCACCTGAAATGGTTTTCACTTCACAGGTGTGCCTTATCAGGGTTATTTAGTGGAATTTCTTGCTTTATCAATGGGGTTGGGACCAGCAGTTGTGTTGTGCAGAAGTCAGGTTAGTTGGACGGTTATTTTTTTTCAACAGGACAATGACCCCAAACACACCTCCAGGCTGTGTAAGGGCTATTTGACCAAGAAGGAGAGTGATGGAGTGCTGTAAATGGTCATGAAAATAAAGAAAACACATTGAATGAGGAGGTGTGTCCAAACTTTTGGCCTGTACTGTATATGTTTTTCATATATTTTATGGAAGTAAATGCACATGATAAATAGCTTCTTTTACATTTTTTAATTGCTTATTCATATCATAGAACACATGTTTCAAGGTGATGGAATGGATTAAAATGCTTGAACATTCAGGAAAAATCACACTTAATTTGTCTCCTTTGTTAAGTTCCTCAATCTTCAACTATTTGAAGGTGACTCAGTTTGGAGAAGATTTCCATGGCTTAAAGGATGTCTACAACTTTAAAATATATTCGGCATTATTCAGTTACTTCAACATTTGAACAAGACAACACAGTAAAAAGGATGCATTAAGGATGAGATCAGTGTGTGTGTGTGCATCTGTGTGCGAGTGTGTATGCGTGTGTTTATTGAAGGGATGTTTGTAAGTAAAAATGTTTCTAAAAACTAATGTTACTTAATCTTATGTAGTTACCAATATCTATTGTACGTCTATATTTATATTGGATTGTATCAAAATTAAGTGTAATGAATAATATCTGGTACCTATGTGTATCTTACGGTGGCCCTGAGGAGCAAAGCGTGAAAAAAAATGTGAAGGCTTGTTTGCTCAGCTTAAGAGATTTTAGTTTTTGTCATTTAAATACTGTTTAAGTTGACCAATAAATGAAAAGGGAATCGACTATGGAATGCATTTGCAGGAAAAAGGGCAAAATGAAATTTTAGTATGGTCCACCTGCAGCTAAAGTCACTTCAGTACACATGTACTTTGTGAGCATACCTGTATCGATCAAACAGAGGAAGCTCTAAAGTCTACTTGTGACTTTACGCTGTAGGAAGATATAAATCATGGTAAATAACATTCAATCTGGCTTTTATATAAGTAACATATAAATGTTTTTATATGAAGACCATCACAGAACATAATCACAAACTGGGCTTTGCATGATACCTTGGCAAGCTCTGTAAGCTATGCTTTTTCTTTGAAGGACAGGTGTGGGGCAGACTGAAAACAGCAGTGTCAGATCGGGGTGAGCGTGAACGCGACTAAGAGAATAAAACTGAATCAAAAATAAATAAATAACCTTTACAAGCACCATATGTTTACACAGGCTAATACAGACTCAAATCAAATGTATGCTTTTATTGTATAATAATAACAATAAGAGCAGCTCACTACTCAAAACATTTATTTTGTGACATGGCAAGGTTCAAACCCGCAACCTGTTGATTATGAGTCAGCAGCTCTTACCGCTATACTACCAAAGCAGTCATAACAACGCCAGCCTATCATCATGGTAGTTACAGACATGTAACACAGTGTTGAAAACTTCCACAGGAACTGTTCTTCTACATTAAGTTCATTTATCATTACGCTAATTACACCAAGGAAGCTCTTTGTTGTAACAGACATATACCAATGTGCTCAAACCAACCTCCCCCTTCTCCATTTAGATTGAGTACCACATTTAATTTAAATATGCCATAAAGGTTGAGAAAGCATGGGAGAAGAGTGTGCCATGCAAGACCTCATATTCATAGTAAGAATTGTTGATTGTGGTCATTTTCTTAACTTTTTTGATGTTATTTTTCATGTTTTACTTTTGTTCTTTGAGTTTTTCTTGTTGGTGTTTTATAATTGCTATGTATTGAAACATTCCTCTGTTGCTCTCTGATTTATGATTCTGGGCTTCAGCTTCCAAGGTACTGATCCTTCACTTCCTTTTCCTAGTCTGCATCAAATCTAGTCTCTTATATGAATCACCTACATTGCAGTCTTACAATAAGCAATAGTTCTCAACAGAGTGCATGTGACAGCTTCAGTACTTAGGCTCCAGGTTATAGTGCAGATCTGTGGTGTTGTACTCAAGATGCTTTCAAGTTTTTAAGACTAAATCTCAACCTATTGATGAATTGATCCTACATTTGTTTCAGTGATTTATTACCTTAAATAGCTTAGCATTAAGTGTTTAGAAATTAGACTTCAAAATAACTTTTCATGATGACTAATCTTTGACATAAACAGCTCTCACTTTATGTTCTTAACTGATCCATGTTTCCTACATGTGCAGATTGAGTAAGCGTAATGCCATTATAATCAAAAACACCAAAACGTACAGAGTTTGAAGTGTCTGGGTAATAAACTGGTTATTTTAGTAAACATCACATTGACAGCTTCTGGCAAATTTTTTTCTGTGTTGACTTATTGAGTAAGAGGTTATTCTCATATTAACATCTTTTTTTACAAAGGCAAATGATCTGTAGCATGCAAACATATATTTGATATTTATATTACTCGTTAACCTGCACTGGAGCATGTGCTTGACCTGCAGATATATTCAGACCAAGCTGGCAGAAGCAATCCTGTTAAAGTAGAAGAACCTTTCCCATGGGTTCTATTTCCTACATTTATATTCTATCCTCTGTATTTAGCTCTGTAATAAAGTCATGTTAAAGCTGTACAGGCTAAGCAAATCCACTGAGTCTGTTTGCATATGGTAAGGTTTTTAGGTTTTGAAATAAGGAATTATTGGCATTATGCTGGTAGGTATAATTTGATGATTATTTCATAAGGATGAAAGTGATCCACTTTTTTATTTCATTATAATGATGGTGAGGAAATTTACAAAATGCAAACAAAAGCTAAACAGTTAAGAGAATAAAATATACTGTGGAAGATAATGAGCAGAATTGACCTTCCATACCATTGAACTAATGTACTCAAGGATCTAGTACTGCCTCTCCTGGAAGTACCTCTCTTCTTGACAGCAAGTCAACCAATTCCTTCACAGGGTCGATTGATTTCTATTATCCTAAAGGACCATACTTCTCTCCCAATAATACACCCTTCTTCCATATTTCTAAAAGCATTATTATTTTTAATCATTATGGCATGTCCTACACCAAAATGGAGTATAGTTTCGCGTTTATTGGCATCCTGCTTACATTATCATGATAGACTGGAATCCCAGTGCAGATTCTTCCATGGTGTTTTAAGACCTGTTGTAGGACAATGTGGCCATTGCCCCATTTTGTTAAATGAGCTGATCTCTCTGCATAGACCTTTTCATAAGAAAGCTTCAAAAAACAAGTGTTCTTTTGTAAAGTTGTAACCACCAGATGAACTCTGGGTGACTCTAAGGCACTTCTTCCCTGGCACCTTGCCTGTACCTGGCAGGGACATTCATCCAATCACCAGAGGCTACACCTTCCTTTGAAACTACAGTATATGCATGCATCCTTCCATCTCTTTGGAAGTGAAAGCTGATGACCCATTCTTAAGGAGAAATGAACCATCTACTCTCCAAGACCAAATAGCTTGCAAACTTTCTTTGATCCTGGAAGCTACTCGCCATAGAGCTGTGGAGCTGGATGATCTCAACCAGCTGTGAGATCCACTTTTCCATGCTAAGGACTTAGTCCAGAAGGGAACTTCAGCACCAGAGTCTTTCTTTTCCCCTTGCAGTTACAGAGGATGTAGCAGAGGTTGAATATTAGAGCAGTGGCAACTAACAATGATGTCAAACTAAAATTCCAAAAAGTAAAACACTGAATTAAAGAGCTTGTAAGAACCACAACCCTCTTTTGATAATTAACTAACATCAAACAATTGAAAATTCTTACCCACAACATTCCTATGCCATTGCAGTCCTGAATATAGCAATATAACTTGTTGACTCAAATCCCTATCAGGTCTGTCTTCACAATTAATTAACTGAGGCATCTGGCATCACTGCTATCTATCTGTTTAATTTGTGAGTTAGGTTGGGTTAATAGGCAAACTGGATTCCCCTTTCAAGAATGTACAGTATATTGTCACACAGGTGTGCATAAGGCTCACCTTCAAGGCTATGATATGGTAGGCAATGCCACCATGAGAGGGGAGAGGGTACTGTTGCTAACAGCCTTATCTTTCCCTCCACAGCTCCAAAGGGGCACAGTCAGCAATTGTCAGCATTACAGTAAACATAGTATACAATATATGCAGTACATAATACAAAGTAGGCTCAGCCCACTTGGACCCATTCACAGTCAGGCAATCATTGGTTTACATGAGGATGTGATTAACAAAGATTTTCTAGTTTATTTGTGTGATATTACAGTAACATTTTTATGATGTTAATTTTTATCATTATAATAATCATATGATGTGAAGTATAATAACATAATAAAATAGTAACATGACCTGATATAACACAATTCATTATATGGTTTCTGTCATTTTTATTACCATATACATTAATGAAAATAACATAAACAATAAAGCATCCACCTCCTGAAGTGCCCACTCAATAAAAATAAAATAATCCATGCAACAGAAGTTTTAAATTACTTTGCAGTAAGTTTCCTTTCAGTTGAATGAATAAAAAAATTTACAAATATTTTACCCAGTATTTCAGTTTTAAATGGCCTCTTCATGTTTCTGAAAAAATGTATCAGTTAATACAAAATTTAAATATTTATAGTGCTGGGGGGAAGAGGATCGGGGATACCGGGAGTGCTTCCGGGTGTGCAGCCGGCACTTCCGCCACACTGGGGAGTACTGGCAGAAGATTGTCGGAATGCACCTGGAGCACACCTGGATTATAAAAGGGGCCGCCTCCTTCCATACGATGGCTTGAGTCGGGTGAGGAGAAGGACGGAGCTCGGGAGGAGAGGAGTGAGGCGGCCTGAAGGATGAAGGCATTGGTAGAGAGGCCTGGACTTTGGGGACTTCTGGGGTTTGTACTGCACTTTTGTAAATATGGACTTGTGTAATAAACGTGTGGTGGGTGAGTCAAACGTGTCTGCCTGTCTGTGTCCGGGCCAGCATCCACACTGCTTACAAAAAAAGAGGATGCAACATCAACAAGCTTCTGTTCCAAGACCTCCACATTCCCCAGGAAAGAAATCTCAGTGTCAGGTGCTCCTTCAACGTAATAGGAACCACAGCATAGAGAGGTGTGTACCTTGGAACAGGTACACATGTCGTAAATGTAGGAAGGACAGTCCTTGGGAGTGTGGGAACTGTTAACATTTGAATGTGATCATTGTAGGTAGATATGTGAATGAATATGAATAATATGAATAATGTTGCATCAGTGCCACAATGTTTTCTGAAATGTAGTATACAGGTCATAAAATGAATTATTCCAAATATCATGTATCCCTATGTCACTTTTTTTTTGTCAGTTTAGCTTTGCCATCATGGACCAGAAGGTGCATACTAATTTAAAAATAAAACAATAAAAAAAATTCAAGTGACAACAAGATACCGAGAAGGCATGATTCAGCTGTGTTTGTGTGTCAGCTTTTATCTCTCCAGGTCAAAGAATTTCCAGTTCCATTGTCTCAAAACACCACTCACATCCACAGTTATTCCCAGTCACGTACACCACTCATTCCCACGTCCACAGTTTTCCCATCCCAGGTGGAGGGACAGATGGGATAGCAGGCTGCTTGTACTGATTGACACATTTGCAACACCAAAGATGCTAATGGAGAGGTGCGAAAGAATTTAAGGTGGGCCGGGATTACGAGTTTTTTCGTAGGCTTCGGGATTTTAGTGTTAAGGAAGATGTTCAGCTCATTCGCCCTCTTCCAAGTTACAGTAGACCCCCGCAAAGTCGCAGTTCAGAGTTCGCAGCCTCAGTCATTCGTGGATTTTTTTCTTAGGACCTAACTAATAATTGTTAGCGGAAACCACAAATATCCTCCACAATTTTTATGCCTTTTTTTGTAGCAATACTGTACTGTAAACAGAAGAGGAAGCAGCTGTACAGAAAACCACGACTTGGCATGGTGAAAGTAGCCAATAGAATTTGAAACTGCAACTCCCAGCAGTCCCTACAGTGGCTCTGACTGGTCTTCTGCTGAGGGTGCTGGGGCTTTTGAGGTCAAAGGATGTCAGCGCGGCTTTTAAAAAGGGGGCCGTGACCAAAAGCAAAAAAAAAAAGTTTTTGTAATTTGTGTTTCAAGTTCCTGTCTGTCTGCCTTCTGTTGGGTTACCTGCACTTATTAAATTTGTCCTGGATCGTTTCGTGAATCTGTATTGTCTGCCTGTGTACATGAGGATTGTAAGTGGATTCATGGCCATCCTGTAAAGAAAGGAGTGCTCCTGAACCCATCTTCACCATTTCAGGAACTAACGGTAGGACTGTCTGTACATTCCTATTCAACGTGTGGATCTCTGGACTATCTATTTTCATCCGTTGCCGTTTTTCAAGAACGTTTTCATGATTTACTGTGTGTGTTTTGTTTGTGCTTTGTTGTATTTAATGTGTAATCACGGTAAGGGGAACAGGGGTGGTATTGTTGTTTTCTTGTAATATTTGTTTTCATTACATTCTTTATTTGCTATTTGATTACCGGTTTGCTTTGTTTTTGTCTCTGTTTATGAGTGCACACAGGTCGAGTCAAGGCTGAATGTGTCCCTGGAATCTCCACCATAAAAAAAAATAAATCACCGTCTTCTCGCACAACACTACACTTATTTAAAAGCCTGAACACTGCCTGTCCTTTTTGGCTGATTGCTTTGTTTTTCTGTCCTCCCCCAGACATTCTCGGCTCCTGTTGGGGGGTTGTGCTCCCCTATGATTTGTCTATTGTTTATTTGATAACTAACTGCATACTGAGCTCGTTTTACTTGAGAAAGAGACATGTTTGTTTGAAGTGTTTGTACAGACAGGAACTTTATTCAGTCTCCTGTGTTTCTGTGCAAGTCTGTGCCCCAAGCAGTGCACTTTGTACATATTGTTTCAGTAGTTTTTAAAATAGTTTTTACAGTTCATTAGCAATGTGTAAAATGATAGTGTTGCAGTAATTGTGATGCTCTTTGCATGAAAAAAGTGTTCCATTAAAATTTCACTTTTTCTTTGTTAATTGTGACGTTTACTTAAAGTGCAGCAAAAAAGTATTTGCTGTCCAGGGATGCATTAACCCCACGTATGTGGCAGTTTAAGTGTTAAAGGCCCAAGATGCCATCGAAACGCCTTTCACCATCTGAGGCTTCTGACAATGAAAACACGCTTGCATGAATTACAGTACATATAGCGGTAACATCGGTATTTGACATTCTAGCACTGCGGGAGACATAGCAGTACAGTATACAGGTTTACCTTTACATTCTTTATTTTTAGGTAATGTATTAAGATAATTTTGAAATAAAATTGAAGTGTTTTGGGGGCATATTTAGGGTTTAAACTATGAAAATAGGCATTTTTTTAACCACATCCAAAATTCAAGGTTTTTCACAATTTGCGGGTGCTCTAGGAACGTAACCCCCGTGAAGTTTTGGGGTGTACTGTAATTCATCTTGCTGATGACAGGGCACCATCCTTATCCCATTCAATACCTCTTTAATCTCACCCTTCTGAAGATTGCTCTACATCTTCCATCTGTAGTGCTGTTTGCCCTCCTTATTTCTCACCTTCACCTCTCTCTGCACGCAGACAGTCCCTGTCACCATTCTTAAAGGCCCCCTTCTTCTTACTCAACAGGGCCTTTAGGTCACCCGTGACCCAGGGTTTATTGTTTGCAAAACAACACAGTTTTAGATGGCACAATGTTGTCTACACAAAAATGTATATAATTAGTTATGCAGTCTGTGACATTGCCAGTGCTTTCAGCATGGTGTTCACACAGAATATCCCAGTCATTTCTTTCAATAACAATCCTTTAGCTCATTCACAGCCTCCATGACCACTTCTTTACCATCTTGGTGACAACAGGTTCCCTCAGTACCAATGGTTTATACACAGGTCTCAAGTAAACCATGTAGTGATCAGAGTTTCCAAGTGTAGGTGCTGCTATTAAGCAGTGTCTTATTATTCCTGGTGGGACAGCTAACATACTGCCTGAAAGTGGGCAGGTTGGCATGATTAAAGTCCCAAGAAATAACAAACATGGTTTATGGGTGGCAAGTCTGTAGTCCCCACAACAAAATTTGAATTGTTTAACATGCAGAGACAGCAGGCAGCTGATAGTAGAATGTAAAGTACTATCACAACAATATGAGAAAACTCTCTGGGCAGATAGAAAGGCAGCATGTTTACCGCTAATAGCTCAATGTCTAGAGAACATAGGTGCTCCTTTAAAGTATGATTCGGGTGACAACATTTACAGTTCACAAAGATCTTTTGATAATAGTAATATTACTTCAATAAATAAAAACACACAAAACAAAGTAACTAAAACAACAACAAAAAAATAAACAAAAACACATAACAGAGCTACTGTAACAGGCTGCCTCTGCCATAGCCCCATCAAATTACAAACTAGAGAGCCCATTAAGATCTCAAGATGCCGGTCTGCTTACAATTCCATAAATAAATAGATATACGATCGTGAATTGCATCCGGTCCTGGCATGGCAAGAAAGATCTTACCTGCTGTTTGATCTGCTTGCAATGATACTGGTACCATAATAACATAAATACATCCTATTTCCTTCTCGGCCACTTTTTGTTTATGTTTTAATTATAGTTTTATTCGTGTATGCTTGTATGTGTATTGTTTTTTTAGGGTACTATTTAAAAACATACCCTTGGTTTATTGTATTAGGGCTTACTATCAAACGTTATCTGCTTATCCAGGGCTACTGTTTAACATCATTCCCTGGGTTTACTTTCTGAAGACTGTTTAAGATTATATTTTACGCTTATAGTATTTGGACTGTACTGTCAATAGATATCTGTATAATCTGTATAATACTTATAGGGCGCTGCTGGGGGGCTTGCTTTGTTTTGGACGTGCTCTGTCTGACAAAGAGAGCAAGCTATTTCTAAACTATCCTTTTAATCTTTATAATTGTATGTGCTGACGAAACAATAGGCTTCATGGCAATAACTCCTGGAAAAATTGGAAATTATGGTCAAAACTGTCTTATGTTATAATAAATTAAAACTACAAAATGTCAACAAAAGTTCATAAGCAACATCTCCATGACCAAACAGTTAACTTTGTAAGCTTAAATGTTAAAGGTCTCAACCAAGAAAGAAGTATTCTCTCACCTACTGTAACAGGTCTAAACACTAAAATAGTATTTTTACAGGAGGCCCACTTATTAAGCAAAGATCAGTTTCGGCTGCACAGAGACTGAAAAAATATTCCATTCCAGCTTTACAAAGAAAACTCTCATTTGTAGTATCAGATGTAGTATCTGATCCTGAAGGGCGATATGTGATCATCATGGGTAATTTATTTAACTGTAAAGTGATTTTGATAAATATCTACGCACCCAATTTGGATGATACAGACTTAATTTAAGATTTATTTGAATCCATTCCCAATGTGAACACTCATACGATTATAATGGCTGAGGACTTTAATTGTGTTTTAAATCTAGACCTAGATAGGTCTCCTGCTACAGGGACGATGACATCTAATACTGCCAAAATAATTACACAGTTTGTAACTGATCACAGCCCCTAGAGATTTCTAAACCCATACTCAAGACCATATTCATTCTACTCACCAGTGCATCACTGTTACTCAAGAATTGATTATTTCTTTATAGATAACAATTTCTTGCCTATGATTAAAACTTGTAAGTACAACGGTATTGTTTTCTCCGACCACGCCCCTTTGATCGTGGATCTTAAATCACAATGCCACACATACTCATCTTGCAGCTGGTGTCTTAAGCCACATTTTTTAGCAGACGAGAACTGTACAGAATTTATATCTAAGCAAATCAATTTTTTTAGAGGCAAACACATCTTCAGAGGTCTCTGCAGGAATATTCTGGGAAACTCTGACTGCTTTCTTAAGAGAACAGATTATTTCATATCTTTCCCACAAAAATAAATTGGAAACCTAGAAAGTATCAGAGCTAATCAGTGAAATTACCAGAATAGATCAAGAACATGCCAGGTGTCCAAATGAGGCACTTCATAGATAAAGACAGGCTCTGTATATAGAACTGAATGTCCTGACAACTAAAGAAGCCAAACAACTCATTTTAAAATCAAGACATCATTATTATGAACATGGAAAGAAAGCTAATAAGATCTTAGCTCAACAAATCCACAAGCAGGAAGTTCTCAATGCAACCCCAGCAATTACCAACACAGATGGAGACAAAATCATTGAACATAAAAATATAATGCACATGTTTAGAGACTACTATAAGTCCTTATATTCTGCTCAGTTTAAAAAAGACATGACACAACCTAATGCATTTTTAGATGAATTACAGATAGCATACTGTAGCTAGATAGTTTCAATGAAGAGGAATTAGATAAACCTCTGGCACTATCAGAATTACTAGATTCTATAAACTCACTTCAGAGTGGGAAGGCAGCAGGCCCTGATGGATACCCTGCCAAATTTTATTTAAAAAATTCTTTATTACATTAGCTTCCCATTTATTAGCAACATTTATAGAAGCTAGAGACAATAAAATTCTACCTCAAACTTTTCACCAAGCATTAATTATTGTCATTATAATCTGTTACTAAAGCTGTCTTACTCTGTTTCTCTTTCATAGTACTGACATGTGGCACTTGGTGCCACTGTTCTACTGCCAATTTGGTTGCCTGCCTATGGAAAAGTCATCTCTGATGAAGGTGCTCAGATATCATCAGATTGGCTGGCCCAGCTCTAACTCAGCTGTGGGATTGCCTGTATGGGGAGGCAACTTATTGGCTGATGTCTCCAGGACCCTCACTGTGTCTATAGCTTGTCTAACTCCTGTTCTACAATCTTGTTTTTCTTGCATGTTAGTTTGTTTCTACTGTTTGTTGATGCATTCGAACAAATCTGTATCCTTATAAATGATAGTTATGTATTTAGTAAGGGGTAGTTGTAGTTTTTACTCTTGCATTGTATTCCTGAGGTGGCAGTGATAGTTTGGCCATCTAACTGTGAAGAGGATTACTTTTGTTTGGTTTTTGTGTTGTATTTACCCCATTTTTTGACGCCCATGGCACACCCTACCAACATGGAAAGAGGTTTCTCTCTAAATTGCCTTTCCCAAGATTTTTTCCATACATTTTTTTTTTTTGAGAGTTTTTTCTTGTCTTCTTAGGAAGTCAAGGATCGGGAGCTGTCAAAAAATAGGGTAAAAAGCTTATTGTTGCACTCCTTGTGTGATTTTGGGATATGCAATAAACAAATTGTTGTTGTTGTTAGCTTTTTGTCTTAAGCACTCTTAGAACTTGTTTTAATTAAAGGTTCTTAATCTCTAACCCCCGGTAACCAGTATAATCTAGTGTAGCATTGTCCTGACTCCATGGGTCCTGTGTATCAGTTAACTAGCAAGGACATGAGAATTAAAATAATCACATACTTTTGTAATTGGCAAATGTAGTTAAAAAGAGCTACCAGCATCTGTAAGTCAGTTGTCTCCTTTCATGTACTAAGTGGCTCCACAAAGTTGTGAAAAAAGGTTTTCCTCCCATCCTGAACTGGTTTCATGTATCTGAATTGAGAGATGGTACAGTGAGGGTGACTTGGCAACTGGTAAGGGTCACGGATACTCTAAACAAGAACACCTTGAAAGATTAACAGGGTCCCAGTGCAGTTTCTCCAGAACAGAAGATGGCAGCATGTTTCCTAACTAGAATTCTAGCAACTATATTGCTTAATTAAGCCAGTGCTCATCCATCTTGCCAACAGAAGACATTTCACAGTGTGTGATTGGGAGGAGTGTGAAAATATTGTACCTTTAAAGGCAGATTAAATAGAGTGCATCGCTAACAGATTGAGAGAGAGTAAGAGAGGAAAACAAAGAATGAAAAATGAGGGTGGTGTGATACTTACGATTTGCCCCATTAGCCTTTGAACAGACTCAATAAGAAGAACAGGTTTTCTGTTTTGAACTTCAGTTTTATTTCTAGGCTTTGAATTTGTCTCTATGTTACAATATATAATATAATTACAACTTCATATAAAATGGCAGCATACGATACTAATGGTATTGTCGCTATTGTAAATAGGTGCAGAGCTCCTTTACAGAAAAGGATTTTCTAACAGGAGTTGTTAGTTGACCACTAGAGCAAGAAGTAGGATTATTGTTGGGTGATTTTGGTGACATATTTTTCTTGAAGATATTTATATATATATCTCTTCGTGCTTATTATTTTGGGTAGAGATAAATATATTTTTGGGGGTAGGTTTTTATGTTGGTGCAAATGCTTTTCTAAATACACAGTTTATTTTCCTGTAAATGCATTTTTTTTAATTATTTTTGTTTCATGGACTTTCCTGAACCATGTGTTTAAAGAGGATTTATAGTGTATTTTTTCATAACTATTTATTTTGAGTGCACTGTAAATATTGAATATATTTAGTGTTTTGATCTTTGTCCTTTTTTATTTTTTATTATGTGTCAGTGTAGAAGGACTATGTAAAAAGCCTGCATGACACAGTATTATTTTTGCTTGTACAACACTCTAATAAATTGTACTATTGTTTTCCAAAACATTTTTGTCTGTGTCCTAACACTCCTCTGATCTTGTTTAGTCCATGAACTACAAGACATCAAAAGTGTAGTCTGACACTCCATTTCCACTACTTGGGATATGACAAGCAGACTTGCTACCAAACCAGACATGTACTGTTGACTTTCTTTCGTGCTTTGTGGACTTGCTGTTTTAATCTTTCTCTTTTGTGTTTTATTTAAAAAGTAAGTAGCATATGATTTTTGTATCCTGGCATCATTCTGGATTTCAAAGATGTTCTCCTTTAGTTGCCATCTATCATACTTTATTTGTTTCATTTTAGTGGAGGGAGTGGTTATTTAGGGAACTTCTAGCTAATGGTTTGCCAGCCAATTGTAATGCAGGCATCTTACGAATTATAACAACTGTATGGTTTCCTACATTTTTGTTAACAATTGCACATTGTTTTGTATAGTAAGTTTATTAGGGTATATAGGTACTTAGCATTTCATAAATATCAAGTGAAAATAATATATCTACCACACATAGGTTTCCAACTATTCTTATCTCATTGAGAGTCTGGGTTTTGGAGAATACACAGAGATCAACCCCTAAAGAACTGGCAAAAAAGGACAGATAGAAGGTAACAAGAAAATATGACATGGTATTGTCAAATGCAAATGAAAACAAGGAGTGCAAAAATCATTGTAAAATTGGACATGATAAACTCCAAACCACAGAACAAAAATCACAGATGGTTTAAGAAAAACTAGAGACTACAAAAAGAAAGAAACATTGATTCACAACTGAGTTAAGTGAACAACTAGAGACTGTTTTGTACATTACACTACAATGAACACAGAAGAAGTATTTGGCAAATATGGGCATTGAGTGTGGTCTGGTCAGGTGCAAAACATGGTAACACCAGCCTAGCTTCACAAGCTAACATGAATAAAGTTGATGATAATGAGGTAAATTTGTAATTGAAAACAAGACGAGCCTTACTGTATTTTTCTACCTATTTTTTTTTTTTTGTTGGGGGAGCTTGTGTCAACACATTAAATTTAATAGACCAGGCTTCCCTGTCCTTAAAAAGATTTCATGTATACTACTGAAAGATTTTAAGTATGCAATCTCACCATTGTGTCCAGAGTCTACTCCTGGATCTTTTTTCAGAAGACTATGTGCTCAATAACATTTTACAATAAGCATTTATACTGGGGGAAAAGACACTTTTTCTCTCTTTAGTACTCTGAACAGTTGTGCTCTGGCTGTTGGCCTTTCTCTCTTTCTTGTGGGTGGGGATGGATTTGAATTTAGTTTTGTTAAGTTTGACTTGATTGAATTGAATGTCATATGCTTTTAATAAATTCAATAAAATATCCAAAAAAAAAAGGAGACTATACTTAGCACACTTCCTATAGGAGACACAGCATTATTTCTTAGTTCCATTCTTAGTCTATTTTATTTGAAAGTATATTTGAAATATAAATTACAAAAAAAGGTATTTTTAGATATAACTGAACATTTTTATTTTTAATTTCCACCTATATCCATTGCTGATTCCCCTTAATGATGTTTCCTATAACTTTTAGAGTCACTGATATGTCTTTTAGAACATTAGAAAAATCTAAAAGAGAACAGGCCATTCAGCCCAACAAAGCTTACCAGACCTATACACTTAATTCTTCCAAAATACAGTATCATCAACTCTAGTTTTGAAAGTCCCTAAAGTCCTACTATCTACCTCACCGCTGGTTAACATATTTCAAGTGTCTATGGTTCTCGTTGTGAAGAAAAACTTCCTAATGTTTGTGTAAAATTTACTGTTAACATGTTACCTTTCCCGTGTTCTTGATTAACTCATTTTAAAGTAACAGTCTTGATCCACTTTACTAATTCCCTTAATAATTTTAAACACTTCAATCATGTTTCCTCTTAATCTCCTTTTGCCTAAATTGAAAAGGCTCAGCTCTTTTAATCTTTCCTATTTATTCAACCCCTGTAGCCCTGGAATCAGCCTAGTAGCTCTTGTCTGGACTTTTTTCTAGCACTGTTTTCTCTTTTTTGTAGCTTGGAAACCAAAACTGTGCCCAGTACACCAGGTAAGGTCTAACAAGTAAATCATAAAATTTCAGCATTACCTCTATGGACTTGTACTCTACACATCATGCTATATAATCTAACATCCTGTTAGCCTTCTTAATGGCTTCTGAACACTTGCTTGGATCTGCCTGATCATCCTATTAATATAATGGGATAATATTTGCCATTTTCTAGTCTTTCAGAATTTCCCAAGTGCACAGTGACTTCTTAAAAATATGTGTGAATTGTTTATATACAGTATATACTTACTACCTCCTCAGAAACTCAAGGATAAATATTATCTGGTTCTGGAGATTTGTTTGATTTCGTTCTATTTAATTCAAGCAGTACTTCTCTCTCTACAGTTTCCAAATTACTAACTACTTCCTTTTTAGTCCCTTTTACCAATGGGGAGTTACCTGCATTTTCACATTTAAGATCTCAGAAAAATGCAAGTTAAGAACATTTGGTATTTCACTTGTCTGTATTTTTTAATCCACCTTTACTATTCCTGATGTACTTCACCTCCTCCTTGACTATTTTTTTACTACTAAAACACTGAAAAAATCTTTTTGGGTCATCTTTCACCTTATATGACAAATTCCTGTCTGACTGCCTTTTAGCTTCCTTAATATCCTTCTTAATGTTTTGTCTCACGCTCTGTTACACTCTATGATTCACATTGGAGCTATTAGTTTTGTACGCCTTACACAGCTGCTTTATATTTTGCAGCTTTTTTTTCTCTTTATTATCCCAATGTGTTTTTTTTAGTTTCCCACTAATTTCAAATTTTGTTATGTACCTGTCCTGAATTATATGTAAAACGTTTTAAACCTGTTCCACTGCACCTTGACAATGTCCACCTTTAAAAGCTTATCCTAGTCTATCTCACCAAAGTTATATTTAACGGTTTTGTTCTTTGCATCTTTGCTCTTCCTAAGATTTAAGAATTAAATAATATTGTGGTCATATCAGCCTAGTAGATAAATATATTTCTGCAGCTTCAATTCTATCCTGTTTATTACAAAATATTAAATCTAGACAAGCTTCCCCATTTGTGAATGCATTAAAATACTTTGTTAAAATACTGTCTTGCTATATGTTTTGCGAGACATGGATGCTATGCAGTGACCTGAGATGAAGACGGGACTCCTTTGGTACTGTGTCTCTTTGGAAAATCTTTGGGTACTGCTGGTTTGACTGTGTAGAATGCGCAATTGAACATGGAGTCCTGAATGAGGCACATTACCTGCATTGTGATGGAGCATCAGTTACAGCACTATGGCCACATGCTGCGATTCCCCAAGCGTGATCTCATTGTTGAGGACCTGAGTGGCTGGACCAGGCCAAGGGGACACCCATGTAATACCTGGCTGTGGCAGAAAGAGGGTCATTTGGAGAGGGTGGGACTGGACCATATGTGTGCCTTGTTGCTAACCAAGATCCCGAGTTGTTTTGTTGTGTGGCGGGTGCAGTACCACACTGTACCAGTGCATGCTCCCCTACCTAACCTGACCTGTTAAAATTCTGTCACTGACATGTAAAAACTCCTGCTCTTACAGGGTTTGCCCAATTAATATTTGGGCAGCAAAAGTACCCCATGACTATAAAATCCTCCTGTAAATTTGCCTTTTTAATATTACTAAAAAGAAGAGTATTGAAATTGCTGTCTGCATTAGCACGCCTATAACACACTCCTAAAATAAGGCCTCTTTTTCTAATGCTATCTAGATGAATCCAGATGTTCTCACCAAGATGTGGCTCATCACCCAGTTGAAGTAGACTTATGTTTAAATTCTTTAAATTCTTTGACATAAACAGCAACCCCACCTCCTTTTCTGTTCTGTCTATCCTTCCTAAAAAATTGAAAACTGTTCAGTCTAGTGAATCTATTACACACTTCTTCCGTCTTACTAATTAAACTCTCCTACTGAATATCTGCCACTAGTTATTTTCTTATTCTCTTGTCTGTTTCTACTGCCAATTATGTCTGCATCTTCTAACTAAATGCCTGTCTACATACCATTGAGCCCCACTCTTAAACTGCTTTAAAGTCAGCCCCCTACATGAACATAATATGAACACTTTCTTAATTCTGAACACATGTGCCCTCACTTCCTTATTAGCAGTAATGCTTAACCGTACGAGTGTTGTATGGTGTTCTGTCCAGTTATTCTTTATAAGCCTTGACTATTTTTTCACTAAGGAATTACTGTTACTTTAAACTATTTGATGCTACAAAGCTGGTTATTTACTTACAGGTTTCCGCTACTGCCGATGTCAACTACCTCTTACTGCTTCACCTCGCCAACAGTAGTTGGAATACAAATTACAAGTACAAGTAACTTTTTCAAATGCTCAGCTGCTTTTGTCCTGGTGAAGGTGAAAAAGAAGCAAAACCAAAAAAACCCCACAACCTTCTAAAGGGAACAACGAGCTTCAAAAATTCTTGCACAACTCCTTAGATGCAACCAAAAACAAGTTTTTAGGAGCAGATCTTTTAATTAATTTTGTATCTTTTAATTAACTCTCACTCCTCAGTAACACAAAACTCTCAGCACTTTCTTTTCTACTCACAAGGATGATGTCGGCACATCAGTATGTTTCAGTCTCCTTTTCTTATTACTTTATGTCTTGTTATTACAATCATTTAAAATGCAATAATCACTGTAAACTGCATAATTATTTTTCTGCTTTTGTCAAATTATCAGTGGTATCAGTCTCATCAAGCAGAGACTTACTCACAATAATTGTTCCTTCTCAGGTTATGATAGTTGATTTCCCTAGGGTACCAAAAGAATCAAACATCTTAGAGTTAAAAATGCCTGGCTACTAAAGATGAAAATGATGTAATCCAAACACATACTGTATCTTGACATTGGTCCATTTCTTCTCTAAAACAGCAATCAGATCTGAATCAGGAATTTAATTACTTGATAATTTTTTAATCAAATTTTAAAAGGATACACAGTGCTTAACTCCTGCTTCTTTTAAATGCTAATAGATTTCAGTACAGCAGTCTATTGTATGATCTATTCAGGTTTCTGCATATCTGTATGTATTCTGGATTAATAATGCTCCAGTTCTTTCACAATAAAATTCTTTGACAAAAAATGAATGATAGAAAATGATGTATTTTACAATGAACACTGCTCCCAGAAAACTAGCTTCTTTAACCTTGTGCAAAATGCTAGCCCAAAGACACTTCCCCATACAACACACAAAACAGCTGTGAAAGAGCAAAATACACAAGCATTGGAGAAAAAAAACACATAGCTTAACTTTTAATACTAGTATAACTTTGGAACATCCAAGAAGGTGTTTTGCCAAAGTGCATACCACTTTCACGATCATCTGAATAAGAGTCTATGTTACAATAGCAAAATGGGCAATTTGTTTGTCTTCCTTTGAATGTCTTGGCTCTTCAGTTATGCCCAGATGACCTGATTGGAGTAAAACATACAAAAGATGGATGACATGGCAACTTCCAACACAGCTTGGCTATTAACTCATGAAAACACAATAAAGAGCAGCAACAGCATATAGTTCTTTCTTTTTTACCAGCTTGTTCAGATATTATTTACATCTTCCCAGCAATTGATACTACTTCAATACACACCTCTTTCTGTCACACTAGTCAGAAATTCTGACAATTTCTTTGCCTGAAGATTTACTTTTCTAATTTCTTTCTGAATGTTTAAACTTGAAAAGGGCCTTGTTCTGTAGCTTATTTAGTGTTTAATTTTCCAATTACAAGCTAAAATAATTTGATTTGTTTGTGAAAATACAAGCTACAGTTATGTATAAATTATGTAAAAAAATAATAAAGTTGTGTCTTGGGTTATGGTAATTGTGCAGTGTAAAAGAAAGAGATGACAATGATAAAGAGTTGGGCTGCCAAGACAGCCGCCACATGAATTTGAAGGCAGTGAGATAAAAAAAAATAACAGGCAAAATATTGTGGAATTGTCTCCTTAGATATGAGTTCCAGACAGAACTGTTCCAAGATGGCAGAGCTTTCAGTTTTGGGCCTGTCTGACAGAAAAAGGTGGATCTAGCTGGATGGACACCAGAAGTGACATCAGAGGTGTTCCGACTGTCAATCACCTTGTCTGCAGAGAGGGGGTGGGGGAGGCATTAGGACACAGCGCCAACTCCTGGAGCAGTGGTAGAAATAGGGCCCTTTAGCTCTCCCCTCTGTGTACACATAAAATGTCATAATTTTTGTTTTTAACTGAGTTTAAATTAATTTTCATCTAGCCACTGCCATTTTTTTAGTTTTAAAAGAAGCAAACTGGTTTTCAAACATCAAAACCATCATTAACGGTGAGGAGTTGTGCTGCACACTACAGACTTTGTCACCAATCATTTTGGGCTTTTGTTAGCATGTGTCGCCAAATGTAACTGGCAGCATTACGTTCAGCCACAAGTAAGCTTGATCATTATCTGACTGCAATTTCCAAGGTCCTAAGTATGCATTCCAGCCAGGCCATCTCGGGGAGTAAAAGCTGAAACATTTAGTGATACTTTAACTCGTACCACTACATGTTGGTGTTTAGGTAAAGCAGAGGTAAATAAGACCTGCTGCTTGTAATTCTTACAATTTATTTCTGCGAGTACAGCTGTTAGGAGGGAAAGTGACATCCTTAGCAATCCCTCAGGAAAGATACCACATACTTCTTTTTTTAGCCATTGGTGGCTTTTTATTCCTGTATTATTCCTTTCTCAGCTCTATGAAGCATATGGTCAACATGTTGTACATACATTGGTTAATTTTAATTTTAGTTTAAATTATTTATGTTTTGTGATTTAAAGTTGAGCAATATTGCTTCACTATCATTTTATTATGTCTGAAACATTTTTTGTAACTTATATAATAAAGTATTATGCATTTTGATGATTTTTCTATTAACTTACTTTTCAGTTCAAGTTCTGACTTATGAATAAAACTGGGTCACAAACATCAGCATAAATGGAAATCATTCTTAACCAGAAGACAGGGTGTATATATTTGCATAAACAATGCATAAGTCACAGGGACATACTAATTATTGATTACAGATGACTCCATTAAAGGGAAAACTAAAAAGTGTGCTGATGAAGAATGGAGGTGTAAAGGTAATTCATTCCAGTTTCCAAATATATAAAGGCATAAGGAGGTCACAGTTAGTTTTAGGTTGTGGAGAGCTGCACAGTTGGACAGAAAATACTAAGACATACACGACATTTGACGTATTGTACATAGGGCCAAGTCCAGCCTAAAAGAAGGGAGAAAAAACCTGGACTAACAAAAGGATCATTAAGTTGCATGCTAGTGTGGGAAGCAGGTGAGTGTTAAACTCTGTAGGCCTAAATTTAATTTAGATCAGGGTCCCACAGAGAGGATTTGGCAAAAGGAAAGAAATGTTTATGTTTGAAAGAAAGAAATGTATTTCATTGAGCCCTTTTAAAGCTCAGTGTTGAGAAGATGAGCAGAAAGCTGGTTATTGCTCTTGAGTTCTTTAGACAGCAGAATATGAATCAGAGGGGTAGAACCAAGTTGTTGTGAGAGAATAATTTAGAGGTAACAGTAGTTAAGTATTTTCGCGAATAAGGGTGTACTCACATTAGTCACGTTTGTTCCGTTATGTGCCCAAGTGCAGTTGTCCCCCTTTCCCTACTCCCCTGCTGGCTTGCGCTCACACTGTGCTTAATACATTCTGGGACCAGAAACACTTTCATCATGACCATGCCAATTCATGTAATGCCAAAGCAAGATATGAACATGGTGAGACAGCATGCATGTCAAAATGATTTTACTTATTTTGTAGTTGTTTTGGAGCCATGTAGGGCTGGATAATGCTCTACCCTCAGATTCATTGAGTGTGCAACACAGCGTTTTGCTGTTAATCGTGCTGCACGTACGAGAAGATATTTACACTGACAAATGATGTTAAGGGAGGAATTAGCAGCTTTTCTTGCCAACTACAATTCATGTTCATTTGTAAGGTGAGAATAAAAACCTATTTTTAACTCAAAAGATATTGAATGTAATGTAATGACTATCTGACTTGTTGCATCATTGAAGTCATGTCTGTTTTCTGATCAGACAAGTGTACAATGTCAAGGGATTGAAAGTGGTGATTGGAATGGATTTCAATGGACATGTTGGTGAAGGGAACAGAGGAGATGAGGTGGTGATGGGTAGGTATGGTGTCAAGGAGAGGAATGAAGAAGGTCAGATGATAGTGGATTTTGTGAAAAGGATGGACATGGCTGTGGTGAATATGTATTTTAAGAAGAGGGAGGAATATAGAGTGACATACAAGAGTGGAGAAAGATGCACACAGGTAGATTATATCCTATGCAGAAGAGTCAATCTGAAGGAGATTAAGGACTGCAATATGGTGGCAGGGGAAAGTGTAGTTAGGCAGCATAGGATGGTAGTCTGTAGGATAAAGATGGAAATCAAGAAGAGGAGGAGAGTGAGGGCAGAGCCAAGGTCAAATGGTGGAAGCTGAAAAAGGAAGACTGCAAACTTAAGTTTAGGGAGGAGGTAAGATAGGCACTGGGTGGCAGTGAAGAGTTATCAGACAGCTGGGCAACTACAACAGAAGTAGTATGGGTGACAGCAAGGAGGGTGGTTGACATGACATCTGGACAGAGGAAGGAGGAAAAGGAAACCTGGTGGGGGAAAAGGTAAGTACAGGAGAGTATACAAAGGAAGAGGATAGTGAAGAAGAAGTGGGATACTCAGAGAGATGCAGAAAGTATACAAAAGTACCAGGAGAGAAGGCATAAGGTGAAGAGAGAGGTGGTGAAGACTATGGAAAAGGTGTATGATGAGTTGTATGAGGGGCTGGACTATAAGGAGGGAGAAATGGACCTGTACTAATTGGGTAGACAAAGGGACCGAGCTGAGAAAAATGTGCAGCAGGTTAGGGTGATAAAGAATACATACAGAACCATTCTCACAAATGAGGAAAGTGTGTTGAGTAGATGGAAAGAGTACTTTGAGAGGCTGATAAATGAAGAGAATGAGAGAGAGAGAAGGTTGGATGATGAGGAAATAGTGAATCAGGAAGTGTAATGGATTAGCAAGGAGGAAGAAAATACAGCTATGAAGAGGATGAAGAATGGAAAGGCCATTGGTCCAGATGACATAACTGTGGAAGCATGGAGTGGATGCCTGAGGAGTGGAGAAGAAGTGTACTGGTACCAATTTTTAAGAATAAGGGTGATGTGGAGAGCTGTAGTAACTACAGGGGGATAAAATTAATGAGCCACAGCATGACACCAAGGAGCTGCTGAAGAAGGCGCCGCAGAGACTGTATTTTCTGAGAATCTTTAGAAAGAACCATCTACCCAAAAATCTGCTCCTTGCCTTTTATCGCTGTTCCATCAAGAGTGTGCTCACGTACGGACTGCGTGTGTGGTACGGCAGCTGCACTCCCTCAGAAAGGAAAGCGCTCCACAGGGTCGTCAGGACAGCAGAGAGAACAACTGGTTGTACCCTCCCCACTCTGGAACAAATCTACACCTCCCGATGCCGCAAAAAAGCAATAGACATTTCACAGGATTCATCACATCCCGGTCATTGTCTCTTACAGCTTTTGCCATCGGGCAAGAGATACAGAGCAATGAAAACCAGGACAAACCACCTTTAAAAACAACTTTATTACCCAAAAGCAATCATGGCCCTGAACTCAGAATAAAACTGCTCCATATCATTCTCCCAATGTGTAATATAGACCTAAAGTCAACCAGTGCAATTTGTACATTTAACCAGTGCAATTTGTATATTTTGTAAAGAACTTTTATTACTATTCGGTTTGTTATTATTTTCTCTCTTCTTGTCTTTTTAACTCTTATGCCTCACACTGAGTTGACTGCACCTTCAATTTCGTTGTTCCTTTGTAAAAGTGACAATGAAAATAAAGATCTATCTATCTATCTATGATGTTTAAGGAAAGAATACAGGAATCTAGGTTAAGAAGGGAGGTTACATTAGAACAAGCTAGATGAGAACAGGCCATTCAGCGCAACAAACCTTGCCAGTCCTATCCACTTATTTCTTCCAAAAAAACATCAAGTTAAGTTTTGAAAGTCCCTAATGTCTTACTGTCTACCACACTATTTGCTAGGTTATTCCAAGTGTCTATAGTTCTTTGTGTAAAGAAAAACTTCCTATTGTTTGTGCGAAATTTACCCTTAACAAGTTTCCAATTGTGTCCCCTTGTTCTTGATGAACTAATTTTAAAATAACAGTCTCGATACACTGTACTAATTCCCTTTATAATTTTAAACACTTCGATCATGTCAGCTCTTTCTTTTGCTTAAACTGTATAGGCTCAACTCTTTTAATCTTTCCTCATAATTCAAACCCTGTAGCCCTGGAATCAGCCTAGTTGCTCTCATCTAGACCTTTTCTAGTGCTGCTATGTCATTTTTGTAGCCTCCTAAAGAACACAAGGGTAAATATTATCTGGTTTGTTATTATTTTCTCTCTTCTTGTCTTTTTAACTCTTATTCCTCACACTGAGTGATTGAGGGATTTGTTTGATTTCAGCCTATTTAATCTGAGCAGCACTTCTCCCTCTACAATTTCCAAATCCCTCAGTACCTTAGTAGTCCCGTTTACCTCTGGGAGGTTATCCACTTGCTCACTTGTGAAGACCTCAGAAAAATGTAAGTTTAAGGCATCCTATATTTCACTGTTCTGTATCTTTTAATTCCACTTTACTATTTCTGATGCACTTCACCTCCTCCTTGACTCTTCTTTTACTAATAAAATAATGAAAGAGTTTCTTAGGGTCTTCTTTCACCTTATCTGCTATATTCCTCTCCAATTGTCTTTTAGCCTCACTGATATCCTTCTTAATGGTTGCCCTCATGTTCTCATATTGTACCAAGTTCCTCTTAAAGTAGGACGAGGAGTCTGGCACACACGAAAATCTCCTACTCTTAGGAAAAAGTAATTCTATCCAGAATGGAACCAGATAGAACCTTAGCCCCAATTTGATCACCTCAGCAGGAGATGTTCTTTATGAATTCACAAAAGGAAATAATCACCCAAACAATTAAGTTAATTAAACAAACAAGAATATGTATTATAAACAACCAAACAAAACTATAAACACCCTTTAAGCAATCCTACCAAAATCCGGAACAACTAAACAAATACTAATTAATATGACCACCCCCTTGAACCCTTCTACTGTATAATGCACTCCCCAGAAAATGGCGAAACAGAAAAGAAAGAAAAAAAAAAAGGAAATAGGACCATTTACAGACAGCACAAATATATTCACAGCACATACATATATACACATCCATCCATCCATTATCTAACCCACTATATCCTAACTACACAGTCACGGGAGTCCGCTGGAGCCAATCCCAGCCAACACAGGGTGCAAGGCAGGAAACAAACCCCTGGCAGGGCGCCAGCCCACCGCAGATATACAGGGTGTTCCAAAAAGAATATCAGAGTTTTAAAGAGCTGTAGCTTGGCACCCATTCATCGGAGACTGCAAAGCAACCTAGTGGCGTCTTGAGGAATTAATCTAGTTTCATTTCGTATATAAAAAAAGAATATCAGAGTTCTGCGGTGGGTTGGCACCCTGCCCGGGATTGGTTCCTGCTTTGTGCCCTGTGTTGGCTGGGATTGGCTCCAGCAGACCCCCGTGACCCTGTGTTTGGATTCAGCAGGTTGGAAAATGGATGGATGGAATATCAGAGTTTCAAAGAGCTATATTTATTGAATTATACAAGCATATACAAAAACTATTAAATTCATGTGTTTCCCACATTGTCTATAAATGTTCTGTTTGCCCTCCATGAGTATCTGTAACACTATCGAGGTGGTATTCAAATTCCTGCCAAACTCTCTCTAACATATCGGGATTGAGGCTTTGAATAGCAGCCATTATCTTCAACTTAATTTCGTCCGAAGTTGTAGGCATTGGTGGTTGGAACACTAATCCTTTGACGTATCCCCAAAGGAAAAAGTCACATGGGGTGATATCTGGGGATCTTGGAGGCCAATGGTGGAGTGATTAATAATCTAATAACAAATCTTAATGCACATAAAAAATCTAGGCAGTGCGGCATAAACACCAATAATTTAATTGCAATTACTACTTTAGATCAACAATGCATTAAAACTATAAAAACAGATTGTAGATTACATAAAAAATACACACAGAGCAGCGTTAACAAAAATAACTTAGTTTTTGTTCCGAATACCAATAACGCGCATAAAATTCAGCTCTGCCCCTCCGAAACATTAAATATGGCACTATTAAATGTTAGAGCTTTAACTAACAAGACATTTCTTATAAACTATCTTATTAGTGATAGAAACATTGATTTTATTGCACTAAGTGAAACGTGGCTTAACTCAGATGGCGTGGCTGTTTTAATCGAATCTGCGCCTCCGGATTACAGTTTTACTCGTGCAGACCGCCAGGGGAGAAAGGGAGGCGGCTTGGCAAACATTTACTCGAGCCGGTTAAAATGTAAAGATGTTAGTTTTGGTAAATTTAAGTCCTTTGAGTATCTCGCCGTTGTTATTCATGGAGATTCTCACGTTCTAGTATTATCCGTGTATAGACCTCCTAAATATAACGTGTCTTTCTTTGATGAATTCTCTGACTTAATGTCAATTTTAATTACAAACTAAGACACACTCTTAATAGTCGGCGACTTTAACTTTCATATCGACAATCAGTGTGACCAAAAAGTAAAAGAATTCATGAACCTTCTGGACTCTTTTGATTTGAGACAGCTCGTTAATCAACCTACGCATAAAGCAGGTCATACGTTAGACTTAGTGATTGCTAAAGGACTTAAAGTTGATATAAAGCAGGTCATTGATATTGGTCTATCAGACCATTTCCTTCTACTATTTAATATAGAAATAAAGATAGAAAACACTCATGAGAAGCATTTTGTTAAAAAAACGCTTCTTTGACTCATCAGCAGCTTTAAAACTTACAAACATTCTAAGCAATCAGTCCGTTTATAGTGCCAACTATAATAGCGAGGATAATGTAAATAGTAAAGTGGAAAACTTTAATTCTAAAGTAAGAGCTGCTGTTGACATAGTTGCACCTGAAAAGACAGTTAAAAAATCTTCTAGTATTGTTATTCCATGGAAGACCCAAAGAGTGTCTGATTTAAAAAGAACATGCCGTAGAGCTGAGTGTAAATGGAGGAAAACTAAACTAACTATCCATTATGAGATATTGAAGGTTAAAATAACAGAATACAATAACACAGTCCGTCTTGAGAGGCGCTGCTATTTCTCTAATATTATAAATAAAAATTCTAGTAATCCCAGAGTCTTATTTTCTACACTTGATCATCTGTTAAACCCAGGTAACACAAAGGAATGCCCCCAGAATACTTCCAGTGAAACCTGTGAGAACATTGCTGTATTCTTCAATCAAAAAATTTATGATATTAGAGATAACATAGTATATCTCCCCAACACTGCAGAACCTCCAAAGCCCCGGTATTCCATTATAAACAAATTAAATGCTTTCACCAGGATAGATTTATCTGAATTACATAGTATAATCTCTCAACTGAAACCCTCCACCTGCGTCCTTGACCCAATACCAACAAGGTTTTTCAAAGAAGTATCAGGCGTGCTAATTGACAATATTCTTGACATAGTTAATTCGTCATTAGATACGGGGGTCTTCCCAGACTGTCTTAAGACTGCTGTAGTTAAACCCCTGCTCAAGAAAAATAATCTTGACCCCTCTGCCTTTGAAAATTTTAGACCCATCTCTAACTTGCCCTTCTTAAGTAAAATTCTAGAGAAGGCAGTCATTATGCAGTTAAATGACCACCTCAATAAACATGCTATTCTTGATAAATTTCAGTCAGGTTTCAGAACAAATCACAGCACAGAAACTGCACTCGTTAAAGTAGTAAATGACTTGCGGGTAAATGCAGACAGAGGCCATTTATCTGTTCTCATCCTCTTAGATCTGAGTGCCACATTTGACACCATTGATCACAATATTCTTAGAAATCGCCTTAGTCAATGGGTGGGCCTCTCTGGCAGTGTCTTAAATTGGTTTGAATCCTACCTGGCAGGTAGAAAATTCTTTGTGAGTTGTGGTAATCACATCTCAAAGACACATGATATCCGATATGGTGTTCCACAAGGCTCTATCCTGGGTCCGCTGCTGTTCTCAATCTATATGCTTCCGTTAGGTCAGATTATCTCAGGTTACAACGTGAGCTACCACAGCTATGCTGATGACACACAGCTGTACTTATCAATAGCACCTGATGACTCCGACTCTCTCGATTCACTAACACAATGTCTTACTGGTATTTCTGAATGGATGAATAGTAATTTTCTCAAACTAAATAAAGAGAAAACTGAAATTTTAGTAATTGGCAATAATGGATTCAATGAGGTTATCAGAAATAAACTTGATGCATTAGGATTAAAAATTAAGACGGAAGTAAAAAACTTAGGGGTAACTGTTGACTGTAATCTGAATTTTAAATCGCATATTCATCAGACCACTAGGACAGCATTTTTTCACTTAAGAAACATAGCAAAAGTTAGACCTCTTATATCATTGAAAGATGCTGAGAAATTAATTCACGCTTTTGTTTTCAGTAGACTAGATTACTGTAACGCACTCCTCTCAGGACTACCCAAAAAAGACATAAATCACCTGCAACAAGTGCAGAATGCAGCTGCTAGAATCCTAACTAGGAAAATAAAATCCGAGCACATTTCTCCAGTTTTGATGTCACTACACTGGTTGCCTGTGTCATTCAGGATTGACTTTAAAATATTGCTTATGGTTTATAAAGCCTTAAATAATCTCGCTCCATCTTATATATCGGAATGTCTGACACCTTATATTCCAAATCGTAACCTTAGATCCTCAAATGCGTGTCTCCTTAGAATTCCAAAAGCTAAACTTAAAAGAAGTGGTGAGGCGGCCTTCTGCTGTTATGCACCTAAAATCTGGAATAGCCTGCCAATAGGAATTCGTCAGGCAAATACAGTGGAGCACTTTAAAACACTGCTGAAAACACATTACTTTAACATGGCCTTTTTATAAATTCACTTTAACTTAATACTGATACTCTGTATGTTCAATTCATCATAATAACTATTCATAGTGGCTCCAAAATCCGTACTGACCCCTACTCTCTCTTCTGTTTCTTTTTCCGGTTTCTTTGTGGTGGCGGCCTGCGCCACCACCACCTACTCAAAGCTTCATGATGCTCCAACATTGATGGACTGAAAGCCAGAAGTCTACGTGACCATCATTATCAAGTCCTTCCATGAAAACCCTAAATACAAAGAGGACTTTTTGATTTATGTTAGGTAGATTGCCCAGAGGGGACTGGGCGGTCTCTTGGTCTGGAATCCCTACAGATTTTATTTTTTTTTCTTCTCCAGCCTCTAGAGTTTTTTTTGTTTTTTTCTGTCCACCCTGGCCATCGGACCTTACTTATTCTATGTTAATTAATGTTGACTTATGTTTATTTTTTATTGTGTCTTATATTTTTCTATTCTTCATTTTGTAAAGCACTTTGAGCTACATTTTTGTATGAAAATGTGCTATATAAATAAATGTTGTTGTTGTTGTTGATAAATCTTGATTCCCAGATCTTCCTATCCAACGTTGGGGATAGGTCTCATTTAGGAAATGCCGCACTGGAAGAGACCAGTGAGGTGGTGCCCCATCCTGTTGAAAAATGAAATCGGCTGGTTCTTGATCTTCCAATTGAGGAAACAGCCAATGTTGCAGCATTTGCAGGTATACAGCCCCTGTTACTGTGGTTCCTTCAAAAAAGTAAGGCCCGTAAACTTTTGACTTGGAAATCACGCAAAAAACGTTAGTCTTGGGGGAGTCTCGTTCATGTTCTATAACTGCATGAGAGTTTTCTTAACCCCACATTTGTACATTATGACGATTTACTTTCCCAGTAATGTGAAACGTGGCCTCATCACTGAAGATAATCAAGGAACAAAAATTTTCATTAGTCTCCAAATTTTGCTGGATTAAAGTTGAAAACTCAACTCGACGTGTCTTATCCCCTCATCTAAGGGCCTGAACCAACTGCAGATGATACGGTTTCATAACCAACCGGCGTTAGTGAATTGTCCATACACTTGACTTTGGTATCTGTAACTCATGACTTGCTCGTCGAACTTAATTTAATGGGCTCTGAGTGAACGCAGTTTGCACTTGGGCGACATTCTCAGCAGAGGAGGAAGTTCGATGTTGCCCGATGCTTTTATCTTTGCAGATACACCCAGTATCCCAAAACTGCCGGTACCATGGATGGATGTTATTGTCATTTGAAGGGCCAGTCTCATATTTTTGACGAAATGCTTGCTGCACAGTAACAACCGATTGAGTTCTGGCAAATTTGCAAACGCAAAAAGCTTTTTGTTGTGGCACAGCAGTTAAACGTAACTAATCGAAACAACACACTGTTAGCTTTTTGATAAGCACTAGCACCATCTACCAGCAACAAAATGAAACTAGATTAATTCCTCAAGACACCACTAGGTTGCTCTGCAGTCTCCGATGAATGGGCGCCAAGCTACAGCTCTTTAAAACTCTGATGTTCTTTTAGGGACACCCGGTATATACATATATATATATAAATATAAATGAGACATACACGTTCCCCACACGTTCCCCAGTCCCTTTATATCCACTTTGTCTTAGCTTTGTTCCAACCGGCCCGGGAAGTCCGACGATAAATCCAGCGTACTAGCCAAAGTATCCCACTGACAAGTTATATATATATAAAAGAAGCGATCTCACAGGCTTGGCGACGACTGTTTTATTGAATGTTGAAGTTCGCTTCACCTGGGTGTATTGGCATTAATGTCCGTCCATGGCAGATGCCAGCATCAAAAATGCAAGGTAAAGCTGTGCGCTCCGAAGACCATTCCTGGTTAGCCAGCACTCTCTTTTTTCCATGTGCCCGAACCGTTCTTGTTACGGAGCCTTATTTGCTTTACAGATAGCTTCATTTCTAATTCACCTTCCCTGCTCCTTCTTAAATAATCCTTCTTTTAAAATGCGCGCCTCCTTCCCTTTTTAAGTCTGTTCTCCTTCTTACGACATACAACAGCATATTTAGGCAAGGACCCACAGGTGTGGTTTGGCCCCCTGCTCCCCTTAAAGAGATATCCTATATAAATAAAATGTATTATTATTATTATTATTATTATCCTCCAAGACAATCATTCCTTCTGACATGTATTCCAAAGGGATCAAGCGGCAGAAACAGATAACAGTACATAAAATATGTAACAACTGTTACAATATGCTCTACGATTCACTTTGCAGTCATTAGTCTTAAATGCCTTATAAAGCAGTTTTTCCTTTGCAGCTTATTTTTTAAAATCTTTATTAATCCACTGTGGAGTTTTTTTAATTTCCTATTAATTCCAAATTTAGGTATGTATCTGTCCTACATTATATATAAAACATTTTTAAACCTGTTCCACTGCTCCTTGACTGTCTCCACACTTAAAAGCTGAAATGTGGTCAAAATTTGCCCTACCAAAGTTCACCTTAACTATTTTTATCTTTTCATCTGCACTCTTACAAAATACTGAGAATTGTATTATATTATGGTCACTTAACCCTAGTAGTTCAACCACCTCTACACCCTCAATTCTATCTTGATTATTACAAAATACTAAATCCCAACAAGCTTCACCCCGCACTTGTGCTTTAACATATTGTGTTAAAAAACAGTCACTGATTACTTCTAAAAATTTCTGCTCTCGTGCTCTTATCCTAGTTAATATTGGGATAATTAAAGTCCCCCATGGCTATAATATCTCCCTGTAAACTTGCCTTTTTGATATTACTAAAAAGAATTGGGTGGTCTATAACACACTCTTAAAATAAGACATCTCTCCCTAATATTTTCCAGGTATGCCACATGTACTCATTAAGATGGAGCTCATCGTCCAACTGAAGAGGACTTACATTTAAATTCTGTTTGACATAAACAGCAACCCCACCTCCTTTTCAGTTCTGTCTGTCCTTCCTAAAAATGTGTATCCCTCTTGGTTACACTCATCCCCACCTTTGTTATTTAGCCAGGTTTCCGTTATTGCTATAATATCATAATTATGCTCTGCTACATACAGCTCTAATTCACTTACCTTTGTTTTGATACTTCTAGCATTAAGGCAAGCTATTTTTAATGTGTTACTCCTTCTACATTTAAATGTTGACTTAGAATTTACATTACTACATATTTTTATTTCTACACTATTGTTTGTTCCTCCATGCATTGATCTAAACCTGGCCTGTCCTAAACTTCCTGCCCTCCCCATTCCCTAATTTAAACAATTCTCAACTAAGATACTCATATGCTTCCTCAATACATTGGTGCACCTCCAGTTCAGATGTAACCCGTCACATCGGATCAGGACCCATCTATTCCAAAAGTAGTCCCAATGCCCCAGAAACCTATACCCTTCTACCCTGCACCAACATTTGAGCCACACGTTGAGCCTTCTAATCTCCTTAATATTACCTGGACTGGTGCGTGGCACAGGCAGAACTTCAGAGAAGACTACCTTGTCAGTTCTGCTCCTCAGCCTGGCACCTAACTCTTTGAATTTGGCTCCCAGAATTGACAGACTACCCTTATGTATGTCATTTGTTCCAACAAGGACAATTTGGATTGGATCCACTCCTGCTGTGAACAAGAGCCTATCCACCAATCCAGGGAGGTCCTCAACCTGTGCACTCAGAAGGCAACACACCATGCGAGACTCTCTGTCTCTGGAGCACACCTGCGCTTCAATCCCTCTAATGATTGTGTCCCCAACTATCACTACCTCTCTCTTTCTGTGAACTGGTTTTGATGTGGCCCGTTGGGGTTCCTCACCAATGCCTACCACCTCAGAATCATCAGAGACATGTCCAGCTCCACAAGGATGTGTTAATGGTTTGACACTTCTATTTCTTGGGTTGATGACCCCGCACAGTGTGCACCCTTTACCTTATGCCTTGTGACCATGACCCATCTATTTCTACCTGTCTGGTATGGAATCTCCCACTTGGCGTGCACACTATCTCTCTAAAGGACACCTGGACCAGGTCTGCCAATTCTCTGCTACAATGCAGGCCAGTCAACTCCTCCTCCAGTTCAGCAACCCTGAGCTCGAGGTGCTGGATCAGCTGGCATCTCCTGTACATGTAGCCCTCATAGACAACTGACTCCTCCAAACCATCATCTAAAAAATCCAACATTCATCAGGACTTGCATTGCACTGGCCTCATTATTAAAAAATTGATTTTGGATTAGTAAAACTGCCTTAACTTTTTGTTTCTTAAACGGGAGGTGATGATTCAGGAACAAATGAGAACAGAAGTAATTGAGATCTGTCAGTCTGGTAAAGGTTATAAAGCCATTTCTAAAGCTTTGGAACTCCAGCGAACCACAGTGAGAGCCATTATCCACAAATGGCAAAAACATGGAACAGTGGTGAACCTTCCCAGGAGTGGCCGGCCGACCAAAATTACCCCAGGAGTGCAGAGATGACTCATCTGAGAGGTCACAAAAGACCCCAGGACAACGTCTAAAGAACTGCAGGCCTCACTTGCCTCAATTAAGGTCAGTGTTCACAACTCCACCATAAAAAAGAGACTGGGCAAAAACGGCCTGCATGGCAGATTTCCAAGACGCAAACCACTGTTAAGCAAAAAGAACATTAGGGCTCGTCTCAATTTTGCTAAGAAACATCTCAATGATTGCCAAGACTTTTGGGAAAATACCTTGTGGACTGATGAGACAAAAGTTGAACTTTTTGGAAGGCAAATGTCCCGTTACATCTGGCGTAAAAGGAACACAGCATTTCAGAAAAAGAACATCATACCAACAGTAAAATATGGTGGTGGTAGTGTGATGGTCTGGGGTTGTTTTGCTGCTTCAGGACCTGGAAGGCTTGCTGTGATAGATGGAACCATGAATTCTACTGTCTACCAAAAAATCCTGAAGGAGAATGTCCGGCCATCTGTTCGTCAACTCAAGCTGAAGCGATCTTGGGTGCTGCAACAGGACAATGACCCAAAACACACCAGCAAATCCACCTCTGAATGGCTGAAGAAAAACAAAATGAAGACTTTGGAGTGGCCTAGTCAAAGTCCTGACCTGAATCCAATTGAGATGCTATGGCATGACCTTAAACAGGCGGTTCATGCTAGAAAACCCTCAAATAAAGCTGAATTACAACAATTCTGCAAAGATGAGTGGGCCAAAATTCCTCCAGAGCGCTGTAAAAGACTCATTGCAAGTTATCGCAAACGCTTGATTGCAGTCATTGCTGCTAAGGGTGGCCCAACCAGTTATTAGGTTCAGGGGGCAATTACTTTTTCACACAGGGCCATGTAGGTTTGGATTTTT
>JANRMT010062815.1:11506773-11543274 GCA_026402145.1 Polypterus bichir lapradei | reverse complement strand
TATATATATAGATATAGAGATATAGATATATAGATATATATAGATATGGGAACAACACTCATATCAATGACAAAACAATTACATTAACAATCATGTTAAGTTATTTTTTAAATTTTTCCTTTTCTTTTTCATACCTTCTTTAACACACTACTTCTCCGCTGCGAAGCGCGGGTATTCTGCTAGTTTTTAATAAAACTACTGCAATATGTTGACGCCAATAAAAGACTAACCTTATCTACAAGCAGTTCGTGCTGTCATATAAGTACATGTATCTAGTTCAGGGGTGCCCACACTTTTTCAGCTTGCGAGCTACTTTTAAAATGACCAGGTCGAAATGATCTACCTACATTAAAAATGCTATATATATATATATATATTATATATATATTGCATTGTTTTACTGTCAAATAATGCAAAGAGTATGTGACACGTGTTTCGCCCTTTATGTTGTGCCATGGCATCTGGTTAGTTTATTTGACAGCCTGTAGATCGGGGTAATTACATTCATGGCATTCGTAGTCTGAATCACAATCTGATTGTAGGGGTGGTTACCTACCAGGTAACGAGTGTGTTGGCAAACATCCGCCACGGTGCCCTCTTCAGTTGCAAGAAGTAGATCATAGATTTTTTTAAGTTTTACTGTCAAATAATGCAAAGAGTACGCGACACGTGTTTCGCCCTAATTCTGGGCTCATCAGGCGTACACACTCACTGCACCCCCTCTCAGGAATCGAACCTCGGATGTCAGTGTCAGAGGCGAAGCCACGGCGTGTGGTTAGTTTATTTGACAGCATGTAGATCGGGGTAATTCATGGCATTCATAGTCTCAATCACAATCTGATTGTATGGGTGCATATGGGATGACCAGTGTATTAGAAGAAAAGAGATCTCAGACTGGCCGCCCTGTATGTCAATCAAGCGGCAAATGCCATAGGGAGGATATATGACAGACTAACATTTGAAACAACTATTTTTTGAATGCAACGCGATCTACCTGATCAGATACTGATACACTTGTTCTAAACAACGCCCACGCTTGCCGTTGCTCTGAAACACCGCCATTTCAGCTTTTACTGATGCATCCAGTTTCTTGTCATCATTCTGTGATGGCAAGTTTCTTGACACAGATAATGCGGATGCAACAGACTGACGCATTGCAATTTCAAGTTGCTGTTCAAAGCTGTTGTCTGACAGACGTCAATGAAGTCTGCCCTATCCCGGCATTCGTGAGCTGCAGAGTGCAGACTCCTCCCAGTCCACTATACTCAGTCTTAGTCGGAGCTGGAAGACTGACAACTGCTGCTGGCTGACTGAATTAATCTGCAACACACTACACCGTGGGCCAAAAAACCGTGCCACTTAATTATTTTCAACTATAACTGTTATTTCTTGATGGATTTTTACACTTTTACACGCTATATATGCAAGCTTGGCCATTCCAGGTTTCCCGGGAATTACAGTACAGTAATGCGGGAATGAAAAATGTCCGGGAATGGATTCCCTATGTATTAGGGAAGTATGACAGTGGTAAGTTCTGCGGTAGGAGTGACGGATGCATTCAACGTGGAGGTGGGGTTACATCAGGGATCGGCTCTGAGCCCTTTCTTACTGGCAATGATGATGGACAGGTTGACATATGAGATTAGACAGGAGTCCCCTTGGACTATGTTTGCTGATGACATTGTGATCTGTGACGAGAGAAGGGTACAGGTTGAGGAGACATTGGAGAGGTGGTGATATGCTCTTGAGAGGAGAGGAATGAAGGTCAGTAGGAACAGGACAGAATACATGTGTTTGAATGAGAGGCAGGTCAGTGGAATGGTGAGGAATGCAGGTAGTAGAGCTGGCGAAGGTGGATGAGTTTAAATACTTAGGATCAACAGTACAGAGTAACAGGGATTGTGGAAGAGAGGTGAAAAAGAGAGTTCAGACAGTGTGGAATGGGTAGAGAAGAGTGTCAGGAATAATTTGTGACAGACGGGTATCAGCAAGAGTGAAAGGGAAGGTCTACAGGACGGTAGTGAGACTAGCTATGTTATATGGGCTGGAGATGGTGACACTGAACAGAAAGTGGAAGACAGAGCTGGAGGTGGCAGAGTTAAAGATGCTAAGATTTGCATTGGGTATGATGAGGATGGACAGGATTAGAAATGAGTACATTAGAGGGTCAACTCTAGTTGGACAGTTGGGAGACAAAGTCAAAGAGACAGGATTACATTGGTTTGGACATGTGTAAAGGGGAGATGCTGGGTATATTGGGAGAAGGATGTTAAAGATAGAGCTGCCAGGCAAGAGGAAAAGAGAAAGACCTAAGAAAAGGTTCATGAATGTGGTAAGAGAGGACATTCAGGTGGTGGGTGTAACAGAGGAAGATGCAGAGGACAGGAAGGGTTGGAAATAGATGATCTGCTGTGGCAACCCCTAATGGAAGCAGCCAAGAGTAGAAGAAGAGGAAGAGAAGAATGGAACTGGGTTGTAAGACTGGTAATGGAGTGGACTGGTTTCCAAGGGAAAGATTAACAAAACAAGTGTTGTGTGGTAAAAACCTGTATCCCTGCCTACTTGTGTCGGGTAATGACGGCTCTGTGTGCACTGGTCTCCAGAGTGGCATCATAATAGGCATGAACATTGCAACATTGCAATACAGGTAGAACATTTTGAGTCATGTTAACACCAGAATTACTAAAACCTACAAAAAAAAACTCATAATACCAAGATTCGCACCTCTCTTTTGTGTTGTAAATATATCGATCAGCAAAAGCAGCAAGCAGCCTGCTATCCCATCTCCCTACCAACGCAGAAAGGGCAGAAAGTTCTCTCAGCTCAGTTCTGCTTACCTGCGTGTACCTTGCCTGGAGTTGTATAGCGTAAATAAATTAGCTTTATTTAGAAAACATGCATTTCATGTGTGTTCCATGTCTACAACAATCTATGTAAACACATCATTAAAACAGAAACGTTTTCATGTTTTAGTAATAACTGACAAAATGTAGACATGTAGTCTTTATTCAAATTCCAATTGTCTGACCTCAGTATCAAATTCTCTGATTTTTGGCCTTCCTGCAGTTAACACTAGAATTACCAAAGCTTATGAAAAAACTTGTAAATCCGCCCCACCTAAAATCCCTTTGCACCTCTCCATCAGCGTCTTTTGTCTTTTAAATGTGTTGATAAGCAACAAGCAGCCTGCTATCACATCCCCCCACCGCCGCACAAAGTTTTTTCAGCTCAAGTCTATTTACCCACGTGTCAGTTGCTTATAGTTGTATAGAGTACTGTAAATACTATATTGTTATTTGGAAAACATGCATTTCATGTGTGTTCCATGTCTACAACAATCTATGTAAACACATCATTAAAACAGAAATGTTTTTCATGTTTTATTAATAATTGACAAAATGTAGACATGAAGCATATAATGTGTGAAGCCTGAAGTCCAAATATCAAATTAATATTTTCATAAAAGGTACAAGTATAACAAAGTGTGCTTTTATTCAAGAATATAACTGCAGAAAAAGAACTCGCGTTAGGATGTGACATTGACACACCATTAGTACAACCCTTTGGTGGTGCAGTGGTAAGAACTGCTGACTCGTAATCAAGACGTTCACGGTTCAATCCCGGACACCTCAGTTTTAAGTAGTGAGGTGCTCTTATTCTTACTAGTATAGAATAAAAACATACATTTGATTTGGGTCTGTAACAGCCAATGTAAATTTATGGTACTTGTAAAGGTTAGCATTTTTTTATTTTATACAGCATGTCTTTATTTGAAAACAGCAGTGTCAGATTAGGGCAAGCGTGAACGTGACTGAGAATATAAAACTGAATTTAAAAAAAATGCTATCCTTTACAAGTACTATAAATTTCCACCGGCTGTTACAGAGTCATTAAGAGATTTGCCATTCAGAAAGACAGAATGCAAAATTCCTGTGTACAGGTAAATAAGATGTCACACACACACACATACATATTCCCATAATCCCATTTTTCTTTGTGTATAGTTGACCTTAGTATGACATCATTCAGCAATATATGGCACTCTAGAATTCCAAATACTTAATAGTGTGTTTGATCATTTTGCTCTGTACTGTAGGCTATGCATTTCATTATCTAATAATCTGCTTTTTTATTTAAATGCCAATTAAATTACTGATTATTTCACAGAGCACTCATATCCTGAAGTTTATATTAAAGTCTATTGGGGTGGTTATGAAACTGATTAAAAATGGTACAAACAGCCCTACCTAGAATGTTTGTCACCAGCTGCCACTGATGTCATGGTTATTGCCTGAATCTATGTAGTAAGCTGTAGCTGCTGAATTTTGGAAATCTTGGACAAATGCAGCAACATTTTTAGTTAGAAAAATGCCTTTGGAGGACTTGTAACCATTATTTTAGGAAAGAAAACAGGAAAATAACTGAGCTAAAGGAGATGCTATGCTCTTCTTTTTTGTTTATGAATGACTGGGACTGAAAGGAGGAGGAAAGCAAAGGCAGTGTATCCAAATTCAAGAGGCTATGAAAAAATATAAAGGCATCATGGGTGATTGTTTCTATCATTGACTAAGAAAAAGAAATTTGACTTACCTTTGCTGGAGGAAACTCGCAAATCTGAAATAGGTGCCTGGAAAAGTTGTCAGTTACTTGCCCAGTGTTAAGATGTCTGAAAAAAGTCTTAATGAAGCCACAGGAAATAAATATAATACAGACTCAGTGTTATTCAAATGAATATACTTTAGGATCATATAAAGAAATGTCACAATCATCTTTCTGGTCTTATGATTGAAATTGAAAGCCTTAACAGTGAGTCTGTGATTTCTTCCTCATAGCGAGGCTGTTTAAAGTAGACTTTCATTACAGGCAATGAGAATTTAAAGTGCTCAAAGAAATTATATTATTTTAATTGAATAAAGATAGGGCAAAGAAAAAACAAAGTCAGTGATTTACATCCAAATGAACAATGTCTTGCTTTATACAATGAGCAAAACTCCAACAATCATGATGAATAGTAAGTGAAACAACTTAATGAGTTACAACTACAATCACCCAGAAGGCAGTATCCGTCAAGCTTTGTGATTAAAGCACACACTCAAAAATAAAGAATGATGTTTCCCATCACAGCCAACTGCTGGGGCATCTGCAGTTTTACGATCAGTTAAACAGAAGTTGATGTAATTCTTCAAAGGCTTTGACAGCTTTAGTCACTTAAAGCTGATAAGCAGGATTGATCAATGCCTCACATAGGCAATGGCACTTAGAGTAAAAGAAATGATCTCCGTCAGTTCTTGCAGAAGCAAACGGAAGGTCAAAATTAATTGCTGATATTGCTAAAATGTTAATCCAGCAAAAACACAAGTACGACAAACCCCTTGAATCAAAAAAGAAAAAACAAAATTTAATGGTGACCTTCTCTGGGATCTTGAGGTGGTCCATCATGTGGTCGGTGCAGCAATGTGCTGTATCAGTGCATGCTTCCAACCCTCTTTCTCCTTCTGACATATGTGTCTTTTATTACAGCATTTAATTATGCTGTGGACAATATGTTTGAAAGGGATCAAGATAAATTATATTTCCTTGAGCAATATGGTATAGGGCATCCATGAGAACTCGTTTGAGGCTGTGGTGGGATGAAGTGAAAAGCAGGTTACAAGCAAGCAAGGGAGCTTCTTATTATGGAGATGGTGTGCAAACAGAATAAGGCATTGAAATGGCCTCAGATTCAGTCATCAGACAATGACTGAACATTGATTAATTTGACACTTTTTCTCACTAGCTATTTAAGTGTCATGTCTACTATAGGAATATATGAGAAAGAATTTGATAATAGCCTAAACCTGAACACTGTGATCTCAAGCTTGTTCATGACTTGAACTGTAAGTGGAGATCCAGAACTTGTATTGAAGAAGGTGAATTAAGAACCTTCTTCAGAAGATTTTACAATGGCATGCTAAAAGGAACTTACACTGCGCATACATAGAGAGGAAAGAGAAGACCAAAAGGTAAAATCTCTCCTGAACAGTGGACTCAGAGGAAGCCTTTTTTTGCTACTAGCATTACTGAATCTGCTGAAGAGGGGACTTAAGACACCTTGCTCAAAAGAACATGACAGCTGTTTATGCATTTAAAGAATCTAATGTATTATGGAGTGACAAGCACATTTTTGCTGAAAATAATAAATATTATTTCTTGCTGAAAATAATAACATCAAAGAATTGCCACAGAAAGGCAGAAATGACTTTCTGAAATTTAAAGGTTTATGGTTTCAATGTCTCATAGAGGGGCACTTTGGTAAAAATTGTAAAGGAAAAATGAAATGTCAGATGTGTTCTCTGCAGGACCCAGCCATGATGGATATGGAGCTACATCCATGAATGAGGAAACAAATAAGGAAATCTGTGTGTTGTCATAAGTATGACAAAGAGCCACACAAAAAAAGGTTTGGGCAGTCACCCGTATATTGTTCCTGGGTGCAATGGATACTTTTTTGGTACAGAATTGTACAGGTTCAAGTGCATAACTGAACTGCCTTGTTGGCACAAACATGGTATCTTTAAAGGAGAGTGGAGGAAGTAATGTTATCCCTGTGATCAGAACTGGAAGTGATGTCACTGAACCTGGGACTAGAAGTGATTTCATCAGTGGGTCCAAGCTAAAAGTGAGGTCATCATTGGGGCCGGAACCATAAGTGATGTCACCAGTGGGGGGTTGAAACGGATGTGACGTCATCAGGTCCAGGTGGGATTTCCCGTAACTGGTCTGCAGAGAAGTGAGAAAAAGAGTTAGAGCACTCTGCCACCCCCTGGTCTGGCTTGGAATTACACTCATTCAGACCCTTTAGCTACCTCCTATGTGCACTTGTATGACAGTGCTCACTGGGGCTACGGATTCAACTCTTTGTGCAGGGCCATCCACTCTAAAGGTACATGATCCATAACAAGGGTGAACTCGTGGCCCAAGAGGCAGTACCTTTGCCGCGTAATTGCCCATTTGATTGGCAAGAATTCCCTTTCCCCGCCGCATACCTGGTTTCTCATTCCAGCAATTTCCAGCTTAGGAACATAACGGGATGTTCAACACCATCAATGCTCTGGCTCAGCACAGCAGCCAAGCCTGTGTCCAAACCATCCATCTGGAGAATGAAAGGTAAAGAAAAATTAGCAGCTTTCAAGACTGGTGCTGATCTAAGGGCCTATTTCAAGTCACTAAATACAGTACAGCATCTATCTTATCAGTCCATACCACATTGTTTGGGGACCTCTTCTTTGTCAAATCAGTCAAGGGCACCACTCTCTCAGAGAACCGGGGCACAAACCGGTGGTAATACCCCATTAAGCAGAGAAAGGCTTGGACCTACCGCTTGCTTTGCAGACAAGGCCATTACAATATGACATCTACTTTGGAGCACTGTGGCTTCACAGTAACTTGACCCTCCAGGTAGCCTAAATATTTGGCTTCATTCAATCCAAAGAAGCTTTTCTTGGGATTAATCCAAAGTTTAGCCACACCAAACGTCTTTAATACCACTCGGACCTGCTGTAGGTGTTCCTCCCATGTGCTGGAATAGATGCCATGTCATCCAGTTAGGCAGTACTATATGCGTTATGAGACTGGAGCACTTTATCCACCAGGCGCTGGAAAGTCGCAGGAGCCCCGTGTAACCCAAATGGAAGGACACAATACTGCCAGTGACTGCTAGGAGTGCTAAATACAGTCTTAACGTTTGCAGAGTCCATTAAAGGAACCTACTAGTACCCATTTGTCATGTCAAGAGTGGTCAAATATTTAGCCTGTCCTAGGCTCTTGAGGAGGTCGTCCACTCGTGGCATTGAATAGGCATCAAATTGGGAGATTTGATTAAGTAGACAGAAGTCATTGCAAAACCTCCAACTTCTGTCAGGCTTACTAACCAAGACTATGGGACTGGTCCAGGGACTATGACTTTCCTCTATCACTCCTAGCTCCAGCATGCACTTGATCTCAAGTTCCACTTCAGCTCTTTTTGCTGTCGAACTATAACCCCAGGTTCTGTCACAAAATCATGCACAATCAGAGAGGTGCTTCCAGATGTTTCACTCACTATCTCCGGGACAGACAGGATACCTGTTTCTAGCTGCCATCTTTGTTTGGGACTCAAATCCACACCAAAGTTAAGGTTTTTATGAGCAAAGAGTGAGCGGGGCTGACCGGAGGAGGGATTGGTATCCCTGTCTTCCACAGCTTCAGCAAATTCACATAATAGACCTGCTCGCTCAGTCAATGATTTGGTTATTTCACCAAATAATCGACAAGCCCTTTCCTCTCCTTAACTTCATATGGGCCTGGCCAGTGGGCTAGCAAATTAAAATTGGAATTCCTGGAGAGGCGTGCCTCTGTCATAATATTGGGCTTGTGCTGCTTGGACCTCTTCCATGTGATTCTCGAATAATTGTCAAATCTTTCCAAATCTATCATGTAATTGTGCAATATATTCTAATATATTTGTGGAGGGAAAGCCTCTTCCTCCTATCCTTCTTTTAAAACATCCAATATTCAAAAGGTCAGAAGCCCGTAGAGGCTTGTGGGACCGATATGCAAAAAGTACGAGGGGGAGGAGCTAATCCCAGTTCCTTCCATCCTCACTGACCACCTTGCGAAGCATTTGTTTGAGAGTCTGATTAAACCTCTCTACTAGACCATCGGTTTGAAGATGATACTCTGCAGTCGTCAGACGCTTTATTCTAAGTAACTTGGCCATTTCTCTGAACATCTCCAAGGTGAAAGGCCTACCTTGGTCCTTCAGGACATTCTTAGGGATGCCGTTCGCGCAAAGACCCCTACCAATACCCGTGTGATAACTTTAGAAGTGGCTGAGTGCAATGGCACATCTTCGGAATATCGGGTAGCATAATCCACAAAGACTAAAATATATTTGTGTCCTCAAGCTGAGGGTTCTAGGGGTTCTACTAAGTTGAAACCCAGTTCTTTCAAATGGAACATCAATCAGGGGAATGGAAACTAGAGGAGCATAGTCCCTCCTAGGAATTTGTGGCAATTGACTCTCTGGGCAGGATGTGCAAAAAACAACGAACCTTCTTGTTAATTCCCAGCCAATAAAATCGAAGCTTAATTTGCTCTGTTTTCTCAGTGCCCAAATGGCCTCCTAGGAGGTGGGCATGTACTAATTCACAAACCTGTCCGTTGTATTAGCAGCAATTTCCGCAGCTACCCCTCATACTCCACTACCCAATACAAAAGGTTATTTTCTAAAATAAAGTGAGGACCCTGTGGCATGAGCTGATGAGTATGTTGGCCATTGACAAGAACGACTGCATTGTTTGCGAATTTAAGGGAATCGTCATTCCACTGTTCCCTTTTAAAAGACACCAGTGTCTCTCTAAACTGATACTATAACATGGAGAGAGGGTCAGGACCGACCTCAATGGGCACGTTTCCCCTGCGTTTATCTGTGGCGTTGGTTGATGACGTTTCTACCCGCAACGTGGCTGCATCGTCTCTTTCCGCCGGCTGGTTACACAGCGTGGAGGCAGCTTGAGATGGATTATCTCTGTCTATAATTAGGTCCAAATTTGACTTAGGAGTGGAAGGTTCAACACCGCTTTTACTTTTAGACTGGTCCCACCCCAGTATCCCCGGGAATGGTGGATTTGGAAGACCCGCTATGGCTAATATTTTTAGCAATCCTTTGTAACTGGTGACACAGGTGGCAGACCTGTACCAGTGGGCTTCCCCGTGGATGCAGGTGAGACTAGTCTTAATTTTTAGCCATTGTCGCGGTAGCACATATCGGCGGGCAACAATGGAAATGTTGCTGCCAGAATCAAACAAGGCTTTGGTTTTAAATACATTTTAACCACCACTCCTGGATGCTGAATCATCAGGGGATTTGTCAGTGCACACCCCCTCTGCTACCCCCTTCATCTGCATTGCTTCTTGTCCCCGAATAAATTGTGTGCCCGCAAATCCAGGGACGTCGGTGCAAGCTCTGATTTGTAGCAGTGGGTTTGAATGTTTGGAATGTAATACATCTAGGTTTGACAAAGGGACTGTTGTGCCCTCCCAGATTGTGAAGCCACCCTAGTTGTTTCGACTAGCTCTGTGAGCTGTCATATTTTGAAATTGTTGTCTCCAGACAGGCTGGGTGAAATATTCAGGATTAGAACTGGAAGTGATGTCATTGGGGCTTGGACCGGAAGTGACATCATCAGTGGGCCCAGGGCCAGAAGTAAGGTCATCAGTAGGTCTGGTGCTGGAAGTGACATCATCAGTTGGGCTGAACTGTAGGTGATGTCATCAGGGCCAGGGATGATTTCCCGTAACTGGTCTACAGAGAGGTGAGAAAAAGAGTTAGATCACTCTGCCACCCCCTTGTCTGGCAAGGAATTACTCTCATTCAGACCCCTTAGGTGCCTCCCATGTGCACTTGTATGACAGTGCTCACTTTGGCTAATGAAGAATATGCACTAAAAGTGGTCCCCGCTAAGATAAAATTTAAGATGAGGGAAAAGTATGTAGAAGCATATGCCTTTATAGATCCTAGTAGTACTGTAACAATTTGTATTGAAAATCTTCAACAACAGTTTAATCTGTATAAAAGAAGAGCTCAAGTATTTCTCAAAACATTCAGCAATTATGATACTGATTAAAGAATGCTAACTAAATGTTCTTTTTATTCAGATTTGCAAGTCTGGGGTTATAACAATTTTCTCAATGTCTGTATGCAGGTTAGGGATCTGTGCTAACTATCTACTGCATTGGGCCCTCGAGCAAGGCCCTTAAAGTGCAGTTGCTTTGTCCTGGGTATGACATTAGTCTGCATCCAGCCCTGCAAGCAGTTCCTCAAACTTACAGGGAAAACGTGGAGGTTGGTGGCAGGATAGTCAATCCAGCTAATGTAAAAAATGTCACAGTGTTCCAGCGTGGTGGTGAGGTGTCATCCGCTCCACTCAAGTCCCAATCCAGGTGATTGGTCGTATGGTGGGTGCAGCAATGCGCTAGTGGTGCATGATCCCAACCTATACACAGGTCTCTATTCCAGTGGCCAAAGAAAATATTCTATGGCAGAAGGACATTGAGAAGTGAACATATCTTCAAGAGTTACTTCTACATTTTATATATACATCTTGCCTGAAGAAGAGGTCTGAGTTGCCTCGAAAGCTTGCATATTGTAATCTTTTTAGTTAGCCAATAAAAGGTGTCAATTTGCTTGGCTTTTCTCTACATTCATGATGGCTAACATGGTACAACACCCTAGTACTATATATATCCATAAGTTAATTTATTACTAGGCATCAACAACTTTAAAGTCTTCAAGCTTCTGGCATGTTGTACCTAACAGAGGAGAGAGACCACACGCTGTCAAGACTGTACTAGGATGGATGGTCAGTGGGCCATACAAGGGAATTGATGACAACACCATACAAAGTGGTAAGCTAGTGAAATAAATAATTAATTGTGTGCCAATACCAGAAATAGAAGAAATGTTGCACCTATAATACAATATGGGTTTTGCAGAATACATCTCTGAAGAAAAAGAAGAAATGTTGCATGAATACGTCAAGTTCTTGTGCATCGTCTCAGAGTCTGCAAAACTAGTAAGTCACCATTACTGCCTAAATTTGCCTTTAAATGATAAGACACTTAAAACGCAAAACACTTGCTGTATTGCAGAACATCATGCTATTGGAATTAAAGAAGAACTGAACAAAAAATGAGGTTTCCATGAAGACTACAAAGTTTTCATGATAGACAAAAAAAGATGAGTTATGCTGTCAAAGTACCCAAAGACAACCTGAATCTCAATAATAACAGGGGGTAATATATCCCACATCATAGTGTGTGCCATGCGAAGAAAAATAAGATTAGATTTTTTTTTGTTGTACAGCCATTTACCAAGGGACTTCTCTTAATGAACAATTACTGAAACATGCTAACTAATATGTTCTTTGGCATCCTTACAAGATTTAAGGAAGAGCCAGTGGCATTAATGGCAGACTTTAAATCAATGTTCTATCAAGTAAAATATCCCAGATAAAGACATTGTTTTATTTTGCTTTCTGTGGTGTGATGGTAATCTAAGTACAGACTTCAGAGCATTTAAATTGTGTTTTGTCTTTTTGTGATAATTCTTCACCCAGCTGTGCTTATTGTTTGTAAAGAACAGCTGAAGAAGCAAAAGAAAAAGCTCATGAGGAAGCAGTTAAAGCTGTGGTTCATAATTTCTGTGCAGATAACTGTTTGAAGTCAGCTGCAGCAGAAGAACAAGCAATATGATCGATTGGCAAGAGATCTACAAGCCCTTTGTTTCAGAGGGGGATTCTACCTGATCAAATGGATGAGTAACAGCAGAGCAGTCTTAATGTCTGTTTCTAAAGAATGTAGTGCTCTTGAGCAAAATGGTTTAGCCTTAATCCATAGTTTGCTTCCAAAAGAACATGTCCAGTGGTGTACTGACACTGAAAGTTTCAAATTCCAGATAAAGGAACAAGATAAGCCAGCTACAAAGGATGATATTCATCTATCTGTAGCTGCGTTTATCCAAGGTTACCAAAGTTCTGCAGCTTTAGTTTGTTTCATGGGATTATCTCAATAGTGTGACACATGTTGAAATAATTCCACAGACCAAATATCTTCATTTTTAAAAGTTTTAGTAAAAGTTCAAAGCAAAACAGTTCACACAAAAATACAGAAAAAATTGGTATTGCAAAGTAAAGAAAAGTCTTTGTTTAAAGAAAACTCGTTTTTAATTTCTCTAAATTTGGTCAAACTGCCATGCTAGCAATGAGACTAATTCAAAAGTGGCTTAATTATCACTCTGTATTACAGGTATAGCCAAGAAGGTTCTATTTCTTGTTAACTACAGGGGGTTAAAGGCTATACAATAATCTATAGCTATGAGAGTAAATTATATTCTATTCAAATTAAGCAAACACACTTGAAATCTTGAAGCCAACGTAAAAACACGTAATCCCAGCCCACCTTAAATTCCTTTGCACCTCCTCATCAGCTTCTTTTGTTTTGCAGATGTGTCAATCAGCACAAGCAGCAAGCAGCCTGGTATGCCATACCCCTGACCAACGGAGCTGAGTCCATCGCAAAATTCTAAGAGTTCAAGGGGGTATTTTTCGTACATGGATTACTCGTTTAGCTGGATGTAATTGTTGACAATTTGGCATGATCCTGGATCTGTCGGATTTTTCAAAACTCTTGCTGGATGTGTTGTCATAGCAGCACATCCAAATCCTCAAACCTGCTTGGAGCAGGTTTGTTCTATGTAAACAAGGATTAGCTCACACACTTAATCAGTTTCCGTGCATGAAATACATTCAGTCATGGCTTCACTGTTCATGAATGGGCAACCAATTGGTATCGGTGCGCAAATTATAAGAAGAGAATTTTCATATAGAGAAGGTTTTGCGTGATCGGAAAGATCCTTTAGCTGAGGGGGGAATATTGTACCTCAAAGATTTATTTGCACCTGTTATTCGAAGTCAAACTAGGCAAAGTCGGGCTCTCACAACCACACAGACAGTATGCATTGCTTTGTGGTTTTTTGCAAGCAGCACTTTTTTTATATATTGTAGGCAATGTGGAAAATCTATGTAAAAGTGCAGTTTGCCAGGCAATTCGTAAAGTCTGTTTGGCTCTGAAATATTTCTTTCGGGTTTTCATAGTGTTTCCTGGACACCTGCGTGTGCAGACAATAAAAGAGACGTTTCATGCCATTGAAAGTACAGTACACAGGCAAAAACACCCACAGTTTCAATAAAGAATCTCATTCATTCTCATTACCCATGATTTACAAATGTGATTGGGGCACATGGGACTGATCAGAGTGGAGTTTGATCAAACATTATTTGGAAAATGTACCTCTCCTCCTGAAGAATAATCAGACACAGTGTCTTCATCAAATATTTGACCTTCGTCAATATCTCGATGGTCAGACACAAGTTCTAGGGATATGACATTCCCTGCAACTGACCCAAAAAAAAAAAGAGGGCTATATGGAACATACCCATGGCACACATAGAGGACAAATATATACAATTACTTTACCTGAAATGAAGTGACCACTGCATCCTGCCACTGGTTCTGAGGAGGAGCTTCCCCCTGGAATACCCTGTGAAACAGGACGATGGGAATTTTGCTGGAGAGCCAACTCTTCTGCAGGGTTTAGGTCTGGACCGTGTGGACCTCTTATTAGCTTTAAAATTAATGTTTTTTATATCATATATTATTCTTTATGTCAACAATTGTTTAAATAGTTATATACCAATATTTACCAGTTTGAAGTATATTCTTGTACTTCACTTTAACCTGTTCCCATGTTCTCCTTGTGCTCACGTTTGATCTGGAATTATGACATATTAAATAATAATTAATCTGACACATAGGAAATGAAACGCTGCATTCAGTAAGTACAATGCACACTACTTAGCATTTAATTTGTCGGCCACTTTTTGCCAGCCGTCTTTTCTTATTTGGGCTGCTTTTGCAGTGCTACCCCTTGCGCATATTAAATCTTGAAATTCTTCATATCCTTCGAATAAAAGGTCCTGCTCTGCTTGTGTGAAAAAAAATGTGCCCGTTCTTTCGTCATTTTGTTACAGCCTATCAAAGACTTGCTGATCATGTTTTCTAGACTCAATATATATGGGCTTTTCAATCATGCCCACGCATTCATCTCGGATGATTAGATCCAGCTAGACTAATCTACTACACGGCTGCATTTGAAAAACCGACTTATCCCGGATGAGTTTCACCGGCATTAACTCATGAGGCATCTGATCGCGGATGATTTAAGCGACATACAGAAAATACCCCCCAGGTCTCTTTATCTGGCAGTGAGGTGCCTGGAGTTCTTTAAGGTAAATAATATGTTGTTATTTAGAATACATACTATAGCTGCTAGTGAAAGTGACAGAATAAAACTGAATAATAAAAAAACAAGTGCTAACTTTTACAAGTAGCCAAAATTTATTCCTGGTGTTACAGACTCAAATCAAATGTATGTTTTTGTTACATTATATTAATAATAATAGCAGCTCACTACTCAAACCGCAGAGCACCCCAACTCAAACTCAGTACCTTTGGGTTATAAGGCAGCAGTTCTTACCTCTGCACCAGTCAAGAATACATATTAACTTTCTGTTGATTGACATTTGAACTTGGGTTTTTAACTCATTGACAGCAACGTAAATTGAATGATTTTTTTTCTTTGGTTATGTTCTTGAATAAAATCACATTTGTTTATTTGATATTTGGACTAAAATCTTTCTGTTTTAGCTATGTGTTCAGCAGTTCCTGTTATCCTACACTTCCACGGAACACACATGAAATGTATGCATTCCAAATAACGATATAGTATTTACCCTATACAACTCCAGGCACCTCACTGCCAGATAAATAGACTTGAGCTGTGATGGCGAGGTGCAAAGTAATTTAAGGTGGCCCGGGTTATGAGTGTTTTTGTAGGCTTCAGGGATTCTAGTGTTAACTTAAGACTGCCTCTTACAGTTATATCAGTTTAGTATATGAGAAACTTCAGTGACTTACAGCTACTAGTAAACTACGAAAGTAAATCAAAATATAAAGACAATTTAAAAATAATGCAGTAATTGCAATAGACAGAAGCTGATGCAATGCAACACATTCACAATGGCTTATGGGTAGCTTGCAAAGACACAGTGTGTTGCGCTGCCTTATGCTGTGGCCGAAATGTAACATCTTATTAAAGAAAGAAACATCCTCTAACAGGACAATTCAGTAATCAGGCAGAAGAAAAGCTGTTCATTGTATCTTTTAATTACTCCTCAGCAAAATGCCTTGGAGGGAGCATTCTTCAAAAGCAGTCTATTACAGCATTGTCAGAATGGTCAGAGAAAACAAAAAATAGAGGTTCACTTTATTAACTGCTGAATTTACATACAGTGTCAATGTCAATGCATACATTTTACTCTGGTTGGTTCGTTGGTTTACACCCAAATGATTTATATAAAATAAAAGTCTATTATATTATATTCTGGTTCTTCTTATACCTTTTGAGATGAGCCACCACCCTTGAAATTTCTGTGCATATAACAACTGTCCATTCTAGTTTATAGCACATCTTCTGATTAGTCATCTCTTAGTCAACCTTCAGTACATTTTGTATATTACATTAACCTTTCTTCTGGTACATTCTTTATTTACTTGACCATCTTAGTATTTTTCCTAAACCAGTTCTTATATTTCAATGTACATTTTGTTGTTCACTTGATCCTTATCTCGTTTCCAACATTTATTAACCCTTTATGCTATTTCTTAAAGATGAATGCTATGTTAACCTAAAATTATTCTTCCACAATGTCTAGTTGAAGCCATGGTCAAATGAGCATGGACACTCCTTTGCAAAATTGTACCATTGTTGAATAACTCACTGTAGTGAGCTTTCCTTGGGCGAGGAAGTGAAACCTACTGATATTCGTATAATGTGAGCAGATGCATTAAACATGTATGGTTTGTATGCATAAAGTATGCAAAAATGCACCTATTTTGTACGGGCCAGTTAAGATGGCTATGGCAATCCACAATCAGCCTCTCATCAATGTGCTATATGGGAAAGACTAATTAGAAGAATTAGAAAGATTCAAAACTGAATATTTAACCAACAAACACTGAGTGAAGAAAGTCTTCAAACAGTGCCGTGGATGGGTGTAAGAAGACTACTTTCATGAGCTCGATAAATGTATGCAATAACCCACTGAGACAAGAGGGGGAGTTACTGCTAACTTTGTCCTGTTTTTCTTCTTCCCTCACAGCTCCAAGAAACCGCACAATAAGGGCACCTAGTCCCACCCCTTGCAGTCCATTCACCAGACTAAAGAAGGTCATCTTTTGAAAGCCAAAGCAAACCACAGAGCGTAGCACGAAACTGATATCTGTTTATGAGAAGCCCCAAACTGGGAAGCAGCGCAAAATCATACTTTTTCATTTCCTCTTCTTTGTTCAGTTTACTTTGTCTGGCAATGATGAAAAGGGACGGCCCGGTTTGCATCCCAAAAATCTTTCCGACTTACGTTTGTCCTTCCTCCACTTGACCACAGCTGTAATATGTAAAGTTAAATAATCAACAACAGACACATTATACAAATGCTTCAAATGACCCAAATGACTTAAACGCGTTGACATCAAATCACTTACTGCTTTTGAATACACAAAAGCCTAACATACATCCTGGACTTTTCCATAAAAATAGCTAATATACATAAAGATGCTAGATGCAAGTTCAATACATAGCTGATTTTTTTGGGAAAAGATGGTCTAAAGTTTATTTTCTGAATCTTCAGGAACATCAAAAATGCCTTACACAGAAAAGAAATTTTGAACCGGGAGATACCCCCAAAGGTCATATGAAAAAACAATTCCCCCTTGGGCATTAACATTGTGTATCATATCAAAATTGTTCTGATTGTAGATGATGCCTCTCCAAGCAACTCTGAGGTAATTGATTGAATCCTCAAGACAACCAAGGTTGCAGTCAGAAGTGTTTCACACTGGACAGACGTGAATAAGCTGTGTCTGCTACAAGAAACACCAAAGAATTGAAATAAGAAATTCTTAAATATTTGTTTTGTAGTTAAATTTAATTTATAAACAATATTTAGTGTTTAGGAATAATTGGTGACTCTTATTGAAATAATCTATATTTTTTTTTGTCTCTGCTCCTTGCATATACAATTGGGGGCCAAAGATGAGTGGCTCATAGAAAGTTAATATTAATGTTAAATTTCACATAAGTGCTTGCTTAATTTGAACAGAATATAATTTTTACGTAGTTACTTAGATAATAGTATAATCTTTTATCCCTGTAAGCTAACATGTAGTAGAACGTTCTCAGCTATTTCTGTAATAACAGAATGTTAGTCAGTTTAGAGCTAGATTTAGTCTTTAGTCAGGAATAGTTTTATACAAAAGTTCTCCAATAGGATAAAGAGTAATAAGGACAAAGATAGGTGTGGTAAATGGAGAATGCTTTGGTATGATCTTCCTGAGGGAGGCAACACACACAATGAAACAGACAGGAGAACTTGCCACTGCATCTTATTCAGCTAATGGAATTCTACCGTGACCATTGTAACATGTTGATATGTCATGCACTTCATTGCCATGTATTATTACATTTACAACATCAAAGACATCATTTTATTAACCTGAAAATTTGGCATAACACTCTTTAGTAATGTGCATGAGAAACTTCTCTGTCACTTCTGTACTGCTGCAGCAGCTCACATGCTTCCATATACACACCACGTGATACAGTTTACAAAAGAAGCCACTCATTCACCCTTTCAATCTTAGTATTTGTCTCTCCCATTCCTTTAAAAAAATCTAAACTCTTATCTAACTGTATTTCCTGGCCATTTACACTGTCCCATAATTCCCTGAACTATGCAAAATCTAGCTTTCTCCAGTTTTATCCAGTGATTGAATCAGTTAATAGAAATCCAGCTGGTTTGATATTTTTAAATGCACTTTGTTTATTAGACTAAATTGCATTAGGATAAAGAGCAACTGCTGTGGTTCATTTACCTTTAATCCCTTGTGCATTTTTATTTTTCTTCTGTTTACTTAGCTAACTTTCATTTTTCATCTGCAGTAAATGGGTAGCTTATAGCAAACTTAGAAACATTGATTTCTTTCCTGTGGCTCCAATTTTATTGTTTTTTCTTGATGCTGTGTGGCATTTGGAGGGCTCCCTACAGAGCCACTCACAACATAATCCATTGGAAATCATGCTTTTTGATCCCCTTGTACTTTCCTTTATTCCATTATTTTTGGTGTTTTTGAGTTTTTGTAAGTAATTAATCTTTCACCTTTGAGGGTTTTTGTAACAGCCTCACTTGTCATATGCTATTAAAAATGCCCCTTAGTAAGCTTAGTTTGAACAATCAATTCAGTGGGATACAGCATACTGCTCTGTTCCTTTTAAGTGATGCTTGAATTTCTTAATATTCCTAATATTACAAAACAAATACAGAAGAAGTAAATAGATTTGTTTACGATATTCCTATGTCCACATAAATTAGCACATTAGCACAATCTAGGTGAGAGTAGGCTTTTCAGCCCAACAAATCTTGCCGTCCTATCCACTTAATTCTTCTAAAATATCATTGTCTAGTTATGAAAGTCCCTAAAGTCCTACTGTCTACCACAATATCAGGTCACTTATTCCAAGTGTTTATGGTTCTCGGTGTGAAGAAAAACTTTGTAATGTTTGTGCAAAATTTACACTTTGCAAGTTTCCAACTGTGTCTTCATGTTCTTGATGAACTCATTTTAAAGTAGCAGTCTCGATCCACTGTACTAATTCCCTTTATAATTTTAAATAGTTCAATCATGTCTCCTATTAATCTTCTTTTACTGGAATTTGGAATTCTTCTCTGGAATTTGTCTGGCACTGATACATCTTTTTTCTAGTTTGCAGACCAACACTGTACAGAGTACTCCAGGCGAGGTCTAACCAATAGATTATAAAGCTTGTACTCTACACAACGTGCTGTATAACCTAATATTCTGTTAGCCTTCTTAATGGCTTCTGAACACTGTCTGGAAGCTGATAGTGTTGAGTACAACTCCTAAATCCTTCTGATAAGGTGTACTTTTGATTTTCAGACCTCCCATTGTGTATTCAGACCTAACATTTTTACTTCCTATGTGTAATACTTTACATTTGCTTACATTAAATTTCATCAGCCACACATCTGCCCAACCAGTATGCTGTCCAAAGCCCTCTGTAACAATTCAATGGATTCTAAATTATCTGCTAATCTACCTAGCTTAGTATCATCTGCAAACTTAACCAGTTAGTTATTTGTTTTCGTATTCAAATCATTTATATATATTAAAAATAGCAGCAGCCCTAGTACTGACTCCTGTGGGACAGCACTCTTAATATTAGCCAATTCTGACAGTATACCTCTGTGCAGTGAGAACTGGCTCCATGCTACATTTTGGGCTCTTGTAGTTCATGGATTGAAGGTATCAAGAGCAGAGAGTCAAAGACACAAATTTATAAAAGTGAAGAAAAATAAGTGTTCTTTATTTACAGATGCATCAAACAAAAAGGTGCAAAAATGATGACATACACACAACAAAAATAGTAAAAATAATGAAAAGCATATATTTACAAAAATAGAATCCTTTCCCTTCCTTCCATGCCAACCAAAAAACAGGAAAGTAAAAGAGAAAAATATTACTAAACTCTTGTTCAAAAACACAATTTACACATTATCTTCTTTCCCCTTCCCAAAAGCAATAATCAAAGAGAAACAGAAAAAATAAACTATGTACAAAAACAAATCTCCTTCCTTTTTCTATCTTTTTACTGATCATGTAAAAAGGAATCTAAAACCTATTTACATTAAAAAAAACTGTTAAAGTCCTCTGTCAATATTCAAGTGCTTTAACACTTCACTTTAACGCTTCCACTCCTCGTGTTGGTCTGAATGTTAGCCAGAATCCCAGCCCAGTCAAAAGGTGACCTCTAGTGTCCATTCTCCAGTTTTATAATTTAAGGGGGATTGTGGCACCCAATGTACGCTGATGCACTCTTGTTCTTCAAATCAGGAAGCACATAGTGATGCTGTACACCCTGAACATCCTAATCCTCCTGGAACTCTCCTATTTACAATGGCATCAGCTGGCGCTCAAGCCCTAAGGTGACTAGACTACCTCACTCTCTGTCTCTCTCTGTTACACAGTTGCAATCTCTCTGGTAAGTTCTCCTCTCTTTTTAAACATATTGCCTGAGACTTTACTAAACTCATATGGTTCCTTCTTAACTAGGCATTGTACTGCTCGTGTTGGCTCTTCTCTCTTTTTCAACAGTGGTAGGGCACAACAGGCAGCTGACATCACCCATCCGGATGTTCGTCCAATTCCTGCAATGCTGCATGATTCAGGCATGTGTGTCACAGACTCGTAAAACCTGAGCTGCCGTGAAGACGCATCTCCTCGGAAGATCCGACACACCTCCTCCTCACTCAGAATACATGTGTACGTTTTCTCGATAGCTATTTGAAGATAAAGGTAAGGCTATAAATAGCTATAGTATGTCAAGCGACTAGTGCTTTCCATGGTGGGCTGCACCATAACCTTGCACCATAACCCTCTGCCTCCTGTGTCTGAGCCCATTACCATTGTTTGAGGCTCATCGTCTTGTGTGGCACTTTATCAAAAGCTTCCTAAAAGTCAAGATAAATAATATTATATGCTCCACTTTGGTCATATCCTTTTGTTGCTTCCTCATGGAATTCTAGCATGTTAGTAAAACATGACTTTCCTTTTCTGAACCCATGCTGATTGTTCAGTAAAATTCCTATTCTTGCCATCTGTTGCTCCATCTTCTTCTTAATTGTTCCTTCCATTATGCACATTAATCTTACTGGCATATAGTTGCTTGGGTCTGCCCAATCACCCCTTTTACTGTATATAACAGGATAATATTTGCCATATTACAATCTTTTGGCATTTTCCCAGTGTACGGTAAGTTCCTAAAAATATGGGTCAAGGGTTTATATATGTACTCACAAAGGTTCTAATGTTTATATATGTCCTCACTGGTCCTGGTGAGTTGTTTGATTCCAGCCTATTTTTCTAAGCAGTACTTCTCCATATGCAATTTCCAGATCACTCAGTACCTCATTAGTAGTCCTTTTTACTGTTGGGAAGTTATCTGCTTCTTCACATGTGAAGACCTTTAGAAAAATGTAAGTTTACAGCATCTGGTATTTCATTATCTGTATTTTTTTATCCCCCTTTACTGTTCCTGATGTACTTCTGGTACTGCCATGAGTGGCCACCTAAAACAACAGCTGCATGTTTGTTTCCCTTTCTGGTTGTTTGCTATTGTTTACTACTTTTGTATGGATAACACAGATAAACAAAAATGCAAGGAATGGCTCTCATTCACCTAGAAGCAATAGTAACTGCTGGATCTGCACCCTTTGTCTTCTAGAGCGTCATATTGGATCGCTGGGATGTCAGCAGAGCCACTGTGTAGAAGTCAGGTGAAAAGTCAGATAAAAAAGAGCAGGAGATGACTCTGCAATAAGAGAACATGTAACAGACCTTACCTGCCTAACTTATGATGGAATACAAACTCAGGCATCTCATGTGCTTCACTGTAACGTGGCTTTGAGCTGAACCACTGGACTCTGCAGTTGCATGGTTGCATTGGATGGATTTAAAATTGTGTAGCTGGTCAGAAGCAGAAAAAAAGTGGCATGAAGAAAAGAGGTGGACTTGCCTTTTTTGTGAATGAAAAGTGGTGCCACCACAGAGAAATTACAAATAAAGCATACGTATGAGACATGAATTTTAAGCTGGGCTTACGACATTATATGCCAAGGGCGTTTTCACATAAGATTGTACTTACAGTTTACACCCCACCCTTTTCTGCAGACATAGCAATCACAACAGGCACAATATACTCTGTAATAAGAAAACTTTCTACTGACTATCCCAGTGCTTTCATCACAAATTCTGGGGACTTTAACCATATTTCACTTTCCTCCTCCTGCACCAATTTGTGGAATGTACAACATGATAAAACATGATCCAGGACTTGTTATATGTTAGTTTTAAAGGGGCTTTTCCCCCTTTAGGTCAATCAGAGCATAATTTGGTATGTCTCATAGCTGCATATAAACCCATTGTCCACAGGTTGCCAGCCACCAAAAGGATTGTGAAGGAATGGACAATGGACACTGAGGTGGATCTGAAGGGTGCCTTTGGAAACACTGATTGGGCATGCTTTGTGTGTCCCACAGCAAGGACATTGAGGAACTGAGCCACTGTATCACAGACTACATCACGTTTTGTGTGAGTAACACAATCCCCACAAAGACAGTGCTTTGTTTTCCCAACAATAAGCCATGGATCATAAAAGAACTGAAAGTCCTGCTGAATATGAAGGAAAGAGCCTTCAGGTCTTGAGATGAGGATCAAATCAACCTGGTGCAGAACTGAAGAAGCAGATTGGTTAGGGGAAAACCGACTACAGAAACAAAGTTACAACATAAATTACAGCTAAACAAGTTATAACAAAACAATCACAATTTAGAACAAAACAACATGAAGAAAATGTGGAACAGGATGAGGACTATCACTGGCTACAAGCAGGCTGTAAAACATGCAGCAGAAGTTAACAAGAACAGAGCTAATGGACTGAACCAGTTCTTCAATAGGTTTGATTCATTCCTTTCAGTACAGCCCTCCCCCAACACTGCTAGCCTCTGTGTGCAAGTTGGGGAAGATCCCTGGACTGTGTGTTTACAATTGTTTATCAAGGATTGTTATACTGAAAAAATACTGCACTTTTCCAGCAACCACCCTTCATCACAAAACCGGAGTTGTGTTAGGATTCTGTTCAATAGGATTAACACCCATTGTAACACAATGGACACAAAAAAGAATGAAAGACATTATCTGTTTTGTCTGTCCATATCAAACAGTCAAACAGCTACTCTAAGACATTTATTAAACAATATTTACATAGGAAATGCTGCAGACCTCAGCAAACAGTTGACTGCAACTCAGTCCCCCACCGCATGTACCACACCCTTCCTTATCATTGCGGCAAGTCAGAACATACAGCACACGTCCTGTTCAGATCTGGGATGAAGATAACGCACAAACCAGTAAACACTATACGGACTGTCCTTTTCATTGCTAAAAGCAAAAAGTCAACCACGGAGACAAGAAGCGCAGTTTACAGCATTCCATGCAATGCATACCCAGTGGTATATGTGGGACAAACATCTAAAAGACTCGCAACACGTATACAGGAACATCGCAATGCTGTCAGAAGGAAAGACCCACGGTCACTGATTTACACACATATAAGTTCCACCGGACATACATTTAACTGGGACACTGAGAAAGTAAAATTCAGGGCCAACACTAAGAATGCCAGGGAGCTGGCTGAATCATGGCTTTCTAATGAAAACACCATTAACAGACACTTGAACCCAGCATATGCAGGCTTAAAAAGAAGAACATCTAAATAATAAAAAAAGACTTTATGACCAACACCTTCTGAACCCCACCTTACTAATCCAACCTCCCCTTCCATCCCCACCATTCACCAGCTATATATTGCCTTTGATTCCTGTATGTCTAAATCATTTTCCTCTGATGATGACACCTGGCAGATTCTTGAAAGCTTAGGAATAAAAATCTATTTTAAGATACTTGACTCATTTTCTCCCTTTGTGAATATCTAGCTATACATATGCAAACATATCACAGACTTTACTTCCATATATACAGTCATATGAAAAAGCTTAGGAACCCCACTCAGCCTGCATAATAATTTACTCTACTTTCAACTAAAAAGATAACAGTGGTATGTCTTTCATTTCTTAGGAACATCTGAGTACTGGGGTGTTTTCCGAACAACAAGCAGTATTTAGTTGTATGAAATTAAATCAAATGTAAAAAACTGGCAGTGCAAAAATTTGGGTACCCTTGTAATTTTGCTGATTTGAATGCATGTAACAGCTCAAAACTGATTGTAAGAGCCAATCTTAGAATGTTAAAGTTTTGAGTTAAACTTGTATTAATGTTTGCCTAATTTCAGTCTATACTAATAAAAGGCAAAGCCCTCACTGACTGACTGATTCACTGACTCATCACTAATTCTCCAACTTCCCGTGTAGGTAGAAGGCTGAAATTTGGCAGACTCATTCCTTACAACTTACTTACAAAAGTTAAGCAGGTTTCATTTCGAAATTCTACGCGTAACGGTCTAACTGAATTCTACTTACATACTGTGGAGGATGGCCGGCCGTTTATCCCGGCCAATACCCCCAAGCCGCCAGGTGGAGCCCTCCTTGCAGCATGGAGGTCTTCAGAAGACCAGCAGGGCATCATGGACAATGGAGTTTTTACACACAGCCCTGCTGGTTGCCATAGGGGCCACGAGAGGGAGCTGCAGGGAGGACCAAAGAGTTCTTCGTGCCCTATGACCCGGAAGTTCGTTATAGGAAGAGCAACGGGCTTCCGGGTTGAAAAAAAAGTACTATTTACCCTGACCCGGAAGGAATAAGGACTTGTGAGTTGTTGGCTAGGAACACTTCCGGGTCAGGGAGTATAAAAGGACTGTGGGAGCTCCCAGACGGCGAGCTGAGCTGGGTGGAAGGGTGGCAACGCGTCTGGGAGCTGGAGGATTGGTTTATTGTTAGTAATTGTGATTTGTATGAATATAGTGGAGGAGAGGGTGCTTTGTGCACTGTGGAATATTAATAAAGTCAGCATTTGGACTTTTACCTGGTGTTTGGAGTCGTGGACAGGGGTTCAAGGGAGCGACGGCGCCCCCTATCTACTACAGTACATATATACGGCCATAGCCTGCAGCTCGGTTGCCGTGTGAGGCGGAGTTGCGTCACCCATCACCACGCCTCCCACGTAGTTGGCTGCCTGCCTATATTGTGTCCCCCATACCCACGCCTCCCACGTAGTTGAGTGCCTGCCCATATAAGGCCATCCGTCAGCAGCAATCCAATAGACACGCTGCCGCTACGAGGCATTTGTCATGCCTAAGACGAATACAATTTTCGCAAGATACAAGTTTAGTGAGAAGACGCAAGGTATAAACGAGACTTTTGATCACTTTCTAATGGAGTTAAAATTGATGGTGAAGGACTGTGCTTATGCAAACGAAGATGAGATGGTCAGGAATAGAATAGTGTTTGGCACAAACCCATGAGAAACTTTTAACTGCCGGGTCTGAGCTAACATTAAATAAAGCCGTGGACATCGCAAGATCGCACGAGATAGCACAACCACAGCTGAGAACCTTCGATGCATGTACTCCGAGCGGCTCACGTGAACTGACTGTGAACGCAGTATGCACACAAAAAGCAAGAGCTCCAAAGAGCGCTGAACAAAAAACGCATTACACAATTTAGAAGGCAGCAAAAGAATATGAAGAGTGTGATGCATACAAGCATATTCATAAGTGCAGGTACTGCGGAAACAAAGCACACGGTGGAAAAAGTCAATGTCCAGCTAAAGACAGTGTAAAAAATGTGGTAAATTGAATCACTTCGCTAAAGTTTGCAGGACTGGGAAAGGTAAACCCGTGCATGCAGTGTGTGATGTCTCAGATAAAGAGGAAGACGAGCTGTTTATTGATGCAGTAAGAAAGGAACAATCCTATGAATCTGAACAAGCCTTTGTAGACATATCAATAGGAAAGCAAGGTGTAAAGCTTAAGTTTAAATTAAGTTCATAGACACGCTGCCGCTAAATATTCGCAGGCAAATCCACAACTTAATACCGGGAATGCCTGTTAAACATCTTAGATTCACGAGTACCAATCTGGGTAGTGAACACTTCGATGAATGAAACCTGTTATCTTTACAACGGTTGACAAACACGGAATATAACTTGAACACAACACATACTCCAAATACGAACCTGATTGAAAGAAATAATGATAATCAAATCCTTGATGACAGCCTCATAACAGTGACAAAACAATTACATTGACAATCATGTTACGTTATTTTTAAAATGTTTCCTTTTCTTTTTCATAACTTCTTTAACACACTACTTCTCTGCTGCGCAGCGCGGGTATTTTGCTAGTAGAATATAAATTTCTTCCATAGTCATAGACAATGGTATAGTCTTTTCCCCCTATAAGTTAGTAAGAGATAGAAATTTCTAGCTATAAATGAGATACAATGTAATGATTGTTTCAGTTGTGTTTAGAACAGGTCCCAGTACACAGGGACTTAAAAGACCCATTTTCAACTCAGAGATGGGATAGGCATTAAGTTTTCTGACCATTTTGAAATGGTTCAGAAATGCTAAGTAAATAGTAACAATTTGAGATGTAACAAGATTTAAGCTTTGAACAGAACTTTTCTTAACAAGAATTTTTCTATTTTTTTGCTATTTTAATTTTCTTTTTTGTGTGAACTGTTTTACTTTGAAGTTTAACTAAACTTTTAAAAACGAAGATATTTTGTCTGTGGAATCATTTCTACGCATCAGGCTTTTGTTGAATCCCATTTTTTGAGTTAGAGCTGCTGAACTTTGGTAATTTTGGAAAAATGCAGCTACATTTTTGTCAGAAAATTTGCCATCTGAAGGCGTTAAACTCAAACTGGAATCTACCATCTGAGGACAGAGGACGCTTGTGCTCCCGAAATCGACAACGAAAGAAAAGGAACTGAGCTATTCTGAGATACTGTGCTTTTATCTTCTATCTCTGCATGATCGTAAATGAAAGCAAGGTTGCTGTACCTGAGCTTGAGAATAATTAAGAGACTGTGATATTATAAAAGACATTGTGGATGATTACTTGTGCTTTGCCTGAGACATTGAAGCCTCGTTGTAAGGAAGTAATCTGCTTTGTTGGAATGTCCCGATTGTGACAAAGTTGCTGTCAGGAAACGCGCTGTCAGTTACTCGAGCTACTGTCATGGCAACGTCTAAGCATAACTCAAGTGAAGTCGGGAGTGATCTGAGTACGGACTCAAAGCCAGAGAATGTAATTGGAGATCTTAAAGATCATATAATTTGAAGGAAAGATCAGCTTTCTGAGCTTATGGCTGAAATCGAAAGCCTTAAAGCACTTCAGAAAATCACTTAGAAGTAGCGTAAAAGCTTGAAATCTTTCTTGAGACACACAGTCAGATTGAGAAGCTTAATAAAAGACTACTATCAGCGCTAAGTAAAGAAGGCTTGATTAAGAAACAGAAAACGACATTCGCAGAAAGCTCTAAGATCTGGAATAAATTTATTGATGCTACAACGACATGGCTGAAAGATACAAATAGCCTTTTAACACACACATCTGATGAACAGTTAGTTAATCAATTCGAAGAGATGCAATTGCAAGAACGGGATCGCACAAAGTCAAAAGTACGAAAGGCTTCTCCTCAGTTAAAACGCGCTCTTGATATTAAATGTGACTATTTAGCCCAGAAAAGTGCTGCTGCATCATCATCTTCTTTGACAGTCACACTTGAACGGACGGAACTCGATAGTATCCTACAAATGCTACATGAACTTAAAGTTAAAGTGGAATGGCGGGAACAATCCACAACTAGCGCAAAAAACGACACTCAAAGCTCCAGAAATGATACACTGAACGTGCTAGCACGGAATCAAGTCAAATATCAGAAGAATCAAGCTGAATACCAAACAAATCAAGCCAAATGTCATAAAGCAATCAGCGAAATGGCTAAAACGCTAACCAAACAAAGGATAAATCCTGCGCCACGTGGTGAAGTACCAGACAGGCAGGTCCCATTGGCTTATGCAGACTTTATTAGGGCTTTTGATAACATTATTGGGGATGTGTTAGAAAACCTTCAAGATAAATTAGATTATTTGATCCAATTCACAAGAGGTCCTGCTCAGGATTTAGTTAAAGGCTGTGTGCGACTGCCATCAAGTCGAGGTTATGAAAATGCATGAAAACAACTTGAAACTTACTTTGGTGATGAAATATTCATAGCTAATGCATACATAGAAAGGGCATTGAAGTGGCCTCAATTGAAGCAAAATGATAGTGCATCCCTGGGAGAATATGCATCCTTTCTTGATAGCTGTATGGAGGCAATGACAAGTGCAGGGAGTCGTGAAGCATTCAACAACAATCCAAATATTCGCATAATAATCTCTAAGCTCCCATATTCTTTACGAGATAAGTGGCAAAGCTGGGCCTTTGAATTTAAAGAAAAGGAAGCAAGAATGGCAGGTATTGATCACCTAATCACCTTTCAATATCGTCAGGTAAGGATGATGATGGATCCCTTTTATGGAGATGTTTCACAAGGTAGCACAGAGAAGAAGAAAAAGACTGACAAAAGTAGGTCTCCTCAGAAGTACGGACAGAGATCAAGAGGTATTTTTACCACAAGTATTTCTGATGCTAATGAAAAGGGGACTAGAGAAACCTCGGTCAAAAAGACTGTTAATGATTCCTGTGCATTTAAAAAGCCTTCTGTATTCTGCAATGGCCAACATACTTTATCCTTGCTGAGTGTAGTAAAATCAAAGAACAGCCTCATAAAGAAAGAATTGACTTTTTAAAATCTAAAGGTTTATGTTTTCGTTGTCTCAAACAGGGGCACTTAGGTAAGAATTGTAAAGAAAGAATGTCAGACATGTTCTTTTCAGCACCCAGATATCCAGCACATCAAAAAGGAGAGTGGAGCCTCACCTACGGCTATAGCCAGTGTGGCAATATCTACTGAAAGGGAGACCTAGACTGGAAGTTGTACCTTTACTGGGGCTGGTGAAGAGTGTGCGCTGTACGTGGTTCCCGTTAAGGTAAAATCTAAGAAAAGTGAAAGGTATGTTGAAACATATGCCTTTATAGACCTCGGCAGTACAGTAACAATTTGCACTCCAGGCAATTAAATCTTCAAGGGAGAAGAACACAAGTATTCCTCAAAACTATGAGTAACTATGATGATGATTCAAAAATGCTAACCCAATGTTCTGTCTTATCAGATTTGTAAGTCTGTGGTCTCAATAATGATGAATATATTGATTTGTCAAAAGTCTTCACACAGGTCTCCATTCCAGTGAACAGAGAAAGTATTCCACTACAAGAGGATATCGATAAGTGGGCATATCTTAAAGAGGTACGTCTATCTCGTATTGACTCTGAAGTTGATCTTTCAATAGGAATCAACTACCCAGAAATCTTCAAGCAGTTGCAAACTCTACCTAGCCAAGGAGGTGGACCTCATGCTATGAAAACAGCACTTGGACGGGTGGTTGGTGGACCATGCAAAGAGATAGATGACCTCACAAAACAAAGCGGTAAGCTGCCCAAACATTCAATCAATCGTGTGTCAACAACAGAAATTGAAGATATGTTGTTGCAACAGTATAACACAGATTTTCCAGAGTGCAGTTGTGAAGAAAAAGAGGAAATGTCGCAGGAGGACATCAAGTTCATGCACATAGCCTCAGAATCTGTGAGACTGGTAGGTGGCCACTATTGTTTAAATTTGCCTTTGAAGGGTGAAACACGTAAAATGCCAAACAATCGCTGTATTGCTGAACAGCGTGCTACAGGACTCAAAAGAAAACTGAGCAAAAATTCAGGTTTCCACGAAAACTATAAAGCCTTCATGAAAGACATTATTGACAAGGGTTATGCTGTCAAGGTACCCAAAGAAAGCATGAATTGCAATGAAGGCAGGGTGTGGTACATCCCACATCACGGTGTGTATCATCCAAAGAAAAATAAGATTTGAGTGGTCTTTGATTGCACTGCTACCTACCAGGGGATTTCACTTAATGAACAATTATTAAAAGGCCCTGACCTAACTAACACACTCATTGTCGTCCTTACAAGATTCAGAAAGGAGCCAGTAGCCTTAATGGCAGACATTAAGTCAATGTTCTACCAAGTTAAAGTACCAGATAAAGACACTGATCTTTTACATTTTTTATGGTAGCCTGAAGGTAATCTAAGTAAAGACCTGGAAGAATTCAAAATGTCAGTACATCTTTTTGGTGCTACTTCTTCACCCAGTTGTGCTTCTTATGCTTTGCGTAGAACAGCCGAAGATGCCAGAGATTCATTACCTGAGGAAGCAGTTAACACCGTTCTCAATAACTTCTATGTGGACGATTATTTAAAGTCGGTGGCAACAGAAGAACAAGCAATAAAGCTGGCAAAAGACCTCCAAGCTCTGTCCCTCAAAGGGGGATTTAATTTGACTAAGTGGGTGAGTAGCAACAGAGCAGTTTTATCGTCTATTCCTGAAGAAGACAGAGCTCATGAACAAAAGGATTTAGACTTGAGCCGCAGTCTGCTTCCTACAGATCATGCCCTGGGTGTCCAGTGGTGCACAGAAACGGACAGTTTCAAATTTCAGATTAAGTTACAAAACAAGCCCGCTACAAGGCGTGGTATTCTGTCTCTTGTTAGCTCAGTCTATGATCCACTTGGTTTTTTAGCACCTGCCTTACTGCCAGCAAAGCTTATTCTAAGAGACTTATGCAAAGAGAAATTTGGCTGGGATGAAGAAGTAGAGGTCAAATACATTCAAAAATGGAAAAAATGGATGGATGTTTTGCAGTTACTTATAGACTATAAAGTGAACAGATGTTTCAAACCTATTGGGGTTGGAACCATAAAGAGAGCACAAATGCACCATTTTGCAGATGCAAGTGAAGATGGATATGGCACTGTCACTTACCTTGTCTTAACCAATGAAGAGGGCAAAAAGCATTGTTCATTCCTAATTGGCAAGTCAAGAGGTGCACCACTGAAGCAGGTCACCATTCCAAGTTTGGAGCTGACAGCAGCCGTTGTGGCAGTCAAAATGGACAAAATGCTAAAAGGTGAGCTTCAAATACCCTTACAAGAATCTACATTTTGGACTGACAGTACCACAGTGCTAAAATACATTTCAAATGAAAGCACTTGATTTAAGACCTTTGTTGCCAACAAAATCTCCGTGATCAGAGATCATTCACATCCTTCGCAGTGGAGGTATGTCACATCTGCCCTTAATCCAGCTGATGAAGCATCTAGAGGGCTAAGCATAGAAAACTTTCTCAAAAGTACCACATGGTCACAAGGTCTAAGTTTCTTATTGAAACCTGACCGTGAGTGGCCAAAAAGACCAGATCAACTGAACGAGTCAGTTTTTGAAGATGATCCAGAAGTTAAAACTGGTGCAGTTAACATGACAAGAATAGAGGAGGCAACCGAGCCCACCAACAAACTAATCACTTACTTTTCAGACTGGCATCACTTGAAGAAAGCAGTGGCTTGGTTCCTCAAGTTTAAAGACATACTGCTGCACTTAAGAAATGAAAGAAAAACAGAAGTCAATCAGTCTAAAAGTAATCCAGAAAAACAAAAGTCATTCATCGCAAAGCACATGAAAAGGTATAAACGGACCTTAAAACCAAGCCCAATTTCTTTGGAGGGCTTAAAGTTAAAGCTGAAACAGAGCTTATCTGCCTCAGTCAACAGCTAGAATTTCCGGAAGAATTAAAGGCTTTAAAGAAAAAGGCTTGTGTAAAGAAGAACAGTCAAATCTATAAACCTGACCTGATCATACAAGATGGAATACTGAGAGTTGGAGGAAGACTGCAAAGCTGCAATGCCAGAAGAAACATCCTGCAGTTCTTCACAAGCATTCACATGTTGCTTCTCTCATATTGCAGCACATTCATAAACAAATTGGACATTGTGGGCGCAACTATTTTCTCGCACAGTTACGCCAGAAATACTGGATACCTCAAGTGAACTCAGCTATCCAAAAAATAATTTCAAAGTGCACAACATGTAGAAGATACAATGCGAAAGCAGGTGAGCAAAAAAATGGCAGATTTGCCTGAAGATCGCCTAGCACCCAACCAACCACTGTTCACTAATGTTGAAGTTGAATATTTTGGCCCCTTTCTAGTCAAAAGAGGACAGTGTCTGGTCAAGAGGTACAGAGTAATCTTTACTTGTTTAACAACCAGAGCTGCGCACATAGAGATTGCACATAGCTTAGACACTGATTCTTGTATCCAAGCCATACTCTGATTTATGAGCAGAAGAGGACAAGTTAAAACACTATAATGCAGATAGAAATCAGCCTCTCATCAAGGTGGAGTGTGGGAAAGACAAATCAGAAGCATAAGAAAGATCTTAAATTCAACACTAAACCAATAAACACTCGATGATCAAAATCTTCATAACAATTATGTGTGAAGTGGAATCAATACTCAATAACAGACCCCTTACAAAGACATCAAATGACCCAAATGATTTGGAACCAGTCACACCCAAATCACTTGCTGTTAATAAAGACACAACCTGAAATGCCACATGACCTCATTTCAGAAAATGAACTATACCCAAGAAGACGCTGGAAACAAATTCTATACAAGGCTGATTTGTTTTGGAAAAGATGGACTAAAGAGTATTTGCCAATACTTCAAGAACGTCAAAAATGGCTTGCACCAAGAAGAAATTTTGAACCGGGGATGTTGTTTTAATTGTAGATTAAGCTACACCCCGCAATTCCTGGGTAATGGGTCGAGTCATCAAGACAATGCCAGATGCCAAAGGTGCTGTCAAAAGAGTTTGTGTGCAGACCAAAACCAGCACATTGGATAGACCCCTGAATAAACTGTGCCTGCTTCAAGAAACAGTCAATGTCTGAAATAAGAATTTTTTTTAAATATTTGTTTGCAGTGTTATTGCTAGTGATTTGAAAACAATAGTTAAATGTAAAAGTAAAGTTAATTGGCTCAAATTGAAGTATAGCAGTTGTCTCCACTCCCGCATAGCCAATTAGGGGCTGGAAATGTAACAGCCAATCTTAGAAAGTCAAAGTTTTGAGTTAAATTCGTATTAATGTTTGCCTAATTTGAATAGAATATAAATTTCTTCCATAGTCATAGACAATGGTATAGTCTTTTCCCCCTATAAGTTAGTAAGGAGTAGAACCTTAATCTTGTGTCAAGTCAATGCCTACCTTTTTTTAGAGTCTGGCCCTGTGACTTATTTATTGTCATAGCGAAGCAAACCCTTACTGGAAATTGGAGGCATTTGAATTGGAATGGGAGGTCAGAGGGTATGAGAGGGATGCGAGGAATAAATACAGTCTCCCCTGAGTCAGTTCCAGTGAAGATAGTTGCCTCAATGAGGTTCTTGTGCAGAGATTGATCTGAAGCCTGGGGCCGTTCCAAAGTTTTGGTGGTTGTAAGTTTTGTAATAGCATAATTGGTGTGCTGACCTTCAAAAGTGGAATATGCAGAGGCATGCCCGGAGGATTAAGAGTGTGAAGAAACTCTACCGGATAGTGCACCGCGTCCTCTAGTTCTACAACAGAGTCGACAGACTTATATGTTTTTGTTTTGGAAGTTAATTGGTGAAGTAAAATGGTGTTTATATGTGAAGTCATGTCATTTTTTGGTGTTAGAATAGCTCTCTCCCTCAACCATGAGACATCCTTTTCATGTACATTTCATAGGTTGGGGTAAACATTTTAAATAAGGGTTTGTAAGGTATTCACCAGGAGACAGAGATTGTTAGGAACATTGATTTTACAGTTCTGTTCAATTAAATTGCTATCACCTATTTTTATGAGGAGAGCAGCGAACTCTACGGCTTTTTTGTCGCAGTTCAAGTAAATCCTCATGTTTATTCTTAAGGTAAGAACGTTGGTCTTAGGCCATTGGTATGAAGACTTCAAACATGCTTTAACTTTGTCGGCATGTGTTCCTCTTGGGACAACTGGTAAAGTCTGCTGGAAGTCTCCAGCCAGCAAGACTGTGAAGCCTCCCATCATTTTTGTCATGTTTCTGATGTCTTGTAGGGTCCTGTCTAAAGCCTCAACACCTGGTCTGTATGCCATAGTGTATTCATCCCATACAATGAGCTTACAATCATGCAGCACTTGTGCCATGGTGCTCTGCTTGGATATGTTACACATGGGGAATCAGTATGGATGAGGTTTAGAGGTAGCCTGAAAGAAGAATGAGCAGTCCTTACACCCTTGAAGCGGTGGAGTAAAGAAGAAGGGAGCAGTGAGCACGACGAACAGCTGAGGAAAGTAAGGAAGCAGGATGTCGTTAATGTTTATAGGCAGGGAGCCAACCACATGGTACGTGTGTGGACAGCGGCTGTGCGGAAAGAGGAAGGGGGACCGGGGACGGCCCTTGTGAGTCTCTGCCGTGAAATAAATCCTCTGTTAACGGAAATAAGGAATGAAACCACCAAAGGAGAGGTCAGTTTTGAAAGTTCCTTACGGCATAATGGTGAGAACCGCCAAAAAGAAGACGTTATTTTTGAAAGTTCATTACGGGCCATGGCGTGAAATGAAGCATACTTAACGTTTGTAAGTACAGTATAAAGGATGAGCATGGGAAATTTGGGCTTCCTATGTATATTTAAAGTTGCAGAAATAGTGGGGAGGGGTTTCCCATATCTATTTATACAGTTTAGGACGTACACCCGCTTCCCCCCCTTGGGTGTTGCAATAGGACATGAAACATACCTAACTTTTGTAAGTGCACTGTAATGAATGAGCACACAAAATTTCAGCTTCCCACCTATATGGAAAGTGGAAGAATTAGTGATGAGTCAGTGAGGGCTTTGCCTTTTATATATATAGACTAGCAAAATACCTGCGCTTTGCAGTGGAGAAGTAGTGTGTTAAAGAAGGTATGAATAAGAAAAGGAAAAATTTAAAAAATAATGTAACATGATTGTTAATGTAATTGTTTTGTCATTGACATGAGTGTTGTTCTCATATCTATATATATATATATACAGTATATATGTATATCTGTATGTATATCTATATCTATATATATATATATATATATATATATAGCAAAATACCCGTGCTTGGCAGCGGAGAAGTAGTGTGTTAAAGAAGGAAAGAGAAACAAAAGGAAACATTTTGAAAATAACGTAACATGATTGTCAATGTAATTGTTTTGTCACTGTTATGAGTGTCGCTGTGATATATATATATAGCAAAATACCCGCGCTTCGCAGCAATGTCGTGTGTTAAAGAAGTTATGAAAAAGAAAAGGAAACATTTTAAAAATAATGTAACATGATTGTCAAAGTAATTGTTTTGTGTATTTGGTGGCAGCGTCACAAAGTTGTTTTCGTCTAGCTGCATCAGAAAATGTACCACGAAGTCTGACACACCTCCTTTTTACTGTTTTCTCACAGCTTGGATTGCTGCTGTCATAATGGGTTTGAGTCTACATATATATATACATACATATGTGTGTGTATGTATGTATGTATGTGTGTGTGTGTGTGTGTATATATATATATATAAAATGTAGATAGGTGTGTGTGTGTGTGTGTATATATATACACATACATACAAACATACACACAGGTATATGTGTATATATATGTATGTGTCTATATGTGTGTGTATAGCTTTGGTCACTGAGTGCAAGGGAAAAATAATAAAATATAGTCTATAAGTTATTAAACAGTAAAACATTAACGTTTTAAGAAGTACAGGTACATTGAGCACTACTGGAGTGGTTGCGGGTAAACTACATTTTAAAGACTGTGTAACACAACAGGTAAGTAGTACTAACAGCAGCTAAAATGTATATGGATCATCTCTCGGTAGTAGATCCCTTTTGAAAGGCGCTACACAACGGCTGTGGTATAGAAATTACATTTTCTATGTGAATGTTCAAATTTCTGCCTCTGGTAATGTGCCTAACCGGCATTACCAGCAATTAAAGAAAATTAGTTTTGTGTCCTCTGCAGTGTTAGAAAGGCTTTGGTTTGGGATAAAAGGAAAAAAGGTGTAAAGAAAGGAAAGTTGCCTTTTTCTTTTATATAGTACTAGCAAAATACCCGCGCTTCGCAGCGGAGAAGTAGTGTGTTAAAGAAGCAATGAAAAAGAAAAGGAAACATTTTGAAAATAACGTAACATGATTGTCAATGTAATTGTTTTGTCACTGTTGTGAGTGATGAGTGTTGCTGTC
>JANRMT010062815.1:11471447-11501773 GCA_026402145.1 Polypterus bichir lapradei | reverse complement strand
ATTTCAGCCTTCTACCTACACGGGAACTTGGAGAATTAGTGATGAGTCAGTGAGTGAGTGAGTGAGTGAGTGAATGAGTCAGTCAGTCAGTCAAACAGTAAGAACAACAAGAACACAAGAAAAAGGTTTGGGGATCCACCTCACAATTTCTAAAAATGAGTATGATAATGAATGGCAGGTAGGTTGGTTTTATAGCAGGAAGGCAGAAAGGGTGTGTGTTAAGGCAGGAAGTGGAAGTGAGGTCATTGTCAAGGGCTGGAAGGAAGATCATGATTCAAGGCAGAAGTGATGTGCCAACTCCTGGTCTGGTGTGTTATCACCCTGAATTAAATCCTTTGACTGTCTTCCATGCGTATATGTGTGACATGGCCCTCCTCCTCAGCCCAGACTTATCGGGTTGGGTGACCCAAACTGAGAGGTAATAAACATGAGAAAGAGCATCCGTGTTGGCATGGAGAGAACCCCAGAGATAAAAAAAAGAAAACTCATATGACTGTAAGTCTAAAATCCACCTTTTGACTCACGGATTATGTTCCTTGTGCACGGCCATCCACTGCAGAGCGGCATGTTCAATGACCAGGGTAAACTCACGGCCTAGGAAGTAACACCTTATCTTAGTGACAGCCAATTTGATTGCCAGAGCTTCTTTTTCCACTGCTGCATACCTGGTTTCCTGGTCTAACAGTTTCCGGGTCTGGAACATAACAGGGCATTCAACACTGTCGACACTTTGGCTCAACACGGCTCCAAGTCCTGTATCCAAAGTGATGGTCTGGAGAATGAAAGGACAAAAAAAGTCAGGAGTTTTCAAGACAGGTGCTGACGTTAGGGCCCGCTTAAGGTCATGAAATGCAGCACTGGCTTTATTATCCCATACCACATTGTTAAGGGCAACTTCTTTGTTAGGGTAGACAAGGGCCCTACTCTCTTGGAAAAATGAGCTTCGAACCAGCAGCAGTAACTTGTTAATCCCAGAAAGGCTTGGACCTGCCTCTTAGTCTTTGGGCGGTTCCATATCAGGATAGCATCAAGTTTTCAATACTGTAGTCTAAATGTAACCCTGCCCACCAGGTGGCCTAAATATCTGATTTTAGTCAACCCAAAGAAACATTTGTTGGGGTTAATTCTGAGATTAGCCTTACCGAGGGCCTCATGTACAATACTGTGTATAGAATTCACACTAAAACATGATGTACGGACAAAACTGGAAATATGTGTATGCACAAAAAAATCCAGATGCATAAAATTGTGCATATGCCAAGTTCCACACATTTACCCTTTAAAAATCCCAATGAATGTGAAATTTAACGCTACACCTACAGCACCACCCGGTCTCCACCCAGAATTTCCCACATTTGAATTTACAAATCAATATAGCTCCATCCGTTCACTGTTTTGTTAAAAGACAATGGCGAGAACATGTGGAAAAAGGAAGAACTTCAGCAAATGCGAAGTGGAGGAAAGGAAAAATGTGCTATTTGTTGGCTTAAGCAATGGTATAAGTAACAAAAGGAAGTTGATGGAGTGATACCACATGGTGGAGAAAGTTCAAGTTCAGAAAGTCGCACAGTGCCCAAAATAAAAAAGAAGTGGTCAGATATCAAAGTCGTCATGAAAGCAAATCGTAGGCCATCGTCTGCTTATTCTTTTTCAGACAATATTACAAATGCTGACACCCATGCCAAGGACACAATTCCAGATGCTGCTCAGAAACTGGCTACTCACACATCTCTGCCTTGGAAACCGCCGAGTGAACATCTGGCCGTGTGCTGATGGATGCTGTTCTGGAGTCACAAAATCCAATAATGGATGCTGTAAGAAATATGGCCAATGAACTAAGGAATATTGACTACAAATTAAATGAAATGGTTGAAAAATAAATGCTGCATTTGATTGCCTGTTTTACATTCTGCTAATTACATTGAAAGAAAGTTGTAATGCTGTCCGATTTGGCTGATCATTTGGTGGGTCAGGGTCAGGTTCATGGCAAGCCACGATTGTGTGCCACATTATACAGAACGCTATATGCTTGCACAAGGTGACACACTTCCTGTGGACTATAGAGTACCACATTATGCTTTCTATTTACATAAATTAATTCTCTGAAGGCACCTTTACAATGTAGTGTTGACACCAAGTGCCATAATGAATTTATTCTCTGCTCTTTACATGGCTCTTTGATGTGACACACTGTCCTTAACACTAGAATCACTGAAGCCTACGAAAAAACTCATAATCCTGGCCCACCTTAAATTCCTTCACACTTCTCCATCAGCATCGTTTGTTTTGTAAATGTGTTGATCAGCACAAGCAGCAAGCAGCCTGCTGTCCCTAACCGCTTGATGGAGCTGAACTCAGGCAAAAAGTTCTCCCAGCTCAAGCCAAGGCTCTTTATCTGCATGTGATGTGCCTGGAGTTATATAGGGTTAATAATACAGTATATTGTTATTTCGAATACATGCATTTCATGTGTGTCCACAAAGATCTGGGTAAGTATAGGATAGAAGGAAATTTGAGGCAAGAAATGCTGAACACATACCTAAAGCAGAAACTTTTTCCATATTATACTAATAATGACATGAAGTGTATAATATGTGAAGACTTTAGTCCAAATATCAAATAAACATGTCCGCTTTAATTCAAGAATATAACCAAAGTAAAAAATGACAACTCATGTTCAAATGGCATAATGTTTTAAATTAGTTACATTTTCATGTATGAATGTGTGTGTGCATGCGCTAGAGAGTCAGAGACAGATTTGATGTCATTCAGGTGGTTACTGGAATATAAAATAAACACTTTTGCAAAGGTATAACAAAACAAGTCTGCTTTTATTCAAGAATAAAACTGAATAACAAAAAATTCAAGTGACAACAAGATACCAAGAAGACATGATTCACCAGCGATTTTGTGTCTGCTTATATTCCTTCAGCAATATATTTTACAGTAGCAAAACTTTACATTGGCTGTTACAGATTGACACTGCCATATATAAACACTAGTGTGGTGAATTACTTGCGTACTAAAGTAACTTTAGGTGCAGGTGGATGTCCCATTTTACTTATGGTGACAAGCAGAATTGTGTTGTGGTGCAGCAGTGTATTAGCCAGCGAAAACGATGTGAAGAAGCTGTTGTTATGGTTCTGCCTTTGTCTAGAAATGGCTGCTTAAGTCTTTGTTGTCAAATGCCACATGATAGTCTGATAGCGGTCACAGGACATCGTATCTTTGATTGCTGGTACAACAAATAGTTCTGAGCAGGCATCAACCACAGCACCAACTGTGGTCATCACTGCTCTTTAGAAAAGAATGGAGATAAACATCAACTCAGAGAGGGAGAGGCAAGTTCTCTGTACCACTTGAACGTCACTGACAGAATAAAAAAATAAGAATAATAAAAAACTTGTATAAGTAGCCAAAATTTACACTGGGTGTTACAGACTCAAATCAAATGCATGTTTTTATTATATTATAGTAATAATAATAGCAGCTCACCACTCAAAAACCTCTACATCATCCAAGAATACATATCAACTTTCTGTCCATTCTGTCCACCATTGACATTTGATCTTGGGTTTTTTGTAGGCTTCAGGGATTCTAGTGAAAAACGGTATTACTGTAACTTTCAAAATTGCTGTTTGCAGGCTTTGACTAAAGCAAAAGCAGCCGCTATGCTCTCCAGGTCCAAAGACCTTTGAACACTGTGTGCTGTTGTAGTTAGAGCTTGGGCTCAAAGTTTCTTTTGGCAAATGTTATATGTCAAGTAAAATTTAAAAGCTTTAAAGATGGAATCTTCTCTCACCAAAGGCAACAGAGATAGGAGGAGTCAGGACTGCTGAAGGACCATATTTGGACTTCTTAGACCCTAGTCTTACTGTTACCCACTCACACTGGTTGAATTGATGCTACTGATTTTTTGTCATACGCTGACTATAGTGAGGTCTGGAGAGACTGAAGCCAAATCAGAAATAGATGAATTGCCTGAAGAAACCGAGTCAATCCAATTTTTGCCTCCAGTCAGGTAAATGCTCTTCATGATTTATGAAACTTGCGATATTACATTTAACATTATTAAAAAAAAGTAACATATGTTACAAACACTGCCACTCTTTCAATGAAGATTGGGCCCCCCTTTAGGGGGGGTTTCTCAATGTCTTAACATCCATCCATCCATTATTCACTAGTTAACAGTAACTAGCAATAACTGGTGCACAGAACAAATCATGCAAAAAAGAAATTGAGCATGATTTCTTTTCCACGGCTAACTAAGCTGGTATGATTTCATTTCTTTTTCATTGTCTGTGATTCCTTCCACAGTTTCATAATATGGATATTCAGAACCTACAACGAGACATGAAAATCAAGTTAAAGAAGTGTTTTGTAGCCTTCTTTTTTTCCAAATGAGCTAATAATAGTTGCAATTGTGTCCATTTTTAAAGTACAAATGTATTAATACATAGGAATTGTGTTAAAGCCCATTGCGGCACTTCCTGTGTAAATTTGGGCTATACAAAAATAAACTGTATTGTATTGTATATAAGAATTTTGGAAATGTATTCATTTTAACAGTTGTGGGGAACAGCCCAGACACAGAGAGGTAGACATGATTTTAAACACCACCACACGTTTATTTATACTATTTACAAAGTGACAGCACAACCCAGTACTTCTGTACTAAATCACCCACAGTCCAGGCCTCTCACAATGCCCCTTCTTCTGACCGCCTCCACTCCTCTCCTCCGAGCTCCGTCCTCTTCCACCCGACTCCAGCCATCGAATGGAGGGAGGCGGCCCCTTTTATACACACCCGGATGTGCTGCCAGTGTGGCGGAAGTACCGGCTCCGCACCCGGAAGCACTCCGGGTGTCCCTGCTACTCTTTCCCCCAGCACTGTGGCAAAAGTGCTGAGGTTCAGGGCTTTATAGGCATGGGGTGCCCCCTGGCAGTGATCACGGGCCCCTATAGGGTTGAGCTTCCAAGCTCAGGTCCCGTGGTCCCCAAAGCCACCAAGGCAGTCGCCCCCTCATGGTTTGAAGGAGGTGCAAGCCCTCCTCCAGTCCCCTTGGGCATCCCAGCTGGGCAGCAGCCCCAGCCACTCACCACACAGTGTTAACTCTCCAGGTTAACATGAAATGATGGCCTGACCAGCAGATAATATTGTACACATTCCATCAGGTCGCTAATAGTAAATTTAATAGATCTTTAAATCATTTTCTGACCTTAATATGTAAGTATGTGAACTAGTTTGAGTGCATTGCTTTTACAGGAAATAATATGTTCTTATTCATGTTAATCTTAAGCCTTGATATTTTGTTCAACTACTTTAATGCATTTAAGTCATTTGGAAATAAGTAAAGGTCAGTAATCTAGCCACCAGTGAAGTAAACCAGCCCAACTTGGTGCCTGTCCCAACTGTAGATAAATGGGTTAGTCTTAGGAAAGGCATCCAGCTATAAAGCTTTAGCCAAAATCTTAATGATGAAATTAATTCAATTAGTTTTGAAAAATGCAATGGCATATTGCATAGGTAATGCATTAGTGCCATGTCTGCCCCCTGCAGGAAGTGAGCAAGGGCTACCGGGCCAAGGGTAGACTGGACTAAAGAAGTTAGTCCAGGAAAAACAGAAGAAGGTAGGAAAGGAGAGAGAAGAGGGTAATTTAAAGGTAAGAGTTGGGACACTGAATGTTGGGACAATGACTGGGAAAGGAAGAGAGTTGGCAGATTTGATGGAAAGGATAAAAGGGGAATATTATATTTGCAGGAAACTAGATGGAAGGGGAATAAGGCAAGAGAACTGGGAGAAGGCTCTCATTTGTTGTACAGTGAAGCAAATGAGCAAGGGAGAAATGGTGTAGGTATAGTAGTATTCAAAAAAACTAAAAAATAGCATTGCCAGTGTGAATAGGAGGATTGATAGGATGTTGAGTATCCAACTAGGCCTTGATGAGACTGTAGTTAATATCATCTGTGCAAATGCTTCTCGATTAGGCGGTGAATAAGAGGAGAAAGATGTTTTCTGGGGACAAATAGATGAAGAGCTTAGAGCAGTACAAGAGGAAGAAAGGGTAATTGTTGATGGTGATCTAATTTTAAAGAGATGACAATTGCAAGGTAATAAATGGGAAAAGTGTAACAGTGCAGCATAAGGTGGTGGTGATGGAATGGGAGATCAGAATTAGCGGGTGAATAAAACCAGAGCGAGCAGCACCAATGATAACGTGACAGAGATTAAAAGAGGAAAGGCTTAATAAGTTTAGGGAGGAAGTTTTAAATGAAGTGCAGTAATCTGAGAGTGTGAAGGAATGGTGGGAGAAGGATGGCAAACTTATATTACGAGTAAGGGATGAGGTGTTTGATAGGATGACAGGAAGGAGCCCCGTTGAGCATAAAGAGGCATGGTTGTGGAAAAGAGAGGTGAAGAATGTGATAAAAGGTTAAAGAGGAGATAAAGAAGAAATTGTACCAATCAGGGAGGGAGGAAGGTATAGAAATGTATAGGCATACAAACAAAGAGGCAAAGATGTAATGGGCAAGCTTTAGAGGAGGTGTATGAAAAAGTGGAGTCAAAACAGGGAGAGAGAATGGTTTTTAGAATAGTGAGAACAAGAAACAAAGATGGAAAAGATTTTAGTCAGATAAAGCAGATGAAAGATGAGCAAGGTATGGTCTTAAATGGGCATGATATGATCACGAATAGATGAAAGTGGTACTTTGAAAAGTTGTTGAATGAAGGTATAGTAATTGGGGATGAAGTCCCAAACGAAGGGCTAGTACAATTAATAATGAGGAAGGAAGTAAAGAAAGCACTGAAAAGAATGAAAAATAGGAAGGCAACAGGACAAGATGAAATACCAGCAGAGGTGTGGAAGAGTTCAGGAGAAAAGGGGGTAGATATGTTGTGGGATTTAATGCAAAAGATCTATTACCAAGAGAGAATACCAGAGGAGTGGAGGCACAGTGTGATTGTGATCATTTATAGGGAGAATGGTGATATTCAGGATTGTGGAAATTATTGAAGAATAAAGCTGATGAAACACACAATGAATTTGGTCAAGAATAGCTGTTTTTTAACTGTTATCTTCTGCCCAGTTTTATAACAATAAATTCATTTTTGCACAAAAGTCTCTGATAGAGCAGCACATTTGTCACTTCTGTCATGTTGGTTTTTTTTTTTTTTTTTGTTATAAAACTGCAGAAACATCATCATTTGCTGATGCCAGTTGTGTGGCATAGTTTCTTTAAAAAAGACAAACTTCCCCAACAAGTAGCATCTCCATGCCCAAACTTTTCCCAATATATACTCCTTGCACATAAGAAATAGCATTATATGCCAATCAGTTCATTTATGGAAAAATAGCATGGTGCATTAACCCCGCGGTCTTCAGCCAGTGTAGTCTTGGATGTGTCTGAGCATTTTCACCCTTCATAAGCAAATAAAACTATCAAGGTAACTTGTTATTCTTGCTCTTGCACATATTCGCAGGCCTAGTGTATCACTAGTGTGCGTGCCTTGTGGTGGGCTGGCGCCCTGCCCGGGGTTTGCTTCCTACCTTGCGCCCTGTGTTGGCTGGGATTGGCTCCTGCAGACCCCCATGACCGTGTAGTTAGGACATAGCGGGTTGGAAAATGGATGGATGGATGGATGGATAGAATTTCACAGTTACTATACAACTAAAGCTCTGCTGAATAAGGTTGTTCATGACCACCAGTTGTTCAGCCACAACAGACCTTATGCTATTGAATGTATCTTTAAATTAAAACCAATGGCTGTGTCTTCCTCTGCTCAAGGAGATTTCTTTGCCAGGTTGGCAACCTCCTTGTGAGATCTCCTTAACCAAAAAGTCACTGTTATGATCAAAAGGTAAGGGTAACATAGGTATATGTTTTATAAATAAATATAGTGTAGCCCATCTACTCCAACTATGTGTAGAAAGGGGCCCTGAGTTCTTTACTCTAATGTCTAATTTGTTAGGATTCTACTTACTTTAATATTTTACGTCTCGGGTTACATTGAACAAAACATTATTAATTAAGTATAGCAATATACTGGACAGGTAATAACAAATAAATAAAGGTAGATTAAGTTACCTGTTACATTTGTTCCCAAACCAATTGTTTATACTACACAAACTTATAAAAAGCACCAAGAAACTGGGTTATAAAACAATGATAGACTCCCCGTTTAATTATAAACTGACAAAACACAAGTAATAAACTGGAAATAATTGGGAACTATATTACACTATTAATAAAAAAAAACACATTCACTCTTGTCACTCTATTTAAAACAAAACGTTGCAGGCCTGATTCGTGGCTTGGGAGTGTTGCGACCAAAAACTTATCAGTCCTTTCACTCCATCAGGAGCAACAAAATAAAATAAAAAAGGTACCTTACTTGGCAATGTGGTTATCAGTCCAACAAATCCTTCTGACCTCTCTGCCTCTGTCCGTGAGCAAGGAGCCGCTGCTGAGCTAATCCAAAATCGTCTCCAATTAAGCGAACGTCCACTAGAAGTGTGTTGAGCTGAGTTAGCTACTACCTCTTCACCTTGCTACTTCCCCTCACTGAGTTAACGAGTGATTTATTCGCCGGACAGACACTGCGAACATCTAATCGAAAGTTTCCATGTATATCAGCAGTTCATACTCTGGTAAATTATCGTGCTGATAATTTGTCTCCCAAACTTTCTGCTACACCACCTCGGCGTCACGCTCTCTCCTCCTCCTCCTCCTCCTCGCTCTTCCTTCTTCTCTCTCTCCCGGTTCTTCCAGCCCCTTCCATTTTTTTTACCCATCTGGTTATCAAAATAAAAATCCTCATAACTATGTAAACGAACTACTATACTAAAATGAACAGTTTAAAACACAAACATTTACATTTACATAAATCAGTTAGTTAAGCACATTTTTACCTGGGCTACAATATGATACAGAAAGTAATAAAATGGGGAAAGAACAGAGTACTGTTTGGAGCAACCTTAGCTACTCTGCCTCAACCAACAAGGGTGATGTGGTATCCAGGATAAAAACAAAGTTTAAATATAAAAATATGTATTTTTTACATATTTCTAAATGACAGTAAAAACCTCAGGACAGACTGGTGTTGTAGACAGTAAAAATGTTGGTTCAAATCCAGTGTATCTTTCTGGATTAAATACTTCCCCAGTTTGACTCCTGATCACTTATCTTGGCAAAGCTTTAATATTACAAACAATTAAACAATTGCATAAAGTACCTGTAATACACCAAACACATTGAATAAAACCACACCACCAGAAGTAATGAAAATATGAAGGAATTATCCTATCCTGTTGCCAAAGATGCTGCAGATAAACATCATTTTGACTTAATACTGGGTAAACTGAGTATGTAAAGCCACTTATAACACAATTACTAGATTTCCATCTGTTTCACAGATTTTCCTTCTTAAGTAAAATCCCCTGTAATGATAATTACAGGCTTAGTACCCTTCTGTCTATTTGACTGGTATTAAACTGTAAGGAAAATGTTTTTTTCTCTAAGACTTATCAGTTTATTAATAGAGATTTAGATGAAAATCAAATTGTCAATCAGCCAGGAAAATCAGATGTGCTAGACACAATCACACATGTGAATTCTGGAAATTTACAAAACTGTTACAGTTCTCTATAAGTTGCCATCTAAAAAGAGATAGATACAATGAATAAAAGACTTCATGAAAGTTTAAATCCTCCCCTTTTAATGAAGTATAAAGACTTTCCCATGTGAGTAACTACAACACCCATTAGTAATCATTTTGAAAATTACCCTGGTGCTTCCAGTCAGTTTAACTTGTCCATTCAGAAATACACTCCGCTGGTCCTTTTTGATTGTGGCTGAAATGATTATGTGGCCACAAAGTCTTCTCTTCTACTTTTGACTGATCAGGTTGGAAATTGAAAAAAACAATTCCCAACAGCCAGGCTCATGGATTTATATTGCACAGCAAATCACAAACAAACTACAATAACCAAAAAGCCATTGTCCTATCCCTCAATTCTATTCTTAAAGATGTAGAACCCAGTAGTTTTGGACATCTACTATTGAGTGCTTAACAACAAGTCTGCAGGTAGTAAGCACTCCAAGTAGAAGACTTCCCATACCATGGGATATTGATTGCAAATGAGGACTAAGGAGATCACCAAACCAACAAATTAATAGATGCAATAGAAGCAATTCTGCAATATTTATACTTACCTCGACTGATAAAGTGATGTGAGGGACGCCATTCTGAGGGTGGCAACCCGTCCAGGACTGTACTGGGAAGCTTGCCCAGCCGGGTCATCCATAGCTTGGAAGGACGGGGGAGACAGCTTATGCAGGGTGTTGTCTTCCTCAGCCCACTAGAATGCAGTTCCCTTGAGCTATGGTACCACCACAGATAGAATTTGTTGCCTCAGCCCTGTTGGGTTCTGTGGGTGCTGCCAGGGAATGGAAAAGGGACTAGCAAGTCCTATTTCGTTGGGCTCCATCCTCACCCAGAAATGCTTCCGAACCACAATTTCAAGACACCGGAAGTGCTCCCAGGTGTAACATAAAAGGAGCAGTACCGCTTCAGTGAGGAGGAGAACAAAGCTTGCGATACGAGCAGAGGAAAAGGAGACAGAGAGCTAAAGAATTAAAGTACTGCTGAATGCTGTTTGCGCCTGAACAGGGTTTAAGTTGTAGTGTGAGAAACACTTACTGAGAAGGGTTTTACACCAAAAAAAGCCTTTTGAATAGAGTAACCTGCTGCAGCACCCGCTGTTGACCATTGGACATAAGTTTCTAATGACAGATTAATATTTTGGTGAGCTGTCATAACAAACAAGAAATGTTTATCGGTTTTTCGGTTAGCGGGAATGTTTTGAATGGGGAAGAAAGTTATAAAATGGGAAAACAGCTTGTTGTATGAGCTAACTTGGAGCGTGAATATTCAATGTTACTTTTGGATAAACAGTTACGGGATTAGGTATGACCACTGGGGACTTTCATGACAAAAATATGAATTTCAATGATTAAGCTTGTTCATTTGGAATGATAATAATATTAAAATAAATTCAGTGCAACATACCTTGTGTAGATATGTATTTGACTGGTTTTAGCTGACTTAAGGAGTATGTGTTGTGAATGAATGGGTTATTGTCCAAGAGTGAATGAGGGAGTATTTTTTTTAAATTGTGTGTGTGTTGGAGGGTTAGTTACAGTGAAGTGTGGCCCAAACAGGATTTGTTATGCAAGAATTAGGCCTGAGATAAAACCTGTCTTATAACCTCTGATAGACCAAATACCAAGGAGTAGGTTCTATGATGCAGAAGGTTTTAAAATAGTTTCCATGACCTAAATAATTTTGTAGGGGTTCTCACAAAAATGTGGCAGTAATATAACTGTTAGTTTGTTACTTTTGACTTTGCTGTCAGAGTTTAATACTGAGTCAAAAACATGGCTACATAATATTTTTGTCCAAAAGATGTTAAAAGAGCTGAAGTTTACACAATTTAATCATTTTATACTCAGTATCCCACCATAACGTATGTACATTGATAGAGTTGCTCAAAAATTGTCAAACAAATCTTATGAAAGCACAGTGCTCAGGACAGCTGCCAGCATCAACAACTGATAAGAAGCACATGGAAGCTAGTTCCTTCACTCTCACAAACAGAAAAATAAGAATAGAGGAAATCCCATCATGACAAACAGCGGTGAAAAACACAGTGCAGAACTGGCCTTACACTCATTCTCAATAATACATTTGACAACATTTTTTAAAAATGTACTGTGTAGTAGAGGCAATATACTATACAACATTCAAAGCTAATACAATGGATTAGTGACAGATTTAGCTAAAATAAAGTTAATCCTATACTAATATTTCTTAGCTTCCCTCTATGTTTCTCTTAATATTAGTTGTCATTTGTAAAGACATGTAAGAACACTCTTATAAATACACTTATTCACACAAATTAGTAAACATATAACTTTTCATTTTTGCATTATAACAGCTATGCTGACTTGAAGGACTGTAAGCATATTATTATAAAATAATGCTGCAGATAAATTTATCCAGTGCTTCAGGTTCAAATCATAGAGACACCTTTCCCAATCTTAATTTCTTTCATAACTACATCACCAGATATTCATTATTGTCCAGTGGACAAATGATGACAAAAGCTTAAATAAACTTATAAATACCACAATTTGTTTTCAATTGTTTAACAACTATTCCAATAGATCTCATGTCTGGAATCATAAGTTAAAATGCACAATGAAGTAGTGAATTTAAAATTACTAAAAATTCTTACATGGTCTGGAAAATGCTGCTCCTTATCCTATCATTCTGTTTCTCTTACAGGAACAAAGCTCTATACTTTACATATATCTTAAAAGATTTTTTTTTATATGCATTCCATCACCACATGAAAAAGAAAACCTCTGTAATATAGACCTGTTAAAAATACTCATTTACAATATTTCAGAAATTTCAACCAGTCTATAATTTTTGCTTACTGTGAAGATCAAAAAAGTCATCTAGAGGCTAACAGAAAACATCCATCTATCAAGTTTTTATTTATAGTTTTAATTTTAGAGTATTTAGTTAAAAGCAGCTACCTTATTAAAGAACATATACTACTGCATATAAATACAGATGATTTACATGACTGTGTAGATTAGAGACTAATTTAATTCCACTTTGATTAAAAAAAATAATGAATTGAAATTCTCAATAAACAAGTGAATTAAAATAAAATCTAACTATTAGAAAATTAAGAAATTACTTTGCAGAAAAAGTCACAGAAACAATAAGGTCATTTCTGAAAAATAAAGAAAAACTCAAATATGTTATTATTACAAAAATGTGAGATAGCAGACTGAAGGTAAGCTGTCTAAATGAATGACGTAAGTCATAAGATTAACAATGAATTAAAAAGTTGTTGGAACAAAATCCTACTCCCAACTGCCCTGCAGAGACAGGACTAAGAACTCCTACTACAGACTCTAATCTTAAAAGTCTTCTAATGAGTCCTTTCCCATATAGGATTCAGCACACTGGCTTTTATATAGAATATTTTGAGATTAAATTCCTACTGAGAACAGAAACATACTTAGAAGAGACAAAAAATTCTAATACTGGTCCATATAAGATGGGAAAAGTACAGGAAAAAAAAAAAAAAACAAAATCCAGCTTTGCTCTGAAGTATATCAAATTACTGTATATGGCCATAAAGGCAAAGGAGGAAAAAGAATCTGCTCTGATCTTGGTTCTTTATTTAGCATGTATACAAAGTCACACTAAAGAGAAAATAATTAATGAAAAGTATTTTAAAATAATAAGATTCTCACAAAATAAATTTGTTCAGCATTAAATATATATTCTTGTACAATTACTTAATAGTATTGTCAGCTTGGCCTTGATAAAAAAAATAAATAAACTGAAATACCTTGAAAATAGATTAAATAGGAGTATATATACATTTTCAGTTAAAGTTTATTAGAGAATCAACTTTAGTAAATGCTATAAGGCCGTAAGTAATAAGGGTTATGAGTATCTTTTATACTCATAGCTATAAAAGCATGAATAACAGTATGTGGCAATGAGTCTTCAATGTTATTCTAAGAAGCATTTCACCTAAATAGACTTCTCTGTTAAACAACCATGAGTCTTGTGAGTTTTCACTGATTTTATATTCTGTGGCTACTCTAGAACCAGTTAGAATTGGCAGATTATAATCCTGTCTTCCCTGAATGCAGCATTCCTAATATCCCCATATAAAGAAAAATTCTAAAAAATTATTAAATGCCAAATTTTATATGTGAAAATTCTCTCTTTTATTAGAATATCAAATAGAAATTATACTGTTGCTCTTCCTACTTCTGATGTTCATTTGTCATTTATAAAAATGTTAGAAAGCTGTGCATTAAAATTCAAAAGAAGATTAAAAGAGTGGCAGATTCAAAACAGCAAGAAGGACATATATTTGACAGCAAAATATTATATTCCAGTTCTTGTTTAAGATATACAAAATCAGAAACTGATATAATGATTTAAAATTGAATTATCAGGTGACTTATAAAATATACTTCAGGGATGGTCCCCTCTAAAATGGTAAAGGAAAAAAACTACAATTTAAAATCATCCTTCTGCTTATGTTATTTTTTAAATTTGTTAATAAAATATCTGTTGGCAAATGAAATTAAACAACATACTTTATTATATACCATAATTATCAATGTTATAATTGCACAGCCTCATTCAAATTGCTTTCATTTTTCTGACTGGCAAGCCATAATTTTTGAAAAACTGGCTGTGGTATGTCTATTATTCTAAGTACATTAGGAAAAAGTAGCTTATTAGGAAGTTTATCATTTATTAGGCTTAATTGGAGACAGTTAAAGGGTAAGTACAAATTTCCCTCTAGGATAATAAAGTCTACCTAAACCTAAACCTAAATACCTCAGCAATACTGCCTTATGTTCCTGTTGATCCAGAGTTTCATGTTTCATGATGTTGATGTACTGCTTCATAGCTGTTTGTTTCAAGAACTTAAATCAGCATTAAAATGTTATTTTTAGTAAATGTTTGTAGTTTTTTTCCTTTCTTTTTGTTTTTGTATGTTTTTTTTCATCAGCCATTACGATATTACATTAAATGGCCTTTTTTTAACAAAGTGTATGTACCCAGCAAATATACCAAGAAGATGAAGAGATCACTAAAACAATGTTTTACTAAAATATATGTGGCTTAGCGTGTATACGGTTTAGATCAGGGTGGGCAATATCAGTCCTGGGGGGTATTTTCCATACGTCGCTTAAATCATCTGAGATCAGATGTCTCATCTTGTATGAGTTAATGCCGGTGAAACTCATCCGGGATAAGTCGGTTTTTCAAATGCAGCCGTGTAATAGATTAGTCTAGCTGGATCTAATCATCCAAGATGAATGCGCGTGCCCACACTGATTGAAAAGCCCATATACAGTATACTGAGTCTAGAACATGATCAGCAAGTGTTTGATAGGCTGTAACAAAATGACGAAAGAACGGGCGCATTTTTTTTTCACACAAGCGGAGCAGGACCTTTTATTTGAAGGATATGGAGAATTTCAAGATTTAATATGCACAAGGGGTAACACTGCAAAAGCAGCCCAAACCAGAAAAGACTGCTGGCAAAAAGTCGCTGGCAAATTAAAAGCTAAGTAGTGTGCTTTGTACTTACTGAATGCATTCATTTCCTATGTGTCAGATTAATTATTATTTAATATGTCTCAATTCCAGATCAAACGTGAGCACAAGGAGAACATGGGAACAGGTTAAAGTGAAGTAAAAGAATACAGTATACTTCAAACTGGTAAATATTGGTATATATCTATTTAAAGAATTTTTGAGATAAAGAATCATATATAATATTTTAATAATAAAATATTTAATATTTTAAAGCTAATAAGAAGACAGACAAGCAAAAAACAGATGGAGGTTCTCCTGCAGAAGAGTTGGCTCTTCAGCAAAATGCCCATTGCCCTGTTTCTGAGGGCATTCCAGGGGGAAGCTCCTCCTCAGAACCAGTGGAAGGATGCAGTGGTCACTTCAGTTCAGGTCAAGGATGGTCATTGCATATATTTGTCCTCAATGTGTGCCATAAGTGTGTTCCATATAGCCCTCTTTTTTTTGTTGGGTCAGTTGCAGGGAATGTCATATCCCTAGAACTTGTGTCTGACCAAACGAGATATTGACAAAGGTCAAATATTTGATGAAGACACTGTGTCTGATTATTCATCAGGAGGAGAGGTACATTTTCCAAATAATGTTTGATCAGACTCCACTCTGATCAGTTCCATGTGCCCCAATCACATTTGGAAATCCTGGGTAATGAGAATGTTAGGCTGATTGTGAGATTCTTTATGGAACTGTGGGTATTTTTGCCAGTGTACCTGCAATGGCATGAAACGCTTCTTTTATTGTCTGCACACGCAGGTGTCCAGAAAACACTATGAAAACCAGAAGGAAATATTTCAGAGCCAAACAGATTTTAAGAATTGTCTGGCAAACTGCACTTTTAGATAGATTTTCCACATCGCCTACAGTATATAATAAAAGTGCCGCTTGCAAAAAACCTCAAAGCAATGCATACTGTCTGTGTGGTTCTGAGAGCCCGACTTCGCCTAGTTTGACTTCAAATATAAGGTGCTAATAAATCTTTGAGGTACAATATTCCCTCTCGGCTAAAGCAGTATCTTTCGAAAACAATTTCCTCCGGGAGCAATAAGGGATCTTGCCGATTGCGCAAAACCCTCTCTATATGAAATTCTCTTCTTATTATTTGCACACCAATATCAGTTGGCTGCTCATTCATGAACGGCAAAGTCATGACTGAATGAATTCCATGCACAGAAACTGATTAACCAGACAATGCTGTAGACACGTCTTCTCATAGACTCACAATGCCATAAGAAATGTTTTTCAGTAGTTCAGGTGTTGCACACTCTTGACAGTAATTCAGACGGTGATGACAAAGTGAATCTATCTTCAGATGGTGAAATTGAAATGGACAGTGAACTCAAAAGTGATTCTGATGATTCAGAAAGTGGCGCTCATGTCAGTCACACATGTGCAATGTGCTATTCAAAAGCTGATCAGTCTGGAAAGAAAATCTACAATGAATCATGTTACTATTGCCCCTACTGCGATATTGGATTGTGTATTTCACCGTGCTTCAAGATACAGTATACCACACACAAAAGCACATTTTGACAGTATATACGGTATTAGCATTATTTTTATCATTATTATTATTCATTATTATCATTACTTGTGTCATTATTATACTTTCTACACGTCTGACCTTGTACTTTTGGTGTTTTGCATGTTTTACAGTAGAAAGATCAGATTTAATAAATATGTAATTTTTCAAGGAAAAAATGCAATGCTTTTTACATGTTTTTTCAAGAAAATATTTAACAATAAGGATGTTCCAGTCTCATTGGAATTGACTTTCTGAACTGATGACAAACCTCTCTACCTCATTTGTTGGTCAAGAGCCCTTTCTTCAATTCAAGTTAAAATTTTATAAACATCACATTCCTTTTGAGGGAGACTCTTTGAAGAAAACCATCTGCTAGGGTTTATTATCTACTTTTATTCATCAAAGAGCTACTGTAAATTGTACAGGACCTGAAGCTGTTTTATTCCTTTATAACCTGAACGACACAATACATACAGTACTCTAGCTGTCTACTACCTGCTTATTAACAGGATAAAACATTATGAGGTGGAAAGAAAAGTACTGCATTGTTAGACTAAAGAAACAGAAAAACTGCAAGACTGCTTTAATTGTGTAAAATGAGGCAGACTCTTTTTCCAACCTAAACAAGCATTCAAATGTTAATGGGATTCATCAAAATAATTGTGGATGACTGCTTGCCAATGGAAACAATCTGCATATTTCCTAGTAAGAGACCATGCATCACTGGTTACATCCAGAATTTTCTGAAAGCATGCAGCAATCCATATTAAAGTGGCACTATCAGAAAAATAATCCAGGATCTAAACAGCATTATGGCAATAAACTAAAGAACAAGTATAGCAGTTGTAATAATTTGCACTTTGGCCGGGACATTAGATGCTTATGGACTAAAAAGTGAAGCCTAATCCAATTTCATATACTTCTTCTCTTGTCACTGAACTTAATAACTACTAGGCCCACTTTGATTGCAGTAAGAATCAGTTTGCCTTTAGACTGCCTGTAGCACAACATGATCATTAATTTTTTTGTTTCTCTACATGCTGTAAAAAGGCATTTTAAAAGGTTAATATCAGAAAGGTGTCTAGCCTGGATGAAATTTCAGGGCGTTTTAAAAATCTTCAGCAACCAGTTACTTTAAGTCTTAAGTGATATCTTTAATATTTTACTGAGAGAATCTGCAGTCCTCACCTGCTTTAAAAATGCAACAATTATCCCTGTTAAGAAAAAAAAAGTGGCACTCGAATTGTAATGAAGTGTTCTAAACCACTAGGGCTGGGACAGATTAAATTGAATATTCCAGATAGACACAATTAATTCCAATTTGCATATTTCAGGCCTGGACAACAGAGGATGCAATACCCCTTTCACTCCATACCATCCTAGCACATATCAGTAAAACAACTATTAAGCTGGAATCCTCTTTATAGACTACAGATCAGGATTTAACACTGTTTTACTGTCAAAGTTAACCACCATACTCCTAAATTTAGGATCCAGCACCACCCTCTGCAATTGGATATTGGACTTCTTAACCAAGGGAGGCACGGTGGGGAAATTGTAATGCTGTTGCCTCATAGTAAGGAGACCAGGGTTTTTGTCCCGGCATGGAATTTGAACGTTCTCTCTGAGTCTGCATGGTTTTCCTCCCACTGTCCTTAGAGATGCAGGTTAGGTGAACTGGTGACACTAAATTGGCCCTAGTGTGAGTGTGGTGTGTGAGTGGATGGATGTGTTTGTATGTGCATCCTGCAATGGACTGGAACCCTGCCTAGGGTTTGTTTCTACCTTGCATTTTATGTAACCTGGAATAGGCTCCATCTCCAACCTCGTGACACCGGTTTGGATTAAAAGCGTTAGAAAATGACATGACATAAGCATGAGTGGCAGAAAAAGACTCCGAAAGAAATGGAAAAGACAGCTAAAGCTCCTTCCAAATCTAAACAAACATCAATTTCAAGCTATAGGTATGACCTACCAGAGACTGTCCTGGAACAGATGGATGAAGCACAGATTTCTCAGGACTTGACCCTGTTTTTTTATCCCCAGCTGAGAGTGAAAATGGGAGCGAATGTGCAAGTGATTCAGGCCAGGATAATTCGCCAATTACAGAAGGTTCAGTGAATCTGAAAATGGCCTTATCTTCCGGGATGTCATCTACCCCTCACAGGCCAATAACATCGGCTGCAACTGGGCTTGCTACTTCACCCGCAGAGTTCAGGGAAGACCAAAACGATCTGTCCGAGCTGAAGGCAATGATCACCGCAATGTCTGCAACAGCCACTGCTCAAGACATACAGGAGCTCAAGAATAATATAAAGAAGGATATAAATGATATAAGGAAAAAGGACATAAATGATATAAGGAAAGAAATAAAGGACATACACAAAACAAATGAGAAGCTACTTCAGAATATTAAAGGCCAGGAAACCCGTTTAAATAATTGCTTTGAGGCAGCCTTTTAAGGTATGCTAGAAAAAAATTGAGGAAAAAAATAAAAGAAAATGTATCTAAATTTGAGAATAAATTTAGAGCACTTGGCAATCAGTTTGAAGATGTTAAGCAAACATTCACAACTCTTGCTGAAATAGCAGAACAGCTGGTGTCTACCGCTGACGAAAAAGCAATGGCTGCAAATTCCGAAAGCAAAGTGCTTGGAGATAGACTAACTGCACTGGAAGATGGATGCAGAAGGAATACCGGTAATATCAGAATCAAAGGTCTCTCTGAAAATTGCAAAAGTACAAATCCAGTGAAATTTGCAGATTAACTATTCTCTAAAATAATTGGAGAGGAAAGAAAACTGATTCTGACACTTCTTGAAAGACGATCGTGAGTTGCATTGTGTCCTGGCATGGCAAAGAAGATCTTACCTGTTGTAGGACCCAATCACAATGAAACTCATTCCACAATTATACATTTAATTTCCTTATCTGCAATTTTTATATTTTAATTACAATTATATGAGTGTATGTATTTATGTGGATTTTTTTTGTCTTCTTCATAGTGGACTGTTTAACATCATTCCCTGGGTTACTCTCTCAAAACTGTTAAAGATTACATTTTATGTTTATAGTATTTGAACTGCACTGTCAATAGATATCTTTATTTTAATCCTCTTGTGCCACTGCTGGGGGGCTTGTTTTGGACATGCTGTGTCTCTAGGTATGTCAGAGAATTTGGACTTTGTGAAGTGTGGTTTAGCCTCACTTGGGGAGTCAAAATGGTGTGGTGGGGGAAGAAAGAGAGCAAGCTATTTCTTATCTATCCTTTTAATCCTTATAATTGTAACAGCCAACGTAACAATAGGTTTCATGGCAATAACTCCTGTAAAAATTGGAAATTAAGGTCTTAAATTAAAACTACAGAATGTCAACAAAAGATCACCGAACAGTTAACTTTGTGAGCTGGAATGTTAAAGGTCTCAATCACAAAAAGAGAAAGAAAGTATTCTCCTACCAAACAGGTCTAAACACTAAAGTAGTATTTTTACAGGAGACCCACTTAGGAAGCAGGGATGAGGTCCATCTGCGCAGAGACTAGACTAGCCAAATATTCCATTCCCGCTTTACAAAGAAAACTTGAGGTGTGGGAATTCTTATACATAGAACAATCTTATTTGTAGTATCAGATGTAGTATCTGATCCTGAAAGGCTATATGTGATTATCATGGGTAATTTATTTAACTGTAATTCTGATAAATATCTATGCACCCAATGTGGATGATTGGGACTTCATCCAAAACGTATTTGCATCCATTCCCAGTGTGAACGCTCATAAAATTATAATAGCTGGTGACTTTAATTGTGTTTTAAATCCAGACCTAGATAGGTCTCCTGCCACAGGGGTGATGACGTCTAACACTGCAAAAACAATTACACAGTTTGTAACTGATCATAACTTATCAGACCCCTGGAGATTCCTAAACCCAAACTCCAGAGCATATTCCTTCTACTCACCTGTGTATCACTGTTACTCAAGAATTGATTATTTCTTCTTAGATAACAATTTCTTGCCCACAAAATTAATCTTGTAAGTACAACACCATTGTTATCTCCGGCCACGCCCCTTTGATCATGGAGCTTAACACTAGAATTACCAGAGCCTATGAAAAAACTTGTAGATCCAGCCCACCTTAAATCCGTTCGCACCTCTCCGTCAGCGTCTTTTGCCCTGTAAATGTGCCGATAAAGACAAGCAGCAAGCAGCCTGCTATTCCATCCTCCCACTGCTGCAAAATGTGCACAAAGTTCTCCCAATGTTTTGAGGCAATGGAACTGGACATTTTCTAACCTGGAGGGATAAAAGCTGACACACAAATGCTGGTGAATCTGCCTTCTTCGTATCTCACCGTCACTTATTTTTTTTTATTCAGTTTTATTGAGTGTTCCTGCTCACGCTGAATTAGTATGCCCCTTATGGTCTATGAAAAACAGAGACATAGGTATATATGATATTTGGAATTATTGATTTTATGACCTGTATAGTACATTTCGGAAAAAATTGTGGCACGGATGCAACATTACTCTTATTATTCATATTCATTCGCATAACATCTTGCAGTTGTAATCAGTGACCGCATGTTTTTTTTTTCCCCCCCGATCTTGCCAGTTTCCATGTTGCTGTATGGTGGTGTTTCTTTTGTACTCCAGGACATGCAGAGGAAAGAATAGTACAGAGAGGTCAGTTCAGCACAATCATCAGATTCAAATGTTAACAGTTCACACACGCAAGGACCGTCCTTCCTACATATATGACATGTGTGCCTGTTGCAATGTACATACTTCTTTCTATGCAGTGGTTTATATTACACATCTGAAAGATAGAGACAATATATGTGACATTTTGAAGAAATCATTTTATGACCTGAATAGTACCAATCAGAAAACATCTTCGCACTAATGCAATATTATTTGAAAACGAACAGCGTCAGATCGGGTGTGAATATATGCTGGCGCTGTTACTTAGAGTCAGATCAAGAGGGGCGGGGCGGGGCAGTGTGGGGGTGGAGGGGTACAGCGTGATCGTGATTGAGAGAATAAAACTGAAAAAAGCTAATTTTTACAAGTACAATAAATTTATACCCAATGTCCAATATATTTCTCTCTTTTCTTTTGCCCGGTGCTGCGTTGACATCATGAACCAGAAGGCGTGAGCTTATTCAGTGCAAGCAGGAACATGGAGGTGGCCACTTGCTTCTGTTCTATAACACGCCTGACCTGGCATCGATCAACGCACATGTATGTGGCATGCATGGGGGCCACTGAGAAAAGAAGAGTGTTCATGGCTCACCTTGCAGAGGAACTTCGTCGTCGGATCTTACTAGAAAAGGTGATGGAAAAAGAAAAGGAGGATACAACATCAACAAGCTTCTGTTCCAAGACAGCCGCTTTCCCCAGGAAAGTAAACTGAGTCAGTGTCAGGTGCCCTCTCAATGTAATAGGAACCAAAGCATAGAGAGAAGTGTGTGCATTGCAACAGGTACCTCAAGTTTCACATATTATATAGTTTATGACAACATTTTGTCATTTACTACTAAAATATGAAAAACATTTCTGTTTTAACAATGTGTTTACACAGATTATTGTAAAAACGGAACACACATGAAATGCATGTGTTCCAAATAACGATCTATTATTTCCACTCTAAAACTCCAGCACTTCACTCCCAGATAATCAAGGCATGAGCTGGGAGAACTTTGTGCATGTTCTGCGGCGGTGGGGGGATGGAATAGCAGGCTGCTTGTCTTGGTGGGGGAATGGAATAGCAGGCTGCTTGTCTTAATCGCCATATTTACAGGACAAAAGAGGCTGACAGAGAGGTGCAATGGGATTTTAGGTGGGCCGGATCTACAAGTTTTTTCGTAGGCTCTGGTAATTCTAGTGTTAAATCACTATGCCTCACATACTCATCTCGCAGCTGGCGCCTTAACCCACTGTTATTAGCAAACGAGAACTGTACAGTTTATATCCAAGCAAATTGATTTTTTTAGAGACAACATCCTCAGAGATCTCTGCAGGAATCCTCTGGGAAACTCTGAAGGCTGTTTTAAGTGGACAGATTATATCATATCAGTCGCACAAAAATAAATCGGAAACCAAGAAGGCATCAGAGCTAATCAGTGAAATTATCAGAATTTATCAAGAACATGCCAGTTGTCCGAATTAGGCACTTTGCTTTGCATTCAGAACTCAACTTCTTGACAACTAAAAAAAACAGAACAACTTATTTTTAAATCATGACGTCACTACTATGAACACGGAGAGAAAGCTAACAAGATTTTAGCTCAACAAATCCACAAGCAGAAAGTTCGCAATGCAATCCCAGCAACTACCTACACGGACAAAGAAAAAATCATTGACCATAAAAATATGCACACATTCAGAGACTACTACAAGGCCTTATATTCTACTCAGATTAAAGAAAAGAAGACACAACCTAACACATTTTTGGATCTATTACAGATACCCCAACTAGATACTCTCAGTGCAAAAGAATTGGACAAATCTCCAGCACTATCAAAATTACTAGATGCTATGAACTCACTTCAGAGCGGGAAAGCAGCAGGGCTTGATTGTTACCCTGATGAATTTTAGAAAAATTCTCAATTAAGTTAGCTTCTGTTTTATTAGCAACATTTACAGAAGCTAGTGACAATAAAATTCTACCTCAAACGTTTCGCCAAGCATTAATTACTGTGTTTCCTAAGCAAAATAAGGACTAATTACAATGTGCATCATACAGAGCAATCTCACTTCTGACTAACGATGTTAAGATACTCTCCAAAGTCTTTGCCAGTAGGATTGAGAAAGTTCTTCCTTCGATAATATCACAAGATCAAACTGGAAGGCAGACACTTCCAATCTTTGTTGCCTGTTTAATGTAATATATTCACCCACAAAGTCTAACACCCCGGAGATATTATTATCGTTGGATGCAGAAAAATCATTTGATATAGTTGAATGGAACTACCTTTTCACCACATTGGAAAAATCTGGGTTTGGCCCAAACATATGTCTATGGATTTAACTGCTGTATACAGTGCATCCAGAAAGTATTCACAGCGCATTACATTTTCTACATTTTGTTATGTTACAGCCTTATTCCAAAATGGATTAAATTCATTTTTTTCCTCAGAATTGTACACACAACACCCCATAATGACATCGTAAAAAAAGTTTACTTGAGATTTTTGCAAATTTATTAAAAATAAAAAAACTGAGAAAGCACCTGTACATAAGTATTCACAGCCTTTGCCATGAAGCTCAAAATTGAGCTCAAGTGCATCCTGTTTCCCTTGATCATCCTTAAGATGTTTCTGCAGCTTAATTGGAGTCCACCTGTGGTAAATTCAGTTGATTGGACATGATTTGCAAAGGCACACACCTGTCTATATAAGGTCCCACAGTTGACAGTTCATGTCAGAGCACAAACCAAGCATGAAGTCAAAGGAATTGTCTGTAGACCTCCAAGACAGGATTCTCTCGTGGCACAAATCTGGGAAAGGTTACAGAAAAATGCCTGCTGCTTTGAAGGTCCCAATGAGCACAGTGGCCTCCATTATCCATAAGTGGAAGAAGTTCAAAACCACCAGGACTCTTCCTAGATCTGGCCGGCCATCTAAACTGAACGATTGGGGGAGAAGGGCCTTAGTCAGGGAGGTGACCAAGAACCCGATGGTCACTCTGTCAGAGCTCCAGAGGTCCTCTGTGGAGAGAGGAGAACCTTCCAGAAGGACAACCATCTCTGCAGCAATCCACCAGTCAGGCCAGTGTGGTAGAGTGGCCAGACGGAAGCCACTCCTTAGTAAAAGGCACATGGCAGCCTGTCTGAAGTTTGCCAAAAGGCACCTGAAGGACCCTCAGACCATGAGAAACAAGATTCTCTGGTCTTATGAGGCAAAGATTGAACTCTTTGGTGTGAATGCCAGGCGCCACGTTTGGAGGAAACCAGGCACCGCTCATCACCAGGCCAATACCATCCCTACAGTGAAGCATGGTGGTGGCAACATCATGTTGTGGGGATCTTTTTCAGAGGCAGGAACTGGGAGACGAGTCAGGATAAAGGGAAAGATGACTGCAGCAATGTACAGAGACATCCTGGATGAAAACCTGCTCCAGAGCGCTCTTGACCTCAGAATGGGGCAACGATTCATCTTTCAGCAGGACAACGACCCTAAGCACACAGCCAAGATATCAAAGGAATAGCTTCAGGACAACTCTGTGAATGTCCTTGAGTGGCCCAACCAGAGCCCAGACTTGAATCCGATTGGACATCTCTGGAAAGGTCTTAAAATGGCTGTGCACCGACGCTTCCCATCCAACCTGATGGAGCTTGAGAGGTGCTGCAAAGAGGAATGGGCGAAACTGGCCAAGGATAGGTGTGCAAAGCTTGTGGAATCATATTCAAAAAGACTTGAGGCTGTAATTGCTGCCAAAGGTGCATCGACAAAGTATTGAGCAAAGGCTGTGAATACTTATGTACATGTGATTTCTCAGTTTTTTTATTTTTAATAAATTTGCAAAAACCTCAAGTAAACTTTTTTCACGTTGTCATTATGGAGTGTTGTGTGTAGAATTCTGAGGAAAAAAATGAATTTAATCCATTTTGGAATAAGGCTGTAACAAAACCAAATGTGGAAAAAGTGATGCGCTGTGAATACTTTCCGGATGCACTGTACAAGTCCAGAAGCTTCAGTTTGTATTAACAAAATTATTTCAGACTACTTCAAACAAGAACGTGGTACTAGACAAGGATGCCCCTTGTCACCACTGCTTTTGGCAATCGCCATAGAGCCACTGGCAGTTCACTTTTGAAATGCTTATGAGAGAAAGGGGATTGTCAGAGTAGGACTTGAATAGAAAATGTCACTATATGCAGATGATATTATACTATATATATCAGATCCACAAAATACTGTGCCTGCAGTCCTAACAGCACAAAAAGAATTTCAAAAGATTTCCGGTCTCAGAATTAATTTGAATAAACGTATGCTGTTTCTACTGATCTCTCCAGCACACAATATTAGATTGGGCACATTCCCTTTTATCATTGCAGATCAGTTTAAATACCTAGGGGTAAACATCACAAGTACACATAAAGCTCTTTATCAACAAAATTTTGCTGTCTGCTTGGAAAAACTTTGGCAAGACTTGCAGAGATGGTCCACTCTTCATCTCACTTTAGCTGGAAGAATTAACATTGTCAAGATGAATATCCTTCCTAAGCTTCTTTTTCTATTTTAAAGCATTCCAACATACATCAACAAGTCATTTTTTAAGAAGTTAGATTCAATCATAACCTCATTTATTTGGAATTCAAAACATCTACAAATCCAAAGGACGACCCTACAAAGACCTAAAGCAGAAGGTGGCATGACTGTACCTAACTTTCAGTTTTAGCTTTAAAAACCTGGACATTCACACAAATGGATGAACATACACAGGCCTAGGGGGTATTTTCTGTATGTCGTTTAAATCATCTGAGATCAGATGCCTCATCTTGGATGAGTTAATGCTGGTGAAACTCATCCGGGATAAGTTAATTTTTCAAATGCAGCCGTGTAGTAGATTAGTCTAGCTGGATCTAATCATCCAAGATGATTGCGCGCGCCCACGCTGATTGAAAAGCCCATATATATTGAGTCTAGAAAACATGATCAGCAAGTCTTTGATAGGCTGCAACAAAATGACAAAAGAACAGGCGCATTTTTTCACACAAGCAGAGCAGGACCTTTTACTTGATATGAAGAATTTCAAGATTTAATCTGCACAAGGGATAACACTGCAAAAGCAGCCCAAACCAGAAAAGACGGCTGGCAAAAAGTGGATGACAAATTAAACGCTAAGTAGTGTGCATTGTACTTACTGAATGCAGCATTTCATTTCCTATGTGTCAGATTAATTATTATTTAATATGTCATAATTCCAGATCAAACGTGAGCACAAGGAGAACATGAGAACAGGTTAAAGTGAAGTACAAGAATATACTTCAAACTGGCAAATATTGGTATATAACTATTTAAAGAATTGTTGACATAAAGAATCATATATAATATAAAAAACATTAATTTTAAAGCTAATAAGAAGGCAGACAAGCAAAAAACAGGTGAAGGTCCTCGCGGTCCAGATCTATCCCCTGCAGAAGAGTTGGCTCTTCAGGAAAATGCCCATCGCCCTGTTTCTGAGGGCATTCCAGGGGGAAGCTCCTCCTCAGAACCAGTGGCAGGATGCAGTGGTCACTTCATTTCAGGTAAAGGATGGTCATTGCATATATTTGTCCTCAATGTGTGCCATAGGTATGTTCCATATAGCCGTCTTTTTTTTTTTTTGTAGGGTCAGTTGCAGGGAATGTCATATCCCTAGAACTTGCGTCTGACCAATGAGATATTGACGAAGGTCAAATATTTGATGAAGACACTGTGTCTGATTATTCATCAGGAGGAGAGGTACATTTTCCAAATAATGTTTGATCAAACTCCACTATGATCAGTCCCATGTGCCCCAATCACATTTTGAAATCCTGGGTAATGAGAATGTTAGGCTGATTGTGAGATTCTTTATGGAACTGTGGGTGTTTTTGCCTGTGTATTACCTACCTGCAATGGCATGAAACGCCTCTTTTATTGTCTGCACATGCAGGTGTCCAGGAAACACTATGAAAACCCAAAGGAAATATTTCAGAGCCAAACAGACTTTATCAGCTGCCTGGCAAACTGCACTTTTAGATAGATTTTCCGCATCGCCTACAGTATATAAAAAAGTGCCGCTTGCAACAAACCTCAAAGCAATGCATACTGTCTGTGTGGTTGTGACAGTCCGACTTTCGCTTAGTTTGACTTCAAATATAAGGTGCTAATAAATCTTTGAGGTACAATATTCCCCCTCTGCTAAAGCGGTATCTTTCAAAAAGAAATTCCTCCGGGAGCAATAAAGGATCTTGCCGATCACGCAAAACCCTCCCTATATGAAATTCTCTTCTTATAATTTGCTCACCGATATCAATTGGTGGCTCATTCATGAACGGCGAAGCCATGACTGAATGAATTACATGCACGGAAACTGATTAAGTATGTGAGCTAATCCTTGTTTACATAGAACAAACCTGCTCCAAGCAGGTTTGAGGATTTGGATGTGCTGCTATGACAACACATCCAGCAAGAGTTTCGAAAAACCGACAGATTCCGGATCATGCCAAATCGTCAACAATTACATCCGGCTAAACGAGTAAACCACGTACAAAAAATGCCCCCCCTGGTCGGCAACAGAAATAAAATCCTGAAGCACTTCTTTATATTCCTTGCTTTGTACCCCAGTAAATACAAGTTATAATAGCCCAATTGTGCGTCATTTACTCAGAATATGGAACCAATACAGAAGGTACTTTAAGACAGAGAAGCTTTTATCTGTGGCACTTCTGCATGATAACCACCTTTTTCATCCCTCTCAAACGTACGCAGCTTTTATTGTCTGGAAAACATTCAGGATTAAATCACTTCTGTACATAAACAACATCTTCGCATCCTATGAACAAATACACTCCATATTTAACCTTCCAGCAACATATTTCTTTTACTACCTCCAAATTAGAAACTTTGTTAAACGAAACCAGCCCAACTTTCCTCACCTCCCACCTACTTCTGCTCCAGAAAAAATATTGATCAGTTTTGAGGACTCAAGCAGCATTTCTGTAATATATAAAAACATTTTAAAGTCCCTCCCTTTCAAAGATCCCAGCAGTGGCAGTTTTTGATATGGGCGGCATCGTGGTGGGGGCAGCATCTTGGGCGTCGGGAAATTTTTTTTTTTTTTTTGCGCGCGCCCATGCTGCCCTGACATCATGCCAGCGCATTTTTAGGATTGCATGGGCACCGATCAGTTTTCTATTGCCCATTTGTGGGGAGTAAGGGCGCCCTCCATTTGCGAGGTGCGCCTGCTGCCTGCTGCTTTCCGCACAGAAAGAAGAGGGGCAGGGCAGCGGGGAATTCTCCTGTGTGAAGCTGACGCCAGCTCAATGCGTGTGCTCTCTGTAATATTTATCACAGGTTAGTAAATTTGCCATAATTGGAGTGCACACTACAGGCTTTAAAACGGTAAAATATCGTCAATGAGATTTTGAACATGTTGATAAAATGATTTGAGTTTTTTTGTATGAATATTCTTTAGATAAAACTCCCTTAAACGTTTTCCATTCATTCTCTATGGTAGTGCTAAACCACTACTGATGCAATCTATTTTCTGCCACTTCCGTTTCGGGGGGCGCTGTTCTGCGCCTTTCGCTGCTCTGCCTGCTACCTGCCTGCAGCGTCTGCCTTCATAGACGTGCTGCTGCGGCATTTTTTTTTAATTTTTTTTTTTATTTCTTAAGTAAATCGTGAAGTTTAAAATGTAGATTGTGTGGTTATTTTTGTTGATTAATTCATGATTTCATTATTTATAGCCAGTACTGTTAACAAGTGGTCGCTATTTTTGCCTGTTGTATCAATCTATCTAGCGCCTTTCACATCTATCGCCACTCTCACTGCCCGCTTGCCTGCGTGCAACGTGTGTCGATTGATATGATTTAATGTATTTCTTTTTGACATAATTCTCTGAGTTGTAAAATACATATACATTATATATAAAACGAAACTACTATATAGTTTATACAGTTATCTATCTGTCTAGTGCCTTCTCTGTCTACCTATTATATAGTGCCTTTCCTGTTAATATCTGTTGTACAGTGCCTTCTCTATCTGTCTATCTAGTGTATTTCAAATCTATCTGTACTCTCACTGCCTGCTTGCCTACCTGTAGCATCTGATGATTAATTGCAGAGATAAAAAAAGTATATTTTTGTGATACTGTTATCTGTCCGTTGCCTTGTCTGTCTGCTATTATACAGTGAATTCCCTGTCTGCCAATTATATAAGTGCCTTCCCTATCTCTTCATTTATCTAGTGCCTTTCACATGTGAATGTACTCTTACTGCCTGCTTGCCTTTCTGCAGCATCAGTCATATAGTGCCTTTCACATCTACCTATTTATTATATAGTGCCTTTCACATCTATTTATCTGTATGTCTGTCTATTTTTTTTCTCCTGAAAGTTTTATATCTTCTATTACACAGAGCCTTCCCAGTTTATCTGTCTACTGACTTCTATGTCTGTGTATTATTCAGTGCTGTCTGACAGTGAATGTCTTACATAACTTAAAAATAAGAACAGTTATAAGGACACTTGTTCATGTTAATTGTAGTCGCAATTTTTAACTATTTTAAAAAAATCATCCCACATTTATTATACATCTGCTTGTACTCTCACTATCTGCTTGCCTTCCTAAAAGTACCTGTTGATTAATAAAAAGGCTGTACAATTTTTCAGTTAGTAGTGCTTTCTCTGTCTGTCTTTTATACAGTGTTCTCCCAGTCTATCTTTATAGTAATAGTAATTTTATTATTATATAGCAGCTTCCCTATCTGCCGATCATATAGTGCCTTTCCTTCCTATCTATTTATCTATCCCCTTAGCTGTTTTTTTATACCTATTATACAGTGCCTTCCCTGTTTATTTATACAGGGTGGGCCATTTATATGGATACACCTTAATAAAATGGGAA
>JANRMT010062815.1:11411743-11466110 GCA_026402145.1 Polypterus bichir lapradei | reverse complement strand
ATAGATAGATAGATAGATAGATAGATAGATAGATAGATAGATAGATACTTTATTAATCCCAAGGGGAAATTCAAATATAACTTTATAAAACTAACACTTTTTACACTCTCTGTATTTTGCATGTTGCAATATATCTTCCAACAGAACCTTTTTGTATTCTGTAAAGTCACTGTCCCAAACAGTTGCAATGTCAAAACTGGCAAGACATTTTTAGATTTCATAAAATATTTTACTATTAGAAAACCAAAATATGCAATCTTCCTCAATTAGTGCAATACATTGTTTAATATAACTTTAAATCATACTTCACATTCATCTATCCAGGCTGTGTCTTTCTAATATGTACCTTATCTTGCAGCCCTAATGGACTCTACTGTCATAGACCCATGTCATTTCAGTGGATTCTCATCCACTTACACCCCTGTGTAGACTTGTGGAGAGTGAAAGCCTTAATTAATATTGTTCAAATTGAAGAATCATATTTTGATTTCTATCTTGAATTTGGTCAGGGGTGTCCTATGCTACCTGAAGCTGAAAGTGATATGATTTATTTGCAATGAAAAGGTATATATTTTATAGTATAGCTGTCTTTTGTAAAATAAAAAAAAAATACTTTTTACTAAATAGTAACAACACCTTCCTTCTGTTTGTATTTTACAATTGTGATTTTTTTTAATCCAAGGAATAGCAGAGAAAAAATTTCAACGATGAATAAAAATAGCTAATGTGAAATCCTGTCTAGTTTGATTTATGTTGCATTTTAATTGCAGTTTAATTAACTGTAAATTTTCTCAAAGATTCACAAAAATCAGTTTCTTACTATTGTATATTTGTATTTATCTGTCTAATGAGATATATATCTACTCTCTATACAGGTATATAAAATCCTAAGCCTAAAAGTGCAACAATTTTGTGCAATGATTTTATGTGACTTTTTATGTCATATTTTCTGTCACGCTTTAAATCAGGCTGCAGTACAGTAAAGAGAATAATAAATCAATTGGAGGTGTTATGCTTTGCATGAAGGGCCATAATACCTGCAAGATTTCATTGAGTCTTGACTTTTAATACATCTATAATTGTAATACTAATTTCCCCTTGGGAAAAGTATCTATCTATCTATCTATCTATCTATCTATCTATCTATCTATCTATCTATCTATCTATCTATCTATCAGTTCCTGATAGGTAAACATCAACTTAATATTAAGATATGTAAAAACTATTAAAGCTTTCTCCTCACTTCAATTCATCAATCCATCAATTTTATAACCTATTATCTAATTCAGGGGCACAGGGAACCAGAGTCTATCCCAGAAGTGTCAATGAAATCAATTATTAATTCTTCTAAAGAGTAGAATCTGAGGCCATGTGGAGTGAGGAAGATGTTGCCCCATGAAGTCCCAGCTGAATGTAGAAGCTAGATTGAGGTTCTGTATTCAAATGGTCATCATGAATGAAAAAACCTGTCAGTCAAGTTGAACAGCTAAGTGTATGGAATAGAAATAAGGTCAAAAGAAATCAAATAATGAGGCAGATAAGCAGAAATGGGTGGAATGATGCAAATGATAGGAAAAGAGCCATAAAACATCAGCATAAGTTAAATGTCCTTAATACATAAGAATATAAAAACCTAACTTAATAAGTGCTTTCACAAAGGCAGAAAAGCAAAATATTTAGGTAAAGAGAATAGTCCATTTTTATCTTTTGTTCATTTATCTATTGCATCTTGATTATTATTGGCAAGTAATACAGCTTGAAAAACAGCATTAGGGAAAAATAGCATATGTACATAGGGCTATGTGCCACACTGATAACAATGTAAATGTATTTTTTTTCACGTACAATTTTGATAACCAAATTTAATTTTTAATTAGATTATTATTACAAAATGTATTGCATAACATTTGATGCTTTTCTCATTTTGATATATGTATAGTTACTTAAATTATGTAATTTTGACAAACACCAACAGTGTATTTTTTGTATAGCTCAAAATCACACAAGGAAATTCTCAATGGGCTTTAACAAGCAGTGTAAATATATAACTATCATTTATAAGGATACAAAATTTGTTCAAATACATCAAAAACAAAGCAGAAATTAATTAACAAACAAGAAAAACAATAATATCTATACATCAGCACATGACAGATTGTAGAAAAGGAGAACCCTCAATAGATAGCATGCAGTACACTGTCATCAGCCATTTACAAGACTACAGTGCACATGTGGACAGGGCCAGCAAACCCCCAAGACCTCTAAAATGCATTTGCACAGACAAAGTGTTGGTAGACTGGGATTCGAAAGACACATATAAAGGCAACAGGGTTTTATTTCTGTTTTTTTGTTTTTTGTTACTTTATTTTTCTCCGAAAATGGATCCATCCCTTTGTGTGTGTAGTGTTTTTTAATTAACTATTTTGAAGAATAAAAAATATGTTTTGGAACATAATGTTCTGGTTTAGGATGTACACAAGGGTTTTCTGTGAACAGTATGTAAATCCTCTGCCACTTGCCCCCTTCCCCTTTATCAGGAGCAAACAGAAATCTGGGCAGCACACAATTCCAATACTAAGGAACATTATTCAATCACTAAAGCAATTTTATAAGCAAATTTTCAAATAACATACAATTAAAAACTTTAAATATACTAAAATCCTAATTATTCTTTTGTTATTTCAATGTTTACATGAATTCTTAAGTAAAACCTTTTAAGCTAGAGGGTATTCAATCACATGCTGACTCACATTTGCACAGACAGAGATTTACGAGTTACAGTGTGATCATTACTAACAATCTGTGGGTGCCTGAGTTCAATCAAAAAGTATCAGTTGACTGGTAAAAAGCATTAAGCAGAGTGCACAAACAAGTAATATTTTTGATTAAACCAGGATTGATATTCATATGATAAACATCTGTCAATGGGGTGTAAATTCTCCATTACATTCAGTTCCTCAAAGATGCTGGAAAGATGTAATATATTCACTAAGAATAAATTCTGAAAGCAAATGATTTGTTGTGAAGAACAAGCATATATAATATTCAAGCATGATCTTACTAACTGCTTGCAGTCAGCCTTCAAAATCAATTAGCTGTGAAATGGTCAAAGTTCAATTTCTGTACTTCATTAATCTCCCACTCCTTATAAATTTGACACAACTGTCTATTTCCCAATTAAATTTTAATGCTTATTATCTGTTTCAGCAATATATTTGCCAGCACCTCATCTCTAGAAATTATCTCAGTCTACTATTTTTATTTATTTAGGTTGTTTTCACGCAAATGCTGTTGGCATTTTTTACCTTTGTTGAAGGAGATCAGTATTGACTAAGCAACATCAGATGTTAATGTAGTGTAACATGTAATCCTACTACGTTTTCAAGAGAACAGCAATGAGAAATGGACATTTGAATAGATTAAGGTACATCCAATACATTATTTGCTATCTAGGTCATTGTGCACCAACTTTTTTCTCAAAGTAACTAAAATTAACAATAATAATAATCTGGCCATCTGTCACGGCTACACAATACACCCTTTAGCCAAAAAAGTAGTTATCCATTCCCGTTCTGTAAATTCTGGTCTAATCTAATTACCCTCTGCTGATGATTAGAAAAAATGTATTAGCATTCAAAGGACAGCACATTAATAATTGTTCATAGTGTTTTAATGTTAGGCTTGATTCTAACCAGGAATGCTACCTGCATGTAGTTTTCATGTTATATTAATGCATATGTGGCTGATCTGTGATGATTCTGATTTAGTGCATAGTCCAAGGACATATGACTAATACCTCTGTAATGTAACTAAAGTAAGCATGAGTATATGTTTCAGTGTCAACTATGAAGGACTACTGGGATAGACTCCAGCTTCCCACAATCCTGGTCAAAAAAAACAGGATTTAGAATTAGTAAATTAGTAAATGAATTAGTAAAAATTCAGTTATTGTACTTATAATTATACCTGCTATGAGTGGTTATATTTGGACAAGTTAAATTGATTGGAAGCACCAGGGTAATTTTCAAAATGATTACTAATGGATGCTGTAGTTACTCACATGGGAAAGCCTTTATACTTCATTAAAAGGGGGATTTAAACTTTCAGGAAGTCTTTTGTTCATTGCATTTGGCTGCTTTTAGATGACTGCTTACAGAGAACCCTAACAGTTTTGTAAATTTCCAGAATTCAGCATATGTGCTTGTGTCTAGCACATCTGATTTTCCTGGCTGATTGACAATTTGCTTTTCATCTAACTCTCTATTAATGTATTGAAAAGCCTTAGGGAAGCAACACTTTTCCTTACAGTTTAATACCAGTCAATAGACAGAAGGCTACTAAGCCTGTAATTATCATTGAAAATCTGTGAAAAAGACAGAAATCTAGTAATTGTATTTACCCAGTATTAAGTCAAAGTGATGTTTGGCTACAGCATCTTTGGCAACAGGATAGGATAATTCCTTCATATTTTCATTACTTCTGGTAGTGTGATTTTACTGAATGTGTTTGATACATTACAGGTACTTTATGTAATTGTTTAATTATTTTTAGTATTACAGCTTTGCCAAGATAAGTGATCAGGAGTCAAACTGTGGAGGTGTGAAATCTAGCTAGATACATGGGATCTGAACCAACATTTTTGTGTTTTACAGTCTAAATTGCCCATCTCTGCCCGTCATTATAACAATAACTTTTTGGTTAAGGAGATCTCACAAAGAGGGTGCTAACTTGGTAAAGAGGTCTCCTTGAGCAGAGGAAAGCACAACCATTGGTTTTAACTTAGATATGTATTCAATACCATAAGTGGTCACGGTGGTCATGAACAACCTTATTCAGCAGAGTATTAAGTCTGAATTTGCTTTTCCTAAATAGCTATACTGCACATACTCTTTTAGTTGTAAAGTATCTGTGAAATTCTATTTGGGAAAATATTATTAATTCAATTTTTTAATTTTTGTTTTTTAAATGAAAGCACTACTATTGACTTGACAAGCAATACCATGTCACATTGGTACCCTGGTGGACATCAGTGTCTCACTCCTCTGGCAATTACTTAATCACATTTATATATTCTTTTAATTTTGAAAAGTCCAACCTATCAACTGTTATCAAGGTTATTTTATGTTGCAACCCAAATATGAATTGCTCTCTCTCTCTTCTCTAGGTAACTACAAAATAATTAGTGAAAAATATACTCACATTCTTTCCGGGCATATAATAAAAAAAGAATCATACATTAATATAATAACTGAAGGTGTTCCATTTATTTTAGTTAGTAAAAAAAAGATATATAATTTCATCTGACATTGTATTACAATGCTTTTCACATGATTTCAAGTTACCATTTTAGCTGTCCAAGCAAGATAAACAAAAAGGGATTTTGGAGATGTTCCAGTGCATGGGTTTTCCTGCTTCTAATGAACCAGAGGGTTCTGACTTCAACTTTGAATTAGAGAACAATGCATCATCTGAGCCTGAATTGGAGTGTGCACCATTGAAGGAGCCTAAGTGTGAGACAGAGTCCTATGCAGAGACATCCCGAGCTCCCTTTTGCCAAAAAAAAAAAATGACTTGAGCCAACAGCACCAAGACAGCCTTTGGTTCCACAGGCGTGAATAAAAAAGGTGCATAAAGGCACAGAGTTGAGAGGACAAATCTTGTGCACAGAGAGCATAGTGCTGTAATGTCGCCTGCTCAAAATGTTTTCAGTGATATGTCAGGCCTGATAATATATGCAAGAGAAAGAATAACAAATTACCTTGACAGCTTTCTTTGCTTATGCAGGGTGAATATGCTGAGATAAGGGTTGATGCAGCGTGCTACTTGACCACAAATGAACTGATTGGTGTACCATGCTATTTCTTATGTGCAAGGAGTATACATTGGGAAAAGTTTGGGCACGGAGATGCTACTGGTGAGGGAAGTTTGCCTTTTTTAAAGAAACCATGCCACACAACTGAGGTTTTTGAGGTTTGATAACAAAAAAATGACAGGAGTGTCAAATTTGCTGCTCTATCAGAGACTTTGTACACTTTTGTGCAGAACTGAATCTGGTTATGTAAGACCGGGCAAAAGATTACAGTTAAAAAACAATTATTCTTGACCAAGTACTAATACCTTTTCATTCAGTACCTAGCAAACAAACAAGTTTATCATCAAATTCTGGATAGCCATTAATTTGAATAGCAAGTAAATGCTAAATGCTATTCCGGATTTGTGTAAAGATTCCACATGACCACCAGGAGAATGACTATCAGAGACTGTGGTGAACTTTTCACCAGCAAAGGGAGAAATACCTCAGCTGATAATTCTTGTACTTTCCCTGACCAACAAGCAGAATGAAAAAAACAAGTCTCTGTACAGTGAATAAAATGAGAAAAGAGTTGTCACCCTCCACAAAAGACACAAGAGAACTTTTCTTAACAGCAGTGATGATGACTGGGAAAAATACACTATCTATATGTAAAAGCCAAAAAGAGTGTTGACCTTTTCAGCACCATGCATCCCACCTTCAGCTTCTGCATAGAAAAAAAGAAACAGAAAAAAACAAAAAAAAAAGTAGTTACAAAATACATTTGCACCAATGTATATAGTTTGCTCACTTTGTGAAAAATAAAAATTAAAAACTTCTATTTTGTATCACTTTTATAGGTAGGTGTGGATATGCTCAATCAACTCTACAAGGTGGAAGGAGGCAGCCAGATATGGCTTGTCACTATGTTTTATAACCTGCTACATCAACGTCCATAATTTGCATTTAAATGTATGTGCAAGAAAAAGGTAGTTTATTATGGTCTTGGCATAGTAGCTTTGCAATAACTATCTGATGGTCAAGCTGGCTGCAGGGTAGCTGCTCGTGTCACAGCATCCCCTCTTGTTCCCAAACAAACAACACAATGCCAGGTTTCACAATAAAACAAAGGAAAACTGTAAATTGCCCACTATTTTGTATTTAGGAGCTGTTCAAAGACTTTGCAAAGAATTTGAAACCTTCTGTTTTATTAATGAAATTATAAAGGTCATATATTTTAATGCAAACTGTATGCAAGCAAGAAGCTGTGTACCAAGAAATTTATTTTTACATATAGTCAAGCTTTTGACTTCTTATTGATAGGCAATCTGCTGTGTTTGTTGGTGGGGCAATAGGGATGTGTTATCAGGATGCCAAGCTAATGGGCCACTTGAGAGAACAAAGTGATTCAGATGTACCTTGACAGTTTTTGTACTGAAAAAATATGCAACAGTTCTAAGAATAAAAGAGTTTAAAGACTATGTAGTTTAGAAAATTGCCAAAAAACACAGACTGACAGAAAAACAAGTTAAAATTGATTAAGCTCTATAGAAGAAATTGGTCAAAATGTTTTGTATTCTGTATCTGTGGAGGGTGAGGATCCCAATGCTGTTGAAGTGACTCCTCATTTCCTAGGGCATTCAAGTTAAAATATCTTAAATTATGTAGACTGACAAACTCTCCTTAAGGATATGAGGAAGAATACAAAGCTATCATATAATGGTCACCTTGTTTTACTTTGGCCTGACTTGAGTGGTCCCACTGCCCAAGCAAAAATAGGCAATGTCCCTTGCAAGAACAAAAGCTTGAGATGCTGCTGTGTATCCATTTCTTTTGCATCCAGCTCACTTTAAATTCACATATGGTGCTGGCTGTGTCTCTAATGGGGATCCTAAATATGCTACGGTGGCTGTTGACAATTTTCTGTTTAAAAGCTCAACTTTCTTTAATGTAAAAGAATTTCTTAGCCATTAATTCTAATTATGTCAAATGACCCACATATGTCTAGATGGCTCTTAAAAGTGCGATTACGGATTTAGCTACTTAGCTGGTATAGTCTGGACATGTCATCAACAAATCATGGATTAGAGGTGCATCTACCTGCTCTTGAAAAAAAATTCAACAGAGTGATGGATCTTGTAAATGAAACTTTCATAAGTCCAAGTTTGAGATCCACAACAGCCAGGCTAAATATTTTGGTTGAGGTGCCAAACCCAGGAACTTTCTAATGATTAAACTACATCACCATCAGGTAGTCACATCTATTTTGTCTATTAAAAATAAAACAGCACAACCTTTTTCAGATGTTCAAAATTTTTTGAGTATCATTCAAAATTATTTCTTGAAACCTTCAGTCTATCCCTTTCCTTAATGATCCTCCTAGTCTGGCACCAGCAGAGAAGGCCTTCAATCAGATGAGTTAGGATTTTCAGCTTCAGGTCATTTATCCAATGAGATATAGGGCACATTTAATTAATATGATTCAGAAATTAATCAACCAGGTTATTTTTTCTTAGCTATTACAATACATTTCCCCTTTCCAATTTTTTATATGTACCAGTGAGAGATGTCCCTTTCCTCACTGCTTTTCAATTTTTCACTTGAGTCATTTACTATTGCCTTGAAGGGTACATGAATAACTCACCACAGTCTTAGCAAATGACTCTAGTTACAAAGTATCTCTAGATGCAGAATATACTTTACTTTTGTTGGGTAAATGCTCAGAGTGATGTCCCCCATGTAGCGACCCCGGCTGAATGATGGTCAACTCTCAGACTGATGGTTTATGAATTTTATTATCGTTTCCGTGACCTTGTTTCATAAACACACCATAAGAGCTATAAAAGGCAAAGTACAAAATAAAAAACATGTAAATAACTTAACATAAATATTCATAACCTTTGTTTTACATATAACAGAGAGAAATTGATACCTTGTTCACTGTTCAGTGAGGTGCTTGTTTGTTAACCCCCATATGTTGCCATTTTCCTTTTCTATTCCTGGCAAAACTGCACAATTAATTATGCAAACTAAAGACACCCAATAACTTGTCAAAATAAAAGTCAAGAAAAAAACGCTGCGATTCAAGCCCTGCTGAAGCATCATGTGTCCTTTACACTCCCACCAAATCATTAAAGATTTAAATATAATGATTTCAACACTGAAAGACAATTGATGACAGCATTTATAAACTAAACAACAAGCTCAATGAAATAGCAAACTAACTGAAGAGTTAAAGGTCAAGTTGTGGAAAGAGTTGTGGAGCAGATCTTAGCCAATCTCCAGCAAAAGGACCAGCTTCTGAATAGGGCGTTCAACTACTGATGGTTTGCTATGCCGTTCTCCTTTTTTACCTAGCTTCCAGTCTCCAAGGTGGATTTTGACCTTCCTTACAGGTCCATCTTTGTCAGTTTTGGTCTCTACTATTCTACCTAAATGCCATTCAGTTCTAGGCAGATCATCTTCTTTCATTATTACTATGTCACCTATTTGCAAATTTCTTCTTGGTATGTGCCAGCGCTGTCTGAGGGCAACGTTAAAAATATATTCCTTCTGCCATCTGCTCCAAAATTGGTCTGCAAGATATTGAACATGTCGCCATCTTTTTCTTGCATACATGTCCTCTTTAACAAACTTTCCTGGAGGAGGCAAAGCAGCAGTAGATTTTAGAGTCAAAAAGTGATTAGAGGAAAGTGGTTCAAGACTACTTGGGTCATTAAGGTTGTCAGTGGTAAGGAGATGGCTGTTTACAATTGCCATTGCCTCATATAAGAATGTCCGCAGAGAAGAGTCATCTAATCTTCCAGAAGAAAGTGAGAGAGTGATGTTAAGCACATTTTTTACTGTCTTGATCTGATGTTCGTAAACGCCACCAACATGGCTTGAGTATGGTGCATTCATGTTAAAATCACACTGTCTCTCAGCACGAAAGGCCATTACTCGTTCATTATCGACTTCTTTAAGTGCTTCCTTTAGCTCATTTTTTGCTCCAAGAAAGGTGCTTCCTTGATCTGACCTTATTTGGCAAATTGCACCATGTATAGCGACAAAGCAGCGGAGCCCATTGATAAAAGCATCTGTTGACATGTCATCCAGCATTTCTATATGAATGGACAAAAACATTAAACAGAAGACCAGACCTTTTATTTACCTTTCTACCTTCTTTAGTAAGAAATGGGCAAAAACAATCTATTCCGCAATATGTGAATGGAGGTGAAGGATCCACTTGTTCTGGAGGCAAGTCGACCATTCTTTGTTCTTCTATGGGTCTCCTGTGCTTCCTACAGATGATGCACTGATGAATATGACGTGTTACTGCTCGACTGATGAAAGGAAGGAAACCATTTGATCTGATTTCATTAATTGTAAGACCTTTCCCTTGATGCTTAATCTTTCCATGACAATGACCAACTATCAAAGTTGTGATGTGATGATTCTTGGGCAGAACTGTGGGATGTTTCTGCGAATCAGGAAGAGAAGAGCTACAAAGTCTTCCTCCCACCTTGAGCACACCATCCTTATCTATAAAGGCATCAAGAGAAAACAGACTGTTATGTGAAGGTAGTTGAACTTCTGTTTTAAGTATCTTTAGCTCATTTCTGTAAACTTGTTTCTGCAATGTTTTTATTATACGACTCTTTGCATTCTGCCTTTCTGTTACTGTGGAAATTCTATCTGATTTGTCCTTTTGAATTCTTCTAAGAATGCGTGCAACAGCTTGAACAGCACGTGACCAGGATGAAAAACTGATCAGACGATCTATGAGGATTTTTTGCTCTATGGCTGTTGTGGTTAGCACTTGTGATACTCTGACCTCAGGATCTCCAATTGAAAGTTCTGGGATCATATCTGAGAGTGAAGGTAATTCTCTTTACCAAAGAAATTTGGGCCCTGTAAACCAGTTTGACAAAAGCAGTTCACAAACAGTAAGACCATTAGAAGCATGGTCAGCAGGGTTTTCAGTAGTTGGGACATATCTCCATTGTTGAGTAGTCGTGCTAAGATGAATCCTCTGTACTCTATTTGCCTCAAATGAAGTGGAATCTGCGTGCCTCATTGTTAATATATCCCAAAACTACCTTAGAGTCCGTCCAGAAGAACTCATCAATATCAGAATACTCAAGTTCATTCTTCAAGAGATTACTAATCTTAACTGAGATCACTGCAGCCATCAACCTGGGAATAGTTGTAACCTTTGTAGGGGAGACACGTGACTTTCCCATAACGAGGGTGCAATGAACATCTCCAATTTCATTAAGTCTCAAGTATGAGCTCTGTCCATATCCACAAATGCTAGCGTCCGAAAAATGATGAAGCTCGACCTGTACAACCTTTCCAAAGCTGGCAGGTACATAATTATGAGGGATGCTCACATGGTTCAAATTAATTAGATCATTCTTCCAAAGCTCCCACCGTGGCTAAAGCTCGTCATGCAGAGTGTCATCCCAGCTTATGCCCCTTCTACACATCTCTTGGAGAACTCTTTTACCATTAAAAACGAATGGAGCTACAAATCCTAAAGGATCATTCCCCAACGAGTTGCAGGCTGACCCTTGAGACTGAAATTAAATTTAAAACAGTCTGATTCAATTTGCCACTGAATTCCTAAAAGCTCTTTAACTGTGACTCTATAGCACAGACATATATTGATAAGTGAATCCATATGTGGAGATGAGAGCCCTACAATACTCCATCCTAAGTCAGTGCACACTGCATAAGGCTCTTCATTTTCACCCTCAATTACCTGCCTTGGTATTAATGTTCTTGAGCAGGTCTAGCCTATAAGAAGCCCAGCTTCACAGTCTTGCAGTGGTGGGATTTCATTTGCAATTTTTGACAAATGATTCCACTGTCTTGCTGTTTCACATATAGGAATGTGGGAACGGTTTAATGGTATGCACTCTTTAGTGTACGCAGAAGGAAGCTCAATATAAACCTGGGAGTTGTAACCTCTCACACGAAGTCCAAAGACCCTTTCACTCTCCACAAGTGTGTCTCTTCCAATCATGGTAGACAATTTTAGTTTCACTGGAAATTTATCTGCTTCTAGTGCATCACTTATGCCTTGGTCTACAAATGTAGTGTCACTCTGAGTATCAAGCAGAGCATAAACAAGTTTTTCAGCATCTGGGCGGCTACATGATGACACCCAGACTGGCACAACCATGGAGGTAATTATAGAATGTCTTCCTTCTGTCACAGTGAGCGCTACTGCAGTAGTTGTTTCATTGCTATTAACTTCATTTGAGGTTTCAAAAGTTGATGTTCTTGCCCTTGGCACATAGCTACTATCATGAAGACATGTGGGATGCCTTTTCTTACAGAGGTCACAGGAGTGACGACGACAGCATTCTTTTACATTATGTCCAGGCATCAAACACCCGTAGAAAAGTTTCCTTTCCTGCACAAATTTCCGTCGCTCATCCAAAGTCTTGGAAATCAGCCCTAAACAGCTATGGAGCTGATGACGATCATTACTGCAGAATATACACTAGGATCCTATACTGATCTTAGTCCAACTTTGACTATCACTGTTTTCACTAACACTTTGAGTGTTACGGACACTGGCCATGTTTCTCTTGGTTTCTCTGATATTTTGTTTCTCATCCTTATGTTCCGAAGCATGAACAGCAATAAGAGAGGTTATAGGATTGCATGCAATCTCTGCTTCTGTTGACAGAAAAGCTGTAAATTCCTTAAAGCCTGGAAAATCTTGAGTCTCTTTTAGGGTTAGTGTAACCTGGCGATTCCACCGAGATGCTACCCAATCAGGTAGTTTTTGTACAAGTTTCCGATTTTCTTCACAGTCATTCAATATCTGAAGACCCTTAACATGAGGCATCGCATCCTGACATGCATTTAAAAAGTCTGAATAATCCATAAGTCCAATAGCATCTTTCGACTGGATCTTTGGGTAGTTTGCCAGTTTTTCTCTAAATGCTCTCTGAATGACAAATGGCTGACCATAACGATGGTTTAGCTTGTTCCAAGCATCCTGATAAGCTTCATCATCACTTCTGTAAAATATTCCATCTAGGATCTTACGAGCTGGACCAGCTATATATTTCTTGAGATAGTAAAGCTTATGACCTGAAGAAACGTTCTTTCCATCAATGAGCAATACAAAGGAGGCCTTCCACTCAATAAAATGAAGTGGATCTCCATTGAAAACAGATGGCTCTGGCACTGGAAGCCTATTCAGTGTTATGCTGTTTTGTAAGGCCTGCACAAACAAGTTTGTGTTTTCATGAGGAGATGTTACTTCATTGGAGGACCGACAAGTGACTGATGCAGGAATTTGCCTTTTTTCTGTTATGCTGTAGTCAATTGGCAGGATGCTGGCCTCTATTACAGCCTCATGGTTGTAAACTTCCAGCCTAGCACATGCTGCTCTCAAACCCTTTTCAGCTTTCAGTAGCTCCAATTCATACTCGTGAGTCTCTAGCTCCCTTCTTTGGTGTTCTTCTATTTGCCATATTCTTTCTTGCTGTCTCTTTTCTTCCAGCAAAACTGTAAATTCAGCCTTCTTTGCTGCTAACTCTGCTGCAGCATCTGCCAGTTTTGCTGCCATACATGAAGTTACAGAATTGTTGCTGGATCTTTTGCTTACTCTTGAGACTGTAGAACCATAAATGGATCTAGCATATTCATGATGCAGAAGGTGGTGAAGACGACATTAGTCTCTTTCAGCATTAAACTCACCATCGATACCAGCTAACCTCTCATATGCAATTTTGGTAATGTCAGCCATCACTGCTTCACATGCATCTACTCTGCGTCTTAAATCTGAAGATGGTGTGATGTTATTTCGAATTGCTACATAAATGGCTATGACATCATCTTTTCTTTTTTCAAGTTCATCAATCAGTACAGATAGTTGGCTTTCTGTAATGTCTGTCTTAAGCTGTTCTCTTACTTCTCAAGCTTGGATCTTCCACTGATCATAGTTTAGCCTTTTTTCCCCTTTTTCCTTCCTTTGAGCTTCTTCTCTTTGAAATATAACCATTTTTTTCTGTGGGCTTTCGCTCATGACTAGAGCAACGAGGGTCAGCCCTTTGGAGTTTTTGTTGAATGCTAGTCTGCATCTCTTCACTAATTTGAATCACTTCTTCAAAGTAATCTCTCTGTGCACTCTCTTCTTCATTTTGAAGCAAACTATCTGGCTTTAAAAACCTTTAACTGGAGACTACCAATCTGCTCCTGCAATGCTCCCACACCTGAAAGAATTGGACCTGGCTCTGTCATCTTACTCGGTGTGAGAGAGTTAAAAAAAAAAGCACTTGTATACACAAATAAACCTAATACAATACAAAAATATCAATATCTCTTAGTAACACTGTTAAAGAAGTATGTCAATTTTAAAAGCTTTGAATTAACTATGACTCCAAAAAATTACAAATGAACAATCAGTCAGATATTTCACAGTTCCCTTGTAAGAGCAAACACTAAACCTTTAAACAGTACTTACAGAATAGTCCAAATAGCCAAATTCTATCAAAGGGTCAGGATTAATCCCTCTTCATACATATACACACATATATAAACCATTTGTTTTTCTCTTAACCTTACTAATATATAGAGCCCTTTTTTTAATATCAACACTACTCACGATGACGTTATAACCATTTATGCCTGCATTTGACCATCGCACCAAAATCCATTCGTCACCTGCCGCTAATGTTTAAAAATCCCTTGCTGAAGTCCTCATATTGAAATTCTTAAACTGTGCTTTCTTTTCCTTTGTAAAGTGGAAACTGAGCGACACCGCTTCCCCTTTAAATTCCGTTGCAAATCACACTAATCAACGGCGCTTCACCTTTAACTCCGTTACGATGGGTACAAATCACCAGCGCTTCACCTGCGACTTCAATGCGGCAGGATGACAGGACACGATGAGTGGTCAAGTTCTTACTGTAGTGACCCCGGCTGAATGATGGTCAACTCTCAGACTGATGATTTATGAATTTTATTATCGTTTCCGTGACCTTGTTTCATAAAAACACCGTAAGAGCTATAAAAGGCAAAGTACAAAATAAAAAGCATGTAAATAACTTAACATAAACATTTGTAACCTTTGTTTTACATATAACACAGAGAAATTAATACCTTGTTCACTTTTCAGCGAGATGCTTGTTTGTTAACCCCATATGTCGCCATTTTCCTTTCCTATTCCCAGCAAAACAGCACAATTAATTATGCAAACTAAAGACACCAAATAACTTGTCAAAATAAAAGTCATGCAAACGCTATGATTCAAGCCCTGCTGAAGCATCATGTGTCCTTTACACCCCATATTGTAAAATGATTTGTTTCTTATTACAGTTAAGATCTGCTCTTCTTCCCTTGCATTTGCTTAAGTTGTCCTTTTCCTCCTTCTGCTTCTTTACCTACTTCAATTAAGTAGCGTATTTAGGTATAGATATCTGCCCCTTGCTCCAAGATACCATTATTCTTAATTATCACTGAGGTTTTAGTTTTTAATTAAGCATTAGTGAAATTTTGCATACAAGTTGATAAATATTTTGAATGTCTTTATTTGTAACTTAGGCAAAGTAATGTAATATTAGTATTTCATTAGTGAGAAGCATTTATGTTTACCCCCAGGACTAAGTCAAGATAGTGAATTTTATGACAGGGGCTGGGGGAAGTGCCTCAAACAAGTTTGACAAGTGATTCTGTGCAGGGCTCTCTCAGTCAACTCCCACAGGAAAGCCAGACTGCATGTGGTTTTGGGGGTAGGAGTGAAGGTATCCCATGCCCCATTGGTCTGAAGTATGGCTGTTTGGAATTGGCTTGTATCAGGAGCCTTTAAGTACCATGACGCCCTATTGGCTGTATAGGGCTGAATAGAAAATTTATAAATTTGCTTGTTTTACCCCCTCTCTCTCTCTCTCACCAAATGATGAAAGAGCATCTCACACTATGAACTGAAAAGGACAACACAATGAAGAGCACAGCTCAGCATAATATTGAGACAGGCATGTGGCCTGTTCTGAAGAAAGCTGACCAAAAATGAGAACTTAACTAGAGACATTTTAAGTAACTAACAAGTCTGTTTGCTGCCTGAAACTACATATCACCATTTATCAGGTTGTATGGTTGCCAATATTCAAATGTACTTTGCATATTGTTATTATTTATGAATATTATCAATAATATATTATTTAAATTGCTTTTCTTTTACTACACCTAATTGCCTGAGGTTCTAAATGTAGAAGGGAGAGGTTACATGGTACAATACCTTATAAACAGTGGTAAGTCTGTGAGATTTGAGGCATTCTGACAAAGGCTACATATTAATAATACAAAAGGGGAAAGTAGAGTAATATGTTACTCTACCAAGACAAAACAGCTGCCTTCCACTCCTTTTCTGAAATGTTGACTCTGGGATCTTTGAAAGGGAGGGACTTTAAAATGTTTTTGTATGTTACAGAAATGCTATCTGAGTCCTCAAGACTGATGAATATTTTTTCCGGAATAGAAATAGGAGGGAGGTGAGGAAAACTGGTCAGGTTTTGTTTAGCAAAGTTTCTGATTTGAAGGTAGTGAAAGAAATGTGTTGCTGGAAAGTTAAATTTGGAGTGTAATTGTTTGTAGGATGTGAAGACATCTATGCACAAATCTAAGTGATTTAATCCCGACTGCGTACCTTTGAGATGGTGGAAAAGGTGGTTATCATGCAGAGGTGCCACAGATAAAAGCTTCTCTATCTTGAAGTACTTCCTACATTAATTCCATATTTTGAGTGAATGAAGCACAATTGGGTTGTTAGTATATTGGTGATAACTTATATTTACTGGGGTACAGCTTGTATATTTGCTGCCCAGTAATAAAATTAAAAGTTAGGTAGAGCCATGCCACCTTCTGTCTTAGGTCTTTGTAGGGTTGCCCTTTGGAAACGTGGATGATTTGAATTCCAAATAAATGAGGTTATGATTGAATCTAACTTCTTAAAAAATTATTTATTGATGTATATTGGAATGCTTTGACATAGAAAAAGAAGCTTAGGAAGGATATTCATCTTGACAGTGTTAATTCTTCTAGCATAGATGAGATGAGGGGTAGACCACTTATGCAAATCTGGCTTGCTTAAGTTTTTCCATGCAGACAGAAAAAAATTTGATGATAAATATATTTTTGTCTACTTGTGATATTTACCCCTAGATATTTAAACTGATCTACGATGATGAAAGGGAGGGTGTCCAATCTAATATTGTGTGCTTGAGAGTTCACTGGAAAGAGTACACTTTTACTCAAATTAATTCTGAGACCAGGAATCTTTTGAAATTCTGTTAGTGCTGTTAGAACTGCAGGCACAGTATTTTGTGGATCTGATGTATATATAGTACTATATCATCTGCATATAGTGACATTTTCTGTTCAAGTCCTTCTCTGATAATCCTCTTTATCTCATAAGCATTTTCGAAAGTGAACTGCCAGTGGCTCAATGGCAATTGCAAAAGGCAGTGGTGACAAGGGACATCCTTGTCTAGTACCACATTCTAATTTGAAGTAGTCTGAAATAATGTTGTTAATGTATACAGTAGTTTGATCCATGCATATATTTTTGGGCCATATTTCACCAATGTAACAAAAAGGTAGTAGTGTCAAACTTTCAATGACTTCCTTGTTGTACCTGTAACTTTGCCTAATGACAAACAGATCTCTAGTAAAAGATACTGAAATTCAAGGAGAGGTGTGTGCACTAGCCACTTGTACACCAGCTTACTTCTTCAGCAGCTTGGGGTAAGTTAACCTCAAAAGTAAAATAATAAATGTCACTTATCTAGAAATAAACATGAGAGGAATGGAATTATGTAGGCATAGAATGAACAGATACATTCTCAGTATTTGCTTTACACTAAAGACAACCTCATAGCTGCATTATCTGCATTATAATAATTCAATATGTCTCTAACACTTTAATTTATTGGCAAAGCTTCATACTTGCTCTCTATCATGGCCTGAAGCAAAAAACAATTTTACCTTGAAATTTCTTTCAAACATGATGCACTTAATTTGTGAGGAAGGCCCCTGTAGTCTTTGCCACAATCCTGTCCCTTATCTTTCATCCCCTTGACAGGGATGATGCTATGCTGTTCCTCATTTATTGGCCCACTCAAGTTCCACTTTTTTGCTGTTCAAATTTGGGTTTTCACGGGGTTCGGGGCAGGTGCCAGGTATAGTGGTTTTTTATTGATTTTAATTAAAGACAGATAACATTCCATACGGTCAAGTCAAATTTACCAAATCAAAGCAAGATTTAGCCTCCACCCAAGAGAAAGAGAGAGAAGCCAGAAACAAAAACTACTCTATAAAAGGAGCAAGAAAAGAAGGGTGTCCATTTCCCCGAAATGGAAGCTTATTCTAAAATGTTACTGATCAGATCCTCTAAGTTCTAATCTGATTTTTTCCAGTTTCAAGTAGTATAAAGCATTGGTTATAAACTGATTTAAGAGTGGTGGGGTGGAATTTTTCCATTTAAGCAAGATAAGTCTATGTGCTAGTAGTGTAGTAGTAAAGGAAATTACAGTTTGTTTGTCCTTCCCCACTTTAAAGCCGTCTAGGAGTACACCAAACACAGCTGTTAATGTCTTATGAGTGATTGTAACATCAAGGCTGTCTGATAGGCATACAAAGATGTTTGTCCAAAATGTTGTTAATTTGGTGCACGCCGAGAACATGTGGCACAGTGAGGCTGGAGCTAGATTGCAATTGTCAAAGGTTGAATCTTGTCCTGGAGACATTTTGGACAATTTTATATGAGATAAATGCACTTGATAAAAGAGTTTAAGTTAAATAACTGAATGCTTTACACACATGGAGCTCGAGTGTATTCTGTGCATGGCTGCCTTCCACTCCTTTTCTGAAATATTAAGTGATAGATCCTTTCCCCAATGTACTCTGGGGTCTTTGAAAAGAAGAGAGTTTAAAATATTTTTGTATATATTGTAGAGATGCTATCTGAGTCTTCAAGACTGATTAATAATTCTTCTGGTATAGAACAAGGTGGAAGGTGAGGAAAATTGAGCAGGTTCTGTTTAGCAAAGTTTCTAGCTTGAAAGTAAGGGAAGAACGGTGTTGATGACAAGTTGTATTTGAAGCATAATTATTTGTAGGATGCAAAGACATTATCTATGTACAAATCTCTAAGTGTAGAGGTGCAACAGATAAAAGCTTTTCTGTCTTAAAGTGCTTCCTACATTAGTTCCATATTCTGAGAGATTGAAGGGTTATTGGATTTTTAGTCTAAAGATGGTAATTTGTATTAACTGGGGAACACAGCAGAGAATATAAAGAGATACTGCAAAATTTTATTTCTATTGCAGACCGGGCTTGTGGATTTTGCTCAATTTGTGTTGATGTCCAGGGGCCTCATGTATAAATGGTGCGTACGCACAAAAATGTTCTGTACTCCCGTTTCCATGCTCAAATCGCGATGTATAAAACCTAAACTTGGCGTAAAGCCATGCACATTTTCACGCTCCTGGCCTCCTGGCAAACCCTGGCATACACAAGTTGTGCGCTCAGTTTTACAAACTGGCAGCACCCAGCATCAAAGCAGTGCTTTTATTCCAGTGTGGTTTCCCTTTCTTTTTTAGATCCACATCTCTGACATGACTTTATCATATACACTGAAATTAACCTCATATTGTTTATTAGTTTAAGGCATCTAATTGTAATTAACCTGTAACAATATAATGGTCCACGGAATGGCCAAACTATTCCAAATACCACAGCTACTTTAGCGTTGTTACTCTCACTGCACCTTCTTCTTCTTCTTTCAGCTGCTCCCGTTAGGGGTTGCCACAGCGGATCATCTTTTTCCATATTACTCTCACTGCACCACTTGGAGTAGCTGATCAGAAAGAGAATTATGGGTATACAACATCGGGCACATGCTGCCTCAGCCATGCTTCCTATTTGAACTGCTTCTCACACGGCAAACACTTCAAAACCTTTCCTGTATGGACCTCGCGGTTCAGAAACAGTTTCTTCCCAAGAGCTCTAAACGCACTCTATCAGTCCATCAACTGCTCCTTGTAGAACTGTTTGTACTTATAAGTACAACTAGCAAAATACCCGCGCTTCGCAGCGGAGAAGTAGTGTGTTAAAGAAGCAATGAAAAAGAAAAGGAAACATTTTGAAAATAACGTAACATGATTGTCAATGTAATTGTTTTGTCACTGTTGTGAGTGATGAGTGTTGCTGTCATATATATATATATATATATATATATATATATATTTACACACACACACATAAACATATATATATACATATCTATACATATACACATATATATACACACACACATATATACATACATATATATATCTACATATATACACATACATACACACATACATACATACATACATACACACACATATATACACACAAATACATATATATATACACATACAGACACACATATATAAACATATATATACATATACATACATATCTACATATATACACACACAGCTATTTCGTATCAGTGCAATACGCTGCTTGTTAAAACGGATAACTCCCGCTCTTACGTGCAAGTCTGCGTGGATATTATGAACTATCGTATTTGTTCAAGTTCTATTTAAATTTTAAATAGAAGGAATTTTTATTTAGTCGACAGAAATATCTTTGGTAGGAATGGTAAAAACAGACAGGAATATTATTCCTGAATAAATCAACTCAAACCTTAAACAACTTATAATATTTTGCTCTCCATAAAAATATATCCTGTCTAAATTATACAAGTTAGAAATAAAGTAAACGTTAAAAGAACAAACATTCAAATTTCTTTACTCTTATGTAATTTTATATAAAAAATAAACTTAGATTTTAAATATCCCAAAAGATTTTGCTCTCCATAAAAATATATCCTGTCAAAATTATACAAATTCAAATATGAACATGCTGCATAACAAAACCTGGAAATATAAATAAAATGTGTTCCTTTCAGCAATAACAAATCAAATCATTCAGTTGTCTTTGCTCATATGTCATTTTAGAGCTGGATGCCTGGCATCTTTTTTTGGCAACAAGTTCGTTTATGTTTGGTGTGAGGTTCTGTGTTGTGGAGATTCTCAGGATGGACTGCAGGTGCTCATCAGTGAGGCGACTCCTGTGTGCTGTTTTGTTAGTCTTTATCACTGAGAAGAGCTTCTCACACAGATATGTGCTACCAAACATGCACAAGGTTCGAGCCGCATGTAGACGGACTTTTTTTGTTCTTCAAAGTCACCAAAGCGCCGTGCAAACTCAGTGCGCTCAGTTTATCAGCAAAGTGCGTATTTGGGAACACCGTAGTGACGACTTGGTTCAACATTACTTGGCAACAGGGAAAGTGGGGCAAGTTGCACTGGTGCATTTGTGTCTCCCATAAAAGTAGCTTCACTTGAAATCACTTTGTGATTGTGCACGGGTAAAAACGTCCGCTGAAGTGTCAGATTCTTATTTAATTCTTCTGCTTTCTGTATCTTCTGCATTGCATTCAGGTCTTTCAGGTTACCCTGATGTTTTGTCTCATAGTGCCGTCTTAGATTAAATTCTGTAATTACAGCCACATTAGCTCCACAAATGAGACACACGGGTTTAACGGCAATGTCATTAAACATATACTCAGCCTCCCATCGGTTTTTAAAGGCTCTATTTTCAGAATCAACTTTTCTCTTCAGCATCGTGTGGGCTAGCTTTGCAATAACTTGCAAGCTAGACTTGATTAACGCGGTAAGTGTTCGGCAAGGCAGCTGAAGCACTGCATTATGGGATCTGTAGTTTATTGTGTTACCAGCGCTTCATATACCCGGGCCATTAATAACAATAATACAGTATATAAAATGATCTCGCGGGCCGGATATAATTACACGCCGGGCCGGATGTGGCCCGTGGCCCTTGAGTTTGACACATATGGACTAAATAGAACTTGAAAAGATATATTTTTTCGTACATCGAGCCCGCGTGCTATTGTGGTTTTGCCTGTATGCCTCAATAAGTCACCCTCCCCTCGCTCTTACTTTTTTACCGTTCATCTAATGAATACACTGAGTATGGCTTTACCAAAACAATCATTGATTGCGAATAAAGTATTGATTATTCGAGTATGTAGATCGGGGTATATATATACATATATATATACCGGCGTATCGCAGCGGAGACGTAGTGTGTTAAAGAAGCTATGAAAAAGATTTGTTTCTTACTGCATCAATAAACAGCTCGTCTTCTTCTTTATCTGAGACCTGACACACTGCATGCACGGGTTTTTTTTTTTTAACACTGTCTTCCTTTAGCGGGACATTCACTTTTTCCACCGTGTGCTTTGTTTCCGCAGTAGCTGCATTTATGAATATGCTTGTATGTATCAGACGCCTCATATTTTTTTGCTGCCTTTTCAATTGTGTAATTCGGTTTTTGTTCAGCGCTCTTTGGAACTGTTGCTTTTTGTCTGTGCACTGCGTCAGTTCACGTGAGCCGCTCGGTGTACATGCATCGAAGTTTCCCAGCTGTGCTGGTGCCATGTCGTGCTATGTCCATGGCTGTGTCTAATGTTACCTAAGTCCCGGCACTTAAAACTTTCTCTCGCAGTTTCGCTGAGTTTGTGCCAAACACCACCCTGACCATCTCATCTTCCTCTGCATAAGCACAGTCCTTCACCCGTGAATATTTACCCGTGGCAGTTTGCTATTGGATTGCCGCTGACGGACGGCCTTATATGGGCAGGCACTAAATTACAAACGCTAGCGGCAGCCTGTCTATGAACTTAATTTAAAGTGTAGGTTTACATCGTGCTTTGTTTCTGAAGTAGCAGAACTCGTGAATATGGTTGTATATGTCACTCGCTCGCTTCTTATTGTTTCGCTGCCTTCTCAATTATATAATGCATGTTTTCTTCAGCGCTTTTTGGGCCTCTTCCTGGTTTTCTACGTACTGCGTGATTACGTAGGAGGCGTGATGATGTCACACGAAACTCCGCCCCCACGGGTTTCAAGCACATCTCCATTACAGTAAATGGAGAAAAACAGCTTCCAGTTATGACCATTACATGTAGAATTTTGAAATGAAACCTGCCCAACTTTTGTAAGGAAGCTGTAAGGAATAAGCCTGCCAAATTTCAGCCTTCTACCTACACGGGAAGTTGGAGAATTAGTGATGAGTCAGTCAGTCAGTCAGTCAGTCAGTCAGTCAGTGAGTCAGTGAGTGAGTGAGTGAGGGCTTTGCCTTTTATTAGTATAGATTACCTCACTGTAAACTTGCAATACAGTTATAATATTGCACAACCTGAGCCACTTTATAAATATCATATTTACATATGATAACAATATCATTTTTAAGATGAAATGCAGCAAAATATGTTTATTATATTATACAGATAAAACTTTAACTTCATTTAAATAATCTATATTGTTAATAATTAAAGGACACGGTGTCGCTATGCTAGCAAGTATCTGGCACTGCGCTCACGGATTGTTCCTGTCTCGCACTGTATGCTTCACTGGGACTGGCGTGGAGGATAGAATAATTAAACATGTACTACAAAGATATTTCAATGTTCCTTAAAAGTTTTGAAGAATCGGCGTTATAAGCTTACAGATGGCTTAATGTCTATTACAGAGCTGATTGTGTGGCGTTTGGGTATTTGGAGAAAGAAAAGTAAGGACAGGAATTGGGGGTTAGTACGTTTGAAAGAGACAGTACTGCCACCATGTTCCCATGTTTAATAACATGCTTTCATTCCTATCATCATGAAAAAGATATCATGTATACATCTCAGTATTTTAATTATTCAGACAGCTGTAATATCACGAATGTAATGGATTCTGTGTCCTGTCGGAGGAAGAGAAAGCTGGTTTAAGAAGCACGTAGTGATTCACACACATAGAGCACATAGAAGATCAAATACAAAACAAAACATTTAACGTACTACTTTAGTTACGATGGGATTTGAGAAACTAGTAAATTTAACGAAAGATTAAGTTTATGATGTTCTAATTTAATGACAAAATAAACTACATGATTAAAGTGGAAATTTTGAGATTAAAGTTGACATTTCATGCTTTTTCCACACTGTGTGCCTTTTTTTTTTTCTCTGTACCCTAATAAGCTTTCATATGACACTAAGATGGTGGGCTACGACTCGCCTTTTCACGGCGACTTTGTTATGTGACTTCTTTTTTATTTCGGGCACTGTGCAACTTTGTGAACTTGAGCTTTCGAGTTTCTCCGACATGCTATGTCACTCGATCAGCTTCCTTTTCTTGTTTATACCACTGTTTAAACCAACAAATAGTACATTTTCCTTGCCACCACTTGGTATTCGCTGAAATTGTGCTATTTTTCCTCGTGGTTTTGCCATTGTCTTTTCACAGAATGCTGACCTCAAGGGCTATTTATATTGATTTACATATTCAAAGAGGCGTAATTCTGGGAGGAGTTGGGGCGGGACAGCAGACGCATGCATGTGCGTTACTTTTCACGCTGATTGGGATTTATGTAGCGGAAGAATGTGGAAGTTTGCGTACGCACAGATTCCTACATCTGGATTTTTCTGTGCATACGCACATTCCCGCTTTTGTGCTTATGCCATGTTATAGTGTGGGTTCCAAGCACAGCATTATACATGAGGCCCCAGGACTGGAGACATCCCTGTTACTAAATGATGTCACTGTAAAAAAATTACAGTATTTTAATTTGATGGATACAGAGCCCCGAGGAGACATTGTGTAATTTTTTTCCTGGGGATTTTTCTGGTGCACACCAGCACTCCTAAGCTTTGCAATTGTTGCTGTATAAATACAATAATTTCCTCAATGTTGCTATAGATTTTATGTCGAAATAGACCTTTAGACTTCAATATATGTTTTAAATGCCTTTCAGTGATAATGTATCCATGATGAACTGCAAGAACAAGCGTTATGTCTTTGTGTTTAAGACCAAGCTGAAAGTATACTTCTATAAAGTCTCCAATTTCCATTCTTCCTAAGTGCAAATATGAAACAGAACTAATATGCATCTGAAATTATGTATAGGTATGGATCCCCTTTCCAGTTACTGTGTGGTTGAAACTGTCTGGTGCGCACTTGTTACTATCTGGTCCACACTTGTTACTATCTGGTGCTCACTTGAAATTATCTAGTACGCACTTGAAATTATCTGGTACGCACTTGAAACTATCTGGTGCTCACTTGTTACTATCTGGTGTGCACTTGAAACTATCTGGTACGCACTTGAAACTATCTGGTACGCACTTGAAACTATCTGGTGCCATTAGAAACTATCTGGTGCGCACTTGATAATATTTGGTACGCACTTGAAACTATCTGGTGTGCAGCAGAAAAATCCCCAGAAAAAAAATCACACAATGTCCCTTTGGGGGATAAATTAGCTAACTAAAATAAGAATTTTCTGAAAATACTTTGATGTTTTGCATAGATTCTTTTGTCCCTTACAATGCAACACAGACTGTTTATTGACGCGGCAACCCCTAAATATGTAACACTAATCACTTACATCACAGGCTGTGTGGGTGTCAAATTAGTCACAGTGATAGAAACTCAGGAGATGCAGTGAGAGATGAAGGACTCTTAGTATTGTGGACATGGAGCATAATTCTGTCTCAGGTTACAAATTCCGGCCACAATAGTTGGTCCAGCATTGTTGGTAGATGCTTCCCAAACCTCCAGGGATACTTACACTATTATTATTCACTCAAAACTAGTTTCTCCTTCCCTATTGACATCAAATTCCTGAACATTTCAGTGTTTTTGCTGAATCTGAGGCAAAGTGAATTCAGCGGGGTCCATTCGTCACTGATTATTATTACAGTTTTTACCCATTGCTTGATCACTATAGACACATGCTTAAACCAAAGTAACATAACGTGAAGTTGTTGTTACTATACCTTAAACAAAGAGTAACCATACCTTAAACAAAAGTGCTGCTTTGCACTTTAGTTGCAATTCTGCAACACACTCGCTCCTTTCTACAGCACACTTGCTCCTGCACACTACACACTATTTCAAAAATGAAGTCTCAGGGTACCATTGGGAAAACACATCTATTCAAAATACAAAACACATTGGGTAATTGAAAATACTTAGACACACACCTGAAAATACTTACAAAACGGAGCACTAATTAGCCAGCTAAAAAAAGACCTCACTTAAGCCATTTTGAGAACTTTGCAAGCATGGAAGCAGGGAGAGCTAGAGGCAGAGGTAGAGGAAGAGGAAGACAGAGAGAGAGAGGAGGACGTTGTCGAAGAGGCCATGCAAGGACCATTATTTCTGATGACATAAGAGCAACTTTGGTGGACCATTTCATAAACCATGGCCTGACTATGAGGTAAGCTGGGCAGAGAGTCCACCCTAATCTAAGCCGTTTCACAGTTTCATCCATAATAAGGACATTCTGACTGGAAAACAGGTATGTCTTCAACTCCCCTATCTAGAGTATTTACAGTACTGTACCATATCACATTGCCATATCACATGTACTGTATTTCAGGGTGGCTAATGCTCCTTTTCGAACAAAAGTGGTAGTTTTGTGAAACATACGATGATAACGTGTTGAGATGTTTCAGTACTGTGTATGGTATACACAGTAAAGTACAGTATATACAGTACTGTAAAAAAGAAGCAAACCAATAACAATTTGTGGTTGCATTTTTCTACAGAATGGCTAGAAGACCTACTGGGGGTGGATGCCAACGCCTGTTCACCCAACAGCAGGAACTTGCCATTCTGAACCTCGTCAGAGCAAACAATGCAATCCGTCTCCACCAGCTACAGCAACAAATACTTGAAGATAGACAGGTATTCAACAACATAAATCGAGTAAGCATTACCACTATCAGACGCATCTTGGTAAAGCACAACATGACCACAAAGCAACTGTATAGGGTCCCATTTGAGAGGAACAGTGTCAAGGTCAAAGGACTTCGCCATGAATATGTACAGGTAAGTGTTACAGTCCTTTACATTTATAATACAGAATGGGTGCAGTCCAGTAACAGCTGAATATGTACCATTGGATAAGTGCCACATAGAAATATTCAGAAAGCTACACAGATACCTGTGTGGTGGGGTGGGGCGGTTCTGTATGTGTAGTAGTGTAGTTGTGTGTTTTGAGTAATGCCATCCACAATATGTATTTTTTGTTGCAGAGAATCTTGGACATGGATGGAACTGCTCAGCCTCATGAATTTATTTACATTGACGAGGCTGGATTCAACCTTAGCAAAAGTAGACGACAGAGACATAGTATACTTGGCCAAAGGTCGATTGTGCACGTCCCGGGGCAGCGCGTGGGAAATATCACATTGTGTGCCGCCATAAGCCTCTGAGGGCTACTGCACCATCATTCCAAACTGGGTCCCTATAATGCGCAACACATAATCACATTTCTAGATGCCCTTCATGATGCAGTTGTACAGAACAGACCAGAGCAGCCCAGGTTTGTTGTTGTCTGGGATAATGTCAGTTTCCATCGGGTTGCTATCATCCGGAACTGGTTCACCAACCAATGATCAATTTGAAGTTGTGTATTTGCCCCCTTACTCGCCATTTCTCAACCCTATAGAAGAGTTTTTTTCCGCTTGGAGATGGCGCGTATATGACCGCCAACAACATGCCAGCATGCCTCTTCTGCAGGCAATGAAACAGGCCAGCGGAGACATTGAGGTAAGGTCAATCCATGGATGGATTTGGCACACAAGGGGATATTTTCCTCGATGCTTAGCGAGAGAAGACATTGCTTGTGATGTTGATGAGATCCTGTGGCCAGACCCCAATAGACGGCAGGATCCATAAGGCCACTTACGCACAATAATGGTTTTCTGTGTTTACAGTAGTGAATTGTTTGTTTTATTTTTGCTTTAACTGAATTTACTGTACTGTATAGTACACGACTGTAATGTACAGTATTTAGTATTTCATTTTTTGGGTGTTGTGAAAACGTGGCTTCTGTGGAACTGAATAAAAACAGTGCAAACAAAAGCCTGCAGTGTTTTATATAAAGTAGACTAGTGTCTTGCTGCTGATTTGGAAGTGTATTCATATGATGCAAGTGGGTATCATTATATCATTAGAATGACATTTTCACAAAGGAGTGTTAGGTTTTGATAGCAGAGTTTCAATTTGACATAGATGTGAATGGTTAATTTCCCAGTGTTGTTTCTTATTTACTTGTGTGTATAGTTTTGACATGAAGTGTTCAAGCAACGGGCAAAAACTGTAACATAATTATCAATATTAGCACTAGTGTAAGCATTATTCACAGTAACACTGCTTACTTTAACATCAGGAACTCCCATCCCTAGCATGTTTCTTCTTTCTTCTGTTTAATGAAGATTGCTCTTCCTTGTTAGATTTTTAATTTGTATATTATAACTATTGTAATAAATAAAGACTCTTCTCAAAATAGAAAAAGATTTGGGGGTTGTCCCCATAAACTGTCGTCCAGACAGAATGAAAAAAAAGATGATTCAAAATGACTTTTCAGTACAAAGTGAATGCAATACTGTAACAAAATGGCGTTTATATAACAGATGGGATGATCGGAGAGGAAATGGTTGGCAGGAAGTGACGATTGGAGGCGGGACCACGGAACCAACGTCATCATGAGTAGACTGGAGTAGTCGAGTGTGGAGCCGGAAGTGACGTCATCAGATTGGAACCGGAAGTGACGTCATCGCAGCCATTTTGGAATTGAATATGGATGTGTTTATTTTTCTTCCGGTTTTCTGTAGGTAGAAAGAGATTCAGGTAAGTACCACGTGATAAACCCTTGTCTCGCGAGATTTCACTCACCTTTAGGCTCTTTGACTGCCTCCAACTCGCACGTGTGTGACATGACCCCCCCCCTCAGCCCAGACCCATCCAGTCGGGCGACCTGCACCGAGAGGTCGTGAACCCGGGAGAGAACATCTGCGTTGGCCTGCAAGGAACCCCTATGATAAGTAACGCTAAAACGGTATGGTTGAAGATCCAAAAACCACCTAGTGACGCGAGGATTCGACTCCCGATGAAGGGACATCCACTGTAAAGCGGCATGGTCCGTCACCAGAGTAAATTCCCGCCCCAATAGGTAGTACCTCAATGATGTGATAGCCCACTTAATCGCCAGGGCCTCTCGCTCCACCGCAGCATACTTCGTCTCACGGTCTAGCAGTTTCCGGCTCAGATACATAACGGGGTGTTCAGCACCCAGTCCTGTGGCCGATGCATCGGTCTGGAGAACAAAAGGAAGAGAAAAGTCCGGAGATTTCAATACAGGTGCTGACGTAAGGGCCAATTTTAAGTCACTAAATGCTTTATCTACTGTATCATCCCATACCACTTTTATAGGTGCCCGTTTCTTTGTCAAATTAGATAAGGGCGCAGCAATTTCTGAGAAATGTGGCACAAAGCGACGATAGTAACCAGCTAATCCCAAAAATGCTTGTACTTGCCGCTTATTTATCAGACGGGGCCAATTTATGATGGCATCAATTTTAAGACATTGTGGTTTCACGACACCTCCCCCCACTAGATAGCCCAAATATTTGGCTTCTCTCAATCCAAAGAAACATTTCTTTGGATTAATACGAAGCCCTGCTGCTGCCAGTGTGGAAAGTACCATTTTCACCTGCCGTACATGATCCTTCCATGTGCTGGAATAGATGACAACGTCATCTAGGTAGGCGGCACAATAGGAATTGTGGGGCCGTAGCAGTGTGTCTACCAGACGTTGGAAAGTAGCTGGCGCCCCGTGCAAACCAAAAGGAAGGACCCGGTATTGCCAATGTCCACTGGGAGTGCTAAATGCGTTTTTTTCTTTTGCAGAATCCGTTAAGGGAATTTGCCAATACCCTTTTGTCATGTCAAGGGTAGTTAGGAATTGAGCGCTTCCTAGTCGATCGAGCAGATCATCCACTCGCGGCATCGGATACGCATCAAATTTAGAGACCTGATTGAGTCGTCAGAAGTCATTACAGAACCTCCAAGACCCATCGGGTTTAGAAACTAGAACAATTGGACTAGACCAAGGGCTATAGCTTTCTTCGATAACCCCTAAATCCAGCATTCGCCTAATTTCTAACTCCACTTCCGCTTTCTTTGCCTCCGGGAGTCTGTAAGGTCTCTCCCTGACAATCACTCCAGGGTCCGTAATAATATCGTGCGCAATCAACGCAGTACGTCCAGGTAATTCATCCACCACCTCAGGTACAGACAAGATAGCCTTGTCGCTGTTCTGGTGTCAAATCGGAACCAAAATTAAGTTTGGCACAGGACATAAAAAGTGAACTAGGCTGTCCGGAGGAGGGATCGGGTTCCCTTTCTTTCCACGGTTTCAGCAAGTTGATATGATATACTCTTTCGCTCGGTCGATGATTAGGTTGTTTAACTAAATAGTCGCCGACACCTTTTCTTTCTTTAATTTAATAAGGTCCTTGCCAATGAACTTACAATTTATAATGGGAGGTTGGGACTAATACCATAACACGATCACCCGGGACAAATTCCCGAATGGTGGTGTTTCTATTATAATAACGTGACTGTGCTGCTTGCGCTTTTTCTAAATTCTCTTTTAGGATAGGTCTGATTTTCTCTAGTCTATCGCGTAATTGCGCGATATATTCAAGAATATTTGAAGTAGGGAGTACCTCCTCCTCCCAACCTTCTTTTAACATGTCCAAAATCCCCCTGGGTTGTCTTCCATATAATAATTCAAAAGGAGAAAACCCTGTTGAGGTTTGAGGGACATCCTGGTAGGCAAACAAAACGAGAGGAAGCAACTGATCTCAGTTTCTTCCGTCCTCGTTAACTACCTTGCGTAACATCTGTTTTAATGTCTGGTTAAAACGTTCAACCAATCCATCAGTTTGGGGATGATAAACTGATGTTTTTAGATGTTTTATCCTGAGTAATTTGGCCACTTCCCTGAACGTTTCTGAAGTGAAAGGAGTCACAGGGACATTTGTGCATATCTATGTGCAAATAAAGAATCGTTCTGCATCTTCTTATGGTCTTCCTGAATGACTTCTTTGAAAACAGAAGAAAGTTTTTTCCACAACATAATTTGGCGAGCAAGCTAGGAGAAAGAAGAGGCTTGGGTCTCCAGAAAGCAGGATTATGCTCTGAGAGCTGACACAAATTGGCGCCCTTTAAAGGTAAGCATTTTTGTTATTAAATTGTTTCTGTCAGTTTCACAGGGATTTCACCCTTCCAAAGGAGACACAGTAAGAGGCTTCTCTTTTTGTACTAAAAAGTGCAGAAAGACTAGGTACAGAACAGAGGGATCAGTTAAGGAATTATTATTAACCAGTAATGGCGCACTGCACGATAACATGCAGTGAATACACTTGACTTGAACATTCATAGTTTTCATACTCTTTCTCTGTAGGTTTAGCATTCGTTTGCTCAGAGGTTGATGCGCTTGCTGCTTCGTTAGCAGCTCTTCTTTTCTCCACCCTAGCGGCCTGCTTGTTATTTTCTTTCATTCACATCTTTTTGCGTTAAAACTGATTAAGTCAGTGTTTGTGTTGCAATAACTTTTCTTTCATTTTTCACTTAAGCTGGCACTTAAGTCTTCAATCTGCCTCAAGAGTGATTAAAGATATGAAGAGGTAGGGGAAGTGATGGCGCAGGTGGTAGGAATGAGAACGGCACACATATGCATGTACCGCACAGCGCCCTGCTAGCCGCTGCAGAGAGTTGATTCTACAATAAAATAAAATAAAAATAAAAAGAGGAATAACCTTGGAGGTCAATTATTACCCCAAAAGCGGATAGTAGACGTCACGTAGTATACGTGTGCCAAAGTTCAGGTCAATAGTTCAAACAGTTTGCGAGCTACAGGTGATTTAACATCCTGGACAGACAAATGAACAGCCATGGTAGCATATTATATATAAGGATAAGTTTGTAAATAAACTAAAATCTATACAGTACTTATAGGTTGCTACGCTACTGCCCAATATATGTAAATGTATTATTTGGGGTCCCAGTAGGTAGGCGTAAGTCCTTGAGTACCACTTCATTGTCAGTTTATTCTTCCAGTAAACCTTATGAGAGGGCTGAGTTGGAGGCAAACAATTCCTGTTTCATCCGGCTCCAGCTGGTTACTTGGGTTGTCAGTTCATAGTTATAAGGTGTTTTTGAGCCGATCACTGTGGAATTACAGTGAATTACACTATTGCAATTCCATTGGAGTGAGTGGAGAGTAGGTGGAACTCCTATAGAATACCGCACAGACGCAAAGGTCTGGGTTGTCCCTGGGAGACTTTTATTAAAGTTTATTTCTTTCTGTTTCTTTTTGTGTACAGTAATCCCTCGCTATATTCCGCTTCGACTTTCGCGGCTTCACTCCATCGCGGATTTTATATGTAAGCATATCTAAATATATATCACGGATTTTTCGCTGGTTCGCGGATTTCTGCGGACAATGGGTCTTTTAATTTATGGTACATGCTTCCTCAATTGGTTTGCCCAGTTGATTTCATACAAGGGATGCTATTGGCGGATGACTGAGAAGCTACCCAATCAGAGCACGTATTATGTATTAATTAAAACTCCTCAATGATATACGATATGCTTCCCACGCGGTGCTTTGCATACTAAAAAGCCCGAACAGCACCTATTGATTTTTGATTGTTTGCTTTTCTCTGTCTCTCTCTCTCTCTGACATTCTCTGCTCCTGACTGATTCGCACACTGGCCTAGAGGATATGGACGCTTCTCTAAAAAATGCTGAAAGACTACCTTCACATTGCTCCCTTCCTTGCAGCTGCTTTATCGGGCAGTGCTTCGCATGCTTAAAAGCACCTATTGATTTTTGATTGTTTGCTTTTCTCTGTATGTCTCTCTCTCTCTGACATTCTCTGCTCCTGATGCACACTCCTTTGAAGAGGAAGATATGTTTGCATTCTTTTAATTGTGAGATGGAACTGTCATCTCTGTCTTGTCATGGAGCACAGTTTAAACTTTTGAAAAACAGACAAATTTTTGTTTGCAGTGTTTTAAAGTCCCTGTCTCTACAACCTCCTGTGTTTCTGTGCAAATCTGTGACCCAAGCGTGACAATATAAAAATAACAATATAAACTATGGTTTTTACTTTGCGGTTTTCACCTTTCGCCGGGGGTTCTGGAACGCAACCCCCGCGATCAAGGAGGGATTACTGTATTGATTTGTAAATATGTAGATGCCTTAGCGTGCATTGAATTGTAGGAAAATTATGTGACTACTATGTGTGTAAATTGTGGTTGTAGTCAGGAAATGTAATAAGTGTTCAAAATGTGGGACGAATTGGACTGATGGTGAAGTAGGAGTTGGAATGACATAGAACATACTATAATGAGGGAATTGGTTAAAAAAATGCTTAAAATAAAAAGAATTAAATATGCAGCTGAGTCATGCTTTTGCTTATAAAAATATTTATAAATATGCAAAATATCCTTCCTTCAGACCCTGATCAAGTCTTAGGGAGAAATTTTTTTTGATGATTATAATATTTAAAAAAGACAATTTCTTTCAAGAATTAAATGCTACCAGTATGTGTGTGTGATAATGAGTATGCTATAATGCTTTTGGAAAGTGTGGACTATGTATGGAGCCTAGATAATACTAGTGTGAGTGTCAGCTGACTTGTTAAATAGGTTCTAGACGTGAAGGTGCATGTATATGTTATGGATGTCATTTTAAATGCATTACATGAGTCATTAAGTAATTTAACTAGGGGTAGTATGATGGTGCAGTGATTAGCACAGTTACCTGGGAACAGGAAATGAAGGCTTAGACTAATACATTCTATGTGTGAAATGAAATAACTTTATACATGAGAGGAAAGGTGTGTGTAAATGCTTTAAATAGTAGTTGCTAAATAATAATAATAATAAAACTTGAGTATGTTAAAATGTGTTAAAACAGTTTAAGTGATCATGAGAATGTTTTGCATTACGTGGATGTCTGTGACTGTATTAAACAAGGTTTGAGAGAATCTGAGAATGTTTGGTTAAAGACAATGTGTGAAAGTATTTGATGTTTGAAATGATGAAGCAATTGATTAAGCTGTATGCTATGTTTTGAAATAAATGTAATAATGATTGGTAGTATTCCCTGGCAGCAGGGAGTGCCGCAGTGGGGTTAAGAGATATCTTTGGACAAGTGGTTGCAGAAAAAGTTCTTAGTAAAAGACTACTGTGCAGTTAACATAACTTCTGGCCTCAGTGTCTATCATTGAATGTCTGCTGTCATCAGTCTCAAATTACTGAACATAATAGTTTACATAAATATATTTGTTTTAGATTCAAACTTAAAATGAATATGATTAGGTCCAATAAAAGGTTTCTAGATTCAGTATAAATGTGTGTGCCCTTTCCTTTGAGTACTGGACATACTAAAATGGAAGAAAGCTATTATAACTTTAAATTTAAGGTAAAAATAGACATTTTTTTTTAAACAGTAAGAAAGTTAGTGATGACCACTGGCTTCCAGTCTGGGCTGTGTTCCATACTAAGACATGCTGTAAAAGGGGGTTAACTAGCAACAAAGGTAGACGGTGGATTTTCTGCAGAATCAACACTCTGGAAAAGCTGCAAGGATATCAACAAAAAGCATGCATGAATATCTAGCCTTAACAGGAGGTCATGGGTAAAAGAAATCAATATTAAGCATACCTAAATTGTATATATACTGTATATACTGTATGCAATGGTGTGATGCACTAACTACCCTGAAAGCATTTTAAATGCAAATAGATTTAGAATAATAAGGCATTTGATACAATGTGATGTTGATTTATTTTTTCCCCATCCACTTCTTGTGTTATGAATAAGTTTTATATTAAAACATTTATACATTAAAAGTGAAATAGAATAGAATGTTATTGTTTTAATGACTACATAGCTCATAGAAGATTTAGCTTTATTTCCTAAAATTTGATGCTCTAATGAAACATTCCGGATACTTGTTAAATTCTGGTTAAAGAAACACAGCATGGCTATGTGTAATGAAACTGTTTAGCTTTAAGATTAAATATTGACATGTAACAATATATGTATTTCAAGATACTTTTAACTTTTGAAACAATTTCAAGGACTTTATGTGGGAAAGGGTAGAATATATTGTGTATGAATTACCTTGCTAGCCTTAGACAAGGTGGAAAATATATTTCTTTTGTAAATGATTTAAATCCCAAAACTTCATACACTTGAACAATTCTGTAAATAGAAAAATGAAAAAAGAGAATGTGGAGCTTAATTGTTTTAGCTTATTTTGAACTCATTTCTAAATTAATTAGAATTTCACCAGTCCGGCGTGTGGAATTCTTTCTTGGTGTGCCTGCTATGATGACTGAGAGATGTTTTCAGGAGGACACTGGTGTTCTATTACCATTTAGGTAATTTTAGGGGAAGGGTACAGAGAACACAGAGACAAACAAATTTCTGTTTTAGAATAATCAGTTGGAATATCTGTAATTTTTACAGGAACCTCCACAGAACATGGTTCTTTAACTAATAAACTTCACACCACTCTATCTTCTCCTTTCCTTTTTTATTGTCTTTCATCTCTGGATGTATTTGTATCATCTGTAGAATTATAACATTTGGCTCTTATCAAGTTGTCATATTAATGGGGTCAGTTTCAAGGTCCTTACTGACCGATACCATCTTGCTCCACATTTCCCCTAAACATAAAATAATAATAGAAAAACTGACACAAGTGTCAATAAGGGGGGAATTTATGTTTTATAATTAATTTTATATTTTAGTTTTCAAAGTTATATTTCATAACAGTAAAGATAATGTCTCAACAGTTTATATATTAAGATTGACTTTATTTTATATTGTGAAGATTTACTTCTTATGAAAATGCTTTCAATTGAATTTTTTATTGAGGGATCTATTTTTCAACATAATTTATACCATAAATGGAAACTTGTTTTTGCCAGCTGCAGAATTCATTTTTTACCATTAAAATAAAGTAGCCAAGATACAAGCAGAAACTGGATTACAATGACAACTTGTTTTACTGCTGTTATTTCAATAAGGGGTACTCCCAACGAAACAGGCCTAACACCTCATGAGACTCTGTTTTGGGATTCATCAGTAACTTTCACAAAATTTATGATGAAGTGGTGTGATACTGACTAATATTAAGCAAAACTCTTAAGTTCTTACATCTGCTGGTAAAAGTATATTGGAAATAAGAGCACTTGAATTTGAACCCGGAGACAGAACTGCAACAACGGTCTGCAAACCAACAAATCACTGACTCCAAGGAGACATAAGCCATACCCAGAGGTGGGTAGTAACGAGTTGCATTTACTCCGTTATGTTTACTTGAGTAACGTTTTTAAAAAATTGTACTTCTAAGAGTAGTTTTACTGCACCATAATTTTTACTTTTACTTGAGTACATTTGTGAAGAAGAAACGCTACTCTTACTCTGCTACATTGGGCAACACTCGAATCATTACTTTTTTTCCATTAGATTCGCTATATTTTTGCCAGAGAGAAGCCACCAGTGGATCTACTGCATGACTGTTTCACCAATCAGACGTAGCAACAATAATCACAAGACTCTGTTTCACCAATCAAGCTTAACCATCACTTCACTGAGTAAAGAACAAGCACGTTTTAACCAAACATGCACGGACACAGACAGTCAAGGTAAAGTGAGACTTCTTCTACGTGCACAAGCTGCCTTGTAATGTTATTTTCTATCAGATGTGCTATTTGGAGGGCAAGTGAATATGTAGTATTATGCTGTCAGTGTACAGTATATCTTGTCACTGTAAGTAGTTTGCAATGTTCAAACATACATGTTACCTACTGTACGTATTGGCTTCAAAAGCTTTGTTGTGAAAAACTGAGATTTGGAACTTTGTGTTATTTGTGCATCTTTATTTTGTAAAAATGTTATTTATTTTTACTCATTTTTTATTTTATTATTTGGAAATCGCAGAATTTGTACATTATTTTAGATTTTTGTCTGTCTTATTACAACATTTCTAAAAAATAAATAATTTATTATGATCAATCAGTTACTCAGTGCTTGAGTAGTCTTTTCACCAAATACTTTTTTACTCTTGAGTAATTTTTTGGATGACTACTTTTTACTTCTACTTGAGTAATATTATTTTGAAGTAACACTACTCTTACTTCAGTACAATTTTTGGCTACTCTACCGACCTCTGGTTATACCAGAGAGGGGATCAAGCCGTGAACTAGGCCATCAGCCAACTGACTACTGGACAGCGTGCTTAAATTCCAGTCCAAGAGGTCACCAGTTCCTGCTGCTAACAACTCAACTGTGCTAGTGTCTGTTGACATCAGAAGATTATTCTGGGTACAGAATCGCAGAGGACAACCTGAATGGCATCCAGACCAGAGCTACCATTCATCAGATCAAGAGCTACAGATATTGGTATATTTCACTTTGAGGTATTGGACCCCAACACCTGATTAAATCCTCACCAGAAAAGAAATTTTGTCACACTTTTATTTTGCAGGGTTCTGTTTTCTGTGGCAGAGCCCACATTAACTGTCCACAGATCATCTACTTGTTTGACAACCAGGTACTTTAATTCTTCCTTCTATTTTTCTGCAGCAATGTCTTTCAAAGAAAATTTGAACCATGAAGTTATGAATGGTATAGGAGGATAGGTTAATTATCTGTAAGCACAGCAAGGCAAATGAACTCTTTTCATTAGCAACATGTATTTATGGAATATTTGTAACCATTATTTTATTAATGGAAACACTGCACAGTATTATGAATTTAAATGGCTACGGCTCCTGACTAGACAGAGGCTGGATGGGGCAGAGGGGGGTGTTTCACTACCCGCCCACCACTCAACCTTGCAGTGTCCTGGTGGGAGGCTGGTGATGCTGCAAGTGGTGACCCGGTTGTGGCTGATCAAAGGCCATTGAGGGTGAATGGGGCGGTGGGGGGCAGCATTAGAGTGTGCCTCAGTTAGCTGCCTGTTGAATGGGGGCGGTGGTGGGCGATTTACTACCCGCCTTTGGCTGCACCCTGTTTGTTCTCCGTGGGCGTACGCTGCAGGCAGAATACTGTATGCAAGTGGAAGTGACTGTGTGGTGGGCAGGGAGTGAACCGCTCCTCACCATCCCCATTGATTCTCAATAGCAAGTTTGCTTGTACTGTTACATACATAGCAAAGAACGAACCAATGAAGACCTTATGGCACTTGAACAGCAGATGATAGCTTTCAGCAAACGAAACCAGGACCTAGGGACTCCAACAAAAAAGTTTTCTACAAAAGAGTTAGCTGATGCATTTTGTCTCATCGAAGCAGGAATGGCAAAGTTAAAGGAGCAAGATCCTGATACAGAGAGGTTCACCAAAGTTTACCAAACAGTTACCGAAGCCCTGAGATGCTACAAGGCTATTTATGATGAGAAAAAGAAAAGCCCCGTGCAAACCTCCCTTGATGCCTAGTTTAAGAAACCAGTCCTATCCTCTTCATCAAGTCCATCAAGTTCTACCAACATTGTTTAAGGCTGTACTGTATTTGAAAATGTTTAAGCATTTACTGTGCATGCACAGAAAGGTAAAAATAAATAATATGTTGAGACAAACATCTGTCCAAATTGCATTTATTAAAATAATGTACCTGTTACAACTTACCTACAAATTCAACTTAAGAACAAACCTACAGTCCCTATCTCGTATGTAACCCGAGGACTGCCTGCATTAGGAATTTTGCATTAGATACAACATTACGACTAAAATTTTGTGTTATTCGTTGTTAGTTTTAAATGTGCTAAAATTAAGATGCAACTTTTTGCAGGGTATAGGCCAAACTTTTTAACATTTTTAGAACAGGGTATAAGGGGAAAAAAAAGTTTGTGGGATAGTGTTTTAACAGTGTTTTCAGGAACTGGGATATTCAGGGCCATATGGACAGAAATAGTTGGCAATAAAGGACAAATAATTGATTAATACCATGGCTTCTTGAGCCTAAGTATTATAGAAGATAGCAAAACAAAGTATAACATTGTAATTATTTGACACAACAGAGATGGAGTGTCTTATGCAAAGAGTTGGTAAGTGTGGCAGAAGACTTTACCATCAATAAGAAGCCTGGGTACAACACTTGTAATTTAAATTTGACCTTGACATGAATGAGTGGCTTGAATTAATGAGACTAGTGCTGACATATTCCAAAGGGAGGATTTACGCCTACTTCTGCAAGATAACTATTTGTTTTATGCAGTAAAGGTGATCACCTAATTTAAGACCACAACTGGATGTAAGAGGCAACTTTGTGATGAGAGCATGAGGATACGAGCATGGTGGTTTGTAGAGATATTCTGTCTCTAGTTATTGTTATGCACATCATTGACACCATAAACTAGACACCTTTGAAGTTTTTAAAGTAAATGCTTGTGCTCTCAATGCTTTGATCAAAAATGAAAATACAAGACTAGGTACATTTCTATGAACCAACACAGCTAATGTTTATTGGATAGGAACACACAGGGAAAATAACTTTCATCAAACATCAAACATCATAATACTTTATCATCATTTTTGGAAGGTATGAATACTTTATATGGGACACAAGTTTAAGATTTATAAAGGGCAGCATGTAATGCCAACATAGTCAAATGAAGAAAAAGACTGATACATGTTACTGTTTGACTTTATTCATTGTTTTTAATTTTATTTGCTTTATTGATTTATGTGATTATCTTAGGCATTTATGATTTACACTTATTTCTGTTATTCCCCAAATTTAGCTATCCAGGGATCTTGTACTTCCTTTTAGCCCCAAAGGGATGACATATTTGGTATACACACATGTTCTGTTTAGATCAGAAACAGTTAAAGTAGGAGACTAAACCTTGCAATTTTAGTGGAACTTTAAGAGGGTCAAAGCAGGGAAAATGTATAAAATTTTAATCATATTTTTAATCAATACATCGTAATTTTTACAATTTAATACAAGTATATACTTAAATTGAGTTGTATCAATGGATTATTAAAAGTATAAGGAAAAGAACTACAGGTAATTTAAGGGTTAACTAAACAAGGCCTAAAGCTTGAGCAAGTGAGAGTTGCCTCATCTTAAGAGGAACAATCAAAGTAACTGATATAGTTAAAATGAAGTAAATGAGTAATAAACACCCTCTTAAAAGTGGGAACAAACTACTGAGAAAGCCCAAACACACATATCATGAAACAGTGATAAGATCAATGGGAGGAGCTGTAGGACACCCCTATTAACAAAGCGGTGTTTAGAATAATGGAAGAACAGACATGTATACAAAGTTACTGGTGGCTGTAGTCAATTGGCTAAGATGATAGAATTCTGCATATTAACAGTCAGATGGTGTGATGTATTAGATAAGGTAATGGTAATAGAAAAGTATAAAAGGGAATGAATTGTTTTATTGATTGCTCATTCCATAAAAACATTTGTGCATATCTATGTGCAAATAAAGAAACGTTCTACATTTTCAACTGGTCTCCGTGAATAACTTCTTTTAAAACAGAGGAAAGTTTTTTCCACAACATATAACATAATTATTCACAAATTGACTGTTTGTTTATGACAATCATTTGCAATTTCTTAAATCTTACTAATATGATGCAGTTGTTATCTTTGCCCATACTAAACTTATTTTAAAATGTACATTTATAGGCTTTACTGATGGCAATTGAATCTTTGTTTTAGAGGATAACATTTTATTAAATTTATTTCCTCTCAGATATGAACTGATTTTCTTTTTCTTTTCTTTTTTTTTACTTTTGTATAGCAATACATCCTTGATTGACATATACTCTTTTCTTATGACTATTTTTTGAGATCATCAGAATTTATATAAAAAGGAAAAACACCACTAACAACAATAATGCTAACAATTAAAAGTTGGTGAATTAAGCAGGTTTGAAATACATTTTTCTTATAAGGGCTTTTCTTGACACCCAAGGCTGCTGTAAATGGAAAATAAGATATAGCCTCCACACTATTAGGCTGCAATTGGAAAATGTGTTGGAATATAGTGGCTGTGTATAGAACACTGCTTTGCCTGCTGGATTTAAAAGCAATGACTTATTTGATTTCTTTTTAATTATGCCACAATTAAATGCACAACACAATACTTTGTATCTGAATGTTTTTTCAGTATTGGAAAAATCACTCATGTATAAGGTTTTCCAGTTGGCAGCATCAGCCAAATTAATTTCTTCACTGGTGTAATCCAGGAGTAATGGACATTTTCTTCAATAAGAACAGCAGCACCTCATTAAGGAATGCTTTCCAATGCATTATGCACTGCTGACACTTGTATGCTACTTCTCATGTTTGTTTGAGTCACCACCGTATTTGCTGATTATGAGCTTGCAAGAGTGCAGGTGCTTTGGTGTTTGCAGTCACTGTTTAAAAATTATTTTCAGCAGGTAAGTTGTCAGCTTTTTCATCAGATCTTTCAACCTTAATAGTGTTTTCATGCCAGTCTTTCTGAAGGTCAGTTTTGCTCTTCCTTGTTTTTCCTGGTTGTTTTTTGAATCCTAGTTCTTTTCAGCTTTTTCTTCCATTTTGTTTCTGTGTTTATGCATAGCGTTTGTCTGCTCTTTGGAGCAGGGTACAGTTAGGACTTCTTTGTGTGTCCGAAAGGGCAAAGAAAACTCTTGAGGAACACTTTGTGGAGCTTTGTTATCTTTTTCTTGTTAGTTTTAACGAAAGGGGTTGATAAGCCATGTGTACTGAATATTAATATTTTTCACCCCTGTTCAGAAGGCTCACATCATTTTCTATAAACATATATGCTTTTCTTCAGTCATTTAATATGATTGTAATTTTAGTGATGTCGTTTCACTGCAGTTTTGTTCCTGTTTTTAGAAATCCATACCATTTTTTTGTGATGTTTTCCTATGACTGCCTCGGTAGTCATGCTGGTTGCTATACCACATGATCTCAAACGGCATAATGAATGAAGTCATCTCACTGTGACTAAGTCAGTGCCACAGTATACCCTTCATCCTAGCTTTGTATACTTTACTATCAAATTTCTTTGTGTGAATTGTATTTTTTTGGATGAAGCTTTTATAACAATTAGTTTGATTTTTGACTTCTGCTTTGGTTTTTGACTTTTCCAAGACTTCATTCATTATACTTTCTTGGTGTCGAGTCTTAGCTGATTTTTTTTTTTAACTCTGATCTTGCTCTGTCCTAAAAAACAAATAATTTTAAAATATTTTATTTCCTGGTCTTTTCTTCACAACCTCCATTTGGACTTGACTCTTTTCAATCAGTACTTAACACCATGTACTGGTTGACTCTGTCAGATGTCAAAGACAAAGTCATAAAGTCAATTTCAGTGGGAGGTAGAATGTGTCTTTATTTCCTGTGCAGAGTCATCTGCAGTGCACTGAAAGTAATAACTGATTTGCAGCAGTTGATTAAACGTCTTAAATATACAGTTAATGACAGGAGTACATGATTAGTGGGCATTTCTCCTGTCTTTGCAAGATACTGATAAATATGACCGACCCTGGAGTTAGTATGTTTTCTTATTCTCCTGCTTGTTGCAACTTTTATCAGTTCTAAACCTTGTAAATATGAGAAAAACGTAACACAGCTTTAATTAAAACACTTTTTAAGAGCAGAAGATAATAGTAAAACAGTAATAATCAAGTAGTAAAAATCATATTTGACAGTAAAAATCATATTTCACACAATACAAACAAATTTGGTATTATAACAATATTTAATTTTTGACAGCTGACACAATAGCAAACCAGCATGCATGACATAGAGATTCATCTTATTTGTAAGTGATTAGATAAAATGCATAGGAGTCTACTGGCCTAAGACGGCAGGTGGATAAAATGAAGAAGCTGGTACAGTCAATGTTTGATGTTCTGCTACAAGGAAGTCCAATTCTGTTAAATCATTTGAACTATCTTAACCTGTTGTACAAGAACCAAAAAACATTTATGCTTTAGTCTGTGGTGGTACCTCAGGTAGATGTGTAATTATTTAACCCAATAGCGAGTCAGCGAGACTTTCAATTATAGTCTTTCTTTTCCCACAGACAAAGCATATATATTGGTCAATAGATAAACAGCCATAATAGGGAGTGTTGTGGGGTACAAAATCTGTATATTTTGGTTTATATTTCTGTTATATTTTGTTCAAGACAAGACAACAGATGAACTACATTCAGGACAAATCAAAGCATGTCTTCTTCCCAGTTATATCTCACTTTTAAAACAGCTGTTCCAACAAAGAAATAAAGACATGCTGGTGGCTCAATTACTTTATAACCTGAGAAAGGATGAACATATAATTGTTTTACAGCCTGGGAAAGGAAGACATAGTGACACCTCAGAGAACATAAAGTTTTATTGTTTGGGAAAACGGACAGTGAATTAATTTATCATATTGACAGCCAGCCAATAAGAATATCTAACAATCACATCTTGCAAAACCCCCTGGTACAATTTTAGAATAAATATGCTTTGTCGGAGGAGTGATAAAGTAAGTGAGTGAGGAAGTAAGGAAGGAGGGAGGAACAAGAAGGGATGAAGATGTTTCTGGTCGTCAGAAACACATCATGAGCAACTACGAGTGCTAGATCACAAGCTGTCTGTGACATTCATCCTTGTCATCTTTAACTTTTTCAAAAGCTTTTTCTAAAGACTATATATATCCAGACTTTTTTATCAGTCCTATGTTCTATTATTCTTTGTTCCACTGGTATTATTATTATCCTTGTAATTAATACCATGCTGCATTTAACTTTCTATGTTTTGTCTTAATGTCTATAGAGGGATTGAAATAATAAGGTAGATTTCTTTGAGCACCTGGTGCAGCCGGAGGTTTGCCATTACCTCTGTGCTGCGAGGTTTATTAAGACTGCAAGTGAGAGCTCCACTCAATAGTATGGAACAGTACGTAAAGTAAGGTATTCTTGGCTGATAAATGGCCTATAGTCAAGGATGCTGAGCCTTTGTATGTTTAAAAGTATTTTTGTAGACCAAAAGTAATATTTAGGTCTGAGATATGATTAAAACATTGTATGTTGTTTGTCCCGATAAAAAGTAAGTCTCTTGAAGTGCTGAGAGAGTGACAGGCTGTGTTATTCCTAAAGCACTTGTGTGGTTTAAAGTACTAGAGATTGACCAGCTGTGTGCTTGTCATTCATAGGGCACTGTGAGGTTCTGCATGTATATCTATGTATGTGTGTGTTCATCTTAAAGTGCAACAGTAGACCAACCCGATAACAAACTTGATGAGTACATTTACCTTTGAAGAAAACAGGTAAAGGGTAAGTAAAGGGAAATACTACGATAATACAGGCAGCTAATGTATTGGAGGGTTAATATCTCTGTACCTGTCCTCTAATGGAGTTTCTATGTGTTTTGTTCAGTATCTGAAGCCTCCAAGAGAAAAGCTATAGCAGCTTCCAAAATCCTGAAATTAAGACAAGGTTGGTCACATTGTTGAGACTGTATAATGGATGTAAAACTCTAGAAGCTAAAACGTCTTGGAATCAAGCTACTCACATTTCAGTTTTTATTTAGAGTCTATCATCAGTAAGGATTTACTAGCAATGATATTAATAGTCCCCTTAAGAAGTAATGCAGCTAGTTCACAAGCTATGTACATCTGAGTAAAGTGTGAAGTAAGAAAGTGCTTCTGTCCTACTCTATTCTTCACCTACTTTGGAATCCCCTAGGCAACACAGACAATTTAAAAGTACATACAGTATGTCTTAAGTGTGACCGAAGCATATTTATAAAAGTTGCCTCAAATTGAACAGAAGTTTCCACTTAGTTTTCTTAGGGCTACATTAGCCTGTCAGTTAAATCTGAATGTGATCAAACAACTACAGCATTAAAAAGGGGAATTTTACTAGGTTAACTCTGGTTAAAATAACAGAATAAATTGGGAAACTATGGAACAGGAATTCTACTCTGATGGTTGATTGGTGTCTTGTTTGCAGTACAGTATCTTAAATCTTACTCTGTAGCATTTTCTGGAGTGCCTTTCAGGTGCATACTTTGAACTTAAGAGGTTTTCAGTAAAGAGATGTCATTATTCAGACCATCTCATATGCCCTATGATTGTCCAATACCTTTTACCAGGAGCCCATCTGCATATAGGGCATTTTATCCTTGGTTTATCCCAGAGACCAAGTTGATTGAAGATTAGATCAATGAGAATCTGATTATTGGTTTTATTAGTCCTTCCAGTACCCCCATTATTGCCAGCTTATTTTTTTATAAGTAAAAATTGATGGCATATCACAGTTGTGGATTGTTTACAGGGAGTTTACCAAATGTAAAAATAATTACCTTCTGCCATGGAATATTCCATTGCTAAATTACTTCTGGGGATCTAATATTTAAAAAAAAAAATCAAATTAAGGATCACACTTTGATTAGTATTAGTGATGGTGATAAATGGAATGCAGCATTTAATACCGCCACTGGACATTTTGAACATCTAATAGTGTGATTTGGCTAATGCATATTCATTTTTTTGTCATTCATTAATTAATGATATCTACAGTTTATGGATATGCTTTGTAAAATTGTACCAGGTTGTATTGATGGCACATCCATTTCCTTCTTTATTTTGCCACTCATGTGTGATAAAGATGTTACATAGACTGTGGGAAAATATATTATTCACACATATTATTCACTTCAATATTTAAATTCAGGCTGGAAATTCAGCAGTTTTATTTTACCATACCCTTATTGCAGCTAGCTCCAAATCATTTGTTAGCTATTTGCTCCAAAATAAATTATTACCAAATTTTAATTGTCCTTTTCTATTTTTTTTCTCTTATTGATATCCTGATTTGGTGCTAAGTAGCACTACTACTTTGATCAGTCTACTTTGTTCATAGAATTAGACATCAGTGTGTTTGAGATCTTTGGTTTTCAACAATTGCTGGTACAACAAAATGGTCTGGTGCAGTATGGCAGCTGTACAGTTTGTAAGTGGCGGACATCAGCATATGCATGTTTAAATGTATGATACCCAGATTAAGGAGTGGGTATAAGGCAACAGATCTGTGACTTTGTCCATCATAAAGGACTGCAGAACCACATAAGGTTTATTTTCTCTATAGATCCTGTAAGGTGGAGTTTTTGTTTTCTTTTTCTCTGCTGTCAGTGTTGTGGAGAAATCTGAGCAGAGTCTTCAAAAAGGCAGTCAGAATTTAGACTTTACTGCACAGCATAGAAAACAATGGCAGAGCACATAAAGCCTGTCTAGTTCATGAAGTGAGCCCAGAGTGTTTGATGAGCCCCGAATTTGTTGCAGTTCTTATCACAAAATGCCCTACCTTTACACTGTTTCCTATCATCTACTGTATAGAGTTTCTCATGGTGATGACCTCATTCAGCACCTTTTCTCATAACAATCACCTGGTGTTCCAGACTTTCTCATAGCAATACCCTTGGCCCCGTAGATATCCCCATAATAATCTTCTTCCCAATTAATCACTTTGACTTGGACAGATTTGCCACCTGGAGGTGAGCATCACCTGATTATCCCTACCTTTATTTTCACATCCTAAGGCTGAGCCATTAAAGAACGATGGCCTTTGGTTAATCAATTCTTACAATTAAGTTGGTATCGGGAGACCCCACATATGAAAACCAGACTGTCTAATTAATAATTCAATTAATGGTTATTTATTGCACTAGCATCCGTGTAAGGCTAAAATAATAGACAACTGTGTCATTAAGCGGCAGCGCGCAGCTTCACTGATAAGGGCCAAGCTGCAGACAGCTTTGACACAGTGCTTCATACTTGAAAGAAGGAAAAAAGACAAGCTTTTAACAATTGATTCTTTTAGCTAACTACTGTGTTCTCCTGTAACTTTATTAATTGTCATTAGGATATATAAAGAAGCAGTGGCATATGAACTTAATGCTAAATCTAAAATATATATGTGCGTGCTAATATGAAAGCCCATGAACGCAGACAGCAGCACTGTTATGTTGTAGTGCGCAGCTGCACACTTGTCTGTAAGCTGCTGCTTACTTCACGGACATCTATGAGCAGGGAAAGATCCTTAACCTTCAATAATCAACTCTTAAGCTCCTATATAGCTCAGACTAGCTTGATATTATAATGCATTTTATTGTAACTTTATTGCCGAAGGTATTTATGAGCCCTAATACTTCTAAATGCCACTTGAGTACTTATATGTTTATGCGTTAGCTTGACAGCTTGCCCTTTACTCACACAGGCAAAGGCCCTGAATGCAGTTTGTTTAGTCATCTGTTCAGCACTTGCATTCTCAAAACAAAATCTGCCTGCTTGCTTCTTCAGAGAACATAATGACCTTGACTCACAGAAGTTCAAAAGAAAGCAAGCAAAAGGCAGACAAGCAAGGGCCTTTCTGCCAAATAAATGGTGTCCTTTTGAAGCTGTTTCAAGCCTAGACTAGCTAAGAGCACTAAAACTAATGATGAAGCATAATAATCCTTGATCAAAATTCTCAACATCAACTGACTACATGTGTCACACACGTGCGCATGGGAGGCAGCTAAAGGGCTTGAGTAAGGGCAATTCCGAATCAGACCAGGATGTGGCAGAGTGCTCTGACTCTTTTTCTCCCTTGCCTGTAGACCATTCACGGGAGAGCCCACCTGGTCCTCTTGACATCACTTCCAGGTCCGAGCCTATGGAAGAAGACCTTGCTGGCTCTGGCCCCTATGATGTCACATCTGGGCTCGAGCCTATGGTGGAAGACCCTTATGAGCCGGACCACTTTGACCTCACTTCCTGTCTTCCCCTTTAAAAGCCTCAACCTTTTTCCTATTCCCTCAGTTCTGTTTTGGACTCGGTTTTGTGCACATCAGTGCTGTTTATAGTTTTGCAGCTTCGCAGCCAGGATACCAAATATACGGGTGGCTGCCCCAAACCTTGTTATGACTCAGAGTGGAGTTTGTGACACTAGCTAGATCTCATGTTTATTATACCCACAGTTAAATTTAGCAATTTGTCCTAAAAAGACTTTTTAAAAAGGACAAAAATGGACCAAAAGACAAAGCACAGAGGAAGAGTTGAAAAAAAAGTTGAGCAAACTAATGGGGGTTCAATATCAGAAGATCAAAAGTAACATGCAAATATTCATAAACTAAAAGTACAAACAAGAAGTTAAAACTATTGTTAAACAAAGAAAAAAAAAACTTAACAGATAGCAAAAATTTGTTTGGAAATGTAAATTCTTGTATGCTGAAAACACTACACTGTTATATTGTATAGTAATGAAGTGATGATGTCACTAAGAACCACCAAAATAATGTTAAACAATATTGTGAAACATATGAAAAATCAAAATAGCATAACAATTAAATCATAACAACAAAAATAACTACTACACCAAAAATGAGAAAAACACATAGAATCATAACAATGTTAACATGCATTTGTTTATATTTTATCCAATCTACTTACCTCTATTATTATCAATTATTCTTGATGGTGTATTATACTTTTGTAAATCTGTGTAAGCACTATGTGCCTTAGTAAAGAACACTACGTACTAATAAACTGAATTGAACTGAATTCAGTCAAAGGGAGAATGTTGTCTAAAGTGTCTGTTCTGAGATTCTGGTGGAAGCTGCAGTTTTGTCTTAAAACAGCTTATTTTTAAAATGGCTCAATTCTTTTCTTACTTCCAAAGTTAAATGTTCTGTTAAGCAAGTTCATAAAATGCCAGTAATGACAATTATCAGGTTTTTAAAAAGTGTCATGTGAAACAAAGCAAAAAGGTTAATTAAAAAACTGGCTTGAATTATTTTGATATATCTAAATATATTTTTTACCGTTGTTCTGATAAAGTATAATACAGTCAACTCTGTAAACTGATGAGATTGTAAGCTAATTCAAGACATTGCTGTGTTGGCTTTTTAGTGTGTAAAAAATGTTAGCAAATTGTAATAAAAAAATGATCTACTTTTTCAGAAATCTTAACCACCCTTCATACAGTGGATTCAGAAAGTTTTCAGAACTCTTCACTTTCAGTACATTTTCTATAAATTTTAAATGGATAAGTTTGCTATTTTTGCCCACGAATCTACACTCATTAACCAACAATAACTCAGTGAAACCATATTTTAAGAAAGGTTTGCAAATGTATTAAATAGTCAAAAATTGAAATCTCTTATAACTTTGGGACCCTCAGACACTTTGCTGTGGCATTCCAAATTGCGATAAAGTGCATTTTATTTTTTTTAATTATCCTTAAAATAAGTCTAGAACTTGATTGGAGTCCATCTGTGGCAAACTGAATTGATTGGAGATATTTTAGAAAGGCACACACCTGTGTATATAGGACCTTCAATTCACACTACACGTTAGGACAAAAACCAAGCAATGAAGCCCACAGTACTGCCTATACATGTCTGGGATAAAATAAGGCATAGAGCAGGGAAAAGGTATAAATCCATTTCTAATGCTTTGAGTGTTCCCAAGAGCTCAATGGCCTCAATTTTGAAACAGAAATACAGTGATGCCTTGTACTTTGAACCTAATTAATTTCAGGAAGCCTTTTGAACTCATTCGAAGTCTGAATCAATTTCCCCCATTCTAAATAACGGAAAGTAAATTAATCCCTTCCTAGATGTTACCCAATACCCATTAAACACAAAATACACATAATTTAAGGTAAAAATAGCACAATTAAATTCCCTAAATAATAAATTAAAACATGACAATGATAAATAAAACACCTAAATACTCCATGATATAATTAAAATTGCCTTTACTGTACCTTAGTGAGGAGTGCTGATGTCCTGTTGATAGCTTTCATGTTTCACAATAAGTTCTTTTATCACCTCAATCATCCACACTACAACCTTCCTCTTAGGGTTTGTTGCTTCCACACTCTTCTTGTATGCCATGGTTAATATATAGGGGTTATATACATATAACCAAACACACCAAAAATAAAGTGAAAAAGCACTGAAAACACACAAACATAATGCAAGAGATGCTTTCACAGCAAGAGCAAATGACAACTTGGATGCACAACAGATGATGTTTACACTCACTACATAAGCGCCATCTTTTGCTTCATTTTTTACACTGCATGTACAGTTTAAACATAGAAGCATCATTCGAACTTGGGTTCAAATTTCTCTCTAATTCAGCTTTGAACTCTGGAAACATTTGAAGTTAGAATAATTTGAAGTATGAGGCACTATTGTACTGTGAACTAGGAGTACCAAAACATATAATCCCAAAAATACTTCCAAAATACCCCCTAACCCCTGGCTAGTAATAAGGGCAATTACAGAGTCTTTAAAAAGAAATTACTTTTTCTTCCACGAAGACTGAAGCTGCAAAGCAGCACAAAAGGCAAATAGCAGTTGTCTGTAACACAAAAGGCAATCCAGAGCCAACAAGTGTCAATAGAGATATTCAATGAATGGTCAAAAAAGGAGTAATATGTTCAAAAATCCCAAGCACAGAACTATACAAAGAAACACTCACAAACACCCAAGCACATTCAAAATGAACTGCCAGGAACAGTTTGAGACCCTAAGGATTTAAAGAGTGGAGGGCAATGATTGGCAGGTTGCCCCACCTCTTGGGAACCACCCTGAAAACACAAGGCACATAAAAAGGCAACTTATACTCAAAAAAAAAACCAAACAATACCCCAAATTCAGACAATACATAAATAATATCAAATATCTAACATAATTCACAATATTAACATAAACAAAAAATCAAACATGATCAAAAAATATCTGAATCTCAAGCCGGGGGACTGAGGTAAGGATAAATACAACCAAATACAGAGAGGGTCTTGAGGAAAATTTGCTCCAGAGTGCCTGAAACCTACAACTGTGGCATCTTTCAGCACAATGACTCAAAGCATACAGTCAAGACAACACTGGAGTAACTTAGGGACAAGTCTTTGACTGTCCTTGAGTCACCCAGCCAAAACTCAAACTTAAACCCCTTGGAATATCTGTGGGGAGACCAGAGAAAGGGAGTCTTACATGGTGTGTTGCCTTGTGGGTGCATTGGTGAGAGACCTCCATTGAAGGGTGGATAGCCTGTTGGGCAGAGCAGGAATGGATCCATTAATCATTGTCCATGTTGGAACAAATGACATACATAAAAGCAGGCAGTCAGTTTTGCAGTTCAGATTTAAAGAGTTAGGTGCCAGGCTGAGAAGCAGAATTAACAAAGTAGCCTTCTCTGAAGTTCTGCCTGTGTCACATGCCAATTCAGGCAATAGTGAGGAGATTAGAAGGCTCAACGTGTCATTCATATTTTGGTGTAGGATAGAGGGGCATGGGTTCCTGGACAATGGGGCTCCTTCAGGAACAGTTGGGACCAGTAAACAGAAGGGGTACCAATAGTTTGGGAAGTGTATGAGTGGGTTAGTTAGGATTGTTTAAACTAGTAAATAGGGGGCAGGGAGTTTAGGATAGGCCAGATTTAGAACTTCACATGAAAGAACGAATAGCAATGTAATAACAACACACAGTAACTTAATATCTAGCCAAAGTTAAAGTAATAAAGTATGTTAAAATTAATGAAATGGAATTAAATGTAGCTGCAAATAATTGTGAAATACTAGGGGGTAACAGAATCCTGGCTAAATTATACAGATCTGCAGGAGTATAACATAAATGGATACATGTTATTTAGGAAAAACCTGCAAAACCAAAAAGGTGGATGAGTCATCATTTATGCCAAACAGAATTTAAATGTAAAGCTTCTCCAGTTAGATCAGGAAGTACAGCTTAATGATGATGATTGGATTCAACTAGAAAGCATTAGGCACTAAGGCTTCATATTAAGAGTGTGTTATAGTCCCTCTAATGTAGATAACAGTTTAAATATATATAATTTTTAATAATAATAATAAAATGGCAAGTTTAGAGGGGTAAATTATAGTCATGGGGAAGTTTAATTATCCAATTATTAACTGGGCAAACTTTAAGCAGATAAAACTTAGGCAAGGTTTAAGTAAGAAGTTGGAATAAGTGCTTAATTGTTGAGACAGTTGGAGGAGATGTGGGAAAGGTTTAAACGTATTTTACATATAATGCAGCCACCTCAGGGCAGCAATGATAGATTACTTGTATTCTGTTTTGTGTGCTGTATTTACCCCTTTTTTGACACCCAATGCACACTCAACCCAATCTTTCCCAAGATTTCTTCCATTTTTATATCCTACAAGGGGATTTTTGTCTGTTCTAAGGGAGTCAAGGATGGGGGACTGTCAAAAAACAGGGCCTGTTAAAACCCATTGCAGCGCTCCTTGTGTGATTTTGGGCTCTAGTTGTTGCAGGACAAGTTCATCCCAAAAATCAGAAGCAGTAAGAAATGAAAGAGATCTCAAAGGTGAGTTAATAAGGAGCTAAAAAGGAAGTTAAAAAGGAAAATGTAACTTTATATGGCCAATAAGACTAGTAACTCCAGTGCTAACCGCAGGGCACAAGAATGAGAACAATGGTTAAAAAATGCATTAGGATGGTTAAAAGACAGCTGGAGAGGAGTACTGCAGAAAAGACAAAAGGTGACTTCGAGATTCTTTCAATTGTAACCACACGGGGCATCACTGAGCCCCAAACCAAAGACACAGTAATACCCAACACAATTCCAGGTTCAAATAAATTATTTTTATTTGACAAAACACCTTCTTTTCCAGAACACCAGCAAAATACACCATTTACAATTCTGTCCCTCCTTCCTCCAAGAGTGTTGCCCACTGCCTCCTGACTCTGACCCCAATTAAATGAGTCAGTAGGCTCTCTTTTAAACTAGACCCTAAAACTGCTTCTGGTCTCCTGCCCAAAGTCATTCAAAGCACTTTGTTGTGTGGAAACAAGGACAGTCCTCCTCTGGCAGCACCCTCTGGCATTTCCCAAAGACCTGAACTGGGCTGCTTTTCCAGACTCCAACTCCCATGCTATGCAGGTTTCTTTATCTAGCCCAACCTTGAGGAACACTGCCACCTGTTATGTGTTGTAACGAACTGCTCCTTTCCTTTTGCTGATTATGGTCTACAGGTAATGAAAACTCAAAATTCAGTATCTTAGAAAATTTGAATATTACGTAAGACTAATAAAAAAATGGTTTTTAATACAGAAATGTTGGCCTACTGAAAAGTATATCTATGTACTGTATGCATTACTGCATTAATGCGGCATGGCATGGAGGCGATCAGCCTGTGGCACTGCTGAGGTGTTATGGATGCCCAAGATGCTTTGATAGCGGCCTTCAGCTTCTCTGCATTGTTGGGTCTGGTGTCTCTCATCTTCCTCTATGGGGTTTTGGTCAGGCGAGTTTCCTGGCCAATCAAGCGCAGTGATACCATGGTCATTAAACCAGGTATTGGTACTTTTGACAGTGTGGGCAGGTGCCAAGTCTTGCTGGAAAATGAAATCAGCATCTCCATAAAACCTGTCAGCAAAGGGAAGCATTAAGTGCTCTAAAATTTCCTGGTAGACGGTTGCGCTGACTTTTGACTTCATAAAACACAATGGGCCAACACCAGCAAATGATATAGCTCCCCAAATCATCACTGACTGTGGAAACTTCATACTGGACCTCAATCAACTTGGATTCTGTGCCTCTCCATTTTTCCTCCTGACTCTGGGATCTTGATTTCCAAATGAAATGCAAAAATTACTTTCATCTAAAAAGAGGACTTTGGACCACTTAGCAACAGTCGTGTCCATTTTTTCCTTAGCCCAGGTAAGACGCTTCTGGTTTAGGAGTGGCTTGATACAAGGAATGCGACAGTTGCAGCCCAAGTCCCGGATACGTCTGTGTATGGTAGCTCTTGAAGCACTGACTCCAGCTGTAGTCCACTCCTTGTGAATCTCCCCCAAACACATTTATTCCTTCCACTCAACTTTCCATTAATATGCTTGGATACAGCACTCTGCGAACAGTCAGCTTCTTTAGCAATGACCTTTTGTGGCTTACCCTCCTTGTGGAGGGTGTCAATGACTGTCTTCTGGACAACTGTCAAGTCAGCAGTCTTCTACATGATTGTGTGGCCTACTGCACAAGACTGAGAGACCATTTAAAGGCTCAGGACACCTTTGCAGGTGTTTTGGGTTAATTAGCTGAGTGGAGTATGACACCATGAGTCTACAATAGTGAACTTTTTCACAACATTCTAATTTTCTGAGCTACTGAATTTTGGGTTTTCATTAGCTATAAGCCATAATCAGCAAAATGAAAAGAAATAAACACTTGAAATATATCACTTTGTGTGTAATGAATCTTTATAATATATGAGTTTCACTTTTTGAATTGAATAAATAAATTAAATAAATAAACTTTTTGATGATATTCTAATTTATTGAGATGCACCTGTATATTTAGTTTTAGTCTCCATATTACAGAAGACCTGGAGAAAGTCCAAAACAGAGTGATTTATGTGATTCTAGGACTTAAAGGTATGAGCTATGAAGAGAGATTGAAGGAGTTGAACCTTTTCAGTTTAACCAAATGGAGATTAAGAGAGAACATAATTAAAATGTAAATGTTTTTGTATACATTGTCAGTTCTGTTGTGTCTATGAAAATATTGGAAGCAAGCTGCATTCACTTGATGTTCG